>QRDG01000444.1:436531-1036531 GCA_012064385.1 Puccinellia tenuiflora | reverse complement strand
GTTGTATATGTACAGAACTTGATGCGTGCCCACTCCCTGCCTGTACATTTTGTGCCTCCTTGACAGTAGGAAACGGAGATACAGTCGTGTAGCCATGTCCATAGGTCCTTAGGGCGACTGTACAGCAGACTGACGCGGTTCTTTTGATTACTTGTAGAATTTGTTGTGTTCTGTAAGCATGTAATATGAAGAAGGATATGCCCTTGTTTCGCTGGCATTGGCCGAGACAACATCAAATGATTTGTGTTGAACTTCCTAACAAAACATTGATTCAGCTTGTTGGGCACAGGTACATATAGATGTGCTAAAGTTGCGCTATGGCTCCCGTGCTCTGGTAGTGTCGCTGCCTTCTTCTCCGGTTCCGAGGAGCGGCAGTGCCACTGTTATGAGCACCACGATAACGTGCAACATCAGCACACATGTAAATTCTCTCTTGGCTAAATTATGTCCTAAACAGTATGACCAGTCTTTTCTAGTTGAAGACACATTACACAAGTCTTTCCATTGTAAATGGACGAAACAAACAATTTCACGGACTCTGTTGAACACAAATTGGTGCAGTATATGGCTGTACTCACACGAGCCAGTAATGAAAAACAAACTCAGGGATAACCACCACCAAGAAAAGATGCAGTCATGCAGATGTAGACTCCATATATTTTTGCTTGTTTCGTTGCAAAACACAAAAAGTAATGCACCAGCCGGGAATCGAACCCGGGTCTGTACCGTGGCAGGGTACTATTCTACCACTAGACCACTGGTGCTATATGTTTGAAATGACAATATAATTTAATTATTCTAAGCCTCCAGATCAACATCTCTTTGTTTGGAACGTGTCCGTCACTACTAGTTTTTGTTCACCACCACGAATGTTAAAAGTCAAATAAATACTGTAGGATGTTGGCATGCAGTACATACACTTCTTACAATTTGCGTAATGGTCATACATAGTGGGAGCCCGAGCAACGCGAAGGGCGATTAGCCGATTACTTTTACTCTTATATTGGCGGATATACTCGAGGTGGTGACGTGCATTTATACAGAGGACATATGGTTGTCTGGATTTGTGTATATTTGAAGATACAATAGTAGTTTGCCATTTTGCACCAACATTAGTAGCACAAGCGTTTGAACAACTGACAATATATAACAAAATATTGTTAGCAATGCATGAGCGTCGGCTTTGTCGGCGCGTGTTCGTATTGTAATTTCCCTATTGTTAGAGATTTCTGATTTTTCAAGTTAACCAAGCATTGTGTGATTTTTGGTCCAATTTTTCTCAAGTTTTTCCGCTGTTTCTTTGAAAATAAATAACCCGTTGATGGTTGTCTCGTAGGAAAAAGTCTAACCACATTAATCAAACACCTTGTCTCGTATATGAAGGAGGCTTGCCACAAATATGACAGTCACATCTAAATCTCGACACAGTTTGGTTAAAGTCTTGCGTGTATTGTTAACTTGTTTTAGATGTATTGTACCTTATAACCTACCCACACTTTTCTCTGTTTGTTGCCCACAAATAAAATATGTATATATTAATAAAAAAAATTACATGTATCATGTATGTAGATCACACCTCCATGTACAAGAGTGAATGTTTTTTCTAAATCTCAAATATATGATTTTTTTTCTTATAAATACATAACGTGATCCGAGGATCAAAATGAGGGCCGTCCGTCGCAAGCTTGTCTCATATTGATCACGAGCTCCTAAACTAATTGTGTCATGTCAAGAACTTAACAGCACGAACATTACTCTGCTGATGATACCTACAATACAACGCAGCAATTTGACTCGAGTACATAACAGGTGCATTATTTGTCTTCCTCCCAAAACAGTGGAGCGAAACCGTATCCGTATCCGTTCACGTACGTACCTTGACACCCTGTGAGCTCTGCCCACCTTGGCATTCAAGAACAGAAAATACAGGACGTTGATGCACGATGACAACAGAAAGCAGTCGAGCACCCAAAAGAGGAGCAGGAAAAGGCAGCACTTGCCCTGGAGGCTGGAGTACCTGAGCCCGGATATCCCCGGGAGATGCCGGTGGAAAGCGGCGGCTCGTCGGGGGAAAAGCGCAGCTGGTGGCGCCGGCATCATCACCGACCGGAAAAGGCCATGATGCTCGCCGCATATCCTCCGGATGATGCCCTCCTCTGATCCCCTGCACAGGTCAGGTCGCAAACTCACACCTGCTCCCTCGTCTCTCCCAGAATTGCGAACACCAGCCCAGCAACATCTGCAAATCTTTACTGCTCGCCTAGTTTTGGTTTGACAGAGATTTGGAATCTGGACGGGAGTTGAGTTCAGGAAGACTTGATGTAGGATCATGCAAAAAAATACAAAAAATGGGATGGTTTCTTTCAGCTTTCAAGTACCAAAGGAGAAGCTGGCTGACTAGCTAAAAGGTTTAATTAATTTAAAGAAATTGATTCTCGAGGAAAAGTAGGAAGCCCTTGGAGGGCTCAAAGAGGCAGCAACAATGGCAGATAAAAGCACCCAATGGGAGCTTCCTCTTCTCCCCCTCTTACGCCCGCCCACCCAATGGGGCAGGGCAGGGCACACTCCGTCTATCCACACCATGCACGAGATCTCAGCTTAATTATGTCATGGTCGTGTGCCCTTGGCCATGGGCACCTACGTACTACTATACCAACCTAGCTATGGAGCTCGATCGCGTGGCCTAGCTCTTTCTGGCTGCCATGAAGCTGCTACCTGCAGGTAGGCTACTTGGTTCTGGGTGAAACGGCATGGCCGGCCGGACGATCTCGTCGACGGCGGCGTGCGGCTTTTATCTCTACTAAGGTAGGGCAACTTCTATCCTTTGGCAATTGTTCTCTCCATCGATCGATTCAAGAGTGTGATCGATCCATCTCTCGTCGTGCAGCCGTTTGGAGATATGTACTAGGAATCTTGTGTTGTATACTATAGCTATACCAAGGAGATGATGTATGTGTGTTCTGGGATCTTCAGTTCTGCGCTCTACGGTTAGATAGTCTATGTGTTGAGTTTTGTATCCGATATATGTATGCGTGATATCTGCTTTTGTTTGCTCCCCGTATTATATTGTATTGACGAGTGTCATCGACAAATAAAAATAAATTTGTCATATCCATGAAGATTGTGTGTTCAAGATGTTGTCGGAAATTGTTGTGGGCTTTAGTCCATGGTCTAACTAAATTCTGAAAATCTCATGATCCATTCATGCATGCAAGTGCTGGAACTAAAACTTAGTCCCACATTATTAGTTGGGTACTTGAGTGGGAGTTGGACCTCCTTATATAGGAGGGTGTTCTACCAAAAATACGTTGGTGCATATGGGTAAAAAAATAGTAATTAAAAAAAGCTCAAAAAGTTCCGAAATTGTCATTGGGGCAAACATGATTTGTATCCGTATAGGTCAAAAATTTGCCTAACAGGGCACTATATACACGCTATATTCGTCATACATTTGTTTTTTCTCTCTCTGAAGTCAATGAGAATAATTTCCTCGCCAAACTTACAATATTAGCGTAAAAAATCCATTTTTTTGAATTTCTATATAGTTTTACGCATATCAGGTGCGCTGGTACCCGAGAGCCACTAATCTGTGTTCGGTGTTCTACCACTCACTCAAGTGTGAGAAGAGGAGTGGCTCTCACGCACTACACCTCTCCGCGCACGCCTCATCAGGACGCGCCGTGCTGCGGTAGGTCGGGTTTCGGGAATGAGCCGAGCTGAGCTCATACCTATGAATATCGACTAATTACTCATACCCACAGTAAATAAAAAGACATACATATGGTCCCTCGTCGTTCCAAAACATTGCACCTCCGTCTAAGTCTTCTCCATTCCGTCTTCCGCCGTGCACTGCGAGACGGGACAGTAGGCCTCCGGAATCTCGCCACTCATGATCCTGTACGGGAGAGAAGCAATTCGATTTTTGAGGAGCACACTCACGCGACTACTGGCAGCAACTCCTTCCCCAACGACGACTTCTCATCAACAATATCTTCATCGACATGGCTGACAACACCAAGGCGAGCGGTTCTGCTGTCATTGCACCGTACGTGATTCTACCTTTCCTGTTTAAGATAATGTAGAGTTTCTGTCTCTAGTATGTTCTCTAGATTTGATTCATTTACGATTCTAATAGTTTGCATGATTAGCTTAACTGTCATCATGATTTATTTATTTACTGTCTATTCAGATTAAATCTCATAGTAATTTGCTTATGTATATTCAAATTCAACAGATGCTTCAGGAAGTTGATTCTTAGATATGTACATGTTATTTTCTTCTGTCTATTTTGGTTCATACGTGCACGTTATTTTTCTCTTTTCTCAGTGTTGATTAATTTGACTAGTACTAGTTCCTAGCTAACAGAAATTGTAAAGGCACACGATGTTTGCTGATTGGGCTATACTTTACATGTTTCAAGGTGTTCATGTTCCTGTTTTTTTGGGATTCAATGATGAAACGTAATTGCCGGTTGAGATTTTTGTTTTTGAGAAATTGATGGTTGAGAACTGAACCCTGGTTTTGCAAGCTCTTCTCTGAGGCCCATCACAGGAAATAAGCCCTTAGAGGTGCTGAGGCCCATCACAACATTGCACTTGTGACTGGTAGTTTACATCCGGCCCAAGTGCATAACCGACCTCCCTTTGCTGCCCCATTCCTACCGCTGCCGCCGCCTCCCTCTCCTACAGGGCCGTTCCAATTCCTGAGGCATATCAAAATAAAAATGTTTGTACTAAATTTTTATAATTTTGAATCTTAGTTTTATTATTACTATTATAAATTTTTTATTTGCTTGCATAGTTTAACCATGTATATTGAAACATTACTTTGTGTATTTTTTCTTTGTACTGAATATCACTGAAATATATTAATTTGTATTTTGTAACAAAAGTCTATTTTAGAGCAATATTTTCTAAAATACATATTCTATATAATTTATACATATTACGATAGATCTAACGAATATCTTCACTAACAATTTCTAGTGCATGATTAAGTAAGCATTTTTTATAAAACTTATATATTATAAACCGAATCAATGACAGTAACTATTTTTGGTCAAAATTGTATAGCAAGTCAAAATTAATAAAGTGTGCATGCTTTGTAATTGGTACTGAATCAATATTGATCATAGTAAAAATCAACGAAAATAAAAATGTTTTATTATTACTATTATAAATTTTTATTTGCTTGCATAGTTTAACCATGTATATTGAAACATTACTTTGTGTATTTTTTCTTTGTACTGAATATCACTGAAATATATTAATTTGTATTTTGTAACAAAAGTCTATTTTAGAGCAATATTTTCTAAAATACATATTCTATATAATTTATACATATTACGATAGATCTAACGAATATCTTCACTAACAATTTCTAGTGCATGATTAAGTAAGCATTTTTTATAAAACTTATATATTATAAACCGAATCAATGACAGTAACTATTTTTGGTCAAAATTGTATAGCAAGTCAAAATTAATAAAGTGGGCATGCTTTGTAATTGGTACTGAATCAATATTGATCATAGTAAAAATCAACGAAAATAAAATGGTGTGGATTCTAGTTTGTTTGCATATGTATAATTTATTATTTGATTGTACTATTATACAATGTGCTTCATATAATCTAATGTACACAAGTCCCCGCTAATTTATAAAATAAAATGTGTTGCGCAGAACTAAATATGGAAATCTATTTACATCGATTTCGAGGACTTCGTACCGAAAAGAAAAGATAATGGAATGCTAACATACTTGTTGTCGTCGGTCATATTACTTTGTTTTTACATCCAAATAAGCTCGTTTTGTGTATTTACTTATGCAAATTAATCATTTTATTATGCAGAGATACTCCCTGTTTTGCCAAAATGTAAAACATGCATGATTTTTTACCGATCTTTAGTTCATGTTTTCCACCACCAATATCTATCTAAGTATGGATTGAACTTGTATAAATAACATAGTTGCATTTTTCACGTGGAATACCTTTTTATATGTATTAATACTAATTTTTATTTATATTGGTTTATCAGAAAAAGTCATTAATGCTTTATTTTCCTTATGGGGGAATATTAAATATATTCTTGTGTGTAATTCATACTAGCATAGTGATTATTATAAAAAAATCATTTTGGGCCCTTCTCTTCTAGGTGCCCTGGGCGGTCGCACTTCTTGCCCGACCTATGGACCGGCCCTGCTCTCCTACCCCGGATGGAACTCGACGCAACCACGTCGGCCGCCGAGGAGGGACACTCTTCCCCCAGTGCGATACCGGTGCGCGCCAGCGTCGAGAGGCCCCGGTTCGAGCTGCTGATGCCGAGCGAGATGGCCGGCGAGCGGCCCCAGTTCCGGAAGGTGCTGGTGCCGACCGACCGGTTTGCGCCGCTGAAGAAGGCGTGGCCGGAGATCTACGCCCCTGTCTACGCGCAGATGAAGGTCGACATCCGCAGGAATGAACGTCAAGGTAGCCACCCACCTCTGATCCGTTTACATGGCATACTCATCACACTGTTACGGAAATATCAATTACCCTAGCTACTGTAACAAGTCGCTAGTAGAGAACGGGGCTTTTGTCCAGAGCTAGATTGGGCTCTAGTCCCGGATATGTTTTGGACCGGGACTAGAGGGGGGCTCTAGTCCCGGTTCATCGGCTACGAGGCCGGCAGCCTCTAGTCCCGGGTCGTGGGCGAGCTTTAGTCCCGGTTCGTGATACGAACCGGGACTAAAGGGTCTTGGCAGGCCGCAGCTGAGGTGGGGGCTAACGCGAGACTCTTTAGTGATGGTTCGTATCACGAACCGGGACTAGAGGTCTCACTCCCTATATCATCTTCTTCCAGCCCAAGCTCAGAGTTCATATCACCATTTTTCTCCTCTCTATCTCCTCTCTAGCTCGAATTCATCCACATTTTTCTCCACAATTCTAATAGGTTAAGGGCGCCTCATATATCCAAGGATTCTAATAGGTTAGAAACTTCATCCTCCCGGAGCTCGAGTTCATCCCCATTGCTAGTTTTGCTCCTCATTTCATTGCTATTGCTAGCTAGGTGTTTGATGAAATGCCTAAGTTAGTTTAACTCAAATTCTAGGTTATTTGTGTAATGCCCATTGCTAGTTTATTTGTTTTATATGCAATTTGAGCTCAAATTAAAGTATGATTTGTGGGTTTTAGTGCCGTCCCGTCCCTGTCGCTGTCCTCACCGCCGTGGATCGCCCGCGCCGCCCCGTCGCCGGCACCACCTTGGTGAGCCTCTTGTTCTTATTTTTAAAAAACAAATTCTTATTTGTATGATTTACATAGGTACTTGTATAATTTTTTTTTACTTCTATGACTGTTTGTTATATGTATAGTGCCATGGTTTTGATATCCGTCCCCGTCGGCCCTCGTCCGGTCTATGATTCGGATGTGGTATATTATCTTTTATAACTATTTGTTTAATTTCGTGTTTATAACAATTATGCTGAACAACACTTGACATAGATATTTTTATCTAGGAGATATATGAACCGGAAATTCCAACCGACCCTCTTGTCGAGAAGTTAAATTTAGTTGAAAAAGAAAACGATGATTTGAAAGAAAAATGAAAAAAATTGAAGAAGAGAAGATGAAATTGGAGTTGTATCTTGCCGATGTCGTCGATGATCACAAGATCAAGATGGATGCAATGCGCTTGAAGATTAGAAAGATTAGAAAATATGCCATTGATAAAGAGGCTTGGTATCATTATGATGTTGGATCAATGGTTACCTTAGTTGCGATTTTGATCGCATGTGTTGTTGTATTTAAATGCATTAGATAGTTTGTATGTTAGTTTCAATGTATGTTTTAATTATGAGAACTATGTATTACATTTGGTCACTACTCTACTTTGGTTTTAATGTGATGAACTTGTATTAATTAATTTGGTCACTTCTCTATTCATGATGTTGTGTGTAATGATGTTTTCCCTCTTATGCACAAAAGGTGCTCGATGTACCAGCAATGGATGTACAGGGATTGCAATTATTTTTGTTGTCATCTTTACACTAAGAGAACACTTCTATGCCGAGCTCCTCGAAGATGTCCTAGGTCAGACCTAGGACATCTTCGAGAAGCTCTGGCGTAGAGGAGTCCTCTGTCTTCGTCTTTCGGACTAGCTTGACTACAGTATGAACCCTCTTAGCCCTGAGAGAAAATGGCAAAATGATTAATAGTTTGAAGAGTTATATTAATTATTTTAGAAAACAGAAAATGGTTTTGGATTAGTTATTCAAATACAAACACTTTTCATGTTGACATTTTTGTCAGATTCAAAACTATACAAAAAAAATTAGTTAATGCATTTTTAATTGAAAATGGCAAAATGGTTAATAGTTTGAAGAGTTATAATAATTATTTTAGAAAACAGAAAATGTTTTTGGATTAGTTATTCAAATTCAAACACTTTTCATGTTAAATTTTTTGTCAGATTCAAAAGTATGCAGAAGTTATTCAAATTCATATTCAAACACTTTTTAAATTCACTTTCAAACACTTGTCACAGAAAATTTTGGGCCTTCGCGCGCAAAAAAAACACCTCTAGTCCTGGTTCGTGCCACCAACCAGGACTAGAGGTGTCTTTTGCGCCCGCCCTTTTCGGCTCCCCTAGTCCCGGTTCGTTCCACCATCCGGGACTAGAGGGTACCCTCTAGTCCCGGCTCGTAGCACCAACCGGGACTAGAGGTCCCTGGGTATAAATACCACGGCCTCCTCCCCGGTTCGAGCCACGAACCGGGAGAAGAGAGAAGGAGGCCGCCGCGACGAAATCGACGCCGTCAGGCTGCCGCCGCCGCGCGCCCTCCTCCGCAGCCGTGCGCCGCGCGCCGCCGTCACTCCGCGCCCTCCTCCGTCGCTGCGCGCCCTCCTTCGTAGCCGCGCGCTGCCATCGATCCGCGCCCGCCGCGCACCGCCGCCGCTCCTCCGCGCCGAGTCGCCGCCACGCTCGAGCCGCCACACCGCGCCCCCGCCGCCGCCGCGCCCGAGCCGCCGTCCCCTTGGTAATTTTTAGCATTGTTAGCATTTTTTAGCATTTTTAGTAATTTAGGTTAGTGTACTGTTAGCAAATTTAGGTTAGCAAATTTAGGTTAATAATGCTAGATGATTTAATAGAAATTTTGCTAAGTCCAAATGATAATTTATTAGCTAGATGATTTAACAGAAATTTTGCTAAGTCCAAATAATAATGCTAAGTCCCATATTAATTGACATACAACAAAAAAATTGTGTTTTTAGTTTATTGTTCTCGGCGACGATGTCAATGGGAGTTTGGTTCATGGGAGATGTATTAGTGATACTTTAGGGTTTAAATTTAGGGGGAAATATTTCAGGAACTGTCAAATTAGAAGCCCCTAATGGAATTACATATGATGTCGGAGTTATGGAGAAGATGAACAGAACAATCCTCAAGTCTGCATGGACGGTATTTGTTCATGCCAATCAAATAGAAGAAAATTATTCCATGATGTTTCGATATCTTGGAAATGCCCGCCTTAGGGTTACAATAGTGTTGTAACCTTAAAGCGGGCATTTCCAAGGTATCGAAACATCAGGGAATAATTTTCTTCTATTTGATTGGCATCAACAAATGCCGCCCATCCGGACTTGAGGATTGATCTGTTCATCTTCTCCATAACTCCGACATCATATGTAATTCCATTAGGGGCTTCTAAAGTGAGGAAAATAATGTTCCCTACTTTGAATTATTCTGCTAATGCTAACATTGTTTTATCTTTGTTTTGTATTAGTTAAGCAATGGATGACTTCAACAGCAGACACCATGAAGAGGACATGTTCGCCCTTATACGGCAACCCGAGGGTCGAGCAGAAGATAGTGGAGCAGAAGACGGCTCACAGTTTTTGAACGAGTCCGGTCAGGGAATGGAGCTGGAAAACGAAGCGCAAATAAGCATCGAGTGCGATGACGACTCCCAATTTGGTGGACATCCGCAGTCTGGCGAGGTATATTAAGCCTCTGGTGATCAGATGCAATAATTGATTTGTATATATATGTATTAACGAATGATTCTTTTATGAACATTTTGACATGCTATATGTATTTTTCTGATTTGTAATTAATTAACCATATATTTTGCAAGATTATAGTTTTAAAAAGTAACCCGGTTGTGACCAGAGGCTGCCAGGTGGGGACATCTCTAGTCCCGGGTCGTATTACGAACCGGGACTAAAGGTCCTCGACCACGCGCTCTGGCAGCGGCCACGTGGGATGGCCTTTTGTCCCGGGTCGTAACTGAACCGGGACTAGAGGGGGGCCCTCTAGTCCCGATTCCGCAGTCCCGGGTGCAGATCCGGGACTAGAGGCCCTCACGAGCCGGGACAAATGCCCCGTTCTCTACTAGTGAGTGGAAGAGTGGAACTGACTGCCCGAAAAAGACAACAATAATGCAGTCGATGAAATGGTAGTTGTACAATTGCCCCAGATTTCCTGACAATTTCATTATCCAAGAGTGTGAAGATGGAATTTATTCGATCGGACTAGTAGGTTAGAGTTTGTGTTTAGCTGCGCAGGATGCTCAAGGGTTGCTAGCAGTATAGCTACTAGCATGTCCAAATTCCCTGAAAATATCATTTATTTAATGGACGCTGCTAAAACGAGGTCGACCTCGTTTTAACGTACAGCGAGGTCAGCCGGACAGCTAATTACCTTTCCCTTTTTGGAAAGCGACCCAATCCTGCTTCTTTCTAACAAAAGCAAGCCGCACACGTCCGTCAAAACCAAGTTGCTTCCTTTCCCTTGTCGTGTAGTGTACCACTGCTTCTTTCTTTCTTCTGCTGCTGACGCGAAAACTGACCATCTCTAGCTAGGAAGTAATTTACCTTGACAAAAAGGCTACTACTAGTACTAAATTACATCTAGGCTAAGACAAAATCTCGCTACCACTAAATTACATCTAGCAATAAAATTACATGGTACTACTAAAATTACATCTACGCTACTACTAAAACTTACATCTAGCATCATGTTTGCAACTTACAAAGTAATATTTCGGTAGTGCGTAAAAAAACATTTTGGTTTAGACTACATCTAAATTACTTGTAGGTTACATTTGCAAAAGGCTACTACTAAATTTACCTTGGCAAACAGGCTACTACTAAATTACATCTAGGTTAAGACTATATCTATGCTACGGAAAACACTTGCTACCCCCATGGGTAGCTACACACCCTAAGTTTGACTGAAACGTATATGCAACGATAAAATGAGATTACTCAAGTAGACAAGGGGATGTCACTAGTAGAGTTGATAGAAATATTAAAAAGTATTTTGAAATTTTTTTTTCATCCGCTGTGATTTTTTTAGTATAGTTTGACCCAAAAGTCAACAAAAAGGTCAACTATGCAAAAAAGCTAAAAATGACGACCAAAAAATATTTATTTGAAAATTCCGAAACCAGTTTTGTACACCAAATATCCGTGTTTTACTAGGAAAACAAGCTAAAACTGATACATACGGCTTGCATCTCCGTATAACGCATGGGTGTGTAGCTACCCATGCGGGTAGCAAATTGTCTCTCATCTATGCTACTACTAAAAGTACATCTATGAAAGTTCCATCCAAAAGAAGTTACATTTGAGAAAAAAGAAAAAGAAATCCTGTTGTATCCATCACCCATGAGCTAAAAATTACATGTCAACAAAGAAAGTTCCGTCCAAAAAAGAACTTACAGTTGGAAGAAAGAAACTGATCGATATGAAAGTTCCATTTAAAAAGAAGTTACATTTGGGGGGGGGGGGGGGGGGGGGGGGGGGGGGGGACCTGGTTTTAACCAACAATGATGAACTCTCAAAACTACATCTCAACATGAAACCTCCATCAAGTGAAGTTACATTTTGGAAAGTTCATCGATGACAAACTAACAACAACATCCCCACATCAAAAAGTTCCATCCAAAGACGTAACAATGTTACATGCATCTAAGGAGAGGTCGCCTGACCAGCAAAGAAGCAACTACCTGCAAGCTCGATATCTTCATTGTTTTCGTTTAGCTCAACAGCGCAGCCCCCGGGCGTCGGGTGCTGCTCCGGAGTTTGTTAGTGGTTCGCCATACGACGCAGCCCCCGAGTATCAGGTGCTGCGGAGACGGTTCTCTTTGTTTTTGTTTATCTCAATAGCGCAGCCCCCGGGCATCGGGTGCTGCTCCGGAGTTTGTTTTTAGTTGGCCGTACAACGCAGCCCCGAGTATCAGGTGCTGCGGAGGCGATTCTATTTGGCGTGCCGTACGTCGACTCCGAAGATAGGGGAACATTGCACTTTTATTATAGTCTCAAAGATTACATCAGTGGCTGAATAGCCTTGTCATCAGTTGTGCTACGCATACAAGCGTCGCAGTTGCGCCGCGTTCCAGGGGTTGCGGATGAGTTCGCCTGTCTTCGGGTCCTTCAAGCGGTACGCCCCTCCGCCGATGACCTCAGCGATGATAAAGGCTCTCGTGCGCAGCCGCCTGCTGTGATAGTTGCGAAGGTTCTGCTGGTAGATAGCCGTTCGGGAGAGTGCGATGTCCCGGGCCTCCAGCAAATCGACGTCGTCTTCGAGTGCGGCTTGAGCGTCGTCTTCGTCGTATGCGGCGATGCGAGGTGCATCGAAGCGTATGTCATGTGGCAGGACTGCTTCTGCTCCGTACACCATGAAGAATGGCGTGTACTGCGTTGATCTATTGGGCGTGGTGCGCAGACTCCATAGCACCGATGGCAGCTCCTCTACCCAAGCTCCTGCTGCGCGCCTGAGTGGCACCAGGAGGCGTTTCTTGATGCCGCTGCATACAAGGCCGTTTGCCTTTCCACCTGCCCGTTAGATTGCGGGTGGGCGACGGAAGCGTAGTTTAGCTTGATGCCTTTCTCCTGGCAGAACTCTTGGAACTCCTCGGCTGTGAAGTTTGTTCCGTTGTCCGTGATGATGCTGTGAGGCACCCCAAAGCGGAACATGATGGACTTGATGAAGTTGACAGCTGAAGTGGCTGCGCAGTTGGTAATTGGCACAGCCTCTATCCACTTGGTGAATTTATCGACAGCCACCAGTAGATGTGTGTGTCCACCTCGAGAAGATTTGCGCAGTGGCCCGACCATGTCGAGTCCCCATTGGGCGAAAGGCCACGCCAAAGGGGTCGCGTTGCGAATTTCTGACAACCGATACACCGGCGGACCATGTCCTCGGCGTCCTGTAACATCGTGGGCCAGTAGAATCCAGCACGCAGAGCCTTGGCGACTAAGGCTCTGCTGGCATGGTGTCCGCACGTGCCGGCGTGGATCTCGAGGAGCATGGCCTTGCCATCCTCTGATGCGATACACCGTTGAAGGATGCCCGACATGCTGCGCTTGTACAGCTCCCCGCCGATTATTGTGAATGCTTTGGCGCGGCGAGTGATACGCTGTGCTTCGACTGTGTCCTCTGGAAGCTCTTGCCGGAGCATATATGCCAAGAATGGCTTTGTCCAGATAGGCTCGACGAGAAAAACTTCGACTGAATGTTCTGCTGCTGGAGTTGCGTCGTTGCTTGCAGCTTCGGTCCTGGTTGCTGGTGTAGAGGGAGCCGCGGGCTGCTTGACCTTGATAGATCTTTTGTTTATCTTCTCCAGGAAGACTCCGGGGGGCACTTTGAGTTTCAAGGACCCGATGTTGGCCAGGGTGTCTGCCTCCTCATTGCTTGCTCGCCCGATATGGCGGAGCTCGCAACCGTCGAAGCTCCCTTCCATGATGTTGTACAGGTTCCTGTATGCTATCATGTTCTCTGTTGTTGCATCACACTCCTTCATGGTCTGTTGCACGACCAAGTTCGAGTCTCCGTATATCATCAGGCGATCAGCACCGCACTCCTTGGCCATCTTCATCCCATGGATCAGGGCTTCATATTCTGCTTCGTTGTTGGATGGCTTCTCGAAGTCCATCTGCAGCACATAACGCAGCTTGTCGCCTTTGGGTGATATCAGGATAACACCTGCCCCTGTGCCTTCGTTCCTCTTGGACCCACCGACGGCAACTGCATCTCCATCCACTCCGTAGTGAAGTCGGGGAGGACTTGTGCCTTGATTGCTGTTGGGTGTTTGTATGTTAGGTCTAGAGGACCTAATTCGATGCTCCATTTGGCGACTCTGCCTGTCGCTTTGGAGTTGTTGAGTATGTCACTTAGGGGAGCCGCGCTCACCACCGTGATGGGGTGCTCTTGGAAGTAGTGTGCCACTTTGCGCGAGGTCATGAATACCCCATACGCTAGCTTCTGATAGTGCGGGTATCTCTGCTTCGACTGACAGCACCTCGCTGAGGTAATATATTGGTCTCTGCACTCCATGAGCTTTTCCTTCTTCAGCCCGCTCGACTACCAGCACCGAACTGACTACCCTGTTTGTGGCCGCTATATAGAGGTACAACGGCTCCTTTTCATGTGGTGCCACCAGGACTGGTGGCGTTGACAGGGTGCGCTTGAGGTCGATGAAGGCGGCTTGGGCTTCCTCGGTCCACTCGAAGCGGTCCGTCTTCTTCATCAGTTGGTAGAACGGGAGCGCCTTCTCCCCAAGCCTGCTAATGAATTGGCTGAGTGCCGCTATCCTTCCAGAGAGCTATTGCACATCCCTGAGCTTCGACGGTGTCGGCATCTTCAGGAGCGCCTATATTTTCTCCGGGTTCGCTTCAATGCCTCGCGCAGATACGAGGTAGCCTAGTAGCTGCCCGGCTAGCACACCGAACATACACTTAGTAAGGTTCAGCTTGATGGTGTATTTCTTCAGTGCGGCGAATGTTTCGCGGAGGTCGTCAAGGAGTGTGTGTTCCTCCTTGGTTTTGATGACGATGTCGTCAACGTACACCTAGACATTACGTCCGATTTGCTTCTTGAGGCAGTTCTGCATCATACGCTGGTATGTGGCGCCCGCGTTCTTTAGCCCGAAGGGCATCGTTGTGAAACAGTAAACACCAAAGGGTGTGATGAATGTTGTCTTCTCTTAGTCTTCCTTCTTCATCCTAATCTGGATGTAGCCTGAATAGGCATCCAGTAAGCAGAGGCGTGCGCAGCCTGCGGTCGAGTCGACAATCTGGTCGATTCGAGGCAGTGGAAAATGATCTTTTGGACAACACTTGTTTAATGAAGTGAAGTCGACACACATGCGGAGTATGTCTGTGTTCTTCTTCGGCTCCAGGACTGGGTTTGCGACCCAGTCAGACTTCTTGATCTCCCGGATGAAATTGGCTACCAGGAGCCTATCAATTTCCTGCCCGATGGCGAGGCGCTTCGGCTCCGCAAAGTGGCACATCGTTTGCTTGACGGGCCTCGCATTGGGCAGGATCTGGAGGGCGTGCTCGGCGAATTCCCTGGGTATGCCTGGCTGGACACCAGGCGAAAATCTCCCAGTTCTCACGTAGGAACTCGACGAGCGCGCCTTCCTATGCGGAAGGCAAGCTCATCGATACGAGGACCGTCTTTTTGGGGTCCGTCGGGTGCACCTGATGCTCCCTTGTGTCGTTTGTCGCGTTGAAGGCAGAGCCTGACGCTGATTGTTTGCCCTCTGGAAAGAGGGTGCGGTCGTTGGTGAGAGCCAACTCCTGGAGTTGCTCCTGGGCCCCGAACGACTCAGAGATCGTGTTGAACTTGCGATCGCACTCGTCGGATCGTTCGAAATTTCCGCTAACAGTGATTGTCCCGTAAGGCCCCGACATCTTCAGCTTCAGATATGCATAGTGCGGCACCGCCATGAACCGTGCGAACGCTGGTCGTCCCAGGATGACATGGTACTGCGACTTCCAGTCAACCACCTCGAACTCTATCCTCTCCTTCCGGAAGTTAGCTGGCTCACCAAAGATTACGTCGAGTGAGATCGTTCCCAAGGGATAGACTGGTCTCCCTGGTACTATGCCGTGGAAGGTGTTGACGGAGGGCGCCAAGCTTGTCGTCAGTATGTTCATTCCGCGCAGCGTGTCAGCGAATATGATATTGATTCCGCTGCCACCATCCATGAACACGCGGCTCATAGCGAAGCCTCCTATCTGCGCATCCAAAATGAGGGCCGCGTGGCCCGGCCGCGGGACTTGAGGTGGATGATCATCCCTGGCGAATGTTATGCTGGCATGTGACCAGTTGAGGTACTCCGGTACCGCGGGTGGTGATTTGACGGCAAGGTGGACCTGCCTTGTTATGAGCTTTTGGTCCCGATTTGAGGGACGTCCTTTCTGGATCATGAACATGCGACCCACAGGCTTTGGGTAAGCATCTTCGCCTGCTTGGGGTTCCTCGACGCGTGGTTGGAGCTGGATAGCTCCCGCCATATGTCCCGGAGGCAATGGTGGAGCGTGCGGCGCTCCCACAGCCAATGCCCCCGGTACCATCTGCGCCTGTTGTTGCTGCTGCAAAAGGAGCCGTGCGTACTGCGCATGGAGGTCTTGAAACTTTTCGCAGTCCTTGAGGAGATGCTTGGACGTGAGAATACCGTTCTCATCCCTGAACATGTGAAATCGGCACGCGTCATGGAGCGTTGGGGGAGGCCGTGGAGCTCGACCGCCTCGCGACTCTCGCGGCTGCCATTCGCGCTTGACTTCCTTGCTGCTCTTGTAACCGGTTGTTCGACTATCGCGCTCATAGCGACTGTCGTCACGGTTTCTTTGCTCGTGGCTATCAGTAAAGCCTGCCGCCACGAGTTCCATGCCCTCCGTGTCCTCGTAGACACGCGACTTCCTCTTGCGACGGCGGTCGCTGTTACGGCGACTCCAAGAACCTTGATCGCCGTTGACACCAGGTGTGCCGGCGCGTTCATTGCGTATATAATCTTCGCCATCCGCCCACTCATTGGCTATCTGCATGATGTGGGCGATGGTTTGGGGCTTCACTCGACCAAATGTCTCCCGGAGCTCGACCCGATAGACTCCTCGGGTGAACGCGTATATGGCGTTGTCTTCCGATATCTTCTCCGTCGTGTTGCGGAGGAGAGTCCAACGCTGGATGTACTCGCGCAACGTCTCATCTTCACGCTGCTTGCAGGCTCGCAGCTCCTCAAATGAGGCAGGTCTCTTGTACGTGCCGATGAAGTTGCGTACGAAGTCCTCTTTGAAGTCTTCCAGCAGGTGTATGCGCCTCTCCGTAGGCTCTTGAGCCAGGCTCGAGCCGATCCCGAGAGCATGAGTTGTATGTACTGCATGGCAGTAGACGTCGATCCTCTTTGGCAGGTTACCGCCGTCAGGTAGTCCTCCAACCAGGCGGACGGTTCTTGCAGGCCATCATACTTGGGGGTTTCCGAGGTTAACCTGAATCCTTTCGGCATTCTGGTCTCCCGGATGCGTCGACTGAAGCATAGTGCGCCGCAGGGCTCAAAGTCGTCATCGGACGACGAGCTGTCGCTTTCCTCCTCTTGAACTGCTCGCCTGGAGCGGTTCCTGGTGACCTTGTTATGCGTGATGGCATTGCGCGCATCTTCGCCCTCGGTGAGTTGGTACCGTTCGTCGTGCCCGCGATTACCGCGGTTTCGCCGGTCACGGGTGACGCGATTGTTTTCTTCTGGAGCTGCTCGCTCATTGTTGCCGTGTGTGACGCGGTTTTCTCGATCTCGGGTACGGTCGCCCGCTTCTCGAGTTCTTGTCTCCCGCCGCGGACTCGGCTGGCGGCGATTAACCGTGTTGTTGCCAGCTGCTGCGGTTGCAGCTGGTTGTGGCTCCTTAGGTATTAATGTCGTCCCCATTGTACTGAGGAACTTGATTTGTTGGCGATGCAGGGCTGCCCGAGGATCGCTCTCTGGCGGCTGTGTAGCCTGCAGGTATGTGGCCACCGACATTAGGACACCAGAAGCAGTCTTGGGGATAGGGATTCCCTGCTCATCCACAGACATGAAGGATGCCTCCAGATTACGGGTGACGTTGTTCCGATCTGCCTCTGGTATCCGCAAGTACCGCGGCTGTGCTTGGGGGTCACGGGATCGCCCTGAAGATTGGACGGACAAACCTGCCCGCCGCGCACTCGATATGCTGGCCTGCCTTCTGCGCTCTGCCAGCTCTGCCTTCGCGGCTTCCAGCTTGAGGCTTTCTTGCCACAGCAGGTACTGGTAGCACGCCAGGTCTTCTGGTGTCGCGTCGGCTGCCGGTTGGCCATCTGCTACAGCCTTGATTGCTTTTTCACCCATAGCCTGGTTGATGTGAAGCTGCGTCCGCCCGTTCTGTAGGGTGACGACGTATGGGTAGTTCGGCTGGTCACCCCTGTTAGGCGGAGCATTTACTTCGACCTCCGTGTTTGCGGCTGCCATTCTTGCGGCGGCGGCGGCGGCTGCGGCTCCTGCCGCGGCCGTTTCCCCGGGTCCTGATGCTCCTCCTCCTGCAGGCACCGTCATGTATACCTCGATCGGCAAGAGATACGGCGTCTGATCGTCGGAGTCGTCACTGAAGGCGGACTCGAAGGATGCCGAGGCTCCGCTGGTGGAGTACGCAGGGCTTGACGGAGTAGATGAGATGTATGGCGCGACCGGCATCTCGGTCGTGCGCGCGAAGTCGACGGTTGGCGATGTAGATCGCGATGCTGCGGCCAAAGGCGATGCAGGTTCGTCGAGCGTTCCCTCCGCGAAATCCGCGCGGGGTGACAGGATGTCCACCGATGTAGTCGATGAAGCTGCGACTTCCGCCGATGAAGTCGATGAAGCAGCGGGTTCCTCCGATGCAGAAGGAGGTGCGTCCGTGAGACGGAGCGTGCCCCACTTGTTGACGTAGAAACGCAGCTTGCCAAAGCTCGTCTCCACGCCAGCTTGCAAGTCCTCGAAAGCCGATTGCACGACTGGCGAGTGCGGGTGAAAACCCAGGGAGCCGAAGTAGATCGGCTGTTGCAGATCCGGCGAGTCGCCGATGGTCGCTGATGAAGCCACCGAACCCGTAGATCCAGCACCAGTCTTTCCCACAGACGGCGCCAATTGACGTGGGGTTACCACGCCAAATCCCTCGGATGACATCCTTGGGTTGAGAGAACGAGAGAAGAAGATGGTGGTGCTGGTGGATTCGTCGGCTGACAAGCAAGATTTACCCAGGTTCAGGCCCCCGAAGGTAAAAGCCCTACGTCCTGCTTGTCTGGAATTGATGATGGATCTTACAGAGCGATTACAATGGCGAGATCGTGAGATTCAATCTCGCTAGGGTTTCTGGCGGTGAGTATGAGCGTACCCTAGGTCGGCGGCCCTCCCAGTCCTTAAATAGTGGGACTGAGTCCCGGGTCCTATACCGACTAGGTTTACATCTGGGCCTACCGACCTAAATATTTCTAGCCTTTTCTTCGGGGCCTCCTTCTTGGGCCTGATGATAGATGGGCCTTTTATTCTCTTCCACACCAGGGTGGTCCATGGTGGCACACCCGAAAGGTGTACCCACGTCATCCTAACTCTGAGGCCCTTTTTGCCAGTGAGCTTTGCGGCTTATTCGCCTGTTTAGAGGCGACTAGTCCTGGATATGGCAAGGACATTGCTTGCGTCTTGGCAGGGAAAGTTTCGGAGGACGAGGTGGAGAAGTCTCTCATGAAGGCTGTTGTCAAGGGCAAAACAAGAAAGAGGGGATTTTAAGGAAAGCTTCGGCAGATGCATGGTCCTAGAGTTGTCGTCAGTTTGTGGTTGGTTTAGGTAGAGAGAGTTTGTTGCTTTCGTTGTTGTTGTCTTTCGTTGTGTGGGCTCCCCCCTGTGGTGTTGGTTGATTGTGTTTGTTGTATGGTTTTCGCCCGGTTTCTCCCACTAATAAATCGGGCATCTTCTTAATTAATAATAAGGCAAAGTTTTTGCCTTCGTTTAAAAAAATACAATTGGATGCGCCCTGCTCACCAGGCTAACAGCGTGCACACTGTTGCAAAAATCTCATGCTAACAACAACATTTTTTGTGTTAGACACAGCTCTATCAAATTTCTTGAACTGAATGAGCGTGGATAAATGGAGGCCGAGATCCACGAAGCCTTTTATTTTAAAATTTTGAAAATCATATTTCGAAGTTTCAAAAAAAAATCTCGACTACTCTACATTACATGGATAAAAATGAGCCAAATTTTTGCAAATCTGAAAGTTGTGAACAGTGTAAAATTTAAACCCTCCCAAATCTGTCAGATTTTATCGTTTTTGTGTAGCCTCGAATAAGAATTATTCTGAGTTGAGGTTTTACAGGTTGTTAGAATGCATCACTGTCTACGTTCACAATTTTGTTTGCAAGATTTTTTTAAAACTTCAAAATAAAGAGCTCCACGAAGTTCAGCCTCCATTTGTGGTTTCCGAGAATTGATTTCTTACTATCTCATGGGCATGGCCGGGACGGTCAATAGTGTAGAAGATAATACGCTCGTGATGTACATGCGTGTGGCGCTAGAAGTATTGGGTCCATGGATGTGCATATGATCTTGGACTCTTGTAGTTTGCCCTTCTACGTACCCACCACGTGTGCATGCCGTTGAAATTTCAACGTCTCTCTTTCGACGAAACACCCAGCTAGCTAGCGCATGCGTTTGGCTGGTCATTGCACCTCGATCGCAAAAATGGGAAGTCCAAGTCGGCAGGCAATAGTGAGAAACTGATCAACGGTGGTGCGCATCAGCAGTGTGTGTGTGTGTGTATATATATATATATATATATATATATATATATATACGAGTCTTCAGGTTACCATGAGTACGTACGTAGCATCTTCTTCTTCTCCTGGTCGAGCAAGCCACGGATCGGACAATCAATCATCGCTTGCTAAGCTAGCTAGCTCGCTGGCTAGTAGCTAGGCAAAACAATGGAGGGGGCTGCCGGAGCGCTGGTGTGGAGCTCGTCGCCGTTCCCGGCGACGCTGTTCACGGTGGCGGCCGGCGCCTTCGCCGTGTACTTCTACGCGCCGTTGTGGCGGCTGCGCAGGATCCCCGGGCCTCGCGCCTACGGCCTCGTCGGCCACCTGCCGCTGTTCGACAAGCACGGCGCGCAGGTGTTCGGCGTCCTCGCCCAGAAATACGGGCCAATCTACAGGTTTTACATGGGTAGGCAGCCGCTGGTGGTGGTCGCGGACCCGGACCTGTGCAGGGAGGTCGGCATCAAGAAGTTCAAGAGCATCCTCGACCGGAGCGTGCCCGTCACCATCCGCAGCTCGCCCATTCACTACAAGAGCCTACTCTTCACCAAGTAAGTAGACCATTATAGAATGATGATGGAGTCTTTAATTATCTTTCACTCGTTGAAAGATATCTATGCCCTACCCTCCCCCTTCCTCGCTAACATGGAAATTTTTATTTTACACAACTATTTTTTATTGCATGGTTTCAGCCCGTCTCAAATAATTTTCCTGCATCCTCTCCTCACTCTGGCACTTGTTTTCTTGACATCAGGGGCTCGACATGGCAATCCACGCGCAACGTCATCATCTCCATCTACCAGCCGTCGCACCTTGCGAGCCTCATCGACCCCGCCGTCCAGCCCTACATCGAACGGGCCGGGACCCTCATCCGCCCCGGCGAGGAGATCACCTTCTCCGACTTCTCCATCAAGCTATTCACCGCGACATCATCGGCCAGGCCGCCTTTGGCGTCGACTTCAACCTCACCAAAGACGTCGCCGCCTCTCCACTAGCAAAACACCCCGTCGTTGTCGTCGGTGCCGAGAAAGGTGCCGCCGCCGATGCGGTGGCCGCTGACTTCATCAAGAAGCACCTGTACGCCACCACATCCCTTAAGATGGACATGTCGGGGTCGTTGTCCATGATCCTCGGCACGTTCCTGCTGGCGCTGCAGGAGCCCCTGCGGCAGCTGCTGCTGCGCGTGCCAGGCTCCATGGACCGGCGGATGGACGAGACCAACGCGGCGCTGAGCGGCGAGCTGGATGGCATCGTGGCGGAGCGGGCGGCACAGGCGCAGGCAGACAGGGGGCAGAAGAACTTCCTGTCTGTGCTGCTCAACGCGATCGACACTAGCGACGCCATGAGGAAGTTGTTCACACCGGACTACGTGAGCGCGCTCACCTACGAGCACCTTCTCGCGGTGTCCGGGACCATGTCATTCACGCTATCCAGCCTGGTGTACCTCGTGTCGATGCACCCGGAGGTGGAGGAGAAGCTGCTCCGGGAGATCGACGCGTTCGGGCCAAAGGACGTGGTGCCCGACGCCGAGGACCTCCGTACCATGCAAGTTCACCTACTTGGAGCAGGTAATAATTCGGATGTCTGACGGTCTGCGGTATTCAGTTAAACACGAGCCATTTTTTCTTGCTCTGGTTTTGAGGAAGTTAAAATTCTTGTTGTTGTCTAATAGGTCGTGAAGGAGACCATGAGATTCTACGCTGGATCCCCTGTAGTTTCAAGGGAAGCAACTGAGGATGTTGAGATTGGCGGCTACTTCCTGCCTAAGGTCAGTGTCATCTGCCTTCTAAGACGACCTTATTTTAAACATGCAACGCAATCTTGATATGACAATAAATAATGATCACAATGGGTTAATTCTTTGTCTTATCACTAGTAGCCAAATATCACAAAATATGTGGTAAGAGATATTTTTTCTAAAAAATCATCTCTTAAAAAAGAGAAGACAGGTCTCTTTTCCGTTTCTTTCTGCTCAAACTCAGCAATCATCCTATGCGGGGTTGCTAAAATCGTACCATTGTACATGCCCTAAATTGTCATCTTGGGCTATCTCATAATAAAAAGGAAAATAGTTTAAAATGTCAACTATTTCGCATATACTATTGGTCTTATAATTTACTAGTAGTTGCATCACAAAACGAGTTAAATAACATAGAAGTATCAAATGGTGATGATGGATGCAGGGAACTTGGGTGTGGCTAGCGACGGGAGCGCTGGGAAAGGACCGGAAGCAGTTCCCGGAGCCCCACATGTTCCGACCGGAGCGGTTCAACCCAGAGAGCGAGGAGTGCAAGCGGAGGCACCCCTACGCGTACATCCCCTTCGGCATTGGCCCTCGGGCATGCCCCGGCCAGAAGTTCGCCATGCAGAAGCTAAAGCTCGTTATCATCCACCTCTACCGCCACTACGTCTTCAGGCACTCGCCCTCCATGGAGTTCCCCCTGCAGCTACAGTTCTGCATCGTCAACAACTTCAAGCATGGCGTCAAGGTCCAAGTCCTCGAGAGGAAGAACTGATATGTGTGTCGGGCAAGTACGTGAACATTCATTCATGTGGTCGGCCACGTCATCGACATGGGAACATGGACATGTTTTCTCCATTGCACAATCTGTGAAGATTAATTATTCAGATATTATTGAAATAATTTTGTTATATCCGCAATAAGAGCTCGATTCTTTTAGAATACTTACCTTGGAATTAAAATGATCAGTCAAGGGAAGTATAATTGTAGCGTGCCTTAATCAAAGGGCGGAGTAACATGAATATGCTATTAGTCTATTTCCATAGTGGGTAATGTTATAAGTGCGATTACATATATGTTTTTATTTATTAATTTTTATAGTCATTTTTCATTAGAAAACATTATGTGATGACTTCACTTGTCTATCACTCTATCTCCTCTTTAATTTTCTTTTCCCATCTTTTTACCTATGTGACATACATGTTACCACTTATATTAGTCACACCAGGATTCACCGTCAAATTGTCTTGACAGTCATGCACGTTGTTTTACTAGTACTCTTCTATAGGAGAGATATGGACGAGAGCGGGAATATGGAGCTCGGGCTCCATGTAGCGCAATATTTGAAAAATCGAAATTGATATTTTAGGTTTCCAAAATTTTGGAAAAAAGTACTAGGTGTAGATAATGTCGAGATCTACCATTGTGCTAAATTGTGATGAAAATTTTGTTGTTTTTGGCCTGGAAAAAATGTGCAGATCTGGATCGGTGAGCAGTGTCCAGATTCAAATTTTTGAAAAAATCTAGATTTTCCTTTATTTCTTGGCCAAAATACAACCATTTTTTATCAAGATTTTGCACAGTCGTAGATCTCGACACTATCTACACTTAGTAGTTTTTCCGAATTTTTTGAAACTTAAAATATCAATTTTGATTTCTTTTGGAATACGGCTACCTGGAGCCTAAGCTCCATTTTGACTTTTCGAGATATGGACTAGCATGCGACGGCTTGTACTTAATTAATTATATCAACTCGGGTCGGTTGGAAAAATCGAAGGCTGAATGACGCATGGATCGCTTAGCGTTAAATGTGGTCGATGGGTTATACCATATTTCATCATGACCCTTCGCGTCATGTATGTTGCAACCTGCAAATTATAATGTAAGAGATGCAAGGGGCCTTTGTGATGAGGTGATTGATTCTTGGGTAAATACAAACAAACATTGTGAAATACTCTAAAGGCATAACACATTGTAAAGGCTCCTTTGATTCATCGGATTTTCAAAAGATTTTCATAGGATTGAGATACTAGGGAATTTTTCCTACTCAGCCCTATGATTCAAAGATCATATATTATATAAAATAATCACATAATAATCTTGTAGTGTACAGTTAATAAGAAAAAAATCATTAGGTTGGAACTCATGGAAAATTTATTTACCACAATCAAATACAATTGCTCTTCTCATAGGATTCAACTAGACATTCCAACCCTATATGTTTTCGGTTCCTACAATTTTCTACCCTATAATCAAAGGAGCCCTAGAATATCTAGTCCAGTAATAATGAAAACATGTGTCCTCCATAGAATCTCCTCTTGTCGAGCCCCGCGACTGTTGTACTACACACAGTAGAGCCTCAAGTTGGTAGACTTAACGGATTGAGATGAGACCAAGAAACTGTTAGTGGGTCTTGCTTTTGTCGAGAGACCATGAATCCTGGCCCGATCGCTTCTTTATGACTTCTCTTTTTGGGTAACGCGTCCAGCCGTTTATCACACGTACACGGTTACTAGGGTAATCTCAATTAATCCATATGGGGAAGAGGACCCCTTAAGGCATTGCTTGGTTGTGAGGGGTGAAAAAACCAGGAAACTATATCCCTATAGAGGGTTTTAGGGTGCACACGGATACCCTCCTCCAGTGGAGACCCTGGGCCATGTCTTACATAGGGGGATTAGATGGGTTATAATTATGATTATAATGGTGGGTATTAACGAGCGACAGTTTTGCCGGTAACAAACGAGGTAATACGAAGTGCGCCGACTAGTAACCTTCATCTTCAAAGCTTCTTAATGCTAGTATTGACGATGGCGATTGGAGGAGTCGGCTCCAGGGAACCGAGCTTGCGGTTTTGGTCTAGATCAAGATGGTATTGGTTTGGCCTTCATGGTCCTTCCTGGGCCTGCTTGTTCTGTGTTCTTTATCCTTGACTTAGTCTTTATAGGGTTTGTTGGGCCTTCTTATGAACTTGGGACCACCTGGTGGTAATCTCGTTGTCAGAGGTAAAGACCTACTCATATTTTGTGTATTGTGTTTGGAGCTTGTCTCGTATAAGAGTTAATTGTCCAAGATGGACTCCGGACCATGTTTATTATAGGGGGCATGGAAGAGATACACGGATGATTGTATTAGCGACTATTAAACATATCATGATCGTGTTGGTGATTGATGACGTGGATCACACGTTCGCTGGGGAACCCCAAGAGGAAGGTATGATGCAGCAAAGCAGCAGTATCCCTTAATTACAAAACCAAGGTTGTCGAATCCAGTACGACTTGGAGAAGGCTTAGCAAGGTGCCAATGGCGTCGTTTACGATAATTGACGTGGACATGCACACAATCAAAAACAAACTACTTTGCCCCAACGAAACAGAGAGGTTGTCAATCTCTCCGTCTTGTTAAACACAAAGAATTAAATGTGCACATGTAAAATACGATTAAAGTGAAATATGACCAGCGAGAAAATGATGATGGAAAGCTATTAAAACGGTTATAAACGGTGTAGGAAAATAGGACCGGGGTCCACAGATCACTAATGTTGTCTCTCCAAAAGATACACATGATGGGTAAACAAATTACAGCATGACAATTGACAGAATTGTAGGCGCATAATAATGCTATCATAAAACAATATAGTTCACCGTTTCATCTAATATGGACATTACGTCAAAATACATAGACTGTTATCTAACTGCGTCTATGACTAATAATCCACCCCGGGATCGCTATCCAGCATGTCACCCTGAAGTATTAAGTTGCAAGCAACATATCATTGCAATAAGCAAAGTGCATAATGTAAGCAATGTAAATAACATAAGGAAATAACACCACTGTTTTCTCCCTAGTGGCAACATCACATTCATGAGCATAAGCGTTTCTGTCAATCGCACTCAGCACAGAAAGATATGAACCCACTACCTAGCATAAATACCCTCTCTGAACATACTAACAATTAATTGGCCAAAGCATCCATTAGCATCGGAGAGCATGCAAGATCATAGATAAAACATAACACATAGATGAACAAGAGTAATGATTTTCACAATTCATCGGATCCATGCAAACACATCATGTAGCAGTTATAGATAATATGATCTTGATCATGATAGGAAGCTCACAAGATCTAAGCAATGGAGTACAAGGAGGAGAGACAACCATCTAGCTACTGCTATGGACCCATAGTCCCGTGGTGGACTACTCACGTATCACTCCGGAGGCAGGCATGGTGGTGTAGATGCCTCCGGTGACGATTCCCCCCTCCGGCAGGGTGCCGGAAAGAGCTTCAGAACCCTCCTGATCTAGGGTTGGCGATGATGGCGGACTCGGATGTTTTCTGGAAAATATGATCGGGTATCAAGGGTTTCCGCGTCGAAAACAATTTATAGGTGAAAGGGCGACTCGAGGAGGCGACAGAGTCGCCCAAGTGGGACCCACACGTGGCCAAGGGCTGGACCGCACCTAGGTGGCGTTTGGGGGATGTGGGCCCCCCTACAGCTCCCCTCCAGGCTCCGTCTTTATTCCTTCGTGAAAATAATTCACGTAAATTTTCAGATGATTCCGAGAAACTTCCCCGAACAACTTTTCTAAAACAAAAAGATAGCAGAAAACAGGAACTGGCACTAGACATCTTGTTAATAGTTTAGTTCCATAAATCATGCCAAATTGATATAAAAACATTATAGAAACATGTGGCACGGATATATAATCAAGCATAGAACATAAAAAATTATAGATACGTCTGGGACGTATCAGTGATCGGCTTTAATGTGTAGTGCACGGTCTGGTAACCTGCATCTTGAATGTTTGGGAAGTTAGTCTTGAATGCCCCGATTGGATGAGTCGGCTCTACCACTTCGTAGGTTTCAGTTTAAGAATTGGGAAGAGGTTAAGAACCTAGTGGAATCCACTGCGTGGGGGGTGTGATGAAGTGAAGAAAAGCCCCAATTTTAATCCAACACTTGCGAACATGGTCTCGATGAGGATGGCAGCCTTTGAGGCATTATAGGCCTTCCTAAGCCTCTATGACCTTACCATTAATTTGGTCTTTGTCGGGGCCCGGAAAAATGAGGCGAGAAAAGGGTGGGAAAACTGAAACGAAAAGAGTGGGCGAAAAAGAGATGAAAAATTACAAGAACATAATAATTCTAAAGAAAAATAATTTTTTGTTGAGTGTCATGTTAGATGGCACTAGGCACGATGTTTGTCGAGTACCTTTGATGTGCCACTCGGCAACAACCACGATGCCTAAAATTTCTGTCAGCTATGATGGTAGGGGAGATGTGTCCACCTATGTGTCGAGCGTGGGACAATTTGCCAAATGTCATTGGGGTTCACTCAGAATAAACTCCAGCACCGCCGAGCGGCTTGGATCAAACACTCGGCATACCTCCCTGGTTGTTGAGTATGCTAATAATGCCAAGTGCATTTTAGCTAGGCTCAGCGTGTACGCTTTGATATGGAGTGGCTGATTAATTACACCCGGCAGGTCACTCGGCAACTTCGTCGTTTCTGGTAGTGAATCACAGCCGCTCGACGCCAGGCATGATGTGTATTGGCTTTGGCGTTATGGGAGGAGTGTCTTGCGTCGATGGTCTCTATTGAGTTCCATCCGGGGTAGGAGAGGTGGTGTATGGGATTCAGAGACTAATTACTGTCAAGTCAGGGCACACGTACCTAATCCCTCATCATACAGTCGTTTGGCTAGTGCCAAGCTGCCGATCGAGAGAATATCTGATGGAAACCATATTTTAGTGGAAACCGGTGAAAACCACCAAAAAATCATGTTTAAAAGTTCTGTAAAAATCTCAACAAATATGCATTACGTTGGGAAGAAAAAGTTCTGTAGACTTGCAAATTTGCAAGTTGAAACTCAAAATTGTTTAGAAGCTATGAAAATGAAAATTTAAACAATGAATAGTGGCAAAATGAATAGTAGATGTAAACGGTACTATTCATTGCAGCAATTTTAATTTTTATAGATCCTTTTTTTTTAGTTTCAACTTGCATATTTGCATGTCTATAGAACTCCACCTCTCCATCATAATACATTTTTATTGAGAATTTTTTAAAACTATTAAACATGATTTTTTTTCGTGTTTTCACCGGTTTTCACTGAATGTTGGTTTCTACCGGATACTTTCTCCCGCCGACCCGGGTAGAGACAGAAGTTCTTTTGTTTTTGAGGAAAGGTAGAGACGGAAGTGAAGGAGGTCGACAATGCACTTGGGTTGAATGTGAACTAGTACTACCCACAAGCGCAACGATTTGATGGGCGTCGTCACCTCTAAGGATTTCTTCTTTTGTGATGGGCCTCAGGGTACGAGCCCGTGCAGCCTCGTTCTGTTGGAAAGCTCAAGCTGAATGGTGCGGAGTCATGATGAAGTTGTAAAGATGGAGTGATGCCCTTTAGATCAAAAATCCAATTCTTTGCATGGAGATGGAGAGAATAGCCAAAATACCACTACTTAAAACCGAAATTGCGAAAATATCATTAGTAAAAACCAAAGTGCCAAAATGCCACTAGTGCCAAAATACTAGTTATTTTTCCCTGGGAATGCCATTTTTTCCTGGAAAATATCATGGCTGTTGTGCCAGGATCAAGATGCATCTTTTTTTCTTTTTTTTGCAGGTAAAAAGGACCAAGATGCCTACGTTCATCTCTTTCTTTCCTATAGACCAGGAAGCTTCATGTGCCGTTTGTTGGTGACGAGATGAAGCAATAAAACCAGAATCATGCGTTTTCCTTGTTGTGTCTGGAGTACAAAGAACAAATGAATATACATTTTTCATGTACGATTTGTCCCGCGCTAGCGGACATTAATTAAGTAACCTGTAACCATAATCATCACGGGCACGGTGTAGTATTTCACTTGACAACTGACTAGACCAGTGCCGGTTTTGTGCTTTCCACCCGCTCTTGTCTGTGCTGTGCTGGCGGACGCAGAGACGACGAGATCTCGCCGCGCCGGGCGACAGGATCAATCGGCTGTTCTGGATTTGGTCCCTAAGAGCAAGAGCAATAACATAGCCGGCTGCCGGCTACAGGCTCGTGCCATGTCATCTCAACCATCTAAAACAAATACTAGTACAGTAGATGGGCTGGATTTATTAAATATTCAATTAATTAAATGCTAGCAAAGCTACGGCTGCATGCAAGACTCAAGCGCACATGCATTCAATGCCTGCAGCTCACTCAACCGTCGACACTAGGCTCCATGCGGACGCCAGCGTCTTGTTTCTTGCGCTGGAGCGGGCGCTTGCAGAAGAGCCGGCTACGTTCTCTCTCTTCCTTTCTCTTCCCTCCAGCTAAGATTTTTGCTGACGTGGTAATGCTTAGAGCCAGCTGACTAGGCTTATTGTACCTGCTCTAAGACCCTAACTAATCATTTGCCAAACTAATCTTCTGATCCATGTCTTTGCGTTGTAGTACTCGATGAACTAAAGTGCCAAAAAAAGAGAGAGGAAAATTGTACGACAAACTTGTAGAAGCTCTTTAATTCTAGCCAAATCAGTACGTGTTGCTTGGTCCGTGCGTGCTCTTCCTGTCACCTTCATCACATAGTACTACACAGTATAGTATTGCTTAGGATCTTGGCAACATTAATTACTCCGCGTGGCCGCAGTTAATCAATGGCCGTACGTGTGACGGCGTGAGAAATCAAAGAACACAGGACGCTCATTCACTCATTCATGGCGACAGAGAAATGCTCTTGATTCAGGCCTTGGTGGTTCACATGTTTGTTTCTGTTCCGTTCCTACTGTAAGAAAGAAGTCAAGATTTTCTTTTACGCAAGCTGATAGCCCGGCCATCAGTGTCTCAGTTCCGGAAAATAGAAGAGGAACTGAAAATGACGTACAGTCAGTTAGCTGGAGCACTGGTGTAACAGTCCAGATTTGGTACCCTAAAATATGGGTCAAATTTTCACTTTTTATTTTCATTGCATCATGGCATACATATTTAAATTGCTAAGTTAAATATTGCAAACAATGGAAATCATTAAAAGGAATCAAACCCTTCCCAAATTTTTCCCAACCCAAATACATTTGCTCAACTTAGCAAACCAAATTATTCTGGACTTTCCAAATTGTCCAGAAAGTTCCAAGAATATATTTGTTTAAATCTTTGTCAAAGACAATTGCTTGTTAAGCAAAGTCATAAATATTTGGAATTCAAAATTGGGTTAAACAAATGGTGAATTTTGACTCCAAGTTCAACTTCTCAAAATTCAAACTAAAATCATGGGGAGCTTCAATATTATTGTGAGAGCCTCCATGAATATTTCCCTTATTTTTGAAGATGCTTACTTGCTCCAATTAAATACATTTTGGAATTTATCAAAAATGGCCATATTTAACTCTATGAACAAATGTTGCTCCAAACTTTTAATTTGGCCACACCAAATTTTGTGGAGTTAATACATGTTATGGAGAGGCCACATAAATATTTTCATAATTTCTAAAAATGTTTAAGTGGCTCAATAAAATACCTAAAACCCTACTGGTTTTAAAGAAACAGAAAAAGAAAAGAAAATATTTAAAACCCTGACCTGAGGGCCCCCCTGTCAGTTCCCTCCTCCTCTTCCCTGTAGCTCCTGGTGCCCTGGCGCCATGCCGTCGCCGTGTCGTCCTCCCCTGCACCGTGCCGAGGCCCCCCCTCGTGGATGAATGAAGCCCCCGACGTGCTGCTTCCCTCTCCTCTCTCCCCTGCTCTCCCTCCATAGGAACCCTAACCCTAGCTCTCCTTTTTCGAGCTTCCCGTGCACCGTCGAGCCGCCGCCTTGCCGCGCCAATCGCCGCCGCCCTACGCCACTCCGAGCTCACCTGAGGTGTCCCTCCGGACCGCCTCGGCATCCTCTTCCTCCCGAGGCAACCAGCCCGTGCTGGGAGGCCCGCTATCGCCGGAATCGTGCCGTTCTTCCCCGCTCTGCCGCCGCCGACCGTGCACCGTCGCCACGCCGTCCGGCCTCCCCGTGTGTCACCGGCCACGGCCACGTGATTCTAGTGAGCTCCTGCTGCTCCTGGCCTTCTCCTCCCTCTCCTTCCTTCTCTATGCCGCACCCCCCACGAACGCCGCCGCTCGCCGCCGCAACCATGGTCGCCGGCGCGATTCCGGTGACCATTTGGTCCCTTCCGCCGCTCCCCCTGCTCCCCTCTGTCCCCTCTAGCTACTAGAGCAAGTGCCCTCGCTCAATTTCGACCGGAAACGACGACTTGATGATCGACAGCCCCGCTGCCCTGCCGATGACGTCACCCTGACATCGGCTGTTCTTCAGTTGTTTTTCAGAAATTAACAGAGAACTTGGAGATGCAATATCTTTTGTTTGGTAGATCAGAAAAATGCAAATAAGGTATCAGAAAGTTCACAATTTCATAACCTATTCAAATATGCAACTCCCACATGCAAATGAATTTTTGAATTTGAATTTAAAATGTGAAATGCAAATCATCGGTTAATTATTCAAATTTTTGGAAATTCATATCTAGAGTTTTATATTTCAGAAAATTGCAAATAATAGGTTAAGATGCTCAGCTAAATAAGCTCTACCTGTTAGTGCCTTTATTTGAATTTTTGGTTAAATTAAATTACCTTTAATGGTTAAATATAAAAGGGGCAGATTTAAAGTCCAACTTTGAAAATTCATAACAATTTGAATATTGCTCCAAAAATTACAAATAAGGTACCATTTTGTTCAGAGAATTAAGATCTCCCTGTTAGTTGTAATTGGATGCTAAAATGAATCATTTAATTTGCTGTTATTTAAAAATCACTAAAATGGTAGATTAATTGTGGAAATTGAAAATTGCATAACTTGAGTTTTATTTATCCAAAATTTATGAATAAGCTCTCAAAATGTTCAGTGAATAATTATCTACAAGTTTATGTCATTTGAGGGAATTTTAGATGCAATGTTGGTGTTGTTTAATAAAAATAGTTAAAATGGCAGAATTAAATCAATTATTAAAAATATCATAACTTGTTGAATAATGATTCAAAAATTGCAAAAGATATATCAAAATGACCAGCAAAGCAAATGATATCTATCTATGTTAATATCACAGCATGCAAATAAATTTTCCTTTGATGTTAATTTCGAATTGGTTAAAATGATTTAAATTGCATAACCGTTTAAATCACCATTTCCTCATCGTTAAGCAGAAAATTGCAAACGAAGTACCAAATTGATCAGTGGAATAATACCTATCTCATAATGTCATTTTCATGCATGTAGAACCCATAATTCAGTACTGGACATTTTGGATAATAATGCAATTCACTAAGTTAAATATGGAGTGTTGACCCGTTAATTGCTATATTTATTTTAGGGGTTCCATTTAACTTGTGGGACATGCCCAATACCTTTTTAATGCATAATATGACCATATCATCATGATTGTGCATTGCACCTTGTATTCGTGTTATTTATTTCGTTTCCGTTATTGTTGTGTTTCGTTAGATTCAGGAGTCGAGGTTCCACCACAATACCTCGACGATCAACGCGCCCAGTAATATCAGCAAGGCAAGAGCTAACCTAACCTTCTTGGCATCAAGCATCCTATTGTTTTACAAACTTATTTTATCCACCAGAATATTGCATGCGATTCAAATGTCTCTTTTGATCAAGATGTAGAGTATCCTATGAATGCATGTTTATCCCCTGAACCATCACATGCTTCCCCTCCTATAAACCCTAGGTTTGATGTGTTGGCCGGAGACAAAGATATATTTGTTGTTATATATGCTTAGCTATGCTTAGCCATGCTAGTCAAATAATATATTTTGTCCGGTGATTTAATTCCACTATTACGAATGGTGGTGGAATGTTCGGACATGATGGTTACTTGTGGTGGATAATTAATTTGCTAAAAGTCTTGGATGAGTTGCCATCGGGGATGGTGTTTTGCCTCATTCTTGTCCCTAGGTGTGAGTTCTTATCGCTTGAACCAAGAACCGAGTGTGCTGCCATTGGTGGGTGTATGGACGGCTCACTAACTGAATAACTTGTGCGGGCGTATCCAAGGGTCCTCTAGTTTGCTATTTCCATTTGCCGTGTGTGTGAGCGGAAAAAGAAATGACGAGGATGGTGGTGTTTAGGACGTGGCGATGGGGCAGGGGCTGAGTGTTAGCGACCCACAGGTCAGCCCATGCTCAACTAGCGTATTGGAGGCCCAAGGCCTCTCTCACCCCAAAAGCCCAGGCTGGTGGAGGAGGTTTGCCCACCCTTATAAGGTGGTGTCGGCTCTCCTCAACTGGCGAGGTGGGACTAAACCTTGGCGCGTCGCACCGGTTCGTCGCACAGACGTGCCGTCCGTTCGTACGCTGACATCCCATCCCCCTTCGCGGGGCGATGCAGATCGCCACACGTCTAATAGCGACGCACACGCTGGCTCTGATACCAAGTGTTAGCGACCCACAGGTCAGCCCACGCTCAACTAGCGTATTGGAGGCCCAAGGCCTCTCTCACCCCAAAAGCCCAGGCTGGTGGAGGAGGTTTGCCCACCCTTATAAGGTGGTGTCGGCTCTCCTCAACTGGCGAGGTGGGACTAAACCTAGGCGCGTCGCACCGGTTCGTCGCACAGACGTGCCGTCCGTTCGTACGCTGACATCCCATCCCCCTTCGCGGGGCGATGCAGATCGCCACACGTCTAATAGCGACGCACACGCTGGCTCTGATACCAAGTGTTAGCGACCCACAGGTCAGCCCACGCTCAACTAGCGTATTGGAGGCCCAAGGCCTCTCTCACCCCAAAAGCCCAGGCTGGTGGAGGAGGTTTGCCCACCCTTATAAGGTGGTGTCGGCTCTCCTCAACTGGCGAGGTGGGACTAAACCTTGGCGCGTCGCACCGGTTCATCGCACAGACGTGCCGTCCGTTCGTACGCTGACACTGAGGCTGTGTAAACTTGCCCTGTGGCCACAGATGACTCTTGGATAGTCTCACGCGAGGTAAAGGTTTAACCGCGCCTGCTTGCCGGCCTTCCCCGGAAGAGGGCCAACTAGGTGAGCCGGACGGTACCAATGGGTAAATTAGTACACCCCTGCAGGGTTTAATCTTTTCGAAAAGCCGTGTCCACGGTTATGGACAAATCTTGGTGAGATAGGTAAGATCATAGAGAACCTTAACTTAATTGATATGGCAGCTAAAGGTTGCATAATCAACGTGTGGTAAAGGTTCATTTCCTCGAGGGTGATTCGAGGGAGTGCCTTGGTGGAGATGAGATGCTTCTGGTTACAAATGGTTCGTTGAGAACCGCAAATGAAAGTTTACTCTCTTATCCCTTTTCGGAAAACATTCTGAGTAGACGAAGCAAAGGGTCCTGATGTCTTTTAAAATGGAAAAAACTAGCTTTATGCAAAACCAGCTACATTATACAGCATTAGAGCCTCCGTCAGCATCGGGCCTATATCGCCCTACTAATTCTTGCGAGTACGTCGTACTCAGCCTTGCTTTGTTGATTAATATTTGTTTCAGAGGAGGACGCCACCGAACTGGAAGGTGGGTTCTACGTTGACTTCGACGAGTAGTCTGGGGTTCCCAGGTGGCAGCTTGGGACGTCTTGGAACAGGCTGGCACGGGATGTTTATTTGTAGGCCTCTTAGGCCATAATTTGGATCTTGTTGTTTAGACAACTTTAATTTGCTTCCGCTGTTGTAATGATGGGTCAGTGACCTCTGATGTGTCATTTGCTATCTTTCTCAATTATATGAGTTGAACTATGATCTCTTTGTGTCGTAGAGTCTGTGATGTGCCAGTTGTTCCGCAGTCTTGGTCTCTTTGTTATACGTGAAAGCGATGTCCGAGCTTATGGCATGATCGAGGTGTTGTGTGCCGATGATGTATTCCGAGCACGCCTGCCAATGTGTTTTGGCCTGGGATTGGTAAACCCAGTAACCCTCGATTGTGTAGCATGACCGGTTGCAGAACGTTTCACTGTATAGCTCTGGGGTCAGGGTGCTACAAATTGGTATCAGAGCAGGACTGCCTGTAGTAAATCCGTTCTATTGGTCGATGTCGAGTCTAGTGTTGTGAATACTATTTATAACCTAAAAAGGAGTTGTGAAAACCATCTTAGGATTCTTTTTACTCCTTACCCAATTCGCTCCATCTCTGAGTTATCTTACCTCTATTTGATTTAGCGGTTCTTCTGCTCGTCTGGCGATTCAAGAATTTAGGTTCACGGGGTTGGTTCCTACCTTTAGTTACTGGTTAGGTTGCTTCCGTCTTCAGAATCCGAAGTAAACTCCGTTGTTCGCACCCAATGAAGAAGAAGGTGCAAGACATCCGAAGCCTTGAAAACGTTTCGCACCTAATCGGGTATTCCTCTCTTTGAGTTATGGCCCATGGTCTTGAACCGAAGGTCCCGGATTGTACTGGAATTCTGGTGTATTGATTCATGAGGGTTGTCACCCATGTGAGCACTATGCTATTTGTGAGTCCCAGTACATGAAGCTGATCTTTAACCCAAGATCTTTCCCGTTGAATCCTGATGTTAATTGTCAAACCCTACGTTAGGTTGGCCATGTTTGAAGTTAATCTTCAATTTGGTGGTTGTAGTCATAATTGAATTGCGGCAACAAAGCTCTTCTCTGTCACGAGCTATAGCTGGATATTCTGTCATGAAACCGTCTGGATCACGACAAGATTGCCCTTAGCAAGTTTCCCATCTATGTTTGTAAGTCCTCCAATAACACTTGTTAGTGAAACCCTTTCGGCACTAGTTGTCGGAAGAGTGCTAACAAGGGCTTCTGCAATATCTTGGAATTGTGGTCAGCCGTTCCTTACTCTAAATCTGTTGTCCGACCTCTATCTGTCTGTTGACAGTCAAGTTTATCGTACATTGGGGTGTTCTGATGCATGTGATTATTGTGGTCCGTCAAGGCATTCCACTTTGGGATGTCAGGAGAAACAAACTCCGGTACCTTGTCCATTCTCGGACCAGGTCAAAGTATTGTAATCCGCAGAATAAGAGGCTTGTCTAGCCTTTGTTCTGTTCAACCTTGGAGTGTCACACTCTTTTATATCAAGAGGTCGTGCTTAGGCTCATGACGTACTCGATGAAGTGATACTCTTACCCTTCCTTATCCATCTACCTCCGAGCTACTCGGGCTCGAGATTGTTGAGGATGCATATTGATGTGGAAATCGGACATTCTTAGCAAATGATATTGCTTTGACGTCCAAGGACTTTGATGGCGCTCTTAGCACGATTGGTAATCAGATCATCAAGCCGAGTTGACTGTGCTGCCAAGTCCATTGTTCAGGTGCACACCTTCGGTCAATAAGTTAGATTCGTGTCAAAACTCTAAAGATCACAGCGTTTCACTTGGAAAAGCAATTTTCCTCTCGCAATCTAGCTCATGTCATGGAGCTTGACGTTGTAGTCAATACTTGAGACCCTTACCTCTCGTTAACTGTTGTAACTCCTCCCTCGGACATGTCAAGTCTGAAATATCCGCACGCTTAACCAAATCTGAATCTCAAGCAGAAATGATGGTTGGTGTTTCTTAAGAGTATGACATAGGCCTTGTGTAAATCCGGCAAGTTTGACGTGATGGTTGCCCTACTTAACTGGAAGGTCTATTGTGATATCCTCTTGCCTTTCGTAAAATCAACCACTCTCCATGAGGATTTTGTGCTACTTATTCTAGAAGTTGCCCTTATGGTCTCTTCGCAACCTTAAAAGTCCGACCTCCACTTGATGACCTATTGAAGGCTTTTCCGAAGCCCGATAGTGGTATCTAGAACATCGAGGAAAACATTAACGTGGTGTTGCTAAAAATGTCTCTCGGTCATTCCCCTATCCTCTCCTCGACCTTTGTTTGGTCAAGTTGTTCCTAGTTTTCCCCCCAATGGCTTATGGTCTTGTGCAAAGTTCATATTTCCAACCCTTGGAGAGAACTTGTCTGTCCCCTTGAGCTATCTTCTGACTTTCTCGTCGGCACGTCATGCTTGCTACCTTACTCTCTACAACGAGGAAGATCATAGTGGTAATCGAGAAGATCGTTGAAGTTAAGGGTTGTCGTGTCTCCCTCATCCCTCTTCCTACTCTAGGAATCTCGGGGCGAGATTCTTGTAAGGGGGATAGAATTGTAACAGCCCAGATTTGGTACCCTAAAATATGGGCCAAATTTTCACTTTTTATTTTCATTGCATCATGGCATACATATTTAAATTGCTAAGTTAAATATTGCAAACAATGGAAATCATTAAAAGGAATCAAACCCTTCCCAAATTTTTCCCAACCCAAATACATTTGCTCAACTTAGCAAACCAAATTATTCTGGACTTTCCAAATTGTCCAGGAAGTTCCAAGAATATATTTGTTTAAATCTTTGTCAAAGACAATTAATTGTGAAGCAAAGTCATAAATATTTGGAATTCAAAATTGGGTTAAACAAATGGTGAATTTTGACTCCAAGTTCAGCTTCTCAAAATTCAAACTAAAATCATGGGGAGCTTCAATATTATTGTGAGAGCCTCCATGAATATTTCCCTTATTTTTGAAGATGCTTACTTGCTCCAATTAAATACATTTTGGAATTTATCAAAAATGGCCATATTTAACTCTATGAACAAATGTTGCTCAAAACTTTTAATTTGGCCACACCAAATTTTGTGGAGTTAATACATGTTATGGAGAGGCCACATAAATATTTTCATAATTTCTAAAAATGTTTAAGTGCCTCAATAAAATACCTAAAACCCTACTGGTTTTAAAGAAACATAAAAAGAAAAGAAAATATTTAAAACCCTGACCTGAGGGCCCCCCCTGTCAGTTCCCTCCTCCTCTTCCCTGTAGCTCCTGGTGCCCTGGCGCCATGCCGTCGCCGTGTCATCCTCCCCTGCACCGTGCCGAGGCCCCCCCTCGTGGATGAATGAAGCCCCCGACGTGCTGCTTCCCTCTCCTCTCTCCCCTGCTCTCCCTCCATAGGAAACCTAACCCTAGCTCTCCTTTTTCGAGCTTCCCGTGCACCGTCGAGCCACCGCCTTGCCGCGCCAATCGCCGCCGCCCTACGCCGCTCCGAGCTCACCTGAGGTGTCCCTCCGGACCGCCTCGGCCTCCTCTTCCTCCCGGGGCAACCAGCCCGTGCTGGGAGGCCCGCTATCGCCGGAATCGTGTCGTTCTTCCCCGCTCTGCCGCCGCCAACCGTGCACCGTCGCCACGCCGTCCGGCCTCCCTGTGTGTCACCGGCCACGGCCACGTGATCCTGGTGAGCTCCTGCTGCTCCTGGCCTTCTCCTCCCTCTCCTTCCCTCTCTATGCCGCACCCCCACGAACGCCACCGCTCGCCGCCGCAACCATGGTCGCCGGCGCGATTCCGGTGACCATTTGGTCCCTTCCGCCGCTCCCCCTGCTCCCCTCTGTCCCCTCTAGCTACTAGAGCAAGTGCCCTCGCTCAATTTCGACCGGAAACGACGACTTGATGATCGACAGCCCCGCTGCCCTGCCGATGACGTCACCCTAACATCGGCTGTTCTTCAGTTGTTTTTCAGAAACTAACAGAGAACTTGGAAATGCAATATCTTTTGTTTGGTAGATCAGAAAAATGCAAATAAGGTATCAGAAAGTTCACAATTTCATAACCTATTCAAATATGCAACTCCCACATGCAAATGAATTTTTGAATTTGAATTTAAAATGTGAAATGCAAATCATCGGCTAATTATTCAAATTTTTGGAAATTCATATCTAGAGTTTTATATTTCAGAAAATTGCAAATAATAGGTTAAGATGCTCAGCTAAATAAGCTCTACTTGTTAGTGCCTTTATTTGAATTTTTGGTTAAATTAAATTACCTTTAATGGTTAAATATAAAAGGGGCAGATTTAAAGTCCAACTTTGAAAATTCATAACAATTTGAATATTGCTCCAAAAATTACAAATAAGGTACCATTTTGTTCAGAGAATTAAGATCTACCTGTTAGTTGTAATTGGATGCTAAAATGAATCATTTAATTTGCTGTTATTTAAAAATCACTAAAATGGCAGATTAATTGTGGAAATTGAAAATTGCATAACTTGAGTTTTAATTATCCAGAAATTATGAATAAGCTCTCAAAATGTTCAGTGAATAATTATCTACAAGTTTATGTCATTTGAGGGAATTTTAGATGCAATGTTGGTGCTGTTTAATAAAAATAGTTAAAATGGCAGAATTAAATCAATTATTAAAAATATCATAACTTGTTGAATAATGATTCAAAAATTGCAAAAGATATATCAAAATGATCAGCAAAGCAAATGCTATCTATCTATGTTAATATCACAGCATGCAAATAAATTTTCCTTTGATGTTAATTTTGAATTGGTTAAAATGATTTAAATTGCATAACCGTTTAAATCACCATTTACTCATCGTTAAGCAGAAAATTGCAAACGAAGTACCAAATTGATCAGTGGAATATACCTATCTCATAATGTCATTTTCATGCATGTAGAACCCATAATTCAGTACTGGACATTTTGGATAATAATGCAATTCACTAAGTTAAATATGGAGTGTTGACCCGTTAATTGCTATATTTATTTTAGGGGTTCCAGTTAACTTGTGGGGCATGCCCAATACCTTTTCAATGCATAATATGACCATATCATCATGATTGTGCATTGCACCTTGTATTCGTGTTATTTATTTCGTTTCCATTATTGTTGTGTTTCGTTAGATTCAGGAGTCGAGGTTCCACCACAATACCTCGACGATCAACGCGTCCAGTACTATCAGCAAGGCAAGAGCTAACCTAACCTTCTTGGCATCAAGCATCCTATTGTTTTACAAACTTATTTTATCCACCAGAATATTGCATGCGATTCAAATGTCTCTTTTGATCAAGATGTAGAGTATCCTATGAATGCATGTTTATCCCCTGAACCATCACATGCTTCCCCTCCTATAAACCCTAGGTTTGATGTGTTGGCCGGAGACAAAGATATATTTGTTGTTATATATGCTTAGCTATGCTTAGCCATGCTAGTCAAATAATATATTTTGTCCGGTGATTTAATTCCATTATTACGAATGGTGGTGGAATGTTCGGACATGATGGTTACTTGTGGTGGATAATTAATTTGCTAAAAGGCTTGGATGAGTTGCCATCGGGGATGGTGTTTTGCCTCATTCTTGCCCCTAGGTGTGGGTTCTTATCGCTTGAACCAAGAACCGAGCATGCTGCCATTGGTGGGTGTATGGGCGCCTCACTAACTGAATAACTTGTGCGGGCGTATCCAAGGGTCCTCTAGTTTGCTATTTCCATTTGCCGTGTGTGTGAGCGGAAAAAGAAATGATGAGGATGGTGGTGTTTAGGACGTGGCGATGGGGCAGGGGCTGAGGCTGGGTAAACTTGCCCTGTGGCCACAGATGACTCTTGGATAGTCTCACGCGAGGTAAAGGTTTAACTGCGTCTGCTTGCCGGCCTTTCCCGGAAGAGGGCCAACTAGGTGAGCCGGACGGTACCAATGGGTAAATTAGTACACCCCTGCAGGGTTTAATCTTTTCGAAAAGCCGTGTCCACGGTTATGGACAAATCTTGGTGAGATAGGTAAGATCATAGAGAACCTTAACTTAATTGATATGGCAGCTAAAGGTTGCATAATCAACGTGTGGTAAAGGTTCATTTCCTCGAGGGTGATTCGAGGGAGTGCCTTGGTGGAGATGAGATGTTTCTGGTTACAAATGGTTCGTTGAGAACCGCAAATGAAAGTTTACTCTCTTATCCCTTTTCGGAAAACATTCTGAGTAGACGATGCAAAGGGTCCTGATGTCTTTTAAAATGGAAAACTAGCTTTATGCAAAACCAGCTACATTATACAGCATTAGAGCCTCCGTCAGCATCGGGCCTATATCGCCCTACTAATTCTTGCGAGTACGTCGTACTCAGCCTTGCTTTGTTGATTAATATTTGTTTCAGAGGAGGACGCCACTGAACTGGAAGGTGGGTTCTACGTTGACTTCGACGAGTAGTCCGGGGTTCCCAGGTGGCAGCTTGGTACGTCTTGGAACAGGCTGGCACGGGATATTTATCTGTAGGCATCTTAGGCCATAATTTGGATCTTGTTGTTTAGACAACTTTAATTTGCTTCCGCTGTTGTAATGATGGGTCAGGGACCTCTGATGTGTCATTTGCTATCTTTCTCAATTATATGAGTTGAACTATGATCTCTTTGTGTCGTAGAGTCTGTGATGTGCCAGTTGTTCCGTAGTCTTGGTCTCTTTGTTATACGTGAAAGCGATGTCCGAGCTTATGGCATGATCGAGATGTTGTGTGCCGATGATGTGTTCCGAGCATGCTTGCCAATGTGTTTTGGCCTGGGATTGGTAAACCCAGTAACCCTCAATTCTGTAGCATGACCGGTTGCAGAACGTTTCACTGTATAACTCTGGAGTCAGGGCGCTACAACTGGCTTCAGTTTTGTTTAACCTGCAGGCAACCGAAATGGTTAGTTTGAGCCTTTGTGGAGTCTGAACCTGTTGCATGGGGAGACTCCGGAGAGCATGAGTTGAGAAGCACTACCAGTTTCGTCAATGGGTGCTGTTACATGACGACCCGCGTACTACTCCCACTCTCAGAGCACTAAGTCTAAGTGTACTGCTTGATTGGTCAGCGCATGATAAACAAGCTACAGCTAGCTTGGAAAGATTATGATGGGTGCAAAACCACGTTCATTCATTCATCTAGGTAGCCCTGGATGTTGAGAGCCCTCACGTCGCCTCACTACCAAGATACACAGGCGCCTCCCAAGCGACAAAGGGAGAAACCCTAGCCGCCACCCGCCACCACCTCCTCCATCTCGGCGGGGCCATGGCACGGTTGGGAGGGCCAGCGAACGACGGCGGATCGGATCGGTTGCACGTCCTCTTCCTACTGATGCTTCTCCTAGTGACACGGCGTCGCTCGGCGGCTTCGGTAGGGGACCTTGACCTCTATGTCGCAAAGATTCTGGAACGACGGCTCCGGGCATGGCGGTAACAGCGTCCCCTCCACCGGGGATGATGGGTCTGGAGGCGGCTCCTTGTGGCGGCGCCTAGGAGCGGTGGATCACGGGATACCGAGTCCAGGTCCGTCACAGGAGATGCATGGTGGTCGGAGCTTTCTCCGGCATCGTCGGCGCTGGATGCGGGAGATGGTGACGTCACTGATCCTGTGGTTGCTGGCGATCTGGCCAGCCGTGGGTTCGGGGAGGCGTGGCTACGGGTGAAAACAGTGCCAACTTCGGTCATGGCCGATGATGGCAACGTTTTTACCCGTTACCTTGTTAAAGGCATCGTTGTTGCAACACTCGTCTTCTCGCCCGGGCTGCTCCGGGGAAAACCCTAGATCTGGGTCTCCTAGATCAGACTATGGCGGCGTTTGTCATCGTTCTCCCTCATGGGGGCATCGTTTTTGGAGCGAGTGCTGGCTGGAGGGGTCCTGTGGTGGAGCGACGTAGTTTTTTCCGCGTTGCGAGTCTTAGCGGCTGCTGTAGTGGATTCGCGGCATCAGGCGCGTGCTGATGGACGCGCGCAGAGCGGTGGCGTTGTCTTGCGTCATGGTGGTGTCGATAGCTGGCATGATAAGGTCAATGCGTTGATCCATATTTTGAAGATGGGTTCGCGAAAGACGACGGCGACGACTTTTGGTGCGTGCGCATGCGTTGCGTGCTGAGGGTCTGCTAGATAGGTGCTCCAGTTTTAGATGATTTGCGAAGGTATGAGGTCAAGGCAGATGACCCTGATATGGCCACCCCCATCATCAAATTTGTAGTTGTAGCGATATTTATGAGAATGTGGCTTCAAGTTGATTGATGTATTATCTTGTAAAACATTAATAAATAAGTTAGTAAAAATCATTGTGTGCGTCATTTTAATGCTGAGGAGGCGAGGGGTTTTAACTTAACCTGTATTTCGAATTAAAAATAACTAGCTCTGGATGTGCACAATTAACCGGTCGAGCATTTAAGCGACGGACGGACGTGCGTGCTGGTGTGAATGGGCGATCGACCAAATCAGGAGGGAGGGACCGGCCTCAACTCGTCCATCCACAGTTTGTTTGTTTACTCGCGGGCGAGGTGCGACCTGTGATCCAACACATTGAATGCTCTGATACACTTGCTCGTGTCGCTCTTAACAGTGACCGCTAGATCGAACCACTCAATCGATGGTGGCCACAGGTTGTAGCCTCTTGCAGGCTTACGCTCGTCTACCGGACAGGGATCTGGTGACATGCTTACAGCATGTCCTACGGTGATATTCTCAATATCTCAGCCATCCAACGCACAACAACGATCTAAATTTGAGCTCGAAAATTTAAATATTTTAGAAAAAAAAATGAAAAAATTCTAGTAAGTTCTATATTATCCGCTATGTATTCTGTCAAAATTTCATGTCATTTGGATAAATAGTTTATGAGTTATTAGCTTTTCATATTTTAATATTAAAAAGCTAATAACTTATAAACAATTTATCCAAATAACATGAAATTTTGACAGAATACATAACGGATCATATAGAACTTACTGGAATTTTTTCATTTTTCTAAAATGTTTAAATTTTTTAGCTCAAATTTGAATCGCTGCTGTCCGTTGGATGATCGTTGGATAGCTGAGATATGAAGAATGTCACCGTAGGACATGTTGTGAGCATGTCACCGGATCCCTGTCCTCATCTACCTGTGTACAGTGTCCTCCTACTATTTGGATTTATCTTATTTTTTTCGATGAAGGGAGCTTTATTACTTAAAGAGTTTTAAGCATTACACCCGGTCTCTGCATAGCTAGGATGCACACAGGCATAACAATCCGACACGAAACAAAGTAGCACATCGAAAGTAAAAGGCGAATTAAAAGCGTCTAGGAAGGAAGATGGCTAATTCGTAGATTATGTTGCCATCCATGCTGGGAGAAGAAATCCCTTGCCGCCGACTCCAAACGTGTCGCCACCTCCAAGAATAGATCCCGGTGCTCCACACGTTGTAGAGGGGACCATGAACGGATCGTAGCCGTACACCGGTAGATGACCTGCATAAAAGAAGCATTATTATCATTAAAAATCTTGACATTTCTACATAGTCAAAGCGACCAAATAACGACAATCGCTCCCACCCGAATAAGAAGTTTAAACCTACAATCAGCCCCGTTGAGCCAGTTGCCAAAGATATTTGGAACGCTCCGTGGTGGATATAAATTAGAACCTATCTGGATGGCTGACAATATAGATCTCGCAAAACCGCATTGGAAGAAAAGATGTTTTATAGTCTCGTTATGATGACAGAAAACACACTTTTTGCTTCCATGCCAATTCCGCTCTGCAAGGTTATCTTTGGTAAGAATTACACCTCGACAAAGATACCACGCAAACACTTTAGTCTTCAGTGGGAACTTTATCTTCCAAATTTTCTTGTTATTATCAACTGGTGTACTAGGTTGGGTCAAAGCTTTGTGCATAGAATCTACGGAAAAGTTTCCACTCGTTCTGAGATTCCAACGAAATTCATCAGGGCCCTGCGTCAGCTGAACAGTAGCTAGACGCTGAAGCAAAGCATTCCGGGATGCTTGTCTAGGACCATATAAACTTCGTCTGAACGACACATTTTGTGGGAACGTTTCCAACACCTTAGCGAGAGTGTCGCTTTTGTGTCGAACAATATTATACAAAGCAGGAAATTGTTCCCGGAGAGGGGCATTATCTAGCCAATTGTCCTCCCAGAACCTAAGTTCAGAACTATCTCTAATGGAGAAAGATCCATATGGGAAGAAAAATTTCTTCGTAGTCATCAGACCCGCCCAAAACTGAGAGTCACCTGGTTTCCAATGAACCTGTGATAACGCGTTTGAGCTCACATATTTTCTCCTAAGGAGGGTTTGCCATACCCCTTCTTCAGACAGAAGTTTGATGATCCATTTACCAAGGAGGGCCCTGTTCTTGATCTCAAGGTCATGAACCCCTAGTCATCCTTGGTCTTTGGGACGGCAACCCACACTCCACTTAGTCAGTCGATATTACTTTTTCTCATTATCCCCTTGCCAAAAAAATCTTGATCGGAAGTAATCCAATCTTTTTAAGACTCCTTTTGGAAGTTGGAAGAAATATATCATATATAGTACCATATTGCTTAGCACCGAGTTAATGAGTATCAATCTTCCACCAAGAGATAATAATTTGCCTTGCCAACTATTCAAACGAGCTTGCAGTCTTTCCTCCACCAGTTTCCATTCAGCATTCGTAAGCCTCCGATAATGAATTGGGATGCCCAAATACTTAATAGGAAACTGACCCAGCCCGCAGCCAAATAGGTCAGAATACAAGGGAGCATCATCCCGAGCCTCGCCAAAACAAAACAGCTCACTTTTATGGAAATTTATCTTAAGACCCGATAACTGCTCAAATGCTGAAAGAATTAACTTCAGGTTCTTCGCTTTTTTTATGTCATGTTCCATATAAAGAATTGTATCGTCTGCATATTGAAGGATAGATAAACCTCCATCCACGAGATGAGGGATCACCCCTTCAATTTGGCCATCAGATTTTGCACGTTCAATCATCACGGCGAGCATATCAGCCACTATGTTAAATAGAATTGGCGATAATGGGTCACCTTGTGTAAGCCCCTTCCTGATCTGGAAGTATTTACCAATGTCATCGTTGACTTTAATGGCAACACTCCCACCCGAAACAAAGCTATGGATCAACGCGCGCCACTCAGCTGAAAAGCCTTTCATTCTGAGTGTTTGCTGAAGAAATGACCACTTAACCTTATCATAAGCTTTTTCAAAATCGATTTTTAAAATAACCCCATTCAACTTCTTCCTATGCAGTTCATGAACCGTTTCATGCAGGATCGCGACCCCATCGAGGATGTTGCGACCCTTCATGAAAGCCGTCTGAGAAGGATGGGCCACATGATCCGCCACATTGTTCAGTCGTATTGTAGCAACTTTGGTGAAAATCTTAAAACTAACATTAAGTAGGCAGATAGGTCTGAATTGTTGAATCCTTTCGTCCTCATTAACCTTAGGTAATAAAATAATTTCACCAAAATTGAGACGGAACAAATCTAGTTGTCCATCATGAAGACAACTAAACAATTCAAGGAGATCGGGTTTGATGACATCCCAGAAGTTCTGAAAGAACTCAGCCGGGAAGCCATCAGGACCAGGAGCTTTGTTGCGTTCCATCTGGAAAACAGCTTTCCTTACTTCATCCTCAGAATAAGGTGCAGTAAGTAAACCATTTTCCTCCGTTGAAACCTGAGGTATGGCATCTGTTCGGGTCTCATCGAGAGAGAAATTACCTTCCTCGAGGGCACCGAAAAAACCTTTGTAATAATTAGTAATGTACGACTTGAGCTGCTCATGGCCCTCAATAAGGCCCTCATCTTGTAGGAGAGAATGAATACGTTTCTTCATATGTCTGCCATTAGCAATACAGTGGAAGTATCTAGTATTCGAATCCCCTTCTAACACAAATTGGGCCTTAGAGCGTAATGTCGTGCGCGCTGGAATTTTTTCCATAATTTGATGCCAAGACAATCGCTGACTCTTTTAGGCACACAAGAGTGGGCGAATTGTGGTGGAGTTGTTCTTCTTAGGTAAAATGGCCGGTGTCGGTTAAGGCGGCACGCACTGGCGGAGCTTAGTGAGGACGAACATGCGTCGTCCGTCCCCCCACACCCACACCCACACCCACACACACACGGCCAAAGAGAAAACTTTGCGGTATCCCTTTGTATTTGGCCCATCCCAATCAAGATATGGCTCAAGCTCCGTCACGGGAGACACGGCCTTTATGTTTGATTTGGGCGAGGTGTGACCTTGGCAATGTGTTTGATTGACGTTATAAGCCTAAAACATTGTTCTACCTGCTTGGCTACTTATTCCATAATAATGATGCACCTTTGCATGTTGTATTCTAGAAAAAAAATCACTTCAACATGAAAGATGCAACCTTAGATCTTGCAAAAACAAAAGGATCGACCGGTGGTGCAATGTGAAATATCAATTTAAAAATGTATCAATGTGCATCGATATGGCATCAACACCACATTGGAAGAGGTGATTGAGACCAGGGACAGAGCTAGGGGTCGTGCTGGAGCCGGGGCTCCCCCATGTTGGTTTTTTTTTCTGAATACCCCTTATATTATGTGGATTTGAGTATTTGACATCAATTTTTTGTCAAAATTTACCCATATGCCCCCCATGTTGGTTTTTTCTGAAGACCCTTTTATATTACTGTTCAATTGAGCCCCCTTGACAAATTCCTGGTTTTGTCCCTAGTTGAGTCGCAAATCATCGTCTCGAACGCGTTAGAAACTTAGTGCATAATTAATTCTTGAGACTTTACTGAGTTGTCTATGTAAGGTCGCAAGAGAGTCACAACGATTTGGAAATAAATCAAGATGTGTACATCCTCAGATGAGAGATCAGATGAGCTCTCTTTACCACAAAAAGATTTTGTGAGTGAAAGGGATGTAAATGGACACATACGTGGCGCCACATAAGCCCATTTATTTTGGTCAATAGTTTAGAAAAAAAAATTGTTTCGTAAGGAAATGAACTATGGGCCCACTTAAACGGGCTTAAATGGCGCCACATCTGTCCATTTACATGCAAGTACGCCATAGGGATAAACACGAATCGTGGCGGAAAACAAATGGACGCGTAGAAAGCAAGCGTTTAATTAGCGTTTTTCTAAAAAAAAAGCAAGCGTTTAATTAGCGTGCTGCCGTAAAAATGGGTGACTGCAAATCTGTGGTTAGTCCAAAGCAAACACGAGGTGTACGTGGAGAGCTATGCTAGCTAACACATGACATGACAAATTGACAAGTATGTATAGTAGGTGCAAACAATGTCAACCAGACGCAATGCCCAAAATGTAGAAAACGCTGTACACGACGTCGACAAAAGGTAGCTAGATGGCGATGGTACTCGTGGACAAATCACGAAATAAAACTCCCCTGTGTCTGCTCTCGCTTAAATGACTTCTCACACGGATGGATCCATGGTTGTAGTGTCGACCATCGAGTGGTACTCGTGTGATAGAGACCTAGTTGTATGGGTACGAATAAATACCAAAAATAGGCGAGAAGAATACGCGGTGACATTACGATGATGTCATCATATGTGTTTTCAAGACGGCACAAATGGTTTCTTTTCCCAGTGGAGTTGCAATATGTAAGGCATTTTTGTTTTGCAACAACTACAATGGCCACTAGTACAGTCGCAATATATAGTATTGTTTTGGAATATGATCGACTACATTTACTTGCATAGTTAATAAGGGTTTCCCCATGCTTGGGCAAAATATGCTGACATGGCACCGTAGTATTGGTGTTGTACCTTAGCTAACATACATTTCTTGCTTGTCATCATAGGCAAATAAAATTGCTACCTGAATCACATGCATACAAGAGTTCAGAATCATTAAATACAATATTACTTAGAGCGTGTCTAACTGTTCGGCCAACTGAGAGCAAGTATAATAAGGGAATCATACATGTTTTTTTTGCCTACATGGAGGAGACATATGTAAAAAATGAGGTAGTGAGTCTAGCACAACTGGTTAGGGGAGTGGATGTACCAACCTAACACCCAAGTTCAAGTCCCCACGGACGCAAATTTAGGTTCCTATTTATACTTGAGGATCATGTCTTCCTGATACTCATGCTTAATGGTTGTGTGCATCCCTAGTTGATTCAGAGGCTGGGGAAGTGAAATTCTCCCCCCCCCCCCCCCCCCCCCCACAAAGTTTAGGAAGTGAGTCTAGCTCAACTGGTTGGGGGGAGTGGATGTACAAGCCCAGCACCTGAGTTCAAATCCTCACGGAGGCGAATTTAGGTTCTTATTTATTCTTGAGGATCAGGCTTTCCTGGTACTCATGTATTTATCCTTGAGGACCAGGTTTGGTGCCTAGCCAAGATTAAAAATCCTGGGACTCATGCTTAAAAGGTTGTGTGCATCCTTAGTTGGTGCAGAGGCCGGGGAAGTAAAATTCTCCCCCAAACAGTTTTCTCCGATGCTCGCAAATAAATTTTGCAACCTCCACCTCCGCGCTGCGGCGCCCCTTCCCCGTGCCCTCGACCTCCTCCCCGTGCGCATCTCTCCCGCCCGGCAAAGATCGGGTGGCGTGGTGGCGGCGGCGGATCTCCTCGGCTTGGCTCGGACTGACGCGGCGGCGCCCGCTAGGGCCGAGCACCGGCAAGGCGACGGCGGAGCGGCAGCTAGGGTGGCCTGGATGCTGGCGGCGGCGGGCGGTTTGAGGGCGGCGGGTGGCGGACGGATCTGATCTGACCGTACTAGCTGCATCTTGCCCGCTCCGACGTCGGTGGTTTCCGATGGTGATCTTGGGCTCCACCCGCAGCTTGAGGAAGCCGGTGGCTCTGGCCCAGCATGGCGGTGGTAGTTTCCTCTTCCGTTGGAGGGGGCCGGCCGGCTGGTCATGGCAGCGAGTTGGGGAGGCGCGGATGCCGGTGAAAACCGAGCCCCGACTTCTGTCAGGGTGGGCGATGGCGGCGTTTATGCGCCGTTACCTTGATGAAGGCATCACCATTGCAGCCCGCGTCTACTCACTCGTGTTCTGCTCCGGGGGAAACCTCAGATCCGGGTTTCCCGGATCGGACGATGGAGGTGTTTCGACATCTTTTTCCCTCTTGAGGGCATCGTTTTTGGAGCAGATGATTTGATGGTGGTAACACGTAGGTGGTGGTGCGGCATACATCGACCGCATCAACGACAACGGGCCTTGGCAGCGAGGTGCTGTGGAGTATCGGCATCTGGTGCATGACGATGGACGAGAGCAGGGAGGTGGCGTTGTTTGGCGTCGTGGTGACGTCGATAGCAGACCTGGCAAGGGTCTTCACTTCGTTCTACAAGCTGGAGGTGGGTTGGTGGAAGATGGAGGAGGCGATGGCCGGAGCGTGTGCACCAGGTGCTATCTCTGGAGTCGTCGAGAAGCCGGCGATGACTGAGGACGAGGAACAAGTCCCCGTTTTTGTGTATCGTTTGTGCTAGTTGTGGTGTTTCAACTGTTTGGTGGCTTCAGCTGGTATGTTCGTTCGTTGTAAGGCTCTTTGCCAGTTTATGTTGAACAAAATAAATAAAGGAGCCGTATGCATCTTTTCGATGCAGAGGCTAGGATAACCCCATTTCTAAAAAAATGTAAAAAATGAGGGGAGTGAGCATACGTCTCAACGCGACGGGGTATCTCGGTGTGGGCGGTGTTCTTGGCGGCAGCGAGGACGGTTGGGTTCACCGTAAATTCCTTGCCGGAGATGCGGTTGCGTGCGAGGTCTTCGACTTCACGTCAAACACGTCGTTATAGGCTCCCCTGCGTTGGCGGTCTCGGTTCATCTGAAGTTCATTAGACGATGATGGCGAGCTCAAAGCGGCAGTTTGGTGGCGTATGGGGCGCGTTTGTTGGGAAAATAACGAGGGGTTAGAGGGCTACTTAAAGGGAGCGTCGGCTCGACTGTTGGCACACGGGACGGCGCAAATTTTCTAGCTACATTAAGCTCGCATGACAGATCGATTGACTATTTCATCAGTAAAGAAGAATCATGAATGGCGTTGGATCGATTTCAGTTCACAGTATATTAGTCGGGTCATCTTTTGGCAATATTCTCTGAAACTGGTCAAATAGAATGACCAAAGATAGAAACAAAAACCTAGCTAGGAAATCTACCTGGGCCTAGGCCGGTATCCCCTAAAATTGCTCATTAGTCAGGATCGGATATATGATGAGATGGGCGCCGGGCGGTGATGGGTCACCGTCGCAGCGGCTCTCTCTTCGTCTCCGATCGATCGAGATGCATCGATCGACCGTTTATTTGCATGCCGCTTTTGTAAGCTATTGTTAATTCTTCCGTTGGTTCAAGCATGACCACCAGTTGATTACCAACATTTGTCAAGACACTGATCCTGGCCGGTGATGTGGCGCTCGATCTGACAAATATCGATCTAATCCATATCGTACATGTCGTTGGCTCCACGACCAGGATCAACAATAGGTACGTCAGCTATATCAGTTGATTCTGCCAAGCAATCAAGCAAAGAAGAGACATTGCCAGCGTGCTTGCACCTGCCTACATCTAATCATGCAGTTTGGTGGAGAGTTCGTGTTGATTCTTAATGAATCGAGTGGACTTTCGTTCTACCATGCACATAAGTATATGTCTGCATACCTCTCTCTCTCAAAAAAAAAAATGTCTACCTCTCCTTCCCACACACTGCAGGCAGGGCCGGAGAGAGACGATCGAGGGGTGGATATGTATGTACGGAGAGATCGGTGACTGAGGGTGACGGTGCAACAATCTTCCGGGGCGAAAGGGATCGGGTTCATACGGGACGCCGACGGATGTGCAGGCTTACCTTTTGCTCCGGCGTCGCCGTCGCCATTACAGCCCGGTGTCCGTACCTCCCTCACTCGATGTAGGTAGCTTAGCTTCACGATTAGTCTCGAATTAAGTCGCAACGCAAAAGGCTCTACTGTAATATAATCTATGGAGGCCGGCCACACACGTCGCCCGCCAGCCTCTTATTTATACCTCCCGGCCGGCCGGCTTCTGATTCACTACTACCGTCTCGTCCACCTCCGTCCTACATACAAGCTCCATGAACTGAGAGCTCTCGCGCGCACATTCCAGGACCTAGCTCGATCACTCAGTTGGGTGGAGGCAGCACTCCTTTAGTTTGCTGGCGGGTCGGAATTGAAGGCCACCCGACTCGACTGGCCGGCCGGCGGTGGAGGAGCTAGCTACCGCGGCGGCGCGTGATCGAGTAAGCTTCCCGCGGCATGCATGAATCTCTTCTATTTAATTCAAATCTTGTTTTTTCTACAACTAGCTTCTTCATATTGATCGATATTTTGCATTGCAACACACACGACTCGATCGGTCATTAATTCAGCTGCTGCGTGCATCCTGCTGTTTCATTCGTTCCCATTATTTCCTTCGTTTCAGATTGATCGATATTTTGCATTGCAACACACACCACACCAGCATAGTGATGATATTTCTGACGCGGGGTCTAGGTTGGGCCTGAAAGTCCGGTGCGATGCCAGGGCAGCCCAAAATCGGCCCGTTAAAGCATCTGCAACCTACGCTTCACCATGGCCCACGCTTTCATAATGGGTAAGTATTTTGTTACTCACAAAAACATCATAAGGATACAGTTTAATAGATTACAGCCGGCTTCTACATAATTAAGGTGCACGCAGCCACACAACAGTTTAATAGACTTCAACTAATTTACATCAAGCTGATATAACTAGAAGTGTCCACACCCGGTCTATGCATAGTAGTGAAGTAGACTGAAAAAGGAGGAGTAGAAATACACATAGGAAAAAACATGTCACAAGCGACAAAGAGTAATTCTATGGTGAAGGCGGTCCAATATGCAGATTATGCTGCCACCTATGACGGGTAAAAATATCTGCCGGCACTTGCTACAACCGCGAGCAAGCCTCCATAAACAGGTCTCGGTGTACCGGACTCTGAAGAATAGACCACTCATTGAGAACATCGGAAGATCACCTACATAGGAAAAGAAGATTTAGCGTTAAAAACTCTGTCATTTCTACATAGCCATAGCGACCACATTAAAACGATCGCTCCCACCCGAATGTGTTTTGTAAAATTGTGATCTATACCGTGCAACCAATTACCAAAAATATTAGCAACAGAGCTAGGTGGATACAAATTCAAAGCCACTTGGATGGCTGACCATATACAGCGCGCAAGCAAATAACAAATGTTTGATATATTCTCATCGTGATGACAGAAAACACATTTTGTACTCCCTTGGCAGTTACGCTTTGCCATGTTGTCCTTTGTTAGAACCACACCCCCCTACGGAGGTACCAGGTGAATATTTTAATTTTCAGTGGTACCTTCATCATCATTCAGAGGTGTTTATTATTTATTCATGGCAAATCCGAATGTACTAATGCTTTATACATGGTTCCCACCGAGAATTTCTCATTCTTGAGTAGGTCCCAACAGAATTCGTCGCGTTCCGGTAACCAGTGGATTCATTCTTGTACCAACGAGATCACGTCTGAAAGACACGTTCAGCGGGGATGATCCCAACACTGCAGCTGAGCGTATCGCTTTTATTTACGTTTTGAAAGGTTTTCCTTGATAAGGATTACTCCTTTTCTCGGATACCGCGTAAAAATCGTCTTTGGTGGTATATTTATTTTCCATGTTTTCTTATAGTTTTCACTGGCAGTTCACGCTGACTAAGTGCTCATACACGGAGAATTTTTACCAACCACACAGTACAAATGGCGAACACCAACCAGTCAGCAGATACGACCAAAAAGATTTCTAGTTTGTCAAACACAGCGTCGCCTCGTTTGCGTCAAAAAGTTTGTAGAGACCACCACCCTGTCCCGCTAGAAGCACGACAGACAGATGAGAGAATCCCAGAGTGAAATCTTCCTTTTGTGTTGAGTAAGTATTTTTCTTACTCCGCTCCGGCCGGCGACGAAAGATCCAGCACACCGCACACCGGTGATCTCGTCCTCGCACACGGGTGCAAAGCTTGTCTTTCCGCCTCACCTCGTGATTGGGCGCGGCCGGATGGAGGAGATGAGACGCCGGCCGGGGCGGCGGTGGTGTCGTTAACTCCGGTGAATTGTCTCGCTCCTACGCCCGTCGACCGTCGTCATGCATGCTTACAGCTGGCAAGACTCCACAGATACCATGTTTGCTAGCTAGCCGGGCAGGAGGGAAATGGGAATAATCCGTGGAATTTCATTTATTGCCCAGTTTTTTCTGTTCCAAGTGCTGTCGAAAACAAATTCGCCGCACATGACCTGGCTCAAGACGATCGAGTCACGTCAGGAGACTTCATAATTGAGAAAAAGGGATCACGACACTGAATTTTCTAATCGGAGTATTAGACAAGTGATGATGAAGAAGAGATCAACAGTAGTAGTAACACAGAAGATCCAGAGAACCACTTTTTAGCGAGTGAAATGCATCGACAGCCCTTTAATTTTTCGGACATGCCTAAAACACACTACGGGAAAAACGCCAGATGCCGACCCGTCGGCATAAAGGGCTATACTGTCGGTATACATATCTGCAGACGGCCACCGTCGGCATATAACCGTCGACGTTTGGCCTGTCGGCATTGGCTGACATAACCGTCGGCATAGGTCTCCACGTGGCAGCTGCTGGTGTGCCGTCCTTCTTGCGTACGCCGACGGTGTGACCGTCGGCATAGGCGCATAGCTATGCACGTGGCTGCATCTGGTGTAACGTCCTTCGTTCGTTTGCCGACGGTGGGACCATCGGCATAGGAGCCCACGTGGCAACGTCTGGTGCGGCATCGTCCGTTCGTATACTGACGGTTGCACCGTCGGCATATAGGTTCCCAGGTTTGCCTTGTGAGTTGGAAACGGCGAGTGTCATGTTTGCCGACGGTTACTCCAGATCGGCCGTCGGCGTGTGTTTTGATTTGCCGACGGAAGCGTGAGGACGGTCGTCGGCGCACGTCCTATTTGGCGACGGTGATACGTATGCCGACGGCCTGTGCAGAACAACCGTTGGCGTAGGCCTTGTTTGCAGACGGCCAGAGGTTTGCCGAAGGTTATTGGTTTCGGTTTACCGGCTTGTATGCCGACGGCTCCGACAAAAAGCCGTCGACATAGATTCGGCTCTGGCATTTTTGCCCGTAGTGAATCTACTTAAGTGAGTCATCGCCGTCACGGCGACTGTCAAAAGAAACATCTAAATGAGTCGTTTGATATACAACGAAACATTTAAGGTTTACTTTCAAAAAAAATAGTGAACAATTAAAAAGTTAGTTCTAAATACGAGTCAATCTTGTACACTGGATTTTTTTTTTTTTGCGAAACACAGTACAACACATGTGCTCACATACACGCGCATACACTCACTCCTACGAACGCACGCACGCACACCCTACCCCTATGAGCACCTCCGAAATACTGAGCCGGCGGGTCAGGTCTTGAGATCGACGAAGTCATCACGGGCGCCTCGCTATCGACGGGAACGTCGCCTCCCACTGAAAAATATTCCACCAAATATGAGAAACACCATTGTCAAACCCGGAGTTTGAAGTGTGGTGGGCTGGGGGTATAACCACCCACCTAACCATCAAGCCAAGGGTTGGTTCTCTGGTACACTGGTACACTGGATTTTAAAATGGATGGCTAGCTAATAAGGAATCTGAGTCGGTGACTAGGCTTCTCAAAGTCATTGAATCTGAGTCCGGTGGAGCGACTTTGAAATCTCCAAGCTCACATGCATTTACGAGACAAATATATCGGTGCACTTCACTATAACATCGAGGAAAAGTTTGTAAATATTTTTCAGTAACAAGAAGAGATTTCTTCGGATACAAGTGCGTACATTTCTGGAAAAGTTTTTCCCGTACGTTGAGGGTGGTTGCACTGTATATATCTTCCACCCATGCATCATCCCAATTGAATTTCAGCCCCACATTGACTACATTTTCTCCAAAGTCCGTCCCTTAATAATTACATGACTGGCTCATTATTATTGGTCGGCCACTGGTTAGCAGTGGGGCGAAACTCAACACAAGCAGCGACTTTGTGTTCCACAAGTTTATGATCTCTTAAAAATACATGTCTATGGACTGCACAAGTGGAGCAGAAACACTGCAGAATCCACGCGTTTTCCTAATTCCTTTCCCTGCTCTCCAAGTCTAAATTTTTTCTTCGGAGCGAAGAAACGGCAGCATACATCACAGTCGCAGTCGTAGCAGCATCGGTCTCAAATGGATCGATGTGCAGCGCAGCATCTGTCATCGAGATCACGGTTTCGTTTGTGGCGGCGACTTGGCAAATCACATGTATCACCGGATTGACATGGGGAATTTGCTACGGCCACCACCATCGATCCTTTGGACACACCAACCTGGTGATGGGAAAAAGTTGGGCTGTCATGCATATGCCTGGTTTGCTTCTTATTTGTAGAGAAACATGTATGGTCTAGTTTGTATTAGAAAGACGCACTACTCTATCTTGTGTTTTGGAGAAATATGCTTCGTATATGCTTTTATGCTCCTTGCGTTTCTAGTTCTTACTATTCAAATATGCTCGCCGTTTAAAAAAAAACTCAACAACTAGAATACGCACACAAACACGATGGTGATTAGATTAGAAAAACAAAAACAGCTCGGCGTCCTGACGATGACCCGCCCCGAGGGTTATAAATGTTGGATTGAGAAAAATGTTGATACCTACTGAGATCTTCAAAATAATTGGAATTTTCGGAAACTGATTTTAAGATTATATTCGTCTAAATATCACAAAATTTGAATTTGTTCTGTATCTAGTCCGAAAGTTTTGGATATATATATTTTAGAACCCACCAAAAATTCCTTGGACATGCCCACTCGTCGCAACTTCCTGCCACCATTGCCGTGTCGGAGGGCCCTATCCCCGTTTCTTGCCGCTATTTTTCATTGAAAAAACATTTATTTCCTTTTGGAACAAATCAGTGGCGAAGGACAGTCCAAATTTTAGGTATGGTGGAGTCAGAACATATATCACTGTTTAGTTAGAATCATTTTGACGCAGGGGGTGGGGGGCAATAGCCCTCATCCCCCCAAGCTGTATTTTTTTATGAATATGTAAGTTTTAATTGTCTAAACTAATTAAAATCAATTTACAGGGATAGTTGTGTATTTAAATAATCAAATATCATGAAAGTTCACTCTTGGAAAGAAAAAGAAAAACGAAGTGCCTTAAAGCACAAATTAATTATATGTCTTTAAGTTAGACTGAACTCTCCTTTCAAAGTTAACATTGACTGAACTAACACAACAAAAAATTTAGATCAACAAATATACAAATTCAAAGCATAGTAAAATGTAATTCATTATATAACTAAAGTTGATTACGGCCTCCCATAAGCTGGGCAAAATACTCTCAAGTCTTACTTAAATACCTCCACCTGAAACATTGTGTGGAGTTCGGTTTGTTAGATATAGACTAGACATACTCCCTATTTTCACTTTGGAATCGGCTTTCTGTAGTGTTGACTAAAACAAACGTAGCTTTCTCATACGGACTCCGTTTTTAATGTACGACCACTCAAATTGTTCGGAAAAAAACGTGCTTCTGAATATTTTTGTCAAAAGTCAAGGTAGGGCGGCCGTCATATCTTGCCCTATTAGGAGCTCCGTCCCTAGAACAAATGATTGTCTAAATCCAATACGCATTGAAATGGATAATTTTATAAATATTTCGTTGGGAAACCATTTTCAGCTTATTTTAAAATTTTAAAATATGTACCCCGTAGAAACACATGAGGCACTTAGTGGTCGAACTAAAGAAACATGGGAGCAGGACCGGTGTGCATAGTAAAACTGTTATCATAGGAGTCAAGTTGTCTCGCCTCGGCATCTAAAAAAGAGTCATCTTATCCATGAAAGCTGGGAAGCGCCCTTTTTTCATATCTATTGATAGCCAAGTTCGTTGGCAAACACTAACCAAACAATTTGAGTCTATCAAACACGAGAGGGTTGGTAATTGTCAATATCGTGCTGTGAGAGGGGAAACGAAATTCATAGCATAGACCACCTGTCCCGCTAGCTAGGATCAAGACACGCAAGATGCTAATTTCGCCTAAACAAATTGACAAAATAAACCCTTTTTCTCACCATGATTGGCGTCTTTTTGTTTTGTTTATAAGAGGGCCGGGGTGTTCCTTGAAATTGCGATTTGGCACTTTACGGGTAAGCCTTTTCTCGCAAAGCGACGGCGAAGAAAAGATCCAGCGTGATCTTGTCCTTGTACACGCACGGGTGCAAAAGGTATTTTCTTCTCACATCGTACGTAATTGGACGGCCGGATATGGTTGCGTGCTGGAGATCAGACGGCGGCGTGGTCCTCTGTTTTGTTTGGTAGCAGCGCTGTCGAGAAACGACGGGAGACTTGAGAGAAAAACGGAATCACAACACTGAATTATTGTTTTTGTAATTCTACAATTAATTCGGCCTAGATCGATCGAGTTCCCTTTCATTCGTTTGGCCCGGCGTGTAGCACTTTCAACTCGTGCGTATGCCAGGGAGACACCACTTCCACAATCACCTAAGTTTTGTTCAAATGCGATCTCTCAGTAGCTTGTTGGTCGGCCATTGATTAGCTTTGTTTTCTTCCACGAGTTCCTGATGTCTTGAAAGAAGACAAGAACATGCTTGATGGATGTGCATCGGCGAATCAGTCGACATATATGCATGATGTATGGCCTCCCACGCGTTTTTGCGTCTCTTTTGTTATTGGCATAGAATTTTCCTGCTCGATCTCCAAGCTTATAAGTTTCTTGGCTTCAAAGAAAGTAACTTATGCATGTATTGTTTTGTCCTTATTTCTTTTGAAAAGACGCACTTCCATGTCTTGCGTTTTGCAAATCTTAATCTGCTTTTGCATACTCTGTTCCTTTCACAAAGACACACTACCATGTTTCGTATTTTGCAATCCTCTGTTTTACATCACCTTTTATATCTTATGTATACTAGCACATATGCCCGTGCGTTGCAACGGGAGAATTTTTTATATACGCTCAAATTCAGCAAGATCTTTTTATGGGAAAAATATGTTTACAACCCATTCAAAATTTAGTCTTTATCAAGATCAGCAGCTCTTAAAATGTTTTTAGCACTACCCATAAATACACGCCCAATGAACTATTCATGTCAAGCCAAGCATCTCATCATGACCTATTAAATTTAGTATTCTCAACAATGATTATTTCTATTTTTGTCCTTCTCGCTCAGTCTCAACTCTCTCAACACACATGGGAACGTAGTAAATATGCTCGTGTGTTGCTATGGGTGTGTTGACGAGGTTGTGGGTGTCTCGGACATCTATGTTGCACATGTATATACTCCTTCTGTCCACAATTACATGGTGTGCATGCTTTTCAAGGTTCAACTTTGACAATTATTTAAGTCAACAAAATATGTGTTATGTGATGTAAAATTATACGGTCAATTCATAATAAATTTTCAATGATAGAATATTTAAGATACTTTCTCATGTGTTGTTGATCAAACGTATAGTTAAGTTGGAGCATGTTAAAGTTTGACATCATTTAATTCTGAGGGAGTATCAGAGCATCTTTGTTGGCTGAGAAGTTTGGTATGTCGCAGTTCATGTAGCATTTGCCTAGTAGAATACTCGTTGGCGTGCATTCTCGGAGGTGAAAACACTTAGATTTACCAAGCTTAATGCCTTTTATAGCTTTGCGAGGCCCTGCACACACCCTCGGCCTCTCAGTTCCCTGCTACCCTATCACCCCGTCGCTGCACGCTCCTAGGCATTTCTCGGGCAGGCTAGCAAAAGCTAGGCTACCAAAGACCCAATCCAAAGCCTGAATATTTATCATAAGGCAAACCTAAGCATGGTCGATGAAGTTGAGGCCTAAAGCCTGTCCAAAACTTGCTGAACAAACATGAATACTTGCACACTGCAATGGAACATAATTTTTTTTTGGACAAAATATAATTGTAGAGAACTCTACGTAGCCTTTCCGCTGAACAAATGATCCTAGGAAAAATACATATCTGAACCTAGTGACGTTTGCCCTATTTAAAAAAAACGTATTTCGAATTGTTAAAATAAGTTTTGAAAAAGTTACGGACACATATATCCACATTTTTATGTGTGCGCCGAAAGTTTCGCGCGAAAAGATTTTTTATTAGTATGTGTAAAAAGAAAAAAGAATGCGTCCAAAAAGATTTTTTGTCGGCATCGAAATTTGTCTTTTTCGCGGAGGCAAAATAAAAAGATGTTTTCCCGTAAAACTTTCTGTTGCACGCATATTTTGCTAAGATGTACACATTAAATTTTGTTTCGAATTTTTTAAAACATTTTAGAACACGTATAAAATGCAATTTCTAAAAGCATGGTAGATTCCCCATGCGTAGAACGTGCACTCTCTGCAGATCTGCTAGTATATGAAGCTACGGATAACACATCAAATCCACACACACATAGCTAGCAATCAGATCAATCCACATAGTTAAAATCAAATCCATATGAGCCAGCTATAGTAGCGCAAGAGAACCAGCGATGCTGCAGGAAAAGCACATGCGGGAGGGTCACGCACTCATGCTCGACGGCCCACCCCGACGGAAGAAAAACAACCCCTGCGTCGTCCCCAATCTGAATCGTCCCCAACCTCGCCTGCAGCTGCAGTAGCTCACTCCCTCCCATCGGTACACACCAGGGAACTGTCGCCGGTAGGCTCCCTACGCGCTCTGCCCTGCCGCCAGTATGCTCCCGAACGCGCCCGTCCCGCTCGCCCGTCGTCTGACTCCCCTGCACATTCATCCCCCGCCGCAGGCTCCCTGCGTGCCCTGCGCTCCGCCGCGGACAGGCTCCGCTGCACGCCCCGCCCCTGCTCTGGGAAGAAGCAGGCACCGAAATCGTCGCCGGGGCGGCTACCCGACGCGCCCGTCCAGTACTCCAGCCACAAGGGCCACCACGCCCCCTTCCTAGGCTTCACTCGCCGCAGCTCGACCCCGATGTGGAGTTCGTCGGCGCACCTACCTCTCACTGCCTTCTGCAACACCTACACGCATCTTCCCAAGTCCCTGTCCTTATTACCTGACGGTCTTCTGGCGGGTAGCAGCAGACCGATACAGAGAGGGAGAGGGCAGCGGCGGCGCATCGCCGGTAGGTTTCGACGGGGAGCTCGCGCGGGGATGACCACGATTGGGGATTTTTCTTTTCTTTTCTATACGGCGACATTGAACCGGTATGTCTCGTTTAGCGGTAGCAGTGGTGTAAAATGTTCCAAGGTGGGAGGGCAAATCGGTAAATAGTCTGACGGACCGGAAGAAGGCTTATTGCTTTTATTATTAGGTATAGATTTTTTATCCTTAATGTTTAAAGATGCCCGACATGACGACATGTTTGCTTCTTTCTATTCTAAATACATAGTAATAGAAAAAACTTAGAAATCCTAATAAACATGGTCAAATAAAAATCAAACCTCAAGAGAAAGTATAATTAGGACCTTTATTCAGGCCGAGCCCCCACTCAAACGGCCATCCCGACCGCCATTGCTCCTGGTGCAATCTGTCGAGCAGCATCGCCGCCTTGCCTGCCGACGTGCCATGCACGACCCCGTCGACGCCGCCGCTCGGTGCAAAGCAGCTCCATTAGGGTGCGCCCGCCCTCGCCCCCCGTCAGTTGACAGGCTGGGCGTGGCCGCCGGCGCCGGCGCCAGTAGAGGCGGTGGTATTTTTACTGTTTCATCTCTCTTTATTTCTACGGGTAATACATGAATATTTTTATGTATTTTTTCATATTTCCTTTTTGGTATTTTTCTTGTTTCCATTCTCTTTTTCTCAAATGTAATACATGAACATTTTTTCATATTTTCTTTTTGTTTTTTTTTTGCATTTTCCATAAATACATAAAATATTTTTTAATCGTGATCTTTTCTTTTTTGTATGGTAATACGATTCTCATTGATAAATAAAATACGAGATACAAAGTACATATACACCGATCTTACAGATCTGAAAAGATAGGATAAACCTATATGACAAACCAACGCCTATCCATCTTCTTCGGCACCACCGTAGCAGCCACCAAAGAAAAAATAGACAGATCACCTCTTTAACCGAGCTCGATGCGGCTCCATCGCTGATCATCAGCTTTTCGGACCTCCAAATTAGTTTGCCATAGGACAAACCATTGCCGTTGAAAGAATCAGACCGGGGCAGCACGACCCCGGACAAACTTCAGCACTGGCACCCCCGCGCGACGACGTCGGCGTAGGGAACCAGAACCGTCAGCCTCCAACCACGAACCCACCACAAGTTACACCATCTCCCAGCTGTCACTAGTGCAGACTACAGTCTGCACGTACTCCTGGACGAATCCTCTCTGCTCAACCATGTCGCCGGAGACAACGCCGCAGCAACGGGGACAGAGCAGGAGGAAAAACCCATCTGATGGAGTCGCCGCCGCCGCCTCGCCGACACCATCCATGAACCCAACAGCCACCGATCTGAAAGATCGGCAAGCACACTGTGCCACCAACTCCGAGACGCCGCCATGAAGGACACCGTCGGTGTGGGAGTAGAGTTGAGGCAGATTTATTTGCCCGGGCGCCGCTCCCACCACCCCAACGACGCACCATGCCAAAAGCTTCCTAACCCTAATTACCATGTAAAAAACGGGGTCCCCCTCCCTCCTGCCGCCGGAGCGGCAAGCGGAAGGAGAGGGGCCCAGCTCTTCCGCCGGTGGCGTCCGGCGGCGGCGGCGACGCTAGGGCAGGAAAGGCAGATCGCCTCGCGAGTCGCTGGGAGCGCTCACGAGCGAAACGTTTTCTCTGGTCCGGCCTGGAGACGTGTGGATAATCGTGATCTTTTTCAGTACCCTTAATTTTGTTTGTATGCATGAATTTTTTTTCTTTGAACGCAAGAACATGCTTGATGGATGTGGATCATGCCACATCTGAGGCAGTACTACCACATCGAGCGTATGTTAATGTAACTTCTAAAAGGCATTATTGAGGCCACAAAGGCTGACAAAAAGTTAAGCACCGGTCACCACATCCCAGGGAGAACTGTAGTATAGTGAGTCCTTTATTTTATTTTTCTTTTCTTTTTTGAACTAGATGTACTGTAGTGAGTATCCATGATATTGACTGGAGAAGGAGAGCAACATCAGTCGACAATATGCATGATGGCCTCACTCTCACACGCGTTTTTGCGTCTTTTTTGCTGTTGACACAGACGCGTTTTTTTCCCCTGCTCTCCAAGCTTAAAATTTTCTTGGCTACAAAGAAAGAAACGGCGGCACCATCACTGCATTATTGATCCCAGTTCCCACGCGCAATTTCAAATCGATCGATCGCATCGGCAAATCACCGGATTGACATGGGAATCTGCTACGACCACCCTTTTGAACCCCATCCTGTATATGTGGCAACAGTACCTAGTAGCTTGGTGGGAAAAGTTGGGGTCCTATGCTATACATGTACTATTGTTTCGTCCTTTGTTTCTTTTGGAAAGACGCACTTCCATGTCTTGCAAATCTTAATCTACTTCGGCTCTCCGCCTATAGTTGTTAATTGTTGATGAAAGTGCATGGTGTTTTAGAGGAAGAAGGAGAGTGGTGGCGCTACAGTAAGTTTTGGAGGACGGCCCGACTTGCCTCAAACACTTAATGGTAGACTCGTAGCTATGGGCGAAGGAACTTTTTCTTACTCCAAGAGAATAAGGATATTGGAGTTTTCCAAATTTGTAATACTTTGTTTCTTCGTTTGATGATCAAAACAAAGAAACTTATGTGCAACTTTCATCGAATTCAAATAAATTGAACGAATAAAAGCTATAAAGAAATGGAAGCATTTCCTTCTTTTATGGAACAAAAGTGGGGCAAACTCTTTGTATAGTCTGTAATAAGAAAACGATATACCCAAAGAAACGTTTCTAGCTTTAATTTGAAGTGTGGATAGAGGGTGGAGTTATACTCACGGTTTTTAAAATGCATTTTAAGAAAAAAATTGAAACTTCAAAAAATTCGGACAAAAAGTTCCGTGCGTACATCTCGGCATTCCATTATGCTCAAGAAGTCATTTCACGGAAAACCGACATTTTTTATGTCGTGTGGTAAAAAGACAAATTTTGATGCTAAAAAAGGATTTTCATGATATATTTTTTCGTTTTTTTATACCGGTATCCTTGTCGTGGACACATAGAACGTCGAGATGTATGCGACAAAAAAAAATTTAAATTTTTTTTGACATACCAAAATGTTTTTTTCCGGTGGTAGGAGCAGTGAATTTCCCCGTATGACACCCAAGTCCAAAGAAACATACGTGGCACTCGGTTGTTGACTACAAGGAAACGTAGTAGGCGTGCTGAGAAAAAAAGAAGCTTTTGAACTGGACTTGTGTGTATAAAACTGCTACCGAGGACTCAAAGCCGCCATCATCTTCTCATCCATGAGAGAGAGTAGAGTAGAGCTGGGCACCGCCGTTTATTTATAGCTAGCGGCCCCTCCTCCACTTTATTATTCTCGTCTCCACGAGACACGACGGCTGCTGCCCCTCTCGATCTCTCGCCCGCCAGGTGAGAAAGATGATGCAATCCCCAACCCGCCGCCCGCCTCCAGGTCAATTCATTTCAATCTAGCACAGAAATCTCCTGCTCTTGGCCTTCTTCCATCTCTAGCCATGAATCTAGTCCGAGCATTGTGTAGCCGATTTGATCTGTCCTCCTTCTTTGTTCTGTCCTGGTGATGGATCTGTGCGGATGGAGGGTTTCCTATCCTACTGATGATCATGATGGGTTGTTGATTTCTGCCGCCTGGATTGTTTGCAGGACACAACGTACGTGAGTAGGCGCGGTGCTGCTCTGCCCTCTGCTCTGCTTGATTCATTCATTCATGTCCCGGCCGTTTCGTCCTGCTACTAATCCAAATTGATTTTTCTATGTTTCTCCAACAGAGAATCTTTTCCTGCTAATTCCTTCTTCTTTTTTACAGCTTCCGGATTAATTAATTAAATACTCCTCTTCTTGCTGCAGGATTGGTCGTCTTGAATTCAGTCGGGGATGCAGAGGCTTCTGTCTTTGCCGCCGATCGATTCAACCAGGAGCTAGCACTCCTGCGATTAACCTAGCCTGACCCCCAAGCACCGAAGCTAGCAGAGACATTTCTAGCCCAAGAGGGGATCAAAGGCATCCATCGATCGATCATGCCGCTGGCGGGGACCTCCAAGGTGGTGCTGGGATGCGTGGCCTTCGGCATCTTCTGGGTGCTGGCCGTCTTCCCCAGCGTGCCCTTCATGCCCGTCGGCCGCACCGCCGGCTCCCTGCTGGGCGCCATGCTCATGGTGCTCTTCCGCGTGATCACCCCCGAGGACGCCTACGCGGCCATCGACCTCCCCATCATCGGCCTCCTCTTCGGCACCATGGTCGTCTCCATCTTCCTCGAGCGCGCCGACATGTTCAAGTACCTCGGCAACCTGCTCCAGTGGAAGTCCCGCGGCCCCAAGGACCTCCTCTTCCGCGTCTGCATCGTCTCCGCCATCGCCTCCGCGCTCTTCACCAACGACACCTGCTGCGTCGTCCTCACCGAGTTCATCCTCAAGGTCGCCCGCCAGAACAACCTCCCGCCCCAGCCGTTCCTGCTCGCGCTCGCCACCAGCTCCAACATCGGCTCCGCCGCCACGCCCATCGGCAACCCGCAGAACCTCGTCATCGCCGTCGAGAGCGGCATCTCCTTCGGCCAGTTTTTGCTGGGCGTGTTCCCGGCCATGATCGTCGGCGTGCTCACCAACGCCGCCATCCTGCTCTGCTACTTCTGGAAGTACCTAAAGACCGCGGAGCCGGCCGACCAGGAGGAGCGCGGCGCCGCCCAGGGGCCCGAGTTCGTCGCCGACGACGAGGTGACATCGCATCGCTTCACCCCCGCCAGGATGTCCCACGTCTCCTCCCTCAACCCGGACGACTTCGACTGCGTCAGCGAGCCCATCATCCGCAGCGCAAGCGTCAACGCCAACGGCACCGGCGGCGACCTCCGCAGCCGGAGCCTCAGCTCCGAGGCCGACATGCAGTTCTCCATCAAGTCCCTCAGGTCCTCCAGCATGTCGCACGAGATGGTCGAGGTCTCCACCGTCCCTGTCCTCGACGGCGCGTCATCCAGGAAGTTCACCAGGACGGCCAGCCAGCAGAGGAGCGTCATCATCGAGGACGCGCCGCCCTCGACACCGGACGATGTCGCCAACGGCGAGAAGGACAAGGAGCTGCCGGAGGTCGCCGAGAAGAGGTGGAGGGTGCTGGTGTGGAAGACGGCCGTGTACCTCATCACCCTTGGCATGCTCATCGCCCTCCTCATGGGGCTCAACATGTCATGGACCGCCATCACAGCTGCTCTGGTCCTCCTCGCGCTCGATTTCACCGACGCCCAGGCCTGCCTCGAGAAGGTAACTACTACTAATGAAGATCAGAGGGTTCTTGTCAACTGAGTATAGCAATTAATTATTGTTCTCAATTTCTAACATGAATGAACAATTAATCATGTTTGGATCACTGGCATTTGCAGGTGTCCTACTCGTTGCTCATCTTCTTCTGCGGGATGTTCATCACGGTGGACGGGTTCAACAAGACGGGCATACCCAACACGATGTGGGAGCTGGTCGAGCCCTACTCGCGGATCGACAGCGCGAGAGGCGTCGCGGTTCTTGGAGTGGTGATCCTCATCCTCTCCAACGTGGCATCAAATGTTCCAACAGGTAACTGAACAAACTCAGAAACCAGTCTTCTTTTCGATGCAATTGGAGGAAAATTGCAGTGTTCTGGAGAACAATATAGATATGTCTGAACTTTGGTTGATTTTCAGTTCTGCTGCTGGGGACGAGGGTGGCCGCATCGGCCGCGGCCATCTCGCCGGCGTCGGAGCGCAAGGCGTGGCTGATACTGGCGTACGTGAGCACGGTGGCTGGGAACCTGACGCTGTTGGGGTCGGCGGCGAACCTGATCGTGTGCGAGCAGGCAAGGCGGGCACAGTTCTTTGGCTACAACCTCTCCTTCTGGAGCCACCTCCGGTTTGGGGTGCCCTCCACCATCGTCGTCACCGCCATCGGCCTGCTCATCGTCAGCAGCTACTGAAGCATGGATCCAAAAATACGCAGAATGGAATCCTCTCAATAATATAGGCTTCTCATGTAGCTCGGTTGTGTGTATGTCGACCTGTGCTGCTGCTCATCCGTCATTGCTAAGCAGAGACAGACGATGAGTAGGCTAGCTGCATTTTCTGTCTGAATCAATGGGAGTTGCTGCAGTTGTAGATAGGGTTATTGCTACTCAAGAAAGATATATGGTAATTTGATTTCAGTTTTGATCTTTCCTACTTTGTGCCGTTTTCTGGTGCCTTGTTGCATATATAATAGATAGCATGCCTTTATTTAGGTGCATATATAATAGATATTGTTACAGAAAAACAAAGAGAGGACAAAGAATTATTACCTGCAAAGTTGTTTAGTCACATACTAGCAATTGTCAATTTCCTGGCATCTTGTCTGGACGCATACATCCAGAGAATTCTCTAGAAATGTACCTGAAAAATGCATGTTAAGATTTGTTGGTACAGGACATATGAGAGTGGTATTATCACGCGATATTGTCACTGTTTATGGAAAGATCGACAGCCCATGAAGCTTTTTGGTACAATAAAGAAAAGGGATAATGCAGGCAAGATCATAAGGCATCTTGATCTGGCAGCGATCAATAGTAACGTTTCTATTAAACACATCAAAATGGCAAGATTGAACGCCTTGTCCGGAAACAGAGTTGCTCAACTGCTAGCTGATACTACAGCTGAACCATCTTGGTCCAACACTGATACAATAAATCATTCCATCTCATATTTCAACTCCAGTTAATTCTCTCTGATACTTCCCTACAAGGTCTACAGGTCTACAAAAATGCAGCGAGCATTTCGTCTTCCGAACAGATCACCCACTGAGCCGCTTGGGACTTTCCGGTATCAGTGCAGCTGCAAGCACTTAGATGGCTACTGTTGTCAGTTCTTTGGTGGGGGTGACTTCGGCCTGAGGCCCTCGATCTCCGGAGTCGTCACGATCAGGTGCGGAGCCCCGGGGGGAGGGTTGCGACCGCCGCCTCCCAGCCACACTTTCCCGTCATTGCCCGCAAAGTTCTTGTTATACACCTGTAATAAGAGATCACATTAATCTGTGGAACCCATATGGGAATGCATCCATGTCTGCGTGGGTGGTGTGCTTGTATGCAAAAAGTTGAACATCCAGCTCTACCTCTTTGTTGAAGTTGGAGTAAGATAAATCTTTTCCGAGAGTAAGCCAACCGGGCCGAATATTATGATCCTCGCCAAAGAGCTCGATACGCCTCTTTCCAAGAGCAAAATGCTCGATGATCCTGTACATGTCATCAGGTTTTTTCGTTGAACCTGTAAAAGAAGACATGTATTTCTAGGCGTCATGAATGGAACATTATGCTTAAAGGGTGCAGTAAAAGGCTATTCTTCGAAACACTGTAAACATGCAGACAAATGGACAACTAATATCTGTAGTTCTGTACCATAAACATAGAAGATGAATTAGTAAACTCTCCCTCATAACTTCACCAAAATGTATGTTTTCAGTTAATCATGCTGAGATGAAATTTATGGAGGAAAAGGTAAATATTGCAAAGGGCCATCATAGAAGGAAAAAATAGTTCAATTATTTAGCTGATATGGGGTCCTTGCTTCAGAAGAGTAAAAAACGTATGCTCATCTTCTACATTCCATTATGCCAAGAAGTAATGTTCATCAACAGTACAACACATGAAGTCTAAAATATTCTTTCACATGCGCACAATCATGCATATTAAGAAATCATAAAAACATTTTATATGAATAAATGTTTCTGCAATATTGCATGCACTTTGATGGTTGTCACGATATTAAATGAAGAGCAATGATATGCATTATCTGTGGCACCTAAGAGATAAATACCATCAGTGGGTTCTTCAGCTATTATTATATCAGTGTCAATATTCGCGTGGATGACATGGCCATCAGTGCTACGGCGTACCGTTCCTTTTATACCCATCAAACAATGCTCCTGCACAAGGAAAGATGGATACTTCACAAGAAACCCAGAGACACGGGGAAACGACACGGTAAAAGCAGCAAATAATGCAACAAAGCATAATACTGAAAAAAAGCACTACCTTTGAATGTTGCAGCAATGTACGAGAATCATGCCGCAGACCTGATGATGCATTTTTCTTGTTGGTCTTCACCCAGCAAACATCCTCACACCTACGAAATCCCCACTGGACAAAAGAGATGTTTCAGCCAGCTCTATTCCATTGTATTACATTTCAGAAATCAGCTGGAAATTTTATGCCAGATCTAAACTATACAAAAACGCTGCTTATATCTCCTTTATGAGTTAAACGGAATGGGAACAACATAAGCATGAACAAATATTCACTGCCATAATATTTTTAGAGGATCACTTGAGAGGATTTTTATAAGCTGGCATCAGGCCACTGCTCAGAAAAATTGACATCAAAGCAGAATAAACAACTGCATGTGTTACATTGCTGGAAGAGAAAGCTGCCTCACCTTCTTCAAACATTGACGGCCCTGTTCAAGACCCACGCCATCACCAACCCAAAGGAAGAGAAAAGAGGGAGTATCAGCTATAGCCTGTTGATTCAAACAATTCACCGAAGCATATTAATAAATTTGTAGCATAGAATAGACATACTTAAAAAGGATAAAACAAACAGATAACGACAACAACCTCAATCTTCAAATTCATAATATCCTCAACATTCCAATGTTCGATGTGATCTGTTATTCCTGGTGCACGATGAACATACTCTTCCCATGGTGGATCCACAAGAATAACATCAAACTTTGTACCAAAAAATTCTGGAGAAAGAGCATGTTCCCGGAGATCACACTTATAATACATCGGTGGTGAAGCAGCATTAGCAACAATTTCGTCCTTCCTCTGTATGAGCTCTCTCAATTTTGGATAGTCCTCTGCTACACTTGTAAGATCCAGTTCTCTAATGAAGTTTTGAGGTCGCATGCCAGAGTCCACAAAGTTCTGTGAGTAATCATTTTGCTCACCCCTTGAAGGAGCTTTTCTGTTCGGCCCACTATTCCTATGTGGTACCCAACCTCCAGATAGTCTATCATGTGGCATTCCATGACTTTGTGTGTTCATCTGGTTGAAACCCAATCCCGACACATTCGTTGGAGTACCTATTCCCGGGCCAGTTTGATTTATGTGAACATTATGACCAGGTCCACCTACCATACTTGGACTGAACCTATGCTCAGGAGGAGGCATGGGAAGATTATGTGGAACAGAGAGCATGCTCAAGTCAACACCTCCTGCTCCAGGCCACACCATGTGTCCAGGAAACGGCGGCATGAAAACACCTGGCATAAGAGGAGGACCTGGAGAATGAGGAATACTGGGCCCCATATGTTGCATTTGTCCCGGTGGCAGAGTGAGGGCACCAAACGTAGGCGGCGGCATGAGTGGCACTGGAACTCCAACTCTCTGAGAATCCCTTCCATTTGGCCTCCCCCTTCCTCCTCTAGAGGGTCTATCACCTTTGGGCCCTTGTTGCTGTGGAAATGAAGAAATCATGGTGGTGGTACCACTTTGATCTGCTTCAGGACGATTGGTACCTTTATCATCAGTGGCTCCAGGCATTAAATCCTGATGAGTCGCAACATCAGATTTTCTTCCAGAAACAGAGCCCTCTCGCCCAAAATCAAAATTACTACTTGGCTTTATCTCTATTGAATCAGACCGGTCATACCGATTTCCATAGGTTGAAAAACCTCTAACACTTTCAGATCTACCCCTGGAATCCTGCCGGTACCCACCTCGACCATGGGAACCAGTACCATCTAACCTTTCCTGTGTGCTCCTCCATTCAGAAACATTTGCCTCCATAGGATCTCGCCGTGGACGGTTCCTCGAGTTTTCCTGCTCAGATCCTTCAGCATCTCGGGTTCTCACATTCCGACTGCTGTCCCTCCCTCTGTCTGATGTATCTCGATGGGCATCCACCCTTGTTTTATCTTCTGTACCAGCACTCATTTCATTATCCAAATCCGCACGACCTTGACCATACTCGAGAATCTCTTCCTTCTCACCAGATCGATGACTTTGATCCACTGATTTGCCATCTTCACCGACGTTTTCTGCCATAGCAGATCCTCTCCTCTCATTGACATTCTCCGCGCCACCAGACCTCCTGCCTAGTGTATCGGCAGAAGCTTCCTCTCCCCCCCTCTTATCGAATTCCCTATCCTTGGAACCACCAGGACTCCTCCTTGGAATCTTTGGCGACCGCAAGTCTCCTATCACATCATAGACGTCTTCTTCAGCATTACCCTTAGACCCATCCATCATCCAACTGCATTAGGGAAGGACATGACAGCATCAGGGAACATAAATGATATCAGATAAGAGAACGTTGGATCAAGAAAACAAACGATACAAGGTATCGCAAACACATTTTTTGTTCCTACCGGGCTTTCAGCAATACAAAGAATGAAGCAGTGAAAACGTACTATTAAGAAAACAACAAAAAATACGCTAATAACAAGTTCAGCAAGATTGGGCATGAAACAGATGAACTGGAAGTGTAGCACTGGAGAAAAATCTGAAACTGAAGCTTCGTTAAAACCAAGCCCCCTTGTATATAGATAGATAGCTCTTCGATGACTGAACCCAAGAGATTTCCTGGAACAGAAGAAGGATCTAGTTGCTGTGCTCTCCGGCAAGGTGTGCAACAGCACACTCCCGAATTCGTAAGGTAAATAAGTCGCCGGATGGATAAAGTTCACACCTAAGAAATCAATGTCCACTTCTCAAAAAAAAAAAAAAATCAATGTCCAAGACTGCGTGTGGGGTGGAGGCAGCAGGGACGTCGGCGATGACGCTAAGCTACGGAACGGCGGCAGGGAGTTTCCACAGGCGCATTGGGTTGGATTGGAGCTCGGGTAGGCGAGAGACAGAGCACGCGAGCAGCTTTAGGAGAGAAGGGATGGGGCGCGGGGCTTACCGGAGCGGCAGGGGAAGGGTTCGGCCGCGGCGCACACAGAGAGCCTTCGAGCGCGGCTCGGTCCCGGCGGTCGGTGGGGTGGTCGGTCGCCGCCGCCGACGGTGGGGAGGGCAGCGAGGGTTTGGGTATGTATGACACCGGAACCGGCCAAAAACCAAACAGAAGAGGCGACCTGGCACCCGCTGTTTGATAGGGACCGTCGATTCCGCAATCGGACGGCTGGCGATAAGCGCTTCCTTGCCGGCTCCGGTTTCCTAATTACCTCCGTGGTTTCCGGCGCCCGACAAACTCAAACCCGTCCGCCGCCGCCGGCAACTCCGTCGTTCCCGGGCCACCTCTGCAGAAGAACTCCTCCCCCAACGTTGCCCGAAGCCTCTACGCCACGCCTTCCAAATCTTGCACTTCTTGGAATCTTGGTAAGCCTTTGATTGATTGGATTAGTTTCCTTCCTAATCTTGGTAAACCTAGCTTTGGTTCCATCTACACTGGCACCCATCTGCACCATGCAGCAAATCTTTGCCGTTCTATTGACGCACCATGCATTTCCGCACCGTTTTGAGCTCTCAGTTCACTGCACTTCTGAATGCAGCGTTTCCACACACACACCAGACAAGTTCAGAACCCATATCTGTATGACCGGATAGATAAGTGTCTGGACATGGCAACCCGCACTCAGCTCTGGTCCATCGCCAAGACGTCGGCGACCGGGGCCGTCATCGGCCTCACCATCTCCGACCGCTACGTGGCCGTGGTCACCACCAAGGGCGACTCGATGCATCCCACCCTCACGGCCTCCGACAGCTTCTTCCGAGGTATACAATACATCGCAGCACATTCAGTCTCTACACATCGGTAAAATAAAATGCGTGTAAGACACTTGGATAATCCGTGTTGAGTGATTCTGTGCTGACCTCGCCAGGGTGCTCCTCGAACCAGGTGACGTCGTGCTCGCCGAGCGGGGATGCCTCGACAAGTATAAGTTCTCCCGGGGCGATGTCGTCATATTCAAGTGAGTGCTACCCTGACATTACATACGGGAAAGAAAACTCGACTATGCCTTCAAACTTGTCCTTGGTTGTTCTCCTCGCCCGGCGTGATATATTGTTCCTTTTGTTGTAGATGCCCCAGCGATCATAAGGAGGATTTCGTGAAGAGGTTGATTGCGTTGCCCGGTGAGTGGATACGGATCCCCGCGTCTGCTCAGATAATTAAGATCCCAGAAGGGCATTGCTGGGTTGAAGGTGATAACGCTGCTCGGAGCTGGGATTCAAGGTCATTTGGCCCAGTAAGTTACTTCATCTCCATTTTCTTTTCAACGTACAGAACTACATTACTTTGGTTGCTGGAAAAAACTATTTTACGTAGTCTAGTTGTTTGAGTGAAACATATCAATGTCTCAGGTGTCATTGTGTAGTATCGATGGGTTAGGAGCTTGTCTGTTTAACTGTGGAGTTTTACCGCATTTCGCTCCTGCATACCAGCACTGACATCACTATCATGTGAATCTGAAGACCAAAGAGTTCTGAAATTGCTGGCCGCTGTTGCAAATCGATACAGAGAGTTCCTTCCATATAAAACTGGGCCTATATTGTGTAATAGTCTATGGAGAAATCTCACTGGCTGTGTATGATCCCTAAATATTTGTACCAGAAATCTATGGAAGTGCAATTGACGGTTCTAAGAGTCAACATTAATTGATAGGTAAATAGCCTAACAAACTTCCTAGAATATCCCAATTTGTTGCAGACCTCATGGTTCTTGAAAGATGCTATACTATTATTTTTTAATGTGACGTTGGAAGCAAAAATAAACATAGTTTTCAGGATGTTATGGTCCAATATTTTCAGAGCCTACCTATTGGAAATTTCGTGGACTATACTTCATTAAACTAGACATCAAACATAAGAAAGCACAAAAGGAAAAACAGAATAAAGCAGAAATCTGATACTCAGAAAAAACTATACTGCAAGTAACATACCAGCACATCAATACACTATGAGGCAGGCACAATTTTTGTGCCAAGGCAAGTTGCAGACTTGCAGTGGCGTCTTCCTGTTTATTTTGGTGCATTCCTGTTAAGTTGCTAATTCAGTATGTCCTAGAATTAGCATCGGAGGATACAGTAGATCAAACACAGTTTTGTGATGGATATGGAAAACCGATACGTTATGTTGACTCTCAAGCTTAATGTATATATGTCCAAGGATGTGTTATTCCATCTAGCTCTACTGTATATTGCATCATAATATGCCTTATTTCACTAATTGCCGTGTTTCGTCAGATCCCTTTAGGTCTAATAAAGGGGAGGGTGACCCACATCATCTGGCCGCCGTCAAAGATGGGCCGAATGGAGAGAAAGTGGCCCGAAGGTAGAGTTTCGCCATTTTGATTCGACTCCCCACTGCACTGTGGATGATGATGCTTCTGCAGTTTGGCCTGTTTCCTGGCTAGCACTTGGTCAAATTTTGTTGTAATTTGTTGTGAAAAATCTTCTTATCCACCATCATTGTTGTTTCTGCTTACCTGTTGTGCAAGCAACTTGTTCCTTGAATCGGTCAAAATGTAAAACCCCAAACCAGGATATTCGCATTTCAATCATTTCTTTTGTAAACATGTACAGCTTGGCACCGAACTCTTGTAACTCGGTTATAGAGGCTGTTGTTTTGGCTCCACAATATAATGGGGTGTTGGGTGCAGAGCGGTGGGAACACCAATAAACTAGATTGTTGCTTCAAATTCTGCAATGGCCAGCGTGTATCTACAACAACAAATATAGAACCAAAAAGGCCAATTTAAAATCCTAATTCGTCTTTCTTGTAATGTCTTTCCCTTGTAGTGAGTTAAAGAATGCCAATGTGTTATGTACAGAGACAAACTAATTGTGTGTCCTATAGAAGAGGAAGAGGAGGAGCCCCCCTCCTGGTGCCACACTGACGGCGACACCCTCATCGGGAACGCCGCGAACACCGCCAAGGCATGCACGCCAATGCAAAGGACGTGGCGGCAACGACGGCCACGAAGGAGACAGACATAATTGGATGTGTGCAAGTCTTATGCTGCTCACCCGCATAATTGGATAGACATGTTTACAATGGAAAAAAAAAGAATGACATCAGAGAGAGATATCATGCCAGTGATGAAATGGATTTATTACTCTTCGCCACAACAGACAAATTATCTCATTATTTTACACCAGTAACCGGAAACATTACAACTGGAGCCAAATCGATGTCTTCCAAAACTATACACGGTGAAAGCATGTTTATTGACAGCCATACAAACGTGACAGCATGTCGACAGTCACAACTAGCGTGTGCTCCTGTTTCCTGAATCTCTTGGCTAGGTTTCATGCCGCAGATGATCCGAGTAAGAACTATCTGAAGCAACCATGGTCCGCTTGTTTACTCGTGGCTTCTGCTGCGGGCTATCTCTCGCGCCCTTTCTCGGAGTTCTTCTGGCGGTGGTGGGCGTGGGCCTTCTGGTGGGTAAACCACATAAGGACGCTGAGATGGGAGGGGCAAACAGAGTATTAGTTTCGAGCTTTTTTTCTAAACCAATGGACACATGAAAGCACGTGGCTAATAATGATACAATGGAAACATGGACAGTCTAATGATGTGTAGCCGCCATAAAAAATAACATTATGAGCTGATGCAGGCGTAAGCCCACACGTGCAAACAAGATCACCGGCATTACCAACAAATCGGGCAAATTGGCATTGGTGCATAGATAAAGAAGATGGTTGAATTCACATGCTTGACATCATAACTCTTGTTTGTTCTCCCCGGGAAAAACTTGCAACTTATGAATTATGAAGTGCTATGTTGATTCCCTATACCAAACTATAAACCTGTAATTCAGCTCGTGATCCAAAGACATGCATCCGCTCTAGCCTCTACACTTCAGGAATGAAGATAAAATTAGTCTAGCATCTAAGACCATAGCACCCAGCAGAAATGGTTGACACAGCTGAGTGCCTAAGCCTCCATGTTATTCTTAAACCCGCAAAAGTCCTTACCCTCTCTACTTAGTTATAAATTTTGCTTGCTGAATTCCTTAGTAGCACCAGATTCTTCTAAGGGATCCCACGTTATTTGTTTAAACTATGAAGGAGAGTGCCATCAAAGTGTTTTTTTTGGTATCATAGCTTCCTGGGGCATGGTCATCGTTCACACCGACGTTTCTATTAGCACTAATTCAACTCACGGTCCAATACACATCCATCCTGTACCCTTTACCTATCGACAAATTCTTCTTTTGCAGCCACCAACCTAGCAGCACCATTTCTCCGTTTGCAGCTACAACCCAAGAAGCACCAAATTGCTTTACTCAGGTGAGAGTTTAAGCCTTGTTGTTAATCCAAACTCACAAATTCCACATTCAACTCCCCTAATAGGTCCTAAACTCTAGTCCATGGTCAAGAAACACAATACAAGCAATACTATACCAATCTAGCCATCTAATTTACTAATAGAGTTACTACCATCAGTTCCACATTAGGATGACCGAGATGGCAAAAACTCCAAATTTCCCGATGCCAACAAACTAAGCAGCGCTATCAATCAATCCTTGATCTAACAACAGAATCGGAGAGCAGCAGGATGGAATACTTACGAGTCCCATGAGCTTCTTGATGGCCGTGGAGTCGGTGGCGACGAGGTAGGTGAGGGTCACGGGGACGGCGACGTACATGTCATGCCTTCCGATCACCAGAATCATGACAGCCAAGAAACAGCTCACACCATGTGATCTGTTTGACATCTGAAGAAGAGGTTGTGTAGGCGTGTGTGTGTGGGGGGGGGGGGGGGGGGCCTGGGTGCCAAGTTGTGGTGTGTTGGACCCACCTGTAAGGGAACAAGGAGGTGTCTAGTAAAAGGCATTCTCTCCTGTGTAGTCGGTATCGATGAAAAGAAATGGATTCTGAATCTCATCTCTCTGCTTCCTCAGTTCCTCATCCTCTTTCTGTGAATCCCTTTCCCGGGGTATCACAAATTGGTATCAGAGCCAATTTACAACTCCCCGATTTACAACTCTTGTTGACTGAGTTTGAGGATATCTTCCAGGAACCGAAGTCATTGCCACCTCCCCGAGCCTTGGACCATGCTATCTCACTTGAACCCAATGCCCGTCCAGTCAATGTTCGCCCCTACCGCTACTCTCCTATGCACAAGGACGAGATCGAAAGACAAGTAACTGAAATGCTGGCCTCGGGCGTTATTGTTCCCTCTATAAGCCCCTATGCGTCTCCAGTCTTATTGGTGAAAAAGAAAGACAATACTTGGCGGTTTTGTGTGGATTTTCGCCGCTTGAATGATATTACCATAAAAAACAAGTTTCCTTTACCCATTGTGGATGAACTTTTAGATGAGTTGGCTGGTACCAAGTTCTTTTCCAAAATCGACCTCCGTGCGGGTTATCACCAAATACGCATGCAAGAAGCGGATGAGCCCAAAACAGCCTTCAAGACCCACCACGGACACTTTCAGTTCAGGGTCATGCCCTTTGGTTTAACAAACGCACCGGCTACATTCCAATGCGTCATGAATTCAATATTTGCCAAATATTTGCGCAAATGCGTCATTGTATTCTTGGATGATATTTTGGTATACAGTGCATCTTGGCAAGACCATCTTCACCACCTACGGCTGGTTCTGGAAATCTTGCGTGAGCATCAATTGTTTGGCAAACTTTCGAAGTGTTCCTTTGGCAAGTCAAGCATCAATTATTTGGGTCATATCATTTCGGATGCCGGCGTTGCTACTGATCCCGAGAAGACCTCTGCCATGGAGAAGTGGCTGGTGCCTTCCACTGTAACTGAGTTGCGTGGCTTCCTCGGGTTAACTGGATATTACCGCAAGTTTGTGAAGCATTACAGTTTGATCACTAAACCACTGACACAGCTGCTTACTAAGAAGGGTTTCCAGTGGAATGAGCAAGCCCAACAGGCCTTTGTAGAGCTGAAAGTGGCTATGACAAATACACCGGTGCTCGTTTTACCTGATTTCTCCACTCCTTTTACCGTGGAAACGGATGCCTGCGACACGGGTGTGGGCGCGGTCCTTATGCAGCGAGGTCATCCAGTCGCTTATCTAAGCAAAGCTCTTGGTGTTCAAAACAGCAAGCTTTCGATTTATGAAAAAGAATTTCTAGCGGTGATCATGGCAATTGACCGCTGGAAAACATATTTACAGCGTGGCCCCTTTGTGATCCTGACTGATCATAAGTCTCTGTGTAATCTGGGAGATCAGCTGCTGGGCACAGAATTGCAACGGAAGGCAATGTCTAAACTGATGGGCTTACAATTTGAAATTCGTTACAAACGTGGTGTTGATAATGGGGCAGCTGATTCACTATCCAGAATTGGCCATCGCATGGAGTGCCAGGCTTTATCAATTTGTCAACCTGCTTGGGTGCTGGATGTGGTACGTACATATGAGTTAGATGCCACTGCACAGGATTTGTTAGCTCAGTTGGCAGTGCACTCGCCCAATGAAAAGGGATACTCTCCGGTCAATGGTCTGATCAAGTACAAGGGCCGCATCTATATTGGCTCCAATTTGGCCTTGCAAACTCAGCTAATTGATGCCCTACATAACAGTCCTGTAGGCGGCCATTCCGGTGTACAGGCCACTTACCAACGTCTGCGCAAGCTGTACTATTGGGAAGGTATGAAATCTGCAGTGGATAACTTTGTGCGCCAATGCCAGATTTGTCAACAAGCAAAGCCTCTCCATAGCAAACCAGCCGGTTTACTACAGCCCTTACCTGTGCCTACTAAACCTTGGGCAGACATTACTATGGATTTCATCGAAAGTTTGCCACTGTCCGGGGGTTTTGATACAATCTTGGTTGTGGTGGATCGTTTCACTAAATATGCTCATTTCTTGCCTCTTCGCCATCCCTTCACAGCCAGTTCAGTAGCTAAATTATTCTTGGACTCCGTCATCAAATTGCATGGCGTGCCTCACTCTATTGTCTCCGACCGGGACAAGATCTTCACAAGTGCCATGTGGAGGGACATTTTCAAGGCCGTCGGCTCTAAGTTGAACTACAGCACTGCATATCACCCCCAAACCGACGGGCAGAGCGAACGAGTCAACCAATGTGTTGAACAATATTTGCGTTGCGCTGTGCATGATCGTCCAGCTAAGTGGCGGGTTTGGCTTCCAATGGCAGAATTCTGGTACAATTCTAGTTATCATACCTCTGCTGGCTGTTCTCCCTTCAAGGCCCTATATGGCAGAGAACCTAATTTTGGTGGTATGCCTAATGTTTCTTTAACCGATGATGCTGTGATTCTGCCTTCTGCTGAGCATATTGGACAGCTCCGTCAGCATCTGATCCGAGCGCAAGATCGTATCAAGAAACAGGCTGACAAGAATCGTAGTGACAAGGTGTTTCAAGTGGGTGATTCAGTCTTGTTGAAACTCCAGCCTTATGTGCAATCAACTGTGGGAAATCGTTCTTGCCCGAAGCTTTCCTTCAAGTTCTTTGGGCCTTTTAAAGTTGCTGCTCGTGTTGGGGCTGTGTCCTATCGTCTCATTCTTCCTGAGGGTTGTCAAGTCCACCCGGTGTTTCACGTGTCGCAGTTGAAGGAGTTTAATCCCAGCTCTGCACCGGTTTTCCAAGCTTTACCGCCGCCACAAGATTTTCGAGATGGCACTGCTCAACCAGTGGCAATCTTACAGCGTCGCATGGTTCAGCATGGTAATGTTGCTGCAACACAAGTTCTCGTTCAGTGGTCCTCTTTACCGGAAGATTGTGCTACTTGGGAGGATTACTACGTTCTTCGACAACGCTTCCCTACAGCTACTCTTTGGGATGATGAGCAAGCTCATGGGGGGGCGAGTGTCATGCCTTCCGATCACCAGAATCATGACAGCCAAGAAACAGCTCACACCATGTGATCTGTTTGACATCTGAAGAAGAGGTTGTGTAGGCGTGTGTGTGTGTGTGTGTGTGGGGCCTGGGTGCCAAGTTGTGGTGTGTTGGACCCACCTGTAAGGGAACAAGGAGGTGTCTAGTAAAAGGCATTCTCTCCTGTGTAGTCGGTATCGATGAAAAGAAATGGATTCTGAATCTCATCTCTCTGCTTCCTCAGTTCCTCATCCTCTTTCTGTGAATCCCTTTCCCGGGGTATCACAGTACACCCCGAACTTGGCGATCTCCAGGATCCCCTTGGACGTCCCCAGCGACGACATGCCCGTGCCCCCTCCCTTCACTTCCGTCCCCTTGCTCCAATCTGGGAATCTCCCGAGCTGTGGCGACAACCCACAGACGGTAGAGAAGAGGTGTTTCTTGCTCTCGTTTTGGGGGAGATTTCTGGGGTGGTTTTAAGGGCCCACGCAGCAGTGTTTTGGTGATTACTATCACAAGACTTTTTGTGAAAGTATTTTGACACCTTTTATGATTATTACTGAACCAAATATTATCCCAAAATATCAAGATAAATAAATAAACATCAATCATCTGGTGCGGGTTGGGTTCATCCTGTTTTATGCTTTTCTTTCTTTTACGTGCTGACTGAACTAATAATAAAGAAAAGAAAAAGGTTGTGACAGCTAATTAGGCAAACTGCTTAGTCAAACCTCGTTCAGATTGCTAGAGCATCTCCACCTGTGCACCCGGAAATGTGTCCGGCATCTCCAAACATGTGTCCGCTATCCGGGTGCCGCCGAACACACGTGTGATGAACACAAACAAAGTGGATACATAGGCAAAGTGAATCAAGAGTTTCATGACCATTCATGAAAATGCAATTTAGACTTAGATGCCTAAAGTTAGAGTTTGATGGTACCATTTAGATGATGGTGACAGCGCTACGTTGAATAAAACCCCATCTCAGCCCAGTGGGACTATGTCCGGCAGCGTTTTCGTGGTTATATATTGCTCAATTTACAGGCCCTCCCACAATCTCCAGCACAACACATCCCATTGTCTCTCTTTGATATGATTCGTCACAGCACATAAAAAGACAAAGGTGCATGATAAAAGATTTCTCCAGCGTCGAAATCTGAAGCCGTATCACCCGTGAGTTACACGTCGTCAGACACCTACTTGTGGTCGGAACCATCTAATTTTACTACACTCATCATCATCTGTCAAAACTCCGCTGTGCTCGCCATCACAGCAGGAAACCAACACGTCCATCAATCAACAGTGTGTGTAACTGTGTACGCTACTACAACAGCTCCTGCCTCCTGAGCCGAGAAGTGAAAAAAAAATACAGACAAAATCTTCTCTCCGACAGCCCAAAGATCAGCTCGACGCCTTCTGCTTCTTCTTCTTCCTCTTGTCACCGCCACCGGACAACGACCTGTCCGACCGCTTCGACTGCTCCTGCCTGATCTCCATCAGCTTCGCCTTGGCGTCTCGGAACGGCGCGTCCGATCTCATCGTCAGCAGTTCCTGAAACACCATGTACGAATCACCGAAAAGTCAAGGCCTGTTGAACAAAAACATCTTCGAACAGACCTGGAAAGTTGAGGCCTAGTTACACTACAATGTCAAGACGAGAAAGGTGACGTCTTACTTTTATGTGATCCATCGCGGCAAGATTGAAACCTATAGTATCCTTGCAGTCCTGGAGGTGCGAAAATGGAATAAGGACATGATCGGAGAGTGCTGCAAACCTATATCTATTTGTTGAAAGAGATGGTTGCGAGTTATTTACCTTAACTCTGCCATAAAGAATATCCTTCAGTTCTGTCAGTATGGATCTTGCAGCCGGTGTAGTAGTTAACTGGTTATGATGTGTTTGAAGCAGCACAAGGCAAACCCTACAAATAAGCTCAACCTGCAAGGTTATGGAAGAGAAATCAGGATTTGCGCACATCAGGTTACACGACCTTCAGGCAGAAATGAATACCACGTATAACTAGCCTAAAACTTAGTAAGCGTGCACTACACAAAATCAGACTAGATCATGTGTTTCCTGGATCCTATCATAGAAGCCACAACTTCAAGAAGACTGCTTGACTATGAAATATCATGTTACAATCAGCAGATATTTTATCCAGAAATGTGAGGATCAAATTAAGAACGCAAAACAGGAATTTTTCAACTTAATATAGCACTAGGATTAAATGTCAAAGCATCAATATAAGTGTACCTTCAAAGGAATCAGAGACCACTCCTTCAAGTAAGCCATGAGCTTTAGTGCATCCGAGAATGGTAATGACTGCTCAAGAGGAAAAAAAGAAAACACAAATATGTTATCAAGTGAAAAATGGTTATATGCGCACACAAACATTTGCTTGGACAATAAATTGATGATTCATCAAAATTAAGATGCACTTCAACTGACTATATTACAACCTCAAACTTAATCAATTAAACAACCTCATGTAGACAAATCCTGACAATTGAATTCCCAACTGAAGGAAGCACGTCATGAAATTTGGAGCTCGAACCTAAAGATACTCAACTGGACTATAATACACAAACGCCAAAAAAAGTGCATTTGACATATTCGACTTTAATTTAGACACAACACACAGGAGTGTAAGAAGGAAAAGCTTTCTTACATGAAGATCACACAGAGGATACTCTTTACTACAGGTCTACTTCACAATCAACTACTGGTGAGGACTTACAAAACTGCAACTCACCATAAATTCAGGCACGATAAATTAAAAAAAATGGTAATCCATGCCAAAGTAACACGAATCTTACCAGAAGAGCTTGTTCCAAGTCATTTGGGCGGACACTTGACACTGCATTCAGAACATATTCTGATGGTGAATGCCCTTGCATTATAAGGTTAGGCGTAGATTTACTTCCCTCCCCATTTTTTTGTAATTCCTGCAATCACAAAATATACAGCTGACGTTAATGTTCGATTTAGTGGACTTAATGTTTGTTAATGCACTCGCGTACTACCTTCTGCTCTTTAAGACGTTTTTCTTCTTCCTCGGCAGTGTCAAGTGCGTCAATAATTGCATCAGTAGCAGTTACTGTCTCTTTTGTTTTCCTGCCAGGAACACCCACAGAACCCTCCTCGGGAGCATCATCTTTCTGCCCATATCTATCTTCAACCGCATTGTCCAAATCAGCCTCAAAAGTTTCCTCCAATCTTTTCTCCCTCTCTTCCTGCAATTTTCAGCGGATGGGGGAGGGGGTTCGAGAATTAGAAGACAAAATTGCTGGCATGCCCCAAGCAAACTCAACATCTAAACTTCATTCAAGACAACTGAAGCATAAAATACCTCAATAAAAAGTTGTTCTTCAGTACGATCCCAACGCCGAATAGAGCGATCATGAGAGCCAGTTACAATAAAATCACCACGACTGCTAATCGCAAGACACCAAACTTCAGCATGGTGTCCTTCAAGTGTTAACAACAGCTCAAATTTGTCAGCATCCCAGTACTTCACAGTACGATCTTTCCCCACACTGAACATATAATGAGTTTTGGGAACAAACTTAACATCCATCACACTGCAAGCGAAAACATCCAAAAAAAACTTGTAAGGGTTCTGCTACTATTCAGAGCATAAGATAAAGCCAAAATGCGAGAAAGGACCTGTCTGTGTGGGCAAAGATAGACTTATGGCAGTCACCAAAATCCATACCCCAAATCTTCAGATTTTTGTCTGCAGAACCAGTAACTATCATAGCTCCATCAGATGATATGTCCATGCAGAGAACTGGGAGCTTGTGCCCATAAAGCGAAAGACAAAACTTTAATGTGTCCAGAAAGAAGACCTGCATAAAATATGGGAATATTAGGGAAAAGCAACGATTGAAGCCATAACTTGTTTCTAGATTGCTTTTTCATTGCTACAATTTTTGCAGGAAGCCAATTTGACACATCAGGTAAATCATGACAAGTTGAGTACTTAAATTTTTTGCAGATCAGATCAATGCTAACAAAAGAGAACTGGTACAAGCATTTTACTAGGCAACAACTGCATTAGGATTAATAACCAGTTTGTAGCCATAATAAAGCACTTAGCAATTCTGCAAATTGAAAGCAAAATTTAGCTGTTCAGGTACACCAATTGACATGGACACCTAGGTAGTATCATGTGTCCAGATCTTGTTTTTAGTTGACATAGAGCTTGTGCTCCAAATAGTAAATACATGAATCACAAAGTTAGCACTAGCATATTTCAATAATGTATCTTGTCATCTATATTTCCTTTCTTACATTGTCAGGAGAAATGATTGTCGGTAACACAGATATAAATATAGCTATCCACGCATTCTGTTTAAATACTACTGTTACAAAGTAATATTAGAAGAGGATGACAAATAATCTCATTCAAGCATGTAAAGGGTTTTGCTCAAATGTATTGGCACGCTAAAAAGACAAGCCGACAAATATCCACTTATGTGTACAGCGACTTCACACTGTGCTCTCCAACTATGAAACATGTGGTCGAAATACATTGATTCTAAGAAGTAAAACGATGAACTTTATGCATGGATGGAAGGGGGCGGGATGGGAGAAAGCTCAAGACTACGATAATAACAGAGTATAAGAATACAACCTTCACTGTGCAATCCAGAAGAGCAACAGCAATATGCTTCCCGGTTGGACCGATGGACACTGCAAGGACATCGTCATTCATTTTCAAGGTTCTCACATTTGTTACACTCAGGTGCTTTGTGTCCTGGAACAAAAGAATAACATCATAAACATTTGCAGAGAAACTGAAGCCAAGTTTCAAATGCAAGGATTTTCGAGCTATTTAGCAGAACTGTGAAATATTGTTCGAAATTCACTACTATTTTTAGATTGCTACCCCGCAAATGGATACATACATTACCATTGGAATCGATACAAACAAGAATAAAATCAGCGATAAGAGAATTTATCTTGGCATGGAACTTATCATTTATGCTTTTATGAAGTTACCCTATTACTTAAGACACTGAAGCCTCCAACTTATTTAATTCTATATAAGCCAAGAACAAATCAATAAAAAACAGATGGAAGAGAAACCATGCGGCTATATAATTTTTGCAGTTAAATTAGAAATGCAGTAATGACATGTCTTCATGTGGACGACTGATTCATAAAGTGGTGGTAAATAGAAAATGCAAATAGGAGAAAATCATGAAACATAAATGTTATCCAGTGCAACAATTAGTTCAATAGATTCCAGAAGCAATAGACAGACGACTCACCGAATCAGATTTCTGCACCAACTGGTATTCCCAGAACTTGACATCATGATCAGCACTCCCAGTGACAAAACCCCGAGCATTAACAATTCCATCCTCATCCGGAATCATTACAATCGATCGTATGGAACCAGCATGAGCTTCTATTACATCAACCGAGTTCCCACTGTTTATATCAATAATCTCCAAGGTACCAGTCTTTGTACCAACAAGGCCATACCGATTGCCAGGAACAAATGCACTGCACAGCCCATATCCAGAGTCAATGGTCCGAAGACAGTCCCCTGTACTAGGATTCCAGATTTTAACAGCATTGTGGCTTGTTGACATCAGGAGATTGTCCTCCGAGTTAAGCGAGAGGCTCCTAATATCAGAACGATGCCCATGCATCTCAACAGAGTACATCTTAGAAACCTTCTCGTTATCGACCGAGTATGTCTCAAGCACGTTATTGTTCAGAGATATAGACAAGGTCGCAAGGCAGCCTTTTGGTGGATTGCTTGGAGAAAATGCGACGGAGCAAATTTTCTTGCTGGTCCGCAATACTTGGAGCAGCTTAAATACATCAGTGACCACAACAACGGGGTTCTGAGAGTCCTGAGCTGGCAGAGGATCTATAACGGTACCATTCCCTTCCGCCGCCACGGCTTTCGCCGAAGCCTTCTCCTTCTTCCTGTGCAGCCGCCTCTTGGCCTTCCGCGCCGCCTCTGCTTCATCAAGAATCCTATAGATATCTGTGGTTTTCCCCGCCACCTGGCACGCCACAAGAGTGCCGTCCTTATTAAACCTGACGGTCTGAACTCTCTCTTTGGTCTGCCTCGGAATCTCGCCAAACAGCTTCAGCGCATCCCACTTGTTCCAATCCTCACCCTCTTCAGCCGATTGCCTTATCCTGAACACCCGCAGCTCAGGATCGGCCGACCCAGACACCAAGAACTTCTCGCTGGGATCGACGTCCATCGACCATATCTCGCTGTGGTGGCCGCCCACAATCTGAAGGCAGTGCTGCGTGTCGAGGTCCCAGACCCGCATAAACTTGTCCTTGGAGCAGGTCACCAGCTTCTTCCCTGAGTCCAGGAACACCAAATCCGTCACCTGCAGTAAGCAAGCAGCCCCCAAATTACCTACCATCATTGTGCAACGCCGACGGATGAAGGGTGTCAGGGAGATAGGCATAGCAGCGTACCTGATCGCGGTGGCCGCGGAGCCGGAAGAGGCCGGCCTGCGCGACGACGTCCCAGAGGATGACGTCGCAGTCCTTGCTGCCGGAGGCGAGGACGGCGCCCGAGGGAGCGAAGCGCAGGGCGGAAGCGGCCGAGCGGTGGCCGTGCAGCGTCGCCTCGCAGGCGCCCGTCTCGGCGTCCCACAGCCTGATGCTCCCGTCCGCATGGCCGCTCGCAATCTGCAGAACAATCAAGCCGGCTCAGAGTCTGGGAAGCAGCGAAAGGGGAGGAATTGGAAGGCGAGAGCCGAGACAGAAGGGGGTGGTACCGAGGAGGCAGAAGCGGAGGCGGCGGCGGGGGAGGAGGCGACGCAGGAGACGGCGAGGGCGGGGGAGGAGGAGGAGGGTGTGAAGGTGGCGGAGGGGAGGCCGCGCTTGAGGTCCCAGGCGGCGAAGCGGTCGAGGGCGGCGGCGAGGAGGCGGCGGCCGGAGGGGTCGTAGACGACGTTGGACTCGGGGGAGGCGACAACGCCGAAGGAGAGCGCCGGCTCGTAGCGGAGGTAGGCCTTCACCATGGCCGCCGGCGGCGCGGGAGCGGGTGAGTTTGTGGGGGTTAGGGTTTATTGGAGGATGGTAGGACGGCCGCCGGGGGTTTTATTTCAGCTTAAGTTTTCTTGGTCGCTGTTACTTGCTAGTACAAGAAAACATTTATTTTCTGCACATTCAAGAAAATATGTCTCAAATACATTTTGTTGCACTTGCTAAGTTGCTGTGAGAAAATATTGAATGGAAAAGAAAGTATTGTTGAGAATAAAATTTAAAAGAACATCTTAAACAAAATTTGTGGGGATAGTGGTGTTCAAGGGAAATTCCTATGTCTATGAATTAGATTAAGACATCAAAGGAAAGGTTATATACCACTAATAGAGACGAAGAGATTGTCAAACACAATCGATACAACTATTCGAACACCTATTACTTGCTTTAGCTAAAATTGTCTTCCGGCTCTCTACTTATTTGTTGCCCCACGCGATCCTTCCTCTGGCACTAAAATTGTCTTCCGACTCTCTACATAGGATTGAGGAAAATCCTATGTACCATCATCCGTCTTCTAAGGTTTCTGCTAGGGAGAAAACGTTAGATCGTAGCCATGTCGAACCACCTCGTTTCGCTTTTGTCGATTTGCTCGTGGGACTCTCTACTGAATTCCGTCGAAAATTCTTCGACCGAACCCGATGTAGGTACATGAAGAGGGAGTATTTCTAGACAAAGATCTTCAAGATAAGTTGAACAATCATAAGGTTGTGTCAACTATTAAGTTATTATATGGAGCTAGTGTCATCATTTTTCATTTTTAGGTACTCAACCAATATATTTCATTTTTAATCATCCAATGCACGAGTTTTGTCTGAATAATAAAAATATTTTAACATCTATATGTACTTGTTGATGTTGGATAAACAAATGGAAACGTAGATGAGTAAATAGAGAAGAAAGGTACTATGGGACCGGAAATCACAAATGGATGCCTAGGTCCTAGGAATCCTTTATTTTGAAATTTTCAAAAATCATATTTTGAACTGTCATTTTTTTGGAAATACCTGGATGTAAACTTTACCATCATGCAAAATCTCAACTAAAAATAATTCATATTCAAGGCCACAAAATGATAAAATCTGACATATTTGTGAAAGTTGAAATTTGGCATTATCCGCTACTTTGAAATATCAGATTTGTCATTTTTACACAGATCAGAATATAAGTCTAGTTAGAATTTTACATGTTGATAGAATACAACATTATCTACACCCCGAATCATTTTTTGATTTTTCAAAATTTAAAAATATGTGTTTCATTTTTTTTCAAAATAAAAGACTCCCTAAAGCTCAGGCTTCATTTGTCCACACTCGCTATGTGTCCAACTTATAAGTGCTACATTGAACTTACTAGTTGAATGCCCGTGCTTTGCTACGGAATTTCAAATTTATTTTTACCGACACATGTGTAAATATGATGGATGATATGTGAAAAAGACACCCTTTTAATCAGCATTTCAACGACAACTACATCTAACCTAGGAGAAGAGCATACAGTTAGGGGTACTCAGTCAAAAAATCTTGCTATCGATCATTGATCTCTTCGAAGACCTGACAAGGATGCATCGATCATCCCATTCTCTCTTAACCACCAGCCCCTCAACTTCACCATTGTGTCGAAATTGTGATTCACAGTCTCCCCTCTCCAACAATCTCTCTCTCACGCACGCACGCAATGTTATCGGTTTCATAGTCACTATAGACCCTCGATTCACCTCTTTCACCATAGTGTTGCCGCCGTGCTTCGTAGTCACTACTCCAACAATGACGTCACCGTACTTCGTAATCACCCCACTCCAACAACATGTCACTCGTTGATGCATGTCAGTGTTTTTTCCAACTCTAGCAAATCACCGTAGTACTCTCCATAGCCGATGAGTTGGGAGAGATTGTACCAATCATCATACAACTTTGGACAACTACAAGCGTGGTGGTTTTCACTTCCTCTATAGAGTGGTGAAACATCTAATACAACTCACAATTTGTTTTGCAAGGTTTAGAAGCCTCAAAAGAGGCTCTGTTTTTCTCTATTTTCTTTCCTTCAAGCATTGCATTAGAGTCGAGAGTTCAACTTTGTATTTAGCCTCCTACACAAGATTCTAACGTCGTAACAACATGATGCGAGTGGCCCAGACAGGCAGAGGTGCGACGTCAAGTTATTTAGAATGGTATTTCCATATAACAAAAGCATACCTATCATATAGCTGTTGATAGCTACTGCATATAAAAAATAGTCAAAATAAATACTTAGTACCTAAAGCAACATGATTTATTACTCATATATACGAAACATCCAAACAGTAGAACCGACAGTACAATGTATGTATATGCAGAAAAGTAGTTTCTTAGCCAAACCTACAACAAGAATTAACAAAGGCAGTGATTACTCCTTTTATGCCTTGTATTTTTAGGATCTTATTTGAATCTAACTAAATGGTCGGGGTTCTCTGCAACACAATCAATGTCCTCACACCTCTGATTGCTACCATCTTTAGATCTTCTCACCATCCAATTTGTGCGACGACATGCATGTATATATTGTCGAGACATAGGAAGGACATATAAAAGAACCAAAGGATTAACTGAACCCCATTATATCGGATTAGCAACCGGTATGCTGCAATACATGAAAGAAAATAGATTTGTATGTCACCTGCAAATACTGAAACAGTCTAACATCAACTACTTTATACTACTAAACCATTTCTCCAATCTAAGTTTGTTTCTTCGATATTTATAACACTAAAGATTTTAAGTGGAAATTACAAATCACTATGAGGCTCATATTCTACACAATCAGCATAGCAATTTGCAGGGGCGAAGCTAGAGGAAAATTTCATTGGGGTCAAACCTATTAGTTCTGTCTGAATCATCCACTAATGTGTAGTATCAAAGACTGAGTTAATATTCCACTAATAAATAAACTGGTCCATTCTCCTCACTAACCAAATAATTATAAAGTACTCGGATTATAATTTGTAAAAGAACATATAGTAGTTTTGATTAGCAACCAAAAGTAAAACATAAATACCACCCAAATAAAAATTTAGATAGTATGCTCTTCACTTCATCCATCTTGATGCATCTTATCCAGCTGAAATTGAATGCAGTGATGATATAGAGAGAAAAATAAAACTAATGAGGGGCATAATCCACCAGATAGATTAAATCAAACAAGTTTCCAAAGCCCAACATCTGAGCCTTCTCTGCACTACTCTAAGGTTATATTTCATTCATGCATACGTATACAAGCATAGATGCAATAAAGTCAGGAATGCACAAGCAGAACTTATGAACATGTTACAATAAAAATCAATTTTTCTACTGTATTGATTCAATCAGACTTTTTACATCAATTTTGTTGACAAGCAAAAGTTAAAATTAAGTGAAAATATTTTCTAATGATTACAATATTGCTTAGCAATTATACTTCTTTGTAATAGAAGTACATAATCGAGTAAATTTTGCATGGCATATAACATAAGATGAAAATTAAGAAGCATATCCAATTCCCAACTCTTTCTATCGGCATAAACCAAATTATGAATCTTCTTTGGCTTGCCCGCACTGGCTCCACTGTAAAAGAAGGACAACCCCACTACCATAGCAGATAAAGAGAAAAATTGCAGCTTAGCATTCATATCTCTCAGAATGTGTCGAAGAGGGGATGTTTCTGTAGGAAAATGTTACCTCTCAAAGCACATGGAGAAGTGCTTGGCAGAGCTCATCCTCATGTATTAAAAGGATGAAAAGCTGCTTGGCAGGGCATGTCATTGTAGTCTAATTCGCTATATTTGGCAGCTTAAAACAAAGCATGCACGCCCCTGCAAGAATTAAAAAACATGGTTGCCTAGAAAGTCAAAAACTCTAGAACATATTTCTGCGAACCTACTTCTGAAATTTTACTACACGTGCAAAATTACTTAAATCTTCTTAAACTGAACTACTGTAAGCACAAGCAGTATATTTCTATCCTAGCGAGCCACGAGTGAATGTTACAGCAAATTCTCTTAAATAAATCTTTCCTTTAACGGTCAATGCGCTCTAGAATTGCTTATTCCAGCTAATGATACTCCCTACATAGTCTTTTGTTGTGGCAACCAAAATTGGAGAAAGCAACAAAGAAGAAGATGGCATTATCTACTTGTGTACCTGACTTTTGGTGCATAGGCTGGACAAGGAGCTAGAAAAATGATAGAATCGGAGGAGGAAATACTTGCAATGGACCAGCTGTCCAAGGTTTGTTTAGATCGACATCAGATTGCATGCCATCTGTCGGCGAGAAGATGGGGAGGCGACGGCGCATGAGTGAGCAGCCACCGTCACAAGCTGTAGTTTGATATTAAAAATGATAAATATATTAATTTGCATGAATAATAGCACCTGAGAAAGATTTGCAAACTGTAAACTTTAAAACCTTCAATGAACAATAAATCGCAACAGCTTGTGAAGTTTAAAGTTTAATCACAAGCCGCTAAATATAAATCAGTAGATCTAACAGTTGTTTCCAATGCCCTATTGCAACCTCGGTGCACCTGACATCATGTTTGTTTATCCAGAAATTCATGACCCAGAATAACAACAATCCAAACGAATATTCACATCCTAAAGTGTTTTTTCAAATAGATGGATACGAACAACATATATCGAATCAACAACAGAACATATGACCAATCGACTGATCGAATCGGCTTGATTCATTTGCAGTCCAAGTTAAAATGCACAGCATATGTAGGTAGCTAGAAATCTATAAATCAGCCATGAACTACCCATCTTGCCGAATAGCCCAACTGCCCTACCACTGGTCGTCTCATGCAAAGAAATTCTCACTGTACATGAACTAATTTTTATATTGAATTGTTGTACTATGTACCAAATCGAGTATATATAGATATACTAGTTGAATTTGGCATGGCGTCACGCCACGCCTTTGGTGATTTTTTTTTTTGTAGAATATATATTTTTTGTTCAACAAAATGTTGGCTAAATTGTAATGTTCGAACATGTTTTTTTTATGAAATAGGTAGCATTTTTTGTGAGCATTTTTTGATAAATTTTCTATATTGTTCAAATATTTAGTAGGGTGAAATGGTCCAACATGTTTGTATTTCGGCGGGAGTTTTAAATTTGAAATAGGGTAGATGCATTAGAATTACTTCCAAATAGTGATAACAATTGAATTGAATTTAGGGAAGGTGCTTTTGAATTACTTGCAAATAGTGACAACATTTGAATATTCATTTTTTTTCTTAGCGTACGCCGCACCCGCTGTATTTTAAAATGTTCCAATTTGTCGAGATTTGTCATCTATTTTATCGAAAATTTCACTAAATTGTTTCTTTAAATTTGGACTAATTGGGAAATGTCAAAATTTGTTGGAATTTGGCGTCTATTTTCTCTAAATTTTCACTAATTTGGAAGTGTTCAATTTTTTTGTTTTTTTAGTTTTCTGCCATAAGTAGGTTGCATATTTTACGTACTTTGGAAATCTTGAAGTTCGTTGGAAATTGGTTACTTCCAAATAGTGATAACATTTGAATTGAATTTAGGAAGGTGCTTTTGAATTACTTGCAAATAGTGACAACATTGAATATTCAATTTTTTTTCTTAGCGCACGCCGCACCCGCTGTATTTTAAAATGTCCCAATTGTCGAGATTTGTCATCTATTTTATCGAAAATTCACTAAATTGTTTCTTTAAATTTGGACTAATTGGGAAATGTCAAAATCTGTTGGAATTTGGCGTCTATTTTCTCTAAATTTTCACTAATTTGGATGTGTTCAATTTTTTTTGTTTTTTTTTGTTTTCTGCCATAAGTAGGTTGCATATTTTACGTACTTTGGAAATCTTGAATTTCGTTGGAAATTGGTGTCCATTTTATCCAAATTTCCAATAATTTAGAATATCTTTTTTTTGTTTGTTGGCCATCAATGGGTTGCAATTTTTTTTATAAGAATTCTTATGCAATTTCCATTTATCTTTTTCGATTTGTGGATTTGAAGGTGTTGATATTAGGACATTTATTATTTTTTTTTGGATTTTGTTTAGGGAAATTCGATCGGCATTTGAAAATTTTAAATTTTCAAATTTGAGTTGCGATGATATGCCATAAATAGTTGCGATGATGTGCGATGAAATGTTTAATTTGAGTCTAAAATTACAGGAAACATATTGTCTGAGCATTTACTAATTTCAACTCCACATAATTAGAGGAAGTGCATTGGTTTGTTTCCAAATGTTGACCAATTCAAAATATTCAAACATGTTTGTTTTTTAGACATAAATCATGTTTGTATTTTTTCCCATAAGTAGTTGGCAAACATGTTCAAACATTTTTTTTATGAATAGGTGGCATTTTTTGTGAGCACTTTTGATAAATTTTCTATAATGTTCAAATATTCAGTAGGGTGAAATGGTTGAACATGTTTGTATTTCGGCGGGAGTATTTAATTTAAATTAGGGAAGATGCATTTGAATTACTTCCAAATAGTGACAACGTTGAATATTCCAAAAAAAAATCCATTAGCATACGCTGCACCCGCTGTATTTTAATTGTCCCAATTGTCGAGATTTGTCATCTATTTTATCGAAAATTTCACTAAATTGTTTCTTTAAATTTGGACTAATTGGGAAATGTCAAAATCCTTGGAATTTGTCGTCTATTTTCTCTAAATTTTCACTAATTTGGAAGTGTTCAATTTTTTTTTTGTTTTTTTTAGTTTTCTTCCATAAGTAGGTTGCATATTTTATGTACTTGGGAAATGTTGAAATTCGTTGGAAATTGGTGTCGATTTTATCCAATTTCCAATAATTTAGAATATCTTATTTTTTTATTGGCCATCAATGGGTTGCAATTTTTATTTATAAGAATTCTGATGCAATTTCCATTTATCTTTTTCGATTTGTGGATTTGAAGGTGTTGATATTAGGACATTTTTTTATATTTATTTTGGATATTGTTTACCCTGCGTTTGGATTGCATGAATTGAGCCTCGGAATTGAATTGGAGTGGGAATTCCAAATCAAAGATGGAAAGGGAATTGGCTTCAATTCGAATTCTGTTGTTTGGTTGTGCATGGAATTTGTAGTCGGAATCAAAGGGTAGCACCCAATTCCAATTCCTGTTTGGATGTCCAAATTATGGAATTTGATGTCAGGACCCCTGCCAGGACCGCTCCCATCGTCAGGTCGAACACAGCAAGCGGAGGCTGGCGGCCGCCCGCCGCCAGGGCTCCCTGCCATCGTCAGGTCGAACACAGCAAGCGGAGGCTGGCCGGCCGCCGCCAGGTCGAACACAGCAAGCGGAATCCGACTGGCCGCCGTCAGGACCCATCACATCCGCCGCCATGTCTGTCTCGACGCTGGTGTCCCTGGCCGCCCGCCGCCAGGCTCCTGCCGTCCGCCACCATGTTCCCTCCCTTCCTCAGCCATGTCTCTCTCGACGTCGTGTCCCCGGCCACCGCCATGTCCTAGGGTTTCCTGCCGCCACCGGAGATCTAGGGTTCAGGCCGAACAGGGGAAACAAAGAGGGAGGAGAGGGGATAGAAGAAGGTCGGAAGGAGAAGGAGCAGGGAGGAGGCCGGTGGGAGAGGAGAGCATCTTACCGGCGCCGCCGTCGCTAGCTTCGTCTCACCAAGGAGGAGGCCACCCGGTTCGGTCTCGCCGTGCGGGCACGTTCTGTTTCCAGCGAGCGAACAGGTACGCGGAGCGGAGCGAGCAATTCCAGTCGATTCCTAGCTGCGGGCTCGGAATTAGGGAGAGTGGGGCGCGCGTGCGGGTGGCCTCGCTCGGATTGGTCCTCGTTTCCGGCCTGTAATTCAGAGACCACCCCAAACGGAAGAATTCGGCCCAGCAATTCCTGAATTCCAATTCAGAGGTCAATTCATACATCAAACGCAGGGTTAGGGAAATTGGGATCGGCATTTGAAAATTTAAATTTTCAAATTTGAGTTGCGATGATATGCCATAAATAGTTGCGATGATATGCGATGAAATGTTTAATTTGAGTCTAAAATTACAGGAAGCATATTGTCTCAGCATTTACTAATTTCAACTCCACATAACTTAGAGGAAGTGCATTTGGTTTGTTTCCAAATGTTGACCAGTTCTAAATATTCAAACATGCTTGTTTTTTAGACATAAATCATGTTTGTATTTTTCCCATAAGTAGTTGGCATTAATTTTTCTGAGCAAGTTGACATATTATGGAGTATCTATTTTTTTTTTACCATTTTGAAATTTTTAAATATCTTTCTATATTTCAGTAACATTTAATTTAAAGTCTGTAATAAGTGGAAATGCGCATTTATTCAATTGAATCCCTTATTTAGAGAAAGTTCATTTAGGTTGTAGGAAAATGTTTACGGAATTGGAATGTTAAATTTAAGTCTATTATTAGAAGGAATGCACTATATGACCATTTAGTAAATAGAACTTTACATAATTAGAGGTTATGCATTTGTTTTTTTCGCAAATATTTGCTATCTGGAAATATTCAAATATGTTTGTTTTGTTTTCGAATTTTTGAATTTGAATTTCGGCAATCTGGCACATAATGCTAGCATTTTTTTGCGTGTAGTTATGTTGCTATGTTTTCATTTTTTTTGGATAAGTATATTTGAATAGAAAATTCTTGCTGAATTAATATATTTGTTTTTTTTTGTGGATTTCGAAGGCATTTGAACGGTTTAAATACTCTTTTTTTGTAATTTCGTCACATTCAATAAGTAGTCAATTTAGCACTTAGTAGTGTTGCAGAATTATCTAAATACCGTAAAACAATACGTCTAAAGTGTTATAAATTCTGTTAAGAATGTCCTATGTAGAATTTGATTTGTAGTTTCAATATACTGGTCTGGGATTTTTTTAACACTTGTTTCCTAATATTAACATTTGCGGTGCTTTTATGTTAATATTTTGAGCCCATGATATAAATGGGTATTTGTATTTTGATTTTTTTTTAGCGATTGGGTTGACGGATTTTTTTTCTGGCGAATATTGTCGAAGCTACTGATTTCGTGGCATTTAGTAGTTTCGCAAAATGGTTCAAATATCGTAAAACAATATGTATAAAGTGTTTTAAATTGTGTGAATCATGTTGTATTTTAAGACTTCGTTTCGAAATATAGTGGCTTGGGAAATAATTGTAAAACAACTATTTCTCGATATTTACAGTCATAGTATTTTTTTATTTTGTTATATTTAAGCTGATGGTTGTAGATGGGTACTTGAATTTAAGTCTATTATTAGAAGGAATGCACTATATGACCATTTAGTAAATAGAACTTTACATAATTAGAGGTTATGCATTTGTTTTTTTCCCAAATATTTGCCATTTGGAAATATTCAAATATGTTTGTTTTTTGTTTTCGAATTTCAAATTTGAATTTCGGCAATCTGGCACGTAATGCTAGCATTTTTTTGCGTGTAGTTATGTTGCTATGTTTTCAAAAAAAAAATTTGGATGAGTATATTTGAATAGAAAATTCTTGCTGAATTAATATATTTGTTTTTCTTGGTGGATTTCGAAGGCATTTGAATGGTTTAAATACTCTTTTTTGTAATTTGGTCACATTCAATAAGTAGTCAATTTAGCACTTAGTAGTGTTGCAGAATTATCTAAATACCGTAAAACAATACGTCTAAAGTGTTATAAATTCTGTTAAGAATGTTCTATGTAGAATTTGATTTGTAGTTTCAATATACTGGTCTGGGATTTTTTTAACAATTGTTTCCTAATATTTACATTTGTGGTGCTTTTATGTTAATATTTTGAGCCCATGATATAAATGGGTATTTGTATTTGTATTTTGATTTTTTTTTTTGCGATTGTGTTGACGAATTTTTTTTTCTGGCGGATATTGTCGAAGCTACTGATTTCGTGGCATTTAGTAGTTTCACAAATGGTTCAAATATCGTAAAACGATATGTATAAAGTTTTTTAAATTGTGTAAAACATGTTGTATTTTACAACTTCGTTTCGAAATATAGTGGCTTGGGAAATAATTGTAAAACAACTATTTCTCGATATTTACACTCATAGTATTTTTTATTTTGTTATATTAAGCTGATGGTGTAGATGGGTACTTGTATTTAAATGATTTAGCAAACTCTATTTAAGTAGGATGGTTTGTACCCAAAAAAATCCGGTCTATCATATTGAATGATATTACTGATGTTATTTCTGCTGATTTTATTTGACTATAGAAGAAATTTGTGAAATGCATATTTTTTTAAATGTCGTAAAAGTGTGAGCTGCAAATATTTAGCAAATTTACATAAGCAGTGAGCATTTTTTATGTGCATGTTCATATATTTTCATATTTGTAAATAGTGTCGTGACAAAAAGTTAAATTTGCAAATAGCCGCAGCAAAAAGTGGTTCAGAATTGAATGTATTGATTTTTTTTTAAAAAAGTTACATTTGTAAGTATCTGAAATTTTTAAATTGTTAATAGTGAGAAAACATTCGTACGTGATTTCTTCTTTACGGTTTTTAAATGCTAAGGTTTGGAAGGCAGGTTTTTTCCCCATACTTGGTAATACCGCGGTGTAAATAATTGAAATTTGGAGGTGTGGACATTCGAAAAAGCAGACTTTAATATGTTCAAATATGGTTTAATTTTGCCATATTTTTCTTATTTAGCACCATATTCAAAGGAAGCCATATTTGTGAGTATCGTGGTGAAAATAATTGAAATTCGGAGATGTGAACATTCAGAAGGTTTTCGGATTTTAATATGTTCAAATATGGTCTAATTTTGCTGTAATTTTCTTATTTAGCACCATATTGAGAGGAAGTGTATTATGGTTATGTAGAAATATTAACCAATGTGAGCAGTAATTTAAATTTGGAAATGGACGTATCCAAGAATATTTTTAGTGTTGGAAACTGTTGCAATTTTTAAAAAAAACTGACGCTTGAAAATGGTTCAAATTTCAAAGTTTGTTCAAACTGTAAAGTTTTGCTGATTCGAGTTTTTTTATACATCCGTAAAATGATCAGATTTGGAAGACATTTCAAATTTAAAGTATCCAAATTTGAAATTTCGTCGTGTGTCGTAAATAATTAGCAATTAATTTTATGATCACTCTGATATATCGATGGATATATTTAAAGTCATTGATTTTGCAGCATTTAGTACATTTTGGAAAATGTTCAAACACCCTATAACAATACCTATGAAGCATTTTAAATTATCTAAAGCATGTTCTATTCTATTTTTGCGTCTTCTCCGAAAGGAAACTACAAAATTCGTATTTTGTAAGATGGCGTGAAGGTGTCAAATGAGTTCTATTCTATTTTTGTGTTTTCTCCGAAAGGAAACTACAAAATTCGTATTTTGTAAGATGGCGTGAAGGTGTCAAATGAGTCTTTACGCATTATTTGAAAAAGTTAAGGTTTGAAATAATTTGGAAAAGGGCATAAAGTATTTGAAATGAGTAGTTTGATTTTTACAGATTTTTAGAAATTGGTATGAATTTATATAGAGTTGTATTTGGAAAGGTTTAAAAGTAAAAAAAACAGAACAAAAGTAAGAAAAAGAAAAGAAAAAGGCCGTGCGGGCTGCACAGTAGGCAGGCCAGCCCATCAGCCGGCCCATTCCCGCAGCCCAGCCCACCGTGAAGTCACGTTGACGTCACCGGGGCCCGGAGCGGCCGTGGTGGCGCCGTCGACGCCGGCGGCGCGCCACCGCTCGGCGGGACGCGCGGGCGCGCGCGTTCGACGCGCCTCGACGCGGGGAGGCCGGGAGAGGTGGCGCCGCCGCTTTAAGGACGCCGGAGGGTCGCCGGCGACGGCTGGAAGCGGCTGAGGACCGAGCACCGCGGCGACCAATCCGGCGAGCCACGGCCGTCCCTGGACGCCATCCGCGGCGAGGAGGTGGAGGACGCGGCGGCGGAGCGTCCCGTAGCCGTCGATCTGAGCGGGAGGTGCGGAGCGGCGGCAACGCGCGGCGGCGGCGGCGACCTCCGGCGTCGCGGGAGAGAGAAGGGGAGGGAGGGGATTGTGGGGGCAGTTTTGCAGAAAAGCCCTTGCGTTTCACAGGAATCGCGAACAGGTCCCTCGGTACGTTGAAATGTGGACTGCGGGTTCGATTTCATTTTCTAGAGGGGCGTTTCTGCAAAAGCGTCACCGACGCCTCCCGCAGGCCGTCGGATCGACGACGAACGGCGCGGATCACTCGGGCACTATAGTACTGTAGCAGCTACAGTAGCTACTGTAGCTAGCTACAGTCGCCAAGCGCTCTCAGGCCTCCATTTCGTTCGTCTTTAATATAGACTAGTGAATTTGTTGAGTTTTTTGTACAATATATATTTTTTTTGTTCACCAAAATGTTGGCCAAATTGAAATGTTCGAACATGTTTTTATTTTTGTTATGAATAGGTAGCATTTTTTTTGTGAGCATTTTTTGATATGTTTTGTAGAATGGTTAAATATTTAGTGGTTTGAAATGCTCAAACATGTTTGTATGTCGACGTCAATATTTAATTGAAATTAGGAAAATCCATTTGAATTTGATACCACAATTTGGGAAAGTTTGTTCGTATGTGTTGAAATGTGGACAAATCGAAATGTTCAAATATATTTGTTGTTTGCTATAATTACATAGCAGTTTTTTTTAGCATTTTCGATATATTTTATGGAATATCGGAGTATTGTTTTCATTTTGGTATGAATAGTTAGCATTTTTTGTGAGCATTTTTGATATATTTTACAGAGTATGTAAATATTTAGTAGTTTGAAATGTTTGAACATGTTTGTATTTGAGCGGCAATATTAAATTGAAATTAGAAAATATGCATTTGAATTACCTCCAAATGGTGAAAAAATTTGAATATTCCAAAAAAATTGTAGCATAAGTAGTTTGTATGTATTTTTCTGATTGTTTTGATATGTTACTTATATTTTTTTTCCAACGGATATATTCGGAGATACTGATTTATAATTTGTTTGAATTTTAAAAATTAGCGTGGCGACATGCCGCGCCTATTGTAAATTGAAATGTCAAATGCGTCGGATTTTGTCGTCTAGGGTAACTTCAAATAGTTAGCAAATTTGAATGTTAGATTATGTTTGTATGTTGGCATAAATATGTAATATAGCTCCGTAATTAGAAGATACACATTGTATGAGCATTTACTAAAGTCAGTCTATATTTTGAGGAACTCGATTTGAATTTCGTATTTAGAGGAAGTTAATTTAGACTATTTCCATCTGTGCGCCAAATTGAAATGTTCAATTAAGTCCATATTTAGAGGAAATGCATTGTGTGAGCATTTGTTAGACTGAACTGCACTTAATTAGGGGAAGTGCATTTGATTTTTTCTACAAATATCATCAATTCAAAAAAAATTAATCATGTTTTTTTTGCCGTAATTCATGTTTGTATTTTGATGTAAGTAGTTGCATTTATTTTTTTCCTGAGCATGTTGATATATTTTGGAGCATCTTTTTTTTAGCGACTTGAAATGTGCGAATATGTTTCTATTTTTCATTAACATTTAATTTAAGTCATAATGGGCGGTAAATACGCATTTATTCAATTGGATGTCATATTTAGAGAAAGTTTATTTAGATCAGATCCAAATATTTACCAAACTGAAATGTTCAATTTAAGTTTTAATTCAATTTAGAAGCAAGTCGTAATTAGGGCAAATGAATTTGCATTTTATCGGAATATTCATCTAGACAAACGTTTTTTTTGTAAGTGTAGTGACTATTTTTTGTTTTTTGTTTTGCGAATTTGTGGAATTTAGTCTCGTTTGTTTTGAAAATGTAGGCAATCACATTTTTTTTTATATACGGTGGCTATTTTTTGGTTTTGACAAAATTTTAGAATTTAGTGGTAGTTGTTTTGGAAATGTCTTTGAAAAGTACAAAAAGTTTTCAAAAAATGGAAAAGCAGAACCGAAATGGTGAGGAAGAAAAAAAATAAGGAAGCCCGGCCCAGCAGGAGCACGACTGCAGCCCAGGCCCACCATGCCGTCAATATGGCGTCGTCGGTGGCCGGAGCCGCCGCGGCGGCGACGCGGACGCCGGCGTCAAACCAGCGCGTGCCGCACCCGCTGTATTTTAAAATGTCCCAATTTCACTAAATTGTTCTTTAAAATTTGACTAATTGGGAAATGTCAAAATTCGTTGGAATTAGTCGTCTATTTTCTCTAAATTTTCACTAATTTGGAAGTGTTCATTTTTTTTTAGTTTTCTACCATAAGTAGGTTGCATATTTTATGTACTTTGGAAATCTCGAAATTCGTTGGAAATTGGTGCCGATTTTATCCAAATTTCTAAAAATTTAGAATATTTTTTTTTCTTTGTTGGCCATCAATGGGTTGCAATTTTTGTTTGTAAGAATTCTGATGCAATTTCCATTTATCTTTTTTGATTTGTAGATTTGAAGGTGTTGATATTAGGACTTTTTTTTTGGATATTGTTTAGGGATATTGGACCGGCATTTGATTTTTTTTTTCAAATTTGAGTTGCGATGACATGCCATAAATAGTTGCGCCGATATGCGATGAAATGTTTTAATCTGAGTCTAAAATTACAGGAAACGTATTGTCTGAGCATTTACTAATTTCAACTCTGAAAGGGGATCGTATGAGCACCTAGAGGGGGGGGGGGGGTGAATAGGTGCTACCCAATTTTCAATTCTTTTTCAATTTAGGCTTGACACAAAAGATAAATTCTCTAGATATGCAACTACGGTGAATTTATCTATATGACAAGTACAAGAACAACTAAGCAAGAAGCACAGTATAGGGAGATAAGGGAGGAATGAGATAACCGAAAGGGAAGCACGCGGAGACAAGGATGTATTCCCGAGTTCCTCCTTGTTAAGGGAGTACGTCTCGTTGGAGGGGTGTGAGTTCGCCACAAAGGCCTACTCAACGCCACGAAGGCCTCACCCTATTCTCCGATGAACTTTGCCACAAAGGCCTTAGTTCACCTTCCACTATCGGAGCCCTTCGAGGCGGATTCCGGAGCCTTTACAACGGTCTTGGGGCACACACCCACAACTTAATTAGGGGCTCCCAAATCACAATCTGTAGCAATTACAACAAGTGATAAGAACAACAAGCTAGGTCAACACAAGGCTAACCCTAGAAATGAGATCCTTCAAATGAATGAAGGGGAAATGAAAAACTGCTCGGTGGAGTTGTAGATCCGGGTCTTCTCCTTCAATCCTCCAAGAATCAATGGATTTGGGTGGAGGGATTGGGAGATCTTGCGAATTTGGGCTTTGAGCTTTGATGGCATTAATGGAGGAGAGAGAGTGTGCAAAGCTGGCCCTCCAAAGATAGGTGAAGGGGTATTTAAACCCCTTCACAAAAATCTGGCCGTTGGAGGTCTTGGCAGCAGCTCAAAACCCGCAGCACCGGAAGTACCGCCAGGAGGGCCGGTACTTCCGGCCTACCCTTTCCTTTTCCTTCAACGGCTTCCTCAGAGAAAACTTCAATCCCGCATGACCGGCAGTACAGCGGCGGGAGCCGGTACTTCCGGTGGGCCGGTAGTTCCGGGCCCACTTCCGGTCCAAAGTTGGGAGACCCCGAGAAGTCCAGTGCCTGAAAAAATAAGCGGAAGTTCCTCCGGAACTTTCCACCGGAAGTAGGAGCGGAAGTACCGCTGTGGCCACCGGTACTTCCGGTGGCCCGGTACTACCGGTGCTACTTCCGGTGCAAAAATTCGGGGGAACCCGGGGAGTCCAGTACCCAGAAAAATAAGCGGAACGGGCTCCGGAACTTCCCACCGGAAGTAGCGAGCGGAAGTACCGCTCGGGCCACCGGTACTTCCGGTGCCCCGGTACTTCTGAGGCTACTTCCGTTGCGCAGTTCGAAGGCGTCCAGAGGTTCCAGTACCTTAAGAAATAAGCGGCAGTAGGGCCGGAACTGGGCACCGGAAGTGCCCAGCAGAACTACCGGTCCCTGGACCGGTACTTCCGGCCAACAGTAAAAACTGACACTTGCTCATCTTTTCGCGACGAATCTTTTGGGATTGGTTTCCTGCACATCTTAGACATAGTTAGAGCACTTGATTGTATTGTTGTCAACATCAAAACACATGGGGATAGCAAATGTTCTTTCAATCTCCCCCTTTTTGGTGTTGACGACAATACAACCAATACGCATAGTTTGTTTCCAAAAGACAAACGAGCTCCCCCTAAGGGGCTCCCCCTATCTCTTGGAAACCTAGCATATTTCAAGCACAAGCAAAACAACAAGATATATATAACAAAGGCTAGCACTAGATATAACAAGATAGATAGCTAGCAAAGAAAATAACGATAACAAGGAGATCCACAAAGTCTTACATGCTCACATCATGCATAGTCTTAAGAATGATAACGAAACCGGGACATGATAAAAGATCCAAATGAAGAAACAAGAAGATCATGTCCCACCCATGCAAATCCCGATGGCTAAGAACTATGCCTACACTTCTCCCCCTTTGGCGTCAAGACACCAAAAGGAAGGAGCGAAACTACACGCCCCAAGATGGATCACTCCTCATCCTCATCCTCACACCACCATCACCACCATCTTCAATGTCAGACCAAATAACACCACCATTGGAGAGCCACTTGTCCTTGGGGGTGATATCTTCCTCAGAGCCGTCAGACACTTCAATCTCTAACTTGCGCATGATCTGCTTCTGGCGGGAGCGGCTCTTCTTCTCTTGCACATGAGCATCATACATGCGGTTGCTCATCATGCAAAAAGAGTCACGAAGCCTTGTCTTCACCCTTTGGAACCAACCCTGTTCCGTCACAGGAGCGTTGTCCACTTTCTTTCCCTTTCCAACAGTCCGGTCCTTGGGAAGCACATGGTTCTTCTTGCGTAGCTTTTTCTCAAGATGAGGCACCAACGGAATACCAGACAAGTCAATCCTCTCACGGTGAAGGAGAGCCCACTTACCACAAATGAGCTTCATGATGTAAGGGGCATAGATGGGCACCCTCTTGTCAGCAATAGCACTCCAAAGCTCCTTAAACATCACACCCATGACATCCAGCTTCTCACCCGAACCTCTCCTCAAATAACACTGATGCAGCAAATCGATGAGGTAGCTATGCACTTGATCCCAATTGCCTACCCGAGGAGTAAGAGTCTCCCTGAAGATGTGAAACATGATCTCATAAGTGGGTATGAGATCCTCGGACTGACCTGGAGTACCACCAGGCATAGTAATGGGCTCAAGCACCTCCTTGGCACTCGGGCGGGGCAAGTGGTGCACCGTCCAACCATTGTTGTCTTGAGAACGCGGGTATCCCAGCAGTTGACAGAACTCAGACCACTTACAAGTCCACATGCTCATCCCTGATCATCCAATGCAGTCGAGGATTGGCCTCAGTGCCTATGAAAACAGTGGCATAGAACTGGGCCACAAGCTCTTTATTGTAGTCTTGATGAACCTCCATAATCTTCAACAGTCCAAACTCCTCACACATGCTAAAGGCCTCGGCAAAGTACTGAGCATACTTGGGAGAGGTCATGTGAGCAATGTTGAGGCGGTGTTGGAGGACCACTGCATTCCTTTGCCCTGAGTAAATCTGATTAAAGACAAGCTCTTGATCATTGGTGTAGAAACGAGAATCCGCGACATTATCTTGGCGAGGAATGAGGTATGGGTTCTTCTTCCGGTAGTCACGGTAATCCCGGTCAGCCATCTTGGCAAAAGACACAGTCTTGGGCTTCTTCACAACAGACTTCTTCCTAGAACCACCTGCAGATTCAGCAGCCTTTTTCTTCTCAAGGTTGATTTGCCGGGCAGACTTGGTTTGCGGCATAATTTCAGCTTCTTCTTCAAACTCATCTTCAATGGTGCGCTGCTTCTTGCGAGAGGCTGAGGAGATGAACCCTAAGAAGTGAGCACAAAGATAGGAGGGAAACAAGAAAAGACAATAAATTCACAATAAAACAACGTAGTTATCAAGAGTAGTTAGGCCATGTGAATCTTGAGAACATCAATAGTACCGAGAGGAACCCCGGTGATACCTCACATCACACCCATACACAAGGGCCCAAGAGTGGTGAGGAACTAGGGTTTCACTAGGTACTCGGGATTCCTCCAAGATTTACATGAAAACCTACTCTAGACAACTAACAATCTAGTACGGTCCAAAACATGCTCCAAACGAGATTGAACTTAAGCAATCGTGCATCTACTTGTCCAACATCACATCTAGATTCAATTTTTGAACCTAGAAGAGCGTGGAGAGGACAAATACCGGATGCCATGGAGGAGGATGACGAGGGGAACGTTTCCCTGGACCAGATCTGACGGGGGAGCACCGGAGGAGGCAATGGCTCCCAAGGTGGCCGGTGGCTAGGGTTGGAGAGAGAGAAGAGATGGGGCGCGTGGGAAGAGAGAAGTTATGTTCCTTCTTCCCCCGCCCACTTATCCGCACCACCCGAGCCACCGGAAGTACCGGTCAAGGCCGGTACTTCCGCCCGCGCGGAAATTTTCAGCCAGGAAAATTTCCGCCGGCCGGAAGTACCGCTGCCTTGGCCGGTACTTCCGCCCGCTCGGGATTTTCAGCCTGGATAAATCCGCTGAAAATTCCGAGAGGCCGGAAGTACCGGTCAAGAACCGGTAGTTCCGCTCCAGTCAGAAAACTAGATGCATGTTTTAGAGANGTGCGACCAGGCGTTGGTCTTCTTCTTCAGAGGCCGTTCAGCGGCGAAGTCGGGGAGCCCGGCCTGGGTTCCACGTGATGTAGAACCACTTCTTCCTCCAGCTTGCACGGAGTCGGACTTCTTCATGTAGAAGAAGTTCGTGTCGCCGCGCAGCTGGATTCCGAAGCCGCCGACCGGGTAGGTCTCCTTCGACTTACCCACCATCCGGCGCACCAGGAAAAGAGACTTCCACAGTGCCCAGTGGGGTGCGATCCCAGGAAACACTCGCAGAGCACGATAAAGCTCGTGATGCTCAAGACGCTGTTGGGAGTCAGATCATGGATCTGAATCCCATAGGCGTACAAGAGCCCACGGACAAAATCGTGCAAGGGGAACCCGAATCCCCGTGGAAGGAATTCCACGAAGCATACGCGTTCCCCACTGCGGGGAGCAGGGACAGAATCCTTACCGGGCACCCGCGTCATCGCCACGGCCTCCGGTGGCAGCAGCCCTGCTGGCGGAGGCTGTCGAGCTCCGATGCTTTGACGGAGGACTTGCTCCAGTCGCCCTCCACCTTTTTCATCCCGGCGTCGTCGTCGCCGGCGGCGGAGGAACTCTCAGTACCCTTAGCTCTCTTGTGGCCCATGTCGCCGGAGGGGAAAGGGGAGGATTTTTGGAAGCTTTTTTCGCGAGGAACAGCAATGGCAAGAACTGGCGGCGAGGGAGAAGAATGAGGCTTGGTGAACTGCCCCTGCGCCGCGGGTGAAAAATTATATACCGCGGGGCAGTTCATTTTGTCCGTCAATCGCGGAACCGCAAGGCGCCGCAAGGATCCTGCCGTCCACGTGTCGCACGAAGGACACATTGGTCGTGCTCCACTACGCACGGGAACCGAAGCATCATCATCACACCGCGGAGTTTTCGTGCCCAACGGTCCATATTCAGCGGTCGCCGCTGTGGACAGCGGGCCCACCATCGTCACGTCCCGTCGGGCGCAGAGCGTGACGAGTCATGTCATCAAAAGCGTCATCCCTGACGTCATCATGGAAGTGTGTCAAGTAAGCCAAGCAATTGGCTGAGCATTCGACAGTCATTCGACTGAACTAAGTACGTTCGAACCAAACGTTCGAGTGGAATAAGACGAAGTAAGCTTTTTAAAGCTGATTTATGACTAGTAGGCCATCAAGGCTGAGTGAAGAGTAAGTCGAGCCAGGACAGTTTCGACTCGGACAAATTCGAGTCATCTGTTTACTCCCATCGGGAGCGGGCTTTTCGACTGAGGAAAAATTGAGTTTAACCTCAATTGCAAGCAATTCAGCTTAATCTCGGGGGCTACTCCCATCGGGAGCGCTGTTCGCGCACCCGATGATTATAAAGAAAAGTAGTCGAAATGCTGCGACTCCGAAAAATCAAGACGGCGCACCCGAAGAATCAAGACAAGCTCACTCGAAGCAATCTTCATCAACGATTCCATGTGGCGTGCCCTGAAGGGGGGAGTCCTCCACCCGACTCTGCGATTCGACTGAGCACTCGGGGCTACTGTCGTGGGGCTACCTTTCGGGTCACCCACGGTGATGGTACTTGGGTCACGCCAAGGAAGGCCCAGCGAAGCCCAAGAAGGATTCCGTATACACAAGTAGTCGACATTAGGTCGGTGAGGAGGTTTCCATATCTTGTACGTGCAATCGCACCGTCCACCCGGGACCCGGCCTGTAATATAAAGGCCGGGAGGGTGCGCCGTAGGGGGCATCGAATCATTGAACATCGCATTGTAGCCACCAATCCATAATTCCAGACAAGCAGGAGTAGGTCTTTACCTCAACTCGAGGGGCCGAACCTGGGTAAAATCGCCCCCTGTTAGCCGTCGTGTTCACCAGCCTGATCTCTCTCTTTCTCCTTCAATCAACCCGGGGTGTTCGACCTAGGGATTTGCCGAGTCACAAACTCGTCAGAGGGAAACCCCGGTGACACCTCACATCACACCCAAACACAAGGGCCCAAGAGTGGTGAGGAGCTAGGGTTTCACTAGGTACTTGGGATTCCTCCAAGATTTACATGAAAAACCTACTCTAGACAACTAACAACATCTAGTACCGGCCCAATACATACTCCAAACGAGATTGAACTTAAGCAATCGTGCATCTAGGGCTTGTCCTACATCACATCTAGATTCAATTAATGAAGCCTAGAAGGAGCGTGAGAGAGGACAAATACCGGATGCCATGGAGGAGGATGACGAGGGGAACGTTTCCCTCGGACCAGATCTGACGGAGGGTCACCGGAGGGGCTGCACGGGAGCCCTTGGGTGGCTGGCGGCTTGGAGGAAGAGAGAGAAGAGAGCTGGGCGCGGGGGGAAGAAGAAGGAGTTAGGGTTCCTTCCCCCCGGCCTGGTCTCTTAAGTCGCTTCAACCCGCCGCACCGGAAGTACCGGCGATCGGGCCGGTACTTCCGCCCGCGCGGGATTTTCAGACGGAAAAACCGCTGAAATTTCCGCGCGACCGGAAGTACCGGTAATCCGGCCGGTAGTTCCGCTCCAGACAGAAAAAACTAGATGTTTTGTTTTAGAGGGAATTTAGAGTTTTAGATAGAGAATGATTTTTAGGGAAGAGATGGGGCTTAGGATGAGAGCTCGAACTGTCATAGTATGGTAGTACACTCACGTTTGCAAGATGCAACAATGAAATGCCAAACATGAGTGTATTTCCATCGCACACACATAGTGACACATATAGGTCTAGAAAAACCAAATAAACTCCAAATAAGAGGCAACTCCCCACATGAGGAGGTCGGTGGCCGAAGCCACCATATATGAGTATGGAGGAGTGAGACACCGCGAAGATGTATCTTGGGTTCTCACTCACAACTCATCATTTAAGCTCATAATTCATGAATTGAATATAGAGTAGAACAATGAATGCATTAATCTAGGCATAATGGGGGGAGGGAGAGCCCAATAGTTAGGACAACACTCCCCCTATGTCCATGCCTACACCTAAACCCAAATAGAGAATTGACCTATAGGTGTGTATGCAAGATGGTCAAGTCAAGCTCCTCGAATCCACGATATTTAGTTCATTCCTCAAATAAGTGAATCTTGCTTCATCAATGGGCTCGGCTTCAACATTTGAAGAAGATGGTTGAGCAAGGTCTTGATCATGGCTAGCGTCATGAGATGGAGAGTTTGGATCTTGCATAGCAACTTGATCAACGGGTTGAGGGTCTTCAACTTGTTCTTGGGTTGGTGCAACTTGCTCTTCTTGGGCAACGGTTTCTTGTGTAGATGAAGGCTCCACTTGAGTAGAGCATTGTCCTTCTCGATCCACCACAAGGGGTTCCTCAATGGGGCGGAAAAATCCCACACTCATTCTTCTTATGGCTTCTTGAGGTATTACATCATCTACATCGGAAACATGAAATTGCGCCACTTGGGAGCCGTCATTCTCTTCGAACACCACACTACAAGATTCTATGATGCGCCGTGAAGCTTTATCATAGATTCTATAAGTGTGGGATTCGGCACCGTAACCAACAAATATACCCTCTAGAGATTTAGATTCGAATTTAGTTAAGCGACAACCTTTGATCAAATAGAAGCACTTACAACCGAAGACACGGAAGTAGGAGATGTTAGGTTTGTTGCCGGTGAGGATTTCATATGGAGTCTTGTTCAAACCTTTGCGGAAGTAGAGCCGGTTGGATGAGTGACATGCCGTGGATATAGCCTCCGCCCAAAAACTTAACGGAGTCTTAAACTCCGCAAGCATGGACCTTGCCATATCCATAAGAGTACGGTTCTTCCTCTCGGCTACACCATTTTGTTGAGGGGTATAGGTTGCGGAATATTGATGACGAATGCCCTCTTCACTAAGAAACTCATTGAGGGTGTAGTTTTTGAACTCGGAGCCATTATCACTTCTAATTGCCAAAATGGGGACATTGTGTTGACGTTGCATTTCAACAGAGAAGTCGATGAAGGTTTGTTGGGTTTCACTCTTCGACTTGAAGAAATAAACCCAAGTGAATCTTGAATAATCATCGACAATCACCAAGCAATACTTCTTCCCACCAAGACTTGCTTCGGGAACGGCACCAAAAAGATCAACATGGAGAAGCTCCAAGATCCTCTTGGATGAAATGATTGTCTTGCTAGGGTGAGGAGAATCATGCATCTTGCCTTCAACACATGCCCTACAAACACGATCCTTGGCAAAAGAGACATCTTCTTTTAGTCCGAGTATGTGGCCACCCTTGTGAAGACTTTGCAAAGTTCTCATGTTGACATGGGCTAGGCGGCGATGCCACAACCAACCCTTGTCGGCCTTTCCGAATAGGCACATCGAATTTGTGGTGGTTTTCCCCGAAAAGTCAACCACAAACAAATCATCCTCGACGTACCCAACGAAAGCGACCTTTAGAGTCTTGCTCCACAAGATGACCACAACATCAACATCAATAAAGACGGCAAAACCCATCTTATTAAGAGCATGGACGGAAAGTAAATTGTAACCAAGGGATTCGACAAGCATGACATTTACTAAGGTGACATCCTTAGCAACTACCACCTTGCCCAAACCCGTTACCTTAGACTTTGATCGGTCTCCAAATGTGACGGTTCCTCCATTTATGCTTGTTCTCAACTCCGTCATGATCTCTTTGCTTCCGGTCATATGTTTAGTGCATCCACTATCAAGCACCCATTTTGACCCGCCGGAAGCATAGTCCTACAAGGAATCATTGCTTTGATTTAGGTCCCCATTTTTCAATGGGTCCTCTTTTGTTAGCAACAAGGGTCTTAGGAACCCAAATAGAGCGGTAAATAGGCACATTTCTAGGACCAACAAATTTAGCATAGACATCCCCATAATAATCAACAAAGATAATGTAATAGGGGTTAGTCTTTCCCGCAAAGTCATCACTAGTAGTTTTGCCCCTTGTGGCACTACCACTAGCAATGTTGACCCTTTTTGCTTGAGGGGCAGTAGGAATGTTGGCCTTCTTAGCTTGAGGAGCACTAGGGATGTTAGCCTTCTTTGCTTGAGGTGCTCTAGCATCTTTCATGAAGGACTCCTTCTTCTTCTCAACAAAACCAACACCACCTTTCCCTCCTTTGGAAGGGACGGAAGGCCTCTTACCACAGGAGATGGCATTAGCAAGGTTAACCATCAACCTAGCGTTTTCCTCAATAATATTTGCATGATCACAAGTAATAGGAGTAGAGGAGCTAGGCACATCAATTTTAGACGGTTGAGCTTGAAGTTGTTCATACGACTCTTTGAGGGTGGAGAGCTCACTCTCCAAAGCCTTGTGAGCCTTAGAGAGGTTCTCTAACTCCTCGGTTAGTCTAGAATGACCAATGCCAAGCTCGACCTTTTCTTTCTTGCAAATTTTATATTTTGCTCTAGCATGATCACGTTCCTTAATGAGCTTAGCAACAATTTCATTATTAGTTTCTTCTATGGATTCTATTTGTTCTTCAAGAGAAACTCTAAGCTCATGTTCTTCTTCAAGGTTATCTTTTAGAGAAGCAATTTCCATGGCATCATCTCTTTCTATTTTACCTTTTACCTCTAGCATCTCAAGAGCATCATCGTATTGACTCATAAGAGTCTCAACATGCTTCTTGGTTTCACCTTGCATGTTAGATATAAAATGATCCAAGGCAACAAGTTCCTCCTTAACTTCAAGACTAGTAAGATCATCTACATTACTCATGGCTTTGGGAGTTGAAGAAGGTGATACCTCATTGGCCTTGGCCATAAGACATCTTGCGGAAGAGGTTGAGACATTTTCATTGGGGGATTCAAAGAGAGAAGGGGTTGATGAAGATGCAATGGCAATCCCGGCCACTTCACTCTTGGTTTCTTCCTCTTCTTCTTCTTCCCCGGATGAGTATTCCTCTTGAGCAATCAACACCATCCGTTGAGGTTTCTTGTTGGTGACATTCTTCTTGAAGAATGGCTTCTTGTTGGGGATCTTGGGCTTAACCTTACGGACAAGTTTGCCTCCATGGTGTTCACGGTTTTCAAAGGGGCATTCGGCTATGAAGTGATAGCGATCTTGGCAATTGTAGCACGAACGCACCCTTTGGCCACCCTCCTTCTTTCCACTTGACTTGTTCACAACTCTCTTGCCTTGGATGGACTCTTCCAAAAATCCTTGTGCGAGTGAGACATAGTGAGAGCCGAGTACTCATTGAGGGTGTCCTCAAGCTCCTTGGGATGCCAATGAGATACATCTTCTTGTTCTTCATCATCATCGTCTTGAGCAATCATCTTGGCCTTCAAAGCTAGGGGAGAACTCTTGTGCATTCCAATGGCTCTAGCACGAGCATCTTCGGCGTTCTTGGTGGCCACCTTGAATGCGGACATCTCTTGCATGACTTCCATTGACGACATAAGGTGATAGTTGTGCCTTCCTTGGAGACTCTTCAAGTCGGATGACTCAAAGGGCCATAGAGCACTCACATAATTCCTCTTGATCCATGCATCATCCACATGAGTTGCCCCAAGTGACCGAAATTGAGTGGCAAGGGTCTTGAGTCTTCGATACATGTCTTCATGCTCTTCACCTTCTAACATGAAAAAGCCCTCGGCTTGGTTGCTCAAGGATTCAAACCTATTCCTCTTCATGCTCTCATTGCCGATGAACTCATTGGTGAGAGTATCCCAAGCTTCTTTGGCGGTGGTGGCAAACTCGATGTGGGACATGTGCTTCTCCCCCACGGCGGTTTGGATCATGTTGAGAGCCAATTCATTGAGTTGACAATCAACAACCTCTCTTCTTGTCATGTTGTTGGGGTCGTGTGCCTTGAAGCCAACCTCGATGATCCTCCAAAGCTCGATTGAAGCACTCTTCATATAAGATCTCATAAGAAATTGCCAATTAGAAAAACAAGATGGATTAAACTTGGGTGGGTCACCCCTATTGTTTATATGAGGATGAGGGATAGGTGGGTCGGGGGAGTATATGTGAGGAACCTCACTATAGTTCTCCTTCCCACTAGCATTTTTAGATGGGGATTCTTTAGTTCCATCACTACCCTCAACCTCCGATGCTTGCGCGGCAGAAGAATTTACCTCTAGCGGTGGTGGTGTGGGTCCTACTCCCTTAGGAAGGAGTTGCGCGATCATCTCACGCAATTCCTTCATTTGAGTGTCCATGGTGGATCTAAGACGTGTTTCCAAGTTATCAAGATCCTCCATGGTCACCCCGGGTTTAGGATCCGCATCATCACCGGAGGTACTCATACTCTCTTAGGCGGTGAAGCCTAGATATAGAGACAAGGCTCTGATACCAATTGAAAGGGGATCGTATGAGCACCTAGAGGGGGGGGGGGGGTGAATAGGTGCTACCCAATTTTTAAATCTTTTTCAATTTAGGCTTGACACAAAAGATAAATTCTCTAGATATGCAACTACGGTGAATTTATCTATATGACAAGGACAAGAACAACTAAGCAAGAAGCACAATAGGGAGATAAGGGAGGAATGAGATAACCGAAAGGGAAGCACGCGGAGACAAGGATGTATTCCCGAGTTCCTCCTTGTTAAGGGAGTACGTCTCGTTGGAGGGGTGTGAGCTCGCCACAAAGGCCTACTCAACGCCACGAAGGCCTCACCCTATTCTCCGATGAACTTCGCCACAAAGGCCTAGTTCACCTTCCACTATCGGAGTCCTTCGAGGCGGATTCCGGAGCCTTTACAATGGTCTTGGGGCACACACCCACAACTTAATTGGGGGCTCCCAAATCACAAATCTGTAGCAATTACAACAAGTGATAAGAACAACAAGCTAGGTCAACACAAGGCTAACACTAGAAAAGAGATCCTTCAAATGAATGAAGGGGAAATGAAAAACTGCTCGGTGGAGTTGTAGATCCGGGTCTTCTCCTTCAATCCTCCAAGAATCAATGGATTTGGGTGGAGGGATTGGGAGATCTTGCGAATTTGGGCTTTGAGCTTTGATGGCATTAATGGAGGTGAGAGAGTGTGCAAAGCTGACTATTCCAAGGTAGGTGAAGGAGCTTTTATACTCCTTCACAAAAACTGGCCGTTGGAGGCATCTTCTGGCCGTTGGGGGGCCTCTTCATCCCGCAGCGCCGGAAGTACCGCCCGGAGGGCCGGTACTTCCGGTCCTTCAGTCAACGGTCTTCTTCGGCGTCGTCCAGTTCCCGCAGGGGCGGAAGTACCACTGGGAGGCCCGGTACTTCCGGTTTGGCGGAAGTACCGGTGGCACTTCCGGTGCTACTTCCGGAAACTATACAGAAGCTCATTTTCATAAGCGGCATTGGTTCCGGAAGTGGCTCCGGAAGTATCCAGCGGTAGTACCGCTGATCACGCCGGTACTTCCGGTTTGGCGGAAGTACCGGTGTTACTTCCGGTGCAACTTCCGGGGCCATTCCAGTACCGAAATTTTATAAACGGAATAGCCACCGGAAGTACCGCCGGAAGTATCCAGCGGTAGTACCGGTGACTTTACCGGTACTTCCGGTGAACCCTGAAGAAACCACATTGCCCATCTTTTCGCACCGATTCTTTTGAAATTCCTGCACAACTGAGATTCAACATTAGAGCACTTAATTGTATTGTTGTCAACATCAAAACCAATGGGGATGGCACATGTTCTTTCAACCGGGGCTACTTCCGGTCCAACAACTCCGAGACATCCAGTACTTGAAAAAATAAGCGGAAGTTCCTCCGGAAATTTCCACCGGAAGTAGGTAGCGGAAGTACCGCCAAGTTCACCGGTACTTCCGGTGGACCGGTACTTCCGGTTCTACTTCCGGTCCAAATTTCGGGGGAACCCACGGTTCCAGTACCTGCAAAAATAAGCGGAAGTTCCTCCGGAAATTTCCACCGGAAGTAGGTAGCGGAAGTACCGCCAAGTTCACCGGTACTTCCGGTGGACCGGTACTTCCGGTTCTACTTCCGGTCCAAATTTCGGGGGAACTCACGGTTCCAGTACCTGCAACAATAAGCGGAAGAGGGACCGGAACTGGGCACCGGAAGTGCCCAGCGGTAGTACCGGTCCAGGGACCGGTACTTCCGGCCAGCAGTGAAAACTGGCATTTGGCTCAACTTTTCGCGACGATTCTTTTGGGGTTGGTTTCCTGCACATCTTAGACAAAGTTAGAGCACTTGATTGTATTGTTGTCAACATCAAAACACATGGGGATAGCAAATGTTCTTTCACTAGATCGTTGGTCTGTTTCCATAATTGTTATTTTTTCATTATAAGATTTAATCACTTTGTTTTCAGCAGACTAGGACTTGACAACCTTCCTGCCGTTGAGCCAAAGTAATTTAATTGATTGTGTGCAGGTCCGCTCCTCCAAGCACCATGTTGGAGACCTCCGAGTCCTACTGGTTTGATAACCTTGGTTCATTAACTGAGGGAAGACTTGATGTTAGCTACATCCTACACCTTCTCTTGGGGTGAACACCGAATATATACACATAAGGTATTGTAGCCATCAGTATGCGTTTTGACTAAGAAAGTCCTCGTGCCAGGTGGACCCTACCGCATCGTTAAGGGCGTTAATGACCATGTCATCATGTCAGCACTAACAATGCGTCCGCATTATGAGAACATGGTCAAACGGTGTCAACTGACCAACCAGTAATGTTTGAGGCAGTTAAAGGGTGAGCCGGTTGGTTTTTGAAAATAATTTTAAAACTTGATTTTTTTTGAAACGCTAACCCCAGTGGTGGTAGTTTTTTTTTTGAAAATGATGAGATCTCCCCATTCAAGTGTAGATTTATCATGCTCCACGGTTTCGCACTCCTGATACCAATGTCCAATTAATTTTCATTTGCCGCAGAAAGTAGGAAGTTTCTCGTATTCAATTCGGTACCAATCTTTCTCCCCAGCATTGGTAATCGGAACAAATTGAAATAAATTTTTAAGTACATCTAGTTTTACTCTGAACCAAACAAAGGCACCGACGTACCCTGTTGGTAACTGAATTTGAACTTCAGAAATCTCACCGTCTTGCGACACATACTCTTGATGACGGCTTCCTTCAAGTAGTTATCTCGGAGCTTCAAGATACTAGCCGAAACGACTACCTTGTTTAGAGTAATGGCTCTAGGATTTAGAAATCCATCGTATTCTTCCAACATCAGTGCTTGGATCCGAAAGAGCCAAGACCCCTTGTGCATAACAGTGTTCCAATCTGCCAGACATCCAAACTGGACAGTGAAGAGGTTCTCTTTCAGTAAGAGGTTAAACCCTTACTCGTGTGCACCTTCGCAATAGCTAGCCACTTCGCCTAAAGATATGGAACTTGAGCCCAGGAACTTTCAGAGATTTCGAGGATCCGGGACACAACTAAAATTTTGGACTCCTTAGTATAAATAAGTAAACATATATGTGTGTTAGCAAAATAGAAATCAAATGTGAGAAGTGGGAGAGATTGTTAAATACGTGATCATGATCACTCACATTGTTATCATCCACGTTTATATTGACGTTGTCTTCTATATTGATCCCGTCTTCTAAATTAATATTACTTTGTTCCCCCACAAGAACTAGCTCCAACTCGTCTTGATTTTTTGAAGTGCCCGTATTACTCTTCAAAAAATTACGAATAGATCCTCTACATAAATCTATCAATTTTTGTTCATCTTTTGCCCTTTTCCTTTTTGCGGCACCGGATAAAGACTTCATAATAAAGTTCCAAATGAAAAGAAATGGTAATTAAAATTAGGGCATAACATAAACCACATATACTAAAAAATTAGAGAAGGTTGATCAATCAATCTACCTCGTATGGCGGCGCGGCACGGAGATTGGAATCAGAAATACGGGAACCAATCGCCATTCAAGATGCTCTAAGGTGTGGGCGTAGGCGTGCGGCGAGCTGAGATGAGAGAGAGGCGAGAGTCAAGCCCGACGACACAGATCTCCTGGTATTCGTTTTGATCGGACGAGCGTCTAACAAACATTTATTAAATGTAATCATGTGATTCGTGTCCTTGACTAGACGTTCGATCAACTGGCGATCGCTAGCCTGTTCGATCGGCTGCCAAAGCGAACGGAGCGGAGACAAAAGGCCCCGTCGGCCATTACTAGTTTTGTGCTAGCCACGGTCCACAAAATAGGCTATTTATCATTTATTTTCTCTATATGCCATATACTATATACATACACGTGGAGGGCCACCAAAATTCTTGGACCCAGGACGGCTACCCCTCTAGCCCCCCTCTAGGGCCGGCCCTGCTTGAGCCTCTTCCTCCCACATGAATTCATCATTTTCTTCCTGTGAATCAAGTCTCTTCAGAAGTTCATCGAATCCTCCTTATCAGATCACACCTGACTGGCCTCTTCTTATTCCGCCATGTTTGCAATGCTGGCCTCCTAACTCAATCTCCTGCCAGAGATCAGGAGGGTCGATCAGAGCTTGCCGGCGAAAAAACTCGCAGCAGTCGTCGCCCTAGAGGAAAATGAAACCCTGGCTTTTTCGTTGGAGAAAAAACTACAATATTAATAGGGAGCAACTAGGGCTCAATCGAGTAAGAATTAAGTTAATTCTCACTCAGATAATGTTATCCAGTTGCATATGCAAATCATGTATAATCCATGCGCAACTGAGAAATCTCAGTTGCAACTATGTGCAATCCATGTTTAAATGAAGAAAAATTTGAGTTGCATAAATGATATGCCGCACGAATCACGATACTAATCTGATGCGATTAGAGTTGAGTGAGCTTTAACTTAATTCTCACTCAAGTGAGAAATAGCAAAACCGATATTAATAAGAGGCGTTTTTTATACAAATTTGTTGTCACACGGGAGATGGAATCACTGCGTGAGCTAGAAACCCTAATCGCCTACTGCCTCCATCCACGAATCAATGTGCTCTAAGTCAAATAATTTAAAATTTGACCAACTTTATATACAAGAGTAACAACATATATGGCGTAAAATTGTTATATTATGAAACTTCATTTTAATACGAATCTAGTGATGCTAATCTAGTGTCCTAAATGCTTCTATCTTTTCCAATAAAGTTGGTCAAAGTTTAAAATATTTGACTTGCGACAAAAACTGAAAGTACATTTTTTCGTGAACGGAGGGAATAGGTCGCTCGACGAGGGTTGACCCTGTGTTCTACTCCCTCCGTTCCACAATATAAGACGTTTTAGCTAGCTAAAACGTCTTATATTATGGTACAGAGGTAGTATATTGGTGTAGATTTTTTTCCTTTTATTATTTTTGAGAGACTGTTGTGCTCTGTGTTTGCTTGTCTGGCCCACTGAAATTTGGGCGTCTGATCTGGGCTGGGCTGGTCCGGGCCGCTCGCGCGTCGATGGAGGAGGCGGATATGCTGGGCTTTTGGTGTCGGAGTCGGAACGAGGAACCCTAACCCTCGTACAAGGCAACAAATCCCGATCGGTTTTGGTTCGGTTCGGTGCCGGAGACGGAGACGGAGACCGCCTCGCGCGCGCACATATAAGTAGGCTAAGCCCCCTCCTCCCTGCTCCAATACTCAAGCGAGACAGACCAGCCATGGCCGCGGCGATTCGACGCGCGGCGGGGAGGATGATAGGCGGCCACGCGCGGGCTCTCGAGGATGTGCCGCGGCGGCTGTTCAGCGCCGGACGATGCAGCGACGCCAAGGTACGATTTTCCTCTACCCATGTTTTCAGAAAAAAATCGACACATGATCAGAGGATTTGTTTTAGTGAATTTTTTTAAGGCCATTGTGATGGAATTCGATTTATTTTCTTGACAAGAATAATTAGCTCTTAACTCCGTCGCCTCTCAAGGAAACTGCAATGGTCTCCAATCTCCGGTGGAAGCAAATAGGAGTATAATATATATCTGTTTCGGTACAACATATTACCCGAAGGCCCCAACTATAACAGTTAGCACTAAGTAACTAAGAAGTAAAGCCGACTATTAGAGGCAATCAGGCACGAGTTGCATGCACCGTGATCAAGCTTAATTTACTAGGAGTGATGTGCTAGATCATGATGTGAACTTGCATAAAGCTAGCTGAATGCAAGGTAGTAGGTTGTGCTCAACTGGTGAAAGACCAAAGTCCATGTGGCCTCAGCCATGATATACAATTTGGTATGAGTATGACCGATAGAAGGTGTACCTTTCTGAACTGTTTTACCAATATTTTCTTCCTCAATACCTATGCGCCAAAAAAAAAATCAGAGATGGAAGGTTCAACTCGATTCATCTATTTGCATCAGATTCGACTTGAGAAAAATTCAAATATCCTGGCATGCTAAATTAGCAGAGAAAAAGAAGTCACAAAAGTCATATTGATTTTTTCTTGTTGATTGCGAAATTTCGATCACCACACAATGTTTTGCATATTTCCCAAAAATCCATAAGAAGGGTAATAAACTTGCCAGCAAAGTGTGTGCAAACTTTGAAATATAATATGTCTGTTTCAGTAGAACATACTACCAGACGGACTGACTTTGTGCGGCAAATCGAAGCCAGGGTTTTGAATTTGCATTGATAATGGTTAGCTTAGGGCACACATATACGGATTTAAAACCATCCTGAATTGTTCGACCAAGCCAGAATTTTAGTTTTATTAGTATCCAATATAAGTGTTGTACAATCTTATATTTTGTCACTGTGCCCTTAGAATCCCAACATCCATGAATCTCATCTTACTGTCAGTTCTCTGAATTTTATTTAAGCAATACAAACTCATTTTTCCTGCAAAAAAAAAATACAAACTCATTTTTTGCAATTGCAGAAGCTGCCGCGGATCGTTACCGTCGTCGGGGAAAAGAATTTGGCGGGGCAAATCCAGAGGATGAAAGAGGAGATGTACAGTGTTCTTTCCAAGTGTCAGAACAAAAACATGTTTCATGGCAATTTAGCACGACAGAACGGTCAGCTGTTGGAGAATCTCTCTGTGCAAGTCGAGCCTAGACCCAAGGACTTCCGCTGGTATAGCCTCAAACATCTGCACATTCTACTCTTTTTTCCCTTTTATCGATGTCAGATTGTGATTCTAATTTTTATACCTGTAGGCGCGCACACCGAATAGGGAAAATGATCCGTGATTGCGCCACGTATGCAGGAGTGGTTTCCGTTACCTATGTGGTTTTTGACAAGATCACAGGACCAACTCCGAGAGGACCAAATCCGAGAGGGAGGTTCGTGGATCTCACGGAGCCATAACCGTGCTAGATAATATATGTTATATGTGTGCGTGTGTGAGGTGTAAAGTCGATGTAACTCTTTGTTATGTTATTCCTTGTGTGAATCCTTGCTAGATATTTCCTTCTGTCATGATCCGGTGTTTGTGGTTGATCCACTCTCATTTTGAGTTTGTTTTAAGATGGTTTGTGATGTTGTTGAAGCGTCGTGGGATAAAAATAATCCAGTTGATTGGTTTGTCTTCCCGTGTGCAGCGTTGTTCATTTCGGTAAACTAGTTGCCTCGACTCCTCGAGCAAACTCCAGATTGGACAATCTGGCACGGTAGAATTTATTTTATCTTGCTTACCTGGATGCCGATGAAAGTACAATTTAAGCGCCAAATAGGATGATGTATGCCATATTCAAATGTCTGTGCAAAACGTCTCCAGAGCATGGAGAAATTCAGGTTTCCGCAAAAAACAGGTGCATTAGCAAGATTATTTTTTTTTGTTCGAAACAAAGGCAAAAGACTGCAATAGCAATAACTATGAAGCAAACAAGAAACTCTTCAAACAAACTACATAATTCCAAATGAAGAAAAAAGATTCTCTCCTGCAGCGCTGCATGCCCTGACCCTGAGGCCGTGCCCCCCTGAAGCCGAGCTCCCAAGCTGTGAATATGCGGCTCCGAGCACGTACCCTTGCTGAAGACGTCCAGGTGAAGACGTCCAAGCTCATCGAGGCTAAACGCATGCTCTCGTCGCATCCGCTCCACCGAAGCTGCATCCAGGAGACCAAGCTATGCGCAGTCGATCGATGCCTCTAAGGCAGGTCGGCGTCTTTCCTCCCACCTGTGTTCTTCGATCTCCTTCTCCGCCAAAGGTTCGTCACTGTCTAGAACGTCGCTTATTTGTGAACTGGAGGGAGTAGCAGTTTTTACCTTCTAGTCACAAGGCAGGTGCTCCGCTTGCCTTTGTTGGTGTACATTGAGCAGCGCTAGCAGCTTCGAAACCGGCCTGCAGGTTCTTCTATTGCCAATCGACCATCTTTTACGGATTTCTTCACACTTTTAATTTTCCTGCCAACATCACATCACAAATATTCATACAACGGTAACTGATAAAGAGGATTGAGTACTCTTTTTTTCTTAACTCCATTGCTTGGAAAATCAGATTGCCTGCGGCCCAATTACTGGCAATTTTGACAGGACCTTGCCTCATTTTGGACACACACAAAGTCTGACATGACCTTGCCGAATTTGTGGCAACACCTCTTCACACATAATGACTATGACAACTAATAGTGCAGATCCACGATTACGGCATCAAGTGAGTCCTCGCCTCACTAGTTACATGGCAGAAGCATAATGCACGCTGTTCCTAATTTCACTAGGTTCCCAGGTTACATATCAATAGCGCAACGACAGACTAGCCCAAAAGCAGGCAATAGCCTTTGATCTTTCATTTTGACGAGGTAATCATTTTGGCCACTTATTTGTCATTTCTCGGTGGAGAGATAGCTGGCCGAGATGCTGCATCTTCTTTAGAAGCACTTGGATTCCTTAGAAACACTTGCAACTTCTTTGATAGCCAACGATAGCTGGCTTGCAATGTTCCCACACTTATGGTAGCAGCCTTTGTTGGTGCAGATTCAGTAGCAGCTTCTATACCTGCAGGTTCGTCCTCACTCTTCCTTTCCCTGTGAACATCACATCACAAATATTAGTAAAAATTACATGCAACAGTAACTTATGAAGAGGTTTGACTACCTTTCTTTTAACTCCATTTCTTGGTCACGCGTCTCCGACGGAATGGCAGCAACAAACTCTGTGGCCTCCCTTGCGCGCACTGTGCTACCAAGGATGTCGCGATGCTCGATGGTCGTCTTGAGCCCGTAGGTGGGACCAATAGATCTGAAGATTTTTTGGCCTTTCTCGACGAGGCCGGCGTGCCTGCAGGCTGACAGTGCGGCAGTGAAGGTGGCCGAGCTGGGGTTGTGTCCATGTCGCAGCATCTGCGCAAAGGCCTGCAGCGCGCAGGAGGCACAGCCATGGTTGGCGAAGGCTTGGATCATCGATGTCCATGTGATGGCATCCTTCTCCTGTGACATCTTGAAAGCTTGCCAGGCAGAGCGCAGGTCGCCGCTCCTCGAGTACCTGGTGAGCAGAGAGTTTCCTAAGGAGGTTTCTGACAGGAGACCTGATTTTGTGGCCATGCCATGGATTTGCCCAACTTCGACTCTTCTCTCCGATGCAACTAGGACACATATCAATGTAATGCTGTCAGGAGATACTGCTGACTGGAGCATGAGATGAAACAGACCCACGGCTTCGTCCTTACGGTCGTTCTTGGCATAGCCGTCGATCACGATGTTCCAGCTCACCTGGTCCTTTGTGGGCATCGAATCGAACAACCTCCGAGCCTTGTTCATCCGTCCATCGTTGGCATACGCGGTGATCATCGCATTCCATGACGTGATGTCCTTGTCTCTCGGCATTCTGTCGAAGAACTCCTTCGCCATCGAAACACGTCCGTTCTGTGCTAAGCCGGAGACCATCGTGGTCCAGGTAAACACAGTCTTACGCGGCATCATCTCAAACAGACGGACCGCGTCGTCCGCTCTCCCGGCACGGAGGAGGGCGGGGATGATAGCGTTCCAGGAGTAGGAGTTCCTCCGCCGCATCCTGTGGAACAGCCCCAGCGCCTCCCTGATGTGGCCGCGGTCGGCGTAGGCCTTGACAATGACCGACCAGGTGAAGACGTTCCGCTCCGGCATCGCGTCGAACGTCCTCCTCGCCTCCGTCAGCATCCCGGCACGTGCGTACCCCTGCACCATGGCCGTGCACGACACCACGTCCCGGTCCGGCATCTTGTCGAACAGCGCGCGCGCCTCGTCGACGCGCCCTGCGCGGCAGTATCCGGAGAGCAGGTTGGTCCAGGCAGCCGCGTCCTTGGCTGCCATTCCGTCGAACAGCCTGCGGGCGCGGTCGACGCGGCCGGCCTTCAGGTACCCGTCGAGCATGATGGCGTCCAGGTGGGCGCCGCAGACGGACGCGGGCGCCGCGCGGAACAGAGCCTCCGCGCGCGGGAGGTCGCGGCTCCTGAGGTGGGAGGCGACCATGGCGGCGTAGGCGGCGGCGGCCTTGCGTCGCGCCTTTTTGTCGAGCACCGCGCGGCTGGCGGGGGTGTCGTTGGTAGGGTGGAGGTCGCGGTGCGCGGGGATCTGTAGATCGGGGTTGGGGTGGTTTGCCTGGGCGCCATTTAGACGAAGGAAGGTGGTCTGTAGACCGTCCAGCTGAACATGTTCCGCTCCGGCATCATCGTGTCGAACATCTTCGTCAGCATCTTGGCACGGACGTACCCCGGCACCATGGCCGTCCACGAGACCACGGTCCGGGCCGGCATCTTGTCTAACAGCGCGCCCCGCGTCCTTGGCCGACATTCTGTCGAACAGCCTGCGGGCGCGGTCGACGAGGCCGGCCTTCAGGTACCCGGCGAGCATGACGGCGTCGTCAAGGTGGGCCTCGCGGCCGGACGCGCGGAAGAGCGCCTCCGCACAAGGGAGGTCGCGGCTACTGACCGTGGCGGCGGCTGCCTCGCGTCGTGCCGTTTCGTCGAGCACCGCGCGGCCGGCGGGCGTGTCGTTGGCAGCGGGGAGGTCGCGGTGGGCGGGAAGCTGTGGATCGGGGTTGGGGTGGTTTGCCAGGGCGCCATTGAGGCGGAGGAAGGTGGTCTGGAGGAGGGGGCGCAGGAGCAGCCGGCGGCGCCGGCGAAGCATTTGGAGGACACGTGGCATGGTCTCCAGCGAAGATCCATCCAGGTGTCACGAGTTCTTGCAGAAGAGACTCTGGAATTTAAATGACGTTTAGAGATAGGACACGCATACTCAAATGGGCTGTGCAATTTGGTTCTCGGGCTCCCTGGGTCGGTTTAAACAAAATTAAAGCATTCATTCATAATCTAAAAAATTGCGAACAAAATTAAATGAGTAATTTGCATAAAATTATCTTTTCTTATGGGAGTTTCTCAACAATACAATGATTATAATTCGGAGTTATACGATGCTACAGTCTTTTTCATCAATAAATGATGGTCACGTTGAAAGATTAACTACATGCCACATGTTTTAATAAGTACGAAACACAAAACACTATCCATACAATTAATTATGATAGATTTAAAAGTTGGCTTTTGTTTTCTTGGTATCCAAAAAATGAGAAAATGGTCTTGTGTACATAAACAGAGAGAGTTTTCTGTAACAAAATTTTGTAGCACATGTGTATGTACAACTACAAATGTAATTTTTATTTGGAATTTCTGAAACTTATAAACATCATTCTCGAAGTTTTAAAATTGTCGGACTACGATCCCGGCGGCCAAAACGTGTGTCCCTTTCTTCTTCATATACAATAGGATCTTTCTCACTCTTTATCGTAGTTCTATCGTCGGAGGTAAGTTTTTCTGCCTTCCCCTTACTCTTCCCTTAGACCCATCGCCGTTGTGGTCCACCATGTAACAATGTCAAGTGGGGCACCGATGCGTTCTGGTAGAGCTTTCCTCCAAAACGGTTGCGACCAAGATGGTGAGCACGCACGAAACGTCTCGATCTCCTCTGCTTCCCCGCGTTTGTCTGGTTCTCTTTGTGTGACACGGCCATATCCTTGATGGTCTGACGACACTTTCCTTGATGGCTGCCATGGGCTTGCGCACCGGCTGCGATCCATTGTCAACCGCCTCATGGCCAGTGCACATGTTGAGGGCAACAACAACGAGGACCAAGTGCATGTACGCGATCGAATAAACTTCTTAGTTTCAGGATTTCAGTCATGATTGCACGCCAGGGAGTCAGCCAAGTAAGGGTAATTTGTCCTGCGAAGTGGCGAATCACAATACACCCTATATTCTGGATTTTTATCAAAAAATAATACACCCTATATGTAGGAACCAAGGGGTACCTACACAATCAACAGTAGCAACACACGATCATTTTTTTTGAACTGACGCACGATTCATTTTTGGTTATATATAAAAGTGTGACAAAAAATAGACAATCTTTTTGAAAAAGAACCCTTAGAAATAAAAAATAGAAGAAAATGGAAAACCAGACACAAATATTGGAGAAAACTGTTGAAGAAAGGTAGATGGTCCGGCCCATATGCTCGCGGGGGTGCGCGATACATTGCTACGGGCGGTGAACAGAAAACACTGCTGGTGGTAGCACCCGATCGCGGCGGCGGCGGCGGCGGCGCCGGCCAGTCGGTTTCTCTTCTCCATTCCATCTCAGAGAGGAAAAAGAAAGACCATTTCCCCATTCTCCGCTAACACTACCATAGTAGCAGCACTTCCGCCGGAATCGCCAGCCGATCTGCGCCGGAGACGGCGGCCAAGTTTCAACTCCCCGTCTCGCGGAGCAGGTTCACCATGTCGGCCGCCGGCGGCAAGCCGTCACGGTCCGCCTCCGCCATCGTCGCAGGTACATCGAGCGGGCACCACCTTCTCAAGATCGACGGCTACTCCCTCACCAAGGGCGTCCCCAATGGAGATAAGATCCAATCCCGCCCTTTCACCATTGGCGGCCATCAATGGCACATCGATTACCACCCCAACGGTAACAACGCAGAGTGCGCAGACTACATATCCCTGTTCCTTGTTCTTGACGACAATGTTGCCAAGGCGGTGAAGGCGCAACAGAAGTTCCGTTTCGCCGGCGAGGTCAAGGACCCAGCTCCTCCATTAGCATCATCAGCAACGGTATGCAGCTACACTTGCCAGAAGGGCTTGGGGGTTGGGAAATTCATCAAAAGGGCAGACCTGGACAAGTCGGAGCATCTCAAGGACGATTCTTTCACCATCAGGTGCGATGTCGTCGTCATCAGCGAGTACCGGTCAGAGGATCTGCCCGAGACCACTCCTCCGACCTTCGTCTCCGTGGCCCCATCTGACCTGCACAAGCACCTTGGGGATCTCCTCAAGACCGAGAAGGGCGCCGACGTGGTATTTGAGGTTGCCGGCGAGACGTTCGCAGCGCACCGATGCGTGCTCGCCGCCCGATCGCCAGTCTTCAGCGCGATGCTCTTTGGCGACATGAAGGAGGGCGACACCGTGCACATACATGACATGGAGGCCCAGGTGTTCAAGGCATTGCTCTGTTTTGCGTACACCGACACCTTAGCAGGGACAGAAAAGGAAGAGGAAGATGTCATGTTCCAGCACTTGCTTGTTGCAGCGGACAGGTATAACATGGAGAGGCTGAAGAGTATTTGCGAGGATAAGCTATGCAAGTACATCGGTGTGCGCACGGTGGCGACTATCCTGGCGCTAGCTGAGCAGCACCACTGCGACGGCCTAACCAAGGCATGCTTAAATTTTCTCGGCTCCCCAGCAAATCTTAGAGCTTTAGTGGACAGTGACGGCTTCGATCATCTGAGCAGGAGCTGCCCTTCTGTTATCAAGAAGCTGATTGCCAAGTTGGCCCTTGTTTCGTGATGCTTACTGCGCTAGCTATCATAGTTCACTGGTTTGAAATATCTATTATCAGGTGGTTCTATTGTTTTATAATGGTGCTTTGTTTCGTGGTAATCTGGACTTACTACCAGGTATATGACTGTCAGACTATCTATCCTAACTTTCTACGGAGATGCAAAATAGTACTACTGTCACTGTCATTTTTATTTGTTTCAGTGTTCCATTACATATTTATCAGGAAGTACGTACGTTGCTATCAGGTAGCTGTGCCGATTGAAGTCCAGGCATGCTCGTCTCTAGTTGTTTTCTTTTTCTTAGAATGTTTTGAATCAGTAGCACAAGGCAGCTGTGCTCTGCTGTCTCTTTTGTAAGGAGATGTGAAAGTAGTTTCATCTCTGTTTGGATGTTTCTTGACTACATCTCTATGACTTGGCCTGTTAAGGCAAAACATTCTTTTCTTTATCAGATAGCTTGATATTAGTTCATTGTGTATGTTCCAACAAGTAGGAATGCCAAGTGAACATGATCCTTGCTTCTGCATTTTGATTGAGACTAGATTAAACCAGGGAAAAAGACAGCAGGGTTTATATTTAGAAGAATTTAACAGTCACATGCTCACATATATAAATAGGACTGCTTTGTTCTTTCGAACCATTATTCACCTCAATGATTGTATCCGTAGCAAACTAGCAATACCATGGTTTCTCGCCTGCATACTGCATTGTATTATACTGCATAAGAAACGGAGCATGTTGCGGGTTGTTTATACTAATTAGTTCATCACACTATACAAATAACATGGGCATTGTCATTGACATGGTTGACAGTATACCATTTTTTCTTACATCCTATTTTAGTATCTCAAATAAGGTGGCAGATTGTGCGAAAACTTCAAAGTGAGCCCGAGCTCACCTGCTCCTGCGCTTTTCAAAAAATCAAAAAATAGTAAAACTTTATGAAAAATTCTGGAAAAAATTGGAGCCATATGTATACAAGTTCTTCACATTCGTACAAATTCTCGGAATCAAATGACACTCCATGTGCTCTGTGCAAAAAAAGACAAAATCAGCATTTGCAAAAATGTGTATTCTGACAACTCATTTTGTCTTTCTTGCACAGAGCACACGAAATGTCATTTGATCCTGAGAATTTGCACGAATGTGAAGTACTTGTATACATATGACTCCAATTTTTTCTAGAATTTTTCTTCATGTTTTACTATTTTTGTAATTATTCGAAAACAAGGGGAGCACGTGTGCTCGGGCACTATTCGTCCGCATTCGCAGATTGTGCTACTTCTGTTATGTTACCTATGGTGCCCGGCGATGGTAAATATTCAGATAGCTTGATATTAGTTCATTGCATATGTTTCCAACATGTAGGAATCCCAAGTGAATATGATATCCTCTTGCTTCTGCATTTTGATTGAGACTTGATTAAACAAGGGAAAGGGAGAATAGGGTTTATACTTAGAAGACATATATGAATTGGACTGCTTTGTTCTTTAGAACCTTTATTCACCTGAATGATTGTATCTGTAGCAGTACCGTGTTTTCTCGCCTGCATGTTGCGTTGTACTACTATACTGCATAAAAAGTAGGAGCATGTTGTGGTTTGTTTCACAATGAGCTACTGCTTCGTGATGCTGCTAGGTTACAACCACTGGTTGAGGTTCAGCGTTCAAGTTACCGCACGCGATACTGGAACTGGAGAGGCCTGCAATAATTCGAACAATTCTGAGATATGTGCAGTTTCAGCAAAGAAACATAGAAAGTAGCTGAATATGAGAACTTTTGTTGAAAAAAAAAAGAATATGAGAACTAGAGAAAGTAGCTGAATATGTGAAAACTACTTGTACTTTGCAGAGCTCCAAGCACGGCAGGGAGTTTTATCTCTACCTAGGCGGCACACAATGCATCACTGGATGAAAAATTGATCAAATGACAGGAAAACTGAAAGAACTGAGAGTCACAGAGATGATCAGGGAGCCGTGCATCCTCCAGTGATTCACTGCACCTGTACGTAGCATTGCAAGTTGTTCTCCAAACCGTACGTAGCAGATAGAACAGTATAATCAAGTGGACATTAAGAGAAGAGTGGAGGAACAGCGAGAAGAGCATATTGCCAACTTCTACTGACTTTGTAGGCTCAACTTCTAGGGAAAATTTTGTTTTTACCACACCAAAACAACAAGAGTAGGAGCAAAAGCAAAAGAAAATTTCACCATTTTCATTTTGGTTTTGCCCCACGAAAGGCAAAAATGATGTATTACCAGAAACTAGAAGGGAAAAAACAAAATGTCAAAATTTAGAGTGGCAAAAACAAAATGGGCAAAAACTATTGTGGCAAAAACAAAATTTTCCCCAACTTCTAGTAACCCGAGCTACACATAGCCCTCTATTTTGCAAAATTCGAAAATCATATTTACAAGTTCCAACAAATTCTGAAAAAAAATCCTGGATGTAGAAAATAGTGCATTCGATCAACGTGCAAAATCTCAACTCAAAATAATTTATATTTCGGGCTACACAAAAATAACAAAATCTGACAGATTTTGAAGAGTTCAAATTTTGCACTATTCACTACTTTCAGATTCAGATTTTGTCATTTTCGTATAGCCCAAAATACAACTTATTCCAATTTGAAATTTTGCATGTTGGTAGAAGACAACATTCTACATCCAGGACTTTTCCAGATTTTTCTGAAACTATAAAATATGATTTTTATTTTTTTTCAATATAAAGAGCTATGTGTAGCTCAGGCTACATAGGTGCGTGCTTGAACTTCTACTGACTTTGCATCCACTATTGGATTCGGACACTAAAAAAAAGTGCAAATTCTTTATTTGGACCGCTTCCTTGGAACGTTTTCTCGCGACATATGCGGTTCAAGTCGATGGTGATGGGAGAATAAATGTTTCTTTCCATGTAATTCACTTTAGATCCCGAGCTCACAAGTTCCTTCCCAAATAATCAAATCGAAAAAATAGTAAAAAAAATCAAAAAATTCTGATTTTTTTAGTGATGAACATATACATGTTTGTATAAACTTGCCATATTTAGTGACGAAATGACATTAGTGTTGCTCTGTAAAATCAGTCGCCAATTTAGGATTTAGAAAATATCTTCTGAGAGCATTGATTTTTTTTTTTCTGCACAGCTTCCACTTAGCTTCTGTGTAGTGGCGGATGAAAAATACTGTATTTTAGAGGCTAGGTGGTATGTATCAGATTTCCTAGAACTTCAACCCTAAAAATTCTACTGTCCTATTATTTTTCACCGTCTTCCCCAAGCAGCGCTCGTCCTCGCCATCGAGGCCGCCGCCCCTCCCCTCCAGTCCCAACCGCCGCCACCCCTCCTCTCCCTCCAATCCCGGCCGCCGACGCCCTTCCTCCTCTCCAGTCCTGGGCCTCCTGGCAACCGCCGCCGCCTCTTCTCTCCCTCCATTCCTCCAGTCTTGCAGCTTCTGGGTAGCAAACTAGCACCTCTCCTCCTCTCCAGTCCCGTCCGGCGCCACTGCCTCCGGCCACCTCCCACTTAGCGGAGGCGCTTCCTCGCGGCAGTGAAGGCGCGAGCCACAAATTCCCCCCACTGCCGATTTTTTCCCATACCCGAATTCCCCAACCACGCATCGCCACCAAGCCAAACCCTACCTCGTCTCTCTAGCTAGCAATGGAGGCGGCAGTGGTGGCTGCCTCGGCTGCCATGGAGGCGGCACTGGCGGCTTCAGTTGCGGCGGCCGCTGCTGCCAAGGAGGCGGCGGCGGCTGCGGCCACTGCCAAGGAGGCGGCTGCCGCAGCGTCGGACGCAGCTGCTGTAGCAGTGACTGCAGGGGAGGCTGCGGCGGCCGCAATGCAAGCTTCCAAGAAGCGCAAGTTCCATCTTCTGGATGGTGAAGACCAAGATCCACCAGATGTCGATGCTCCCCCGAGCATCGATCTCATCAGCCGCCTCCCAGACGCCGTCCTTGGCAGCATTATCTCGCTTCTCCCCACCAAGGAAGGCGTCCGCACACAGGCCATCTCTCACCGGTGGTGCCCTCTCTGGCGCTCAGCTCCTCTCAACCTTCTTGTGGCGGCCGATAAATTCAAGAACAAGGCCTGCATTGCTGTCGACCTGGTCCCGAAGATCCTTGCTGAGCACCCCGGCCCTGCACGCCGCTTCTTGCTTTGCATCTATGTTTGGGGCTGTTACGACAAGATCGATGGCTGGCTTAGTTCCCCGGCCCTCGACAACCTGCAGGAGTTCGAGCTCGCCCTGTACGGTGAAACAGATAAGCAGTTGTACCTGCTGCCATCATCCGCATACCGCTTCGCGCCCACACTCCGCGTGGCCAAATTCTTCGGCTGCCATTTCCCCGACTTGATCATGCAGCTGTCCCTCAAGTTTCCGTGCCTCAAGCAGCTGACCCTGGAGAGGGTCACCATCTCGGAGGCTGCTCTCCAGAGCATTATCTCTGGCTGCCATGCCATGGAAAGCCTTGAGCTGAACAGAAATTTCGGCTTAGGTCACCTCTGCATCAGCTCGCAAACTCTTAAGAGTATAGGAGTTTTCACTTTCTGGGGGAGTGAAGGTTTACAAGAGTTGGTCATTGAGGACGCACCGTGCCTTGAGCGATTGCTACCACATGCTCTAACCCTTAGCACAATGACCATACGGGTAATCTCTGCACCTAAACTGAAGATATTGGGTGTGCTCTCTAAAGAAATATCAGAACTACACTTTGGAACCACAGTTTTTCAGGTAGCAGCAACGTTCATCCAGTGCACATTCAGCATTTCTGTTACACGCAGACTATTGTTCTTATAAATGCACTTGTTTTTATGTTTCTGCAGAAAATGATCGCTGTCAGCTTGACAACCAAACTGCACACCGTGAGGGTTTTGGCTCTTGACCCTGTTGAGCCTAATCTGGATACGGTGGTTAACTTCCTCAAGTGCTTCCCCTGCTTGGAGAGGCTGTATGTCTTGGTGAGTACATAACATAGTTGCTTGCTTTAGATGTCAAAATCAGCATTTGATTTGACGTGTAACCTAGCCAACTACCTTATTGCAAACCTTTTGGCAACTTCTTTTTTATTGGCTGTTCTTTTCTATCTCCAGTTGCAGTCATGGATGGGTATGCATAATGCCTGGCAGTATGACACAGTGGACCCAATAGAATGCCTTGAGCTCCATCTCAAAGAAGTGGTGTTGAAGAATTACGACGGCACCAAAAGGCCATGTATTGACTTTGCCAAGTTCTTTGTTTTGAATGCCAAAGTGCTAAGGAAATGAAAATCACATTGCCTTACCACCGCCGGCACACATGGTTTCCTAAGCAGCACAGGCTGCTACAAATTAAAAATAGAGCTTCTCGAGATGCTCGAATTGAGCTGACATGTGGTACTAGGATTTCTTTCACAGATATCAAGTATACCCATGATTTGTCAGTCGCTGATCCATTTGACGAGCCCTCCAGCGGATGCTCGAAGTGTAGTTGATGACCATTTTGAAGATTGCCTTGTCTTCTGTTCAAAACCAACTTATTATGTTGCTGCTTTTGTTTCTAGCCCATTATTGTCCCAACCTTCTAAGTTCTGATGCTCTAAGAAAGGATCTACTTTGTTCAACGATGGAATGTTTTGTGGCCTGGGCTGAGGAGGTAGTGTCTAAGCTCATGATTCAAATTGGAACTTGCCGCATGAAGGGGTTCATCGGTACTTCATTTTATGTGCTATTTCTCTTGAATGCTAGTTTAAATCTGTAATGTTTAGTTGGTTCTCATTATCTGTTTGCTGTTTGGTCATGTAATTTAAGCTGCTGACACCAGCAGCTACTATATTTATGTATCGTATAACTTGCTTTAGTGAAAAAGGATGGCCTTCATGCCTTTTTTTCTCAAGTTTATTCCTTTGCAATTCATGATAGAATGTTTGCAACCATGCTTCTACTAGTTTCAGGGAATAAGGCATCTTTTAGTTATAGAAGTGTTTATTTATCCTAACTTCTTTCATTCTTACAAATAATAGCACTTGAAGTTTGAATGCAGATTTTTTTTGGTATATTTACATTTTTAAGGTGGCATAAAAAAGGTAAAGTTGCCGGCACTTTTGATCAACTCATCAACATATTTTCCAACATTGTTCCCACTTTGGCGAAACTTTCTTCTGTTCAACAGATAAATGGATGCTTGGTTAACTTATGTCGTCGAAAACTTGGAGGGTTGCTCCTTTAAATGTTTGAGGTGTATATACCTTCTTATTTTGTTAGTTGTGGAATTATTCTCATATTCTGATACTTGATTGACGAGAATTTGTCATGGTGCATAGTTGTGCTTCTATGTAGCAAAGTTTATTTTTATGGATATTTTCGTTACTGAACATTGCAGTTCCCATGCAGATAGCAACTTGTAGGTTTAGAGGTGCATCTACTTTAATATTGCAGTCTTATATTCTCCGAAGTAACTGTATTAAGGTTCGTTTATATAACACTTAGAAGTTAGAATGGAATTCAGTTCCAGCCTTTTGCATGACACTTCTGTAGGCATGTAGCAATAGCTCTATCTAGTACAGGGGGTATTACCCTTACTTGGCACTTTCCCAAAGTGAACGTGCATAAGCAACTACAGGCTTATAGTTCAAAATTTGCACTTGAAGAGTTCAAAATTTGCACTATTCACTACTTTCAGATTCAGATTTTGTCATTTTCGTATAGCCCAAAATACAACTTATTCCAATTTGAAATTTTGCATGTTGGTAGAAGACAACATTATCTACATCCAGGACTTTTCCAGATTATTTTGAAACTCCAAAATATTATTTTAATGTTTCTCAATATAAAGAGCTATGTGTAGCTCAGGCTACATAGGTGCGTGCTTGAACTTCTACTGACTTTGCATCCACTATTTGGAATTCGGACACTAAAAAAAAGTGCAAATTCTTTATTTGGACCGCTTCCTTGGAACGTTTTCTCGCGACATATGCGGTTCAAGTCGATGGTGATGGGAGAATAAATGTTTCTTTCCATGTAATTCACTTTAGATCCCGAGCTCACAAGTTCCTTCCCAAATAATCAAATCGAAAAAATAGTAAAAAAAATCAAAAAATTCTGATTTTTTTAGTGATGAACATATACATGTTTGTATAAACTTGCCATATTTAGTGACGAAATGACATTAGTGTTGCTCTGTAAAATCAGTCGCCAATTTAGGATTTAGAAAATATCTTCTGAGAGCATTGATTTTTTTTTTTCTGCACAGCTTCCACTTAGCTTCTGTGTAGTGGCGGATGAAAAATACTGTATTTTAGAGGCTAGGTGGTATGTATCAGATTTCCTAGAACTTCAACCCTAAAAATTCTACTGTCCTATTATTTTTCACCGTCTTCCCCAAGCAGCGCTCGTCCTCGCCATCGAGGCCGCCGCCCCTCCCCTCCAGTCCCAACCGCCGCCACCCCTCCTCTCCCTCCAATCCCGGCCGCCGACGCCCTTCCTCCTCTCCAGTCCTGGGCCTCCTGGCAACCGCCGCCGCCTCTTCTCTCCCTCCATTCCTCCAGTCTTGCAGCTTCTGTGTAGCAAACTAGCACCTCTCCTCCTCTCCAGTCCCGTCCGGCGCCACTGCCTCCCGCCACCTCCCACTTAGCGGAGGCGCTTCCTCGCGGCAGTGAAGGCGCGAGCCAGAAATTCCCCCCACTGCCGATTTTTTCCCATACCCGAATTCCCCAACCACGCACCGCCACCAAGCCAAACCCTACCTCGTCTCTCTAGCTAGCAATGGAGGCGGCAGTGGTGGCTGCCTCGGCTGCCATGGAGGCGGCACTGGCGGCTTCAGTTGCGGCGGCCGCTGCTGCCAAGGAGGCGGCGGCGGCTGCGGCCACTGCCAAGGAGGCGGCTGCCGCAGCGTCGGACGCAGCGGCTGTGGCAGTGACTGCAGGGGAGGCTGCGGCGGCCGCAATGCAAGCTTCCAAGAAGCGCAAGTTCCATCTTCTGGATGGTGAAGACCAAGATCCACCAGCCGCCTCCCAGACGCCGTCCTTGGCAGCATTATCTCGCTTCTCCCCACCAAGGAAGGCGTCCGCACACAGGCCATCTCTCACCGGTGGTGCCCGCTCTGGCGCTCAGCTCCTCTCAACCTTCTTGTGGCGGCCGATGAATTCAAGAACAAGGCCTGCATTGCCATCGACCTGGTCCCGAAGATCCTTGCTGAGCACCCCGGCCCTGCACGCCGCTTCTTGCTTTGCATCTATGTTAGGGACTGTTACGACAAGATCGATGGCTGGCTTAGTTCCCGGGCCCTCGACAACCTGCAGGAGTTCGAGCTCACCTACGCATTCTGGCACGGTGAAATTGAAACAAATAAGCAGTTGCGCCTGCTGCCATCATCCGCATACCGCTTCGCGCCCACACTCCGCGTGGCCAAATTCTCCGGATGCCATTTCCCCGACTCGATCGTGCAGCTGTCCCTCAAGTTTCCGTGCCTCAAGCAGCTGACCCTGGAGAGGGTCACCATCTCGGAGGCTGCTCTCCAGAGCATTATCTCTGGCTGCCATGCCATGGAAAGCCTTGAGCTGAACAGAAATTTCGGCTTAGGTCACCTCTGCATCAGCTCGCAAACTCTTAAGAGTATAGGATTTTTCGCTTTCTGGGGGAGTGAAGGTTTACAAGAGTTGGTCATTGAGGACGCACCGTGCCTTGAGCGATTGCTACCACATGCTCTAACCCTTAGCACAATGACCATACGGGTAATCTCTGCACCTAAACTGAAGATATTGGGTGTGCTCTCTGAAGAAATATCAGAACTACACTTTGGAACCACAGTTTTTCAGGTAGCAGCAGTGTTCATCCACTGCACATTCAGCATTTCTGTTACACGCAGACTATTAATTGTTCTTATAAATGCACTTGTTTTTATGTTTCTGCAGAAAATGATCGCTGTCAGCTTGACAACCAAACTGCACACCGTGAGGGTTTTGGCTCTTGACCCTGTTGAGCCTAATCTGGATACGGTGGTTAACTTCCTCAAGTGCTTCCCCTGCTTGGAGAGGCTGTATGTCTTGGTGAGTACATAACATAGTTGCTTGCTTTAGATGTCAAAATCAGCATTTGATTTGACGTGTAACCTAGCCAACTACCTTATTGCAAACCTTTTGGCAACTTCTTTTTTATTGGCTGTTCTTTTCTATCTCCAGTTGCAGTCATGGATGGGTATGCATAATGCCTGGCAGTATGACACAGTGGACCCAATAGAATGCCTTGAGCTCCATCTCAAAGAAGTGGTGTTGAAGAATTACGACGGCACCAAAAGGCCATGTATTGACTTTGCCAAGTTCTTTGTTTTGAATGCCAAAGTGCTAAAGGAAATGAAAATCACATTGCCTTACCACCGCCGGCACACATGGTTTCCTAAGCAGCACAGGCTGCTACAAATTAAAAATAGAGCTTCTCGAGATGCTCGAATTGAGCTGACATGTGGTACTAGGATTTCTTTCACAGATATCAAGTATACCCATGATTTGTCAGTCGCTGATCCATTTGACGAGCCCTCCAGCGGATGCTCGAAGTGTAGTTGATGACCATTTTGAAGATTGCCTTGTCTTCTGTTCAAAACCAACTTATTATGTTGCTGCTTTTGTTTCTAGCCCATTATTGTCCCAACCTTCTAAGTTCTGATGCTCTAAGAAAGGATCTACTTTGTTCAACGATGGAATGTTTTGTGGCCTGGGCTGAGGAGGTAGTGTCTAAGCTCATGATTCAAATTGGAACTTGCCGCATGAAGGGGTTCATCGGTACTTTATTTTATGTGCTATTTCTCTTGAATGCTAGTTTAAATCTGTAATGTTTAGTTGGTTCTCATTATCTGTTTGCTGTTTGGTCATGTAATTTAAGCTGCTGACACCAGCGGCTACTATATTTATGTATCGTATAACTTGCTTTAGTGAAAAAGGATGGCCTTCATGCCTTTTTTTCTCAAGTTTATTCCTTTGCAATTCATGATAGAATGTTTGCAACCATGCTTCTACTAGTTTCAGGGAATAAGGCATCTTTTAGTTATAGAAGTGTTTATTTATCCTAACTTCTTTCATTCTTACAAATAATAGCACTTGAAGTTTGAATGCAGATTTTTTTTGGTATATTTACATTTTTAAGGTGGCATAAAAAAGGTAAAGTTGTCGGCACTTTTGATCAACTCATCAACATATTTTCCAACATTGTTCCCACTTTGGCGAAACTTTCTTCTGTTCAACAGATAAATGGATGCTTGGTTAACTTATGTCGTCGAAAACTTGGAGGGTTGCTCCTTTAAATGTTTGAGGTGTATATACCTTCTTATTTTGTTAGTTGTGGAATTATTCTCATATTCTGATACTTGATTGACGAGAATTTGTCATGGTGCATAGTTGTGCTTGTATGTAGCAAAGTTTATTTTTATGGATATTTTCGTTACTGAACATTGCAGTTCCCATGCAGATAGCAACTTGTAGGTTTAGAGGTGCATCTACTTTAATATTGCAGTCTTATATTCTCCGAAGTAACTGTATTAAGGTTCGTTTATATAACACTTAGAAGTTAGAATGGAATTCAGTTCCAGCCTTTTGCATGACACTTCTGTAGGCATGTAGCAATAGCTCTATCTAGTACAGGGGTATTACCCTTACTTGGCACTTTCCCAAAGTGAACGTGCATAAGCAACTACAGGCTGTTGCTGGTAATAATTATAATTGGCAGCTACCGGTTTTTGTCATCATGGTAATTTCTTAAGAAATGTTTGCTCAGTTACACAGTTTGAGCATTTCATGGTCATGGTTGTTAGCAGCGTGCATATTTATATATATATTTTTTGGAGTGATCTGAATCTTGTATTCATTTTAAAGAACACATCACTTTTGAAGTGATACAGGCTTCAGAATATACATGTTGAACCTGATGCATGTTCCGTTTCATAAACTTCCTTAGATTTTTTAGTTCCTCTACATCGAAATATTCAGTTTTTTCTTCATTCTTACCTACCCCGCAGTACGTATATGCTCTGTAAAGAAAGTTTTTAATGAAGTATCCTATACAGAGGCAAATCATAGTCTGTGGTTATCTTCTTGTTTTGATCAGCAATACCTGCTTACTGTTCACGTGGTAGTGTCGAGACGCGGGGCAGCAGTACAAATTGGGAGGTGTAAGGGCCTTGAAATAGGCCGCCTAACACAACACAAATGTGTTTTGTTTGTATTTTCCTGGCTTCGTTTCTTTGTTAGATGCCATTTACTCCAAAATACAGTTGACAGTGAAACACCGTTCATATCTGTTGAGCTTTGTTTCACTGACATCTGTACCAACCAACATGCTGAAGAATCGGATGGCCGGGGCAGTTGTTCACTAGATTCGTATGGTTTTCATTCCGATGATTTGGATTTTTTTTTTTGTATTCACAATATGTTCATACTAAGTGTAGAAGAAGTTACAGTCTTCGGTAACTTGAGGTTACTTCATGCCTTCAGAAAAAGCTCCCAAAGGATCCAGTGGCTGAAGGTTCAGAGACATGAGTAGGTAAGGATGAAATGTGTTAAGGTTCAGGAAACATCCTGGAGCAATCTGAAGACGGGAACGGCATCTCAGAAACTGGGACCTGAAACGGTTCGTTTAAATTGAAATGCAACATGATGTTGTCACTTGACTGTCCAACCTCATGATACAATAGTATCACTCAGGTTAATCTGTTACCGTTTCTTTTACCGAAATGGAAATACAAGTCGAGACCTGTTGTACATTAGAAGTGGCATCCTGGTAGTGGAAGCAACACAGGTAGAAAGCTCAAGAGAAGGCGTTTCTCGTCCCTGCCACCACCGTGTTTTCTTGACGATAGCAAACCAAGACTATCTGTTATCCGATGATCAACCTGACTCGTTGATCAGAAATGGTTTTTTTTTTTCTTGGAGAACAACCTGACTGATCCGTGTTTTTTTTTGTAAAACCCGATTGATCATTTTTTTTTTTTGAGAATAACACACTTCTAACTACCTAAAGTTACAGCAATGTTCAGACCAACAGGTGGTTCAAGGAACCACACATGCCTCCCAATCGGGAGGGAAGAAGCAAATCTAGCAATCCGATGTGCCTCCTCATTTGAGCCCCTTCCTTCATGAACGAAGGTGGTATCGCCCCTCAGTCGAGCTCTGTCCTTGATCTCCGCAAGAACACTGCCAAACCTGCCCAAATTCACCATGCTTAGGCCCTTCACAACCTCCAGACAGTCCGAAGCCACCCGGATGTGTTGAAGTAAGAGGTCATCAGCAATGTCCAGTGCTTCTCGGCACGCCAAGGCTTCCAGAACTCCAGGGTGGCTTCAACCTGACTCGTTGATCAGAAATGTTTTTTTTTCTTGGAGAACAACCTGACTGATCCGTGTTTTTTTTTTTTGTAAAACCCGATTGATCAGTTTGTAGCTGAACATTTCATCACACCAATTAATGGGCCTATTCAAGTACTCCAGCACATATCATATAATGGGCCTGACGGAAGACAGAAAAAAGCAACACGGGCTTTCTAGCCTCTGGGTGGTTTGTACGCCCGACGGATGGGGTGCTCCTGTACTCCGCGGTACGCGGAGGGAACAAACCTCCGCGCATCCCATCTCCTTCTTCTTCCTCCTCCCTTTCTTCCTCCTCCCGTCGATCCCCCGCCTCCACCGCCGGTCGTAACCGCCTGCTCCCGCCTCCCGTGACCGGCGTCGCTAACGCGCCGCCTCGCCGCCCCACCCTGCTCGAGCCGCCGCCTCCGCCTGTCCGCCGCCGCCCGGCCGGCCGGCCATCCCTCTAAACCCCCCGCACCCGAACCCTAACCCTAACTCCGGTCACCGGCGGCGAGCTCCAGCACCCTAACCCTAACCCTGTCGCCGGCGAGCACCCGACCCCCTCCCCCCACACCCCCCAAGTTAAGTTACGGCCTCACCTCCACCGGCGACGCCGCGGTGAGCTGTGTCGTCCCCGTCGGCGGCGAGTCTGGGCGCGTCGTCTTCTTCGCCCCCGGTAAGCTCCTTTCCTCCTCCGTCTCGTCGTGGTGGGCCGGCCCACCAGGGCTTCACAGCGTCTCCAGGGGGTGCGCGGAGCTTTCCTAGCTCCGCAGTACGCGGGGTATAGGATCCGCGCGGCGGATGGGAGCTCCTATATAATGCGGAGCGAGCGAGCCTCCATGGACCGCATTCGACTTCAGCACAATAGCAGGTAGTCCTTATTTCTTTAATATTTTATTATTTTTAATTTTTATGTTATATTTTCTATTTTCGTATAAAAAATATGTTCATGTTTCTAGAAAAGTAAACAAAATAACAAAACTCGTTGTAAAAAAAAATATTCACACATGCAAAATAGCTAAAATTATAAATCTTGACAAAAGATGAACGGCCAGAAAAGGAGTGTGCACGAAATGATAAACAGCTAGCAGAGATTTAGCAAAAAAAGATTGTTGTTTTGGTGCAGTTTACTCGAGCCATGTCAGAAAAAAATGAACAGAAAAAATACTTATATTACTAGGGTGTGTTCTACTTCCATCCATGTCTTCTATTTCTATATATTTGTTCCAACTCGGCGAAAAGCAATATATATACATGACGACTTTGGAGATAAAAACAATTGGACGAGAGGCAGGACGGCTAGCTGGAGGCATTTGGCTCCGCGTCATGGAGCTCCTCTCCCTCGCATGCTCATCTTCTGCCGTCACGTAAACCAATATAAGCAGCATGTGGTGGGCGTTGACAATTAATTCCCTAGACACTGGATGATGCAGAAGCTTAAGATTCTTGGACCCAAGGTTGCCGTTAAACCAGCCTCAACTAACACATCTCACTGGCACTTGACGATTTGTTTGGCAGAATGATAAGGAAGCATGAAAAAATAAACAAACATATCTAGACTGAGGCACCGAGGTTAAAAAGATCAATGGTGTCATTTTGAAAATTGACTTTGAGAAAGCCTATGACAAGGTTAAATGGTCGTTTCTCCAACAGACGATGAGGATGAAAGGTTCTCAGACGAATGGTGCGCTCGGGTCCGTGATTTTGTTTCGGAAGGCAGTGTGGCAACTAAGGTCAACAATGAGACTGGTCACTACTTTCAAACAAAAAAAGGACTGAGACAAGGTGATCCCCTATCGCCTATACTATTTTATATAGTGGCTGATATGTTGGCGATCATGATAGAGCAGGCAAAGCTAGATAGTCAATTTGATAGGGTTATCCCACATCTAGTTGATGGCGGACACTCTATCTTACAATATGCAGATGATATGGGGAGCGGTGTTTCCACACCTGAGCACACCAGCTCTTGTTTTTTCTCTATCTTACAATTCAGAATGAAAAGACATTCTATGCTATGTAAAAAAAAAGACAAAATGAGTGGTCAAAATAGATCTAAAAACACATTTTCGAAAACACTGATTTCGTCTTTTTTCACAGATCATAGGAAATGTCTTTTCATTTCGAAAATTTGCACGAATGTGAACAACTCATATGTGTGTGCCTCCAATGTTTTTCAGATTTTTTTCATAATGCTTTACTATTTATATATATATATATATTTAAAAACAATAGGAGCTGGTGAGCTCGGGTGTAGCTTTGAATTTTCAGATGATACAATCATTTTTATGGATCATAACCTGGAACAGGCTCAAAATCTGAAGCTGATTCTTACAGCTTTCGAGCAGCTATCAGGGTTAAAAATAAACTTCCATAAAAGTGAATTATTTTGTTTCGGCGATGCTCAGGATGCTGATGTGCAGTATGCCGAGTTATTTGGCTGTGCGTAGGGTCAATTTCCGATTAGTTATTTGGGAATCCCAATACACTACAGGAGATTGACAAACGCTGAATGGAAGCATGTCGAAGAACGTCTGCAGGCTCGGCTGAGTAGCTAGAAAAGGAAAGCTACTGTCTCTGGGCGGAAGACTAGTTTTCATTGATTCAGTACTAAGTAATATGGTATTGTGTATGATTTCTTTCTTCCAGTTACTAAAATGAGTCTTGCATAAATTGCATTATTTTCGATCTCGATTCTTTGGCAAGGAGATAGTAAAAAAAGAAATATCGACTAGCGAGATGGGACGTAGTCTGTCGTCCAAAAGACCAGGGTGGGCTGGGAAATATGTGACCTACATGTCAAGAATATAGCCTTGCTGGGAAAGTGGATTTTTAAGTTGGTGACTGAGGACGGGTTCTGGCAGACTATTCTCAGAAGAAAATATATTGGCACAAAAGCGTTGTCCCAGATGTAGTGAAAACTGGGGGATTCACACTTTTGGGTGAGTCTTGTGGCGACGAAGAAACACTTCTTCCGCTTTGGGGCTTTTAAAATTAAGGATGGAACGGAGATTCGTTTTTGGGAGGACAAGTGGCTAGGTGATTCCACTCTCTGAGAATAATATCCGGCTCTATACAATATTGTACGTCATAAGAGCGATGCCATAGCTACGGTTATGCAGAACTCGTCTCCAGATATGTCGTTCAGACGAACTCTTTTCGGTCCCCAGTGATGTGGAATGCTCTATTGGGGCGGCTGGCTTTAGTTCAGCTATCGCACGGGACCGATGAGTTTAGGTGGAAGCTATAGGAGAACGGTATGTTCTCTGTACAATGCATGTATAGAGCCCTGGTCCATTCCGATATGCCAGTGATGGATAATAAGAAAATTTGGAAGATGAAGATACCACTAAAGCTAAAAAATTGTGTGGTATCTTCTGAAAGGGGTTATTTACAAATGTGTTTTCTGTCCTCAAGAGGAAACGATTAAACACTTATTCTTCCAATGCAAGATTGCTTGGTCTATCTGGTCAGCCATTCAAATAGCTTCTAACTTGTATCAACCACGCTCTGTTGCAAACATTTTTGGCAACTGGCTACATGGTGTTGATCACAAGGATAGAACTATTAATAGGGTGGGAGTGTTAGCCGTTATTTGGCCGCTCTGGTTGTGTATAAATGACAAGGTTTTTAATGGTAAAAATACTACTCTATTGTAGGTAATCTATCGATGCACATGTTTGCTCTGTTCGTGGTCCACATTACAACATGCGGAAAATCGAGACCTTTTTATGGTGACGTCTGCACGGCTGGAGCAAACGGCGAGGGATATTTTTTCCGACATGGATGGCCTAGAGATCTCAGGATTGGCCCTCCTCCTTCATAAGCGTTTTAAAGTTGTTCTTGTAAGCGGTCTGTGATGGTATCTTTTTTGTTTTTCTTCATGTTTTGCATCACTTTGCTAGGGCTGTGTGTATCTTGTTATGCAGAGGCCGGGTGTGGAAAACTTTGCATCAGTTCGATACATTGAAATGAAAATCCCTTTATTGAAAAAAAATCTAGACCGAGCCAACGAATCAAAACATGTCTTTCCAATGCACTTTGTTTTCACTCATACATGAGATGGGCTTTACACGACTCGCGTGATAGGGTCCCCATTCTCCCCCCTTCTTTCTCTCTCCTTATCCCCTCCTCTGAGAGTCGCCCGTGAGCGGCCGGGTCGATCCCGACCCTTCTCGCCGGAGTAGCCGGTGAGAGGCGGGGAAATACACAATCTATGAAGAAAAGCATCCACAACTATTTGTAAGTTATTAAAGTGCCACTATTTTAAGGCATATGTAGCTGCTATTATGATGAAAGTACCGGACATCACGAACCCAGTTTGACGAAATTACAAATGGTACTCACGTTAGATGCTCCTATCCGTGCCCTCGCTATTGAATTTCATGCTTCTCATCTTTGATGATTGATATCGGCCTGTAATTCAGTGATGCAAAGTCTGAGCTGCATATTTCAGATATGTGAATTCAGTTTCAGGTGAAATAGCGATAAAGTCCTGCAAGAAAAAGCAAGAGAGGAACAACTCTTCTCCTAAACATGGGCAGACCACAGACAGAAAAACAAACACAAATTTCAAGCAGCGGACAAATATGATTCCAGACCAATCCGTTAAAGGATTATACGACTGGTATTACATCAGCTTGAAAAGGATTAATGCGACATAACAGTCAGGCTTCAAGCACATCACATCTGACCTTGACTTTAGAAATTGTTTTTGTGGAGAACCAGTTATACCTTATCATTTTGCTATCGGGCGATTTAATTCAGTCTTGCTGTTTAGAAGGAACATGTTGATGTATTTTTCATTTCATAGCATGCGTGATGGTGGTCACCTAACTTAATTAGCCGCAGGCATATGCGACAAATACAGGTGCTGAAAATTCCAAAATCGGAGAACAGGTTGCAATCGGTAGTTGATCCTGAGCAGTCACGTTCAGTGAATTATAGCTCGTTTTAGAGTCAGGTACTCTTCTCGCTATTCCTCGACTCTTCTCTTTATCTCGACTTGCTGATCTTCTTCTATCTTCGACGGTTTGGAGAAACTAAACTACTCCCTCCTTTCCATAATATAGGATGTTTAAATTATTTTGATATAGACCACATATGGATCGAAATAAGTGCCTACACAATAAAATGTGTCTATATACATCTGAATGTGAAAAAAAATCTTATATTTAGGAACGGAGGAGTTGTTGACAGGTCCAGTGAATCAGAACGCCAAACCGAGCATGTTTTGCTTGTCTACTTCAGCTATGCATGGCCTTCCCGCATACCCATGCTAATTGCCATGCAAGAGGAGATTTTGGAAGCAATTGTACGATCCCTCCACTATTGGGTTTATTGATCTCCAGTGCATGATAGTCTGCTACGGTATGGTCCTCCCGGAACATATCGCTGAATCTCTTTTCCTCTCAGTTCTCTCAATTGTGTGTCGCCTAGAGATAAAACTTCCTGCTGTGCTTGGAGCTCTGCAACACGAGATATAGTTCTGTAGAAGTAATTTTCACATATTCAGATACGTTCTCTAGCTCTCATGTTCAGACACTTTCTCTGTTTCTTTGCTGCAACTGAAAGGCTGCAAGGATTATTTGAAATTATTGCAGGCCTCTCCAGTTTCACTATATCGGTAACTTCAACGCTGAATCTCAACCAGTGGCTGTGCAAGCTAACCTAGCAGCTCCAAATAGTAGCTCATTGTGAACGAAAGTAATAGTTTCATGGATGGAATGACCTGATCCAAAGAACATAAGAATTAAAGACCTCATAATATTTACCATCACCAGGCACCATAGGTAACACAACAGAAGTAGCACAGTCTGCCACCTTATTTGCAATACTAAAATAGCATGTAAGCAAGAATGGTATAGTGTACGCAAGTAGCCCCCCAAAACCCTCCTCTCAACCATGTCAATGACAATGCCCGTGTAATTCGTATATTGTGAGAAAGTAATTAGTACAAACAACCCGTAAGTTGCTCCTACTGTTTATGCAGGTGAGAAAACATGGTACTGCTACAGATACAATCATTCGGGTGACTAGAGGTTCTGAAGAACAAAGCAGTCCAATTCATTATGTGAGTATAAGACTGTCAAGTTCTTCCAAATATAAATCCTTTTGTCTTTTTCCCTGGTTTAATCTAGTCTCAATAAAAATGCAGAAGCAAGGATCATGTTCACTTAGCATTCCTACTTGTTGGAACATATGCAATGAACTAATATCAAGCTATCTGATAAAGAAAAGTATGTATTGCTTTAACAGGCAATGTCATAGAGATGTAGTCAAGAACATCCAAACAAAGATGAAACCACTTTGACATCTCCTTACGAAAGAGACCGAGCACAACTGCCTTGTGCTACTGATTCAAAACAATCTAAGAAAAAAAAATAACTAGAGACGAGCATGCCTGGACTTCAATCGGCACAGCTACCTGATAGCAACGTACTTGCTGATAAATATGTAATGACAACAACAACAACAACAAAGCCTTTCAGTCCCAAACAAGTTGGGGTAGGCTAGAGTTGAAACCCATAAGATCTCGAAACAATGATAAATATACAATGAAACACCGAAACAAACAAAAAAGGTGGCAGCATGATAGTAGTACTGATTTGCATCTCCGTAGAAAGTTAGGATAGATAGTCTGACAGTCATATACCTGATAGTAAGTGTAGATTACAAGTGAGCAAAGCACCATTGGTAAAACAGTACAACCACCTGATGATACATATTTCAAACCAGTGAAGTATGATTGCTACCGGCCGGAACAAGCATCACGAAACAAAGGCCAACTTGGCAATCAACTTCTTAATAACAGAAGGGCAGCTCCTGCTAAGATGATCGAAGCCATTACTGTCCATGAAGGCTCTAAGATTTGCCGGGGAGCCGAGAAAACTTAAGCATGCCTGGCTTAGGCCGTCACAGTGGTGCTGCTCAGCTAGGGCCAGGATACTCCCCACTGTGCACACGTCAATGTACTTACAGAGCTTATCCTCGCAAATACTCTTGAGCCTCTCCATGTTATACCTGTCCGCCGCAACAAGCAAATGCTGAAACATAGCATCTTCCTCTTCCTTTTCTGTCGCTGCTAAGGTGTCGGTGTACGCAAAACAGAGCAATGCCTTGAACACCTGGGCCTCCATGTCATGTATGTGCACGGTGTCGCCCTCCTTCATGCCGCCAAAGAGCATCGCGCTGAAGACTGGCGATCGGGCGGCGAGCACGCACCGGTGCGCTGCGAAGGTCTCGCCGGCAACCTCAAAAACCACATCGGCGCCCTTCTCGGTCTTGAGGAGATCCCCTGTTAGAAATAATGGGCTAATTCACTAGCCCATGTAGTATTTCAGATTTTCTCTAAATCTCAAAGCCCATGTGTGTGTGAGGCCCATGTGTGATGTAGCCCAAAATGATGGCAGCTCACAAGTGAGTGGAGTGGGAGCTAAAGTTTAGTCCCACATTGCTAGTTTGAGAGGAGTTGCACCACCTTATAAGGTGGAGTGTTCCACTAGTTGGTAAGTGAGTGAGAACAAGAGACTCTCTCACGCGCTCCTCCTCCTCCGCCGCTCGCACGCACCGCCCGCCCGCCCGCCCGCCCGCCCGCCCGTCTCGTCACGACGCGCCGCGGGTTGCGGGTGGTTCGGGTCGCTCCCGGATCGTGGGCTACTGTAACCGACCTACGACGTGGACTTGGCCCACGTTGTACCCGTTAGGGTTTTTCCCGTGCCGCACTATATATTGTCGTGCACTGCGTGCGCCGCAGAACCTCTGAACCAATCTAGGTTTTGCTAATCTCGTGCCACCGTAGTCTACTCCATCCCGATCGCCAGCGTGCACCGGCGAGCGGGAGAGCAGGTCTCCGGAACCGTTAGCTCTTGCGATCCTGTACGGGAGAGGGCTAATTAGGTTTTTGGGAAGCGCTCCGCGCGACTGCTCAAGTTCGTCATCACGGCTCGTCTTCCCGGTCGCTCGGTGGGACCTAAAGCTCGTCGTCTCCAACGCCGTCTTCTTCGACCGGTCATCGCCAACGTTGTCGTCAACAACATCGGTACGGCAACGGCTACGACTACTTCCTCCACCACGGATCGGTACGTGTTGCGTGATCCAATCTGCTGGCTTAACATGTTTTCTGCTAGTATGCTGCTATTCATGTTAGTTAATACTTTTAGTATGTTTGAGATTAACATGTTAGTAGCGATTGTTGTCATGCTTAATATTCTGGAATTAATCATGGAATTATTGCCTAATTACTCAACAATCCAAAAACCTAATTATAGGCAATTTCCTGAGTTATCAATGGCTGGTTTTGCTGATGCTATGAGGCCGGAAAAGTTTACCGGTGTGAGCTTTAAGAGGTGGCAAGTGAAGTGCCAACTCTGGCTTATGGCTTTGAAAATATTCCATGTCAGTAAAGGCATGCCCGAGGGAACTATTTCTGAGCAAGATCAGGAAAAGTTCCGGTATGACAATACTGCCTTCAGTGGATGTATTCTTAGCGTTCTTGATGGCCGTCTGTGCGATGTGTACATGCACATAGAGGACGACAAGGAGCTCTGGGAAGCACTGAATGCGAAATTCGGTGCATCCGATGCTGGCAGTGAACTCTATGTCATGTAGAGTTTCCATGATTACAGGATGGTCAATAACCGTTCTGTAGTGGAACAGGCTCATGAAATTGAGTGTATTGCAAAGGAGCTCGAACTTCTCAAGTGTGCCATACCCGACAAGTTTGTGGCTGGGTGCATTATTGCAAAGTTGCCTCTGTCTTGGAGGAACTTCGCCACAACTCTTAAACATAAGAGACAGGAGATATCAGTTGAAAATCTGATTGCGTCTCTTGATGTTGAGGAGAAATCTCGGGCTAATGACACTAATGAGAGAGGCGGTGAGGGTCAGTCTAGCGCCAACATGGTGCAGAAGAACTCACATGTCAAGAACAAAGGGAATTTCAAGCCCTCGTTCAATAAGCCTGCAAAGACTACTGACTTCAAGAAGAAGAAGAAGAAGAAGGTGAACAAAGCTGAGCAGGGAGGATGTTATACCTGCGGACAGCTTGGCCACTATTCCAAGAACTGCCCTGAACGTGCAGATCGCAAAGGAAAAGATGGCACCAATACTGTCAACGTCGTGACCGCTAGCAATACTGATGGGTATGGTAATTTACCTGTTGTGCTTTCAGTATTTCAATCTTCATGTTGGTGGATTGATACGGATGCTAATGTTCATGTGTGTTCTGACATCTCTATGTTCACTTCTTACCAGGTCGCACGGGATTCCTCCGTCCTAATGGGGAATGGATCACATGCTTCTGTTCGTGGTGTTGGCACGGTAGATCTGAAGTTTACTTCGGGGAAGATCGTGTAGCTGAGGAACGTGCAGCATGTCCCTACTATGAACAAGAATCTCGTTAGCGGCTCCCTTCTATGCAGAGATGGGTTTAAAGTAGTCTTAGAGTCCAATAAAGTGGTTGTGTCAAAGTTTGGACAATTTATTGGTAAAGGTTATGAGTGCGGAGGCTTGTTCCGCTTTTCCCTTTCAGATTTTTGTAATAAGTCAGTAAACCATATTTGTGGCAATGTGGATTCGGATGCTAGTGTTTGGCACTCTCGTTTATGTCACGTTAATTTTGGTTTAATATCTCGGCTATCCAGCATGTGTTTAATTCCGAAATTCACCATTGCCAAAGGTTCTAAGTGCCATAGTTGTGTGCAATCTAAGCAACCTCGGAAGCCTCACATGGCGGTCGAGGAGAGAAACTTGGCACCTCTAGAACTCATACATTCTGATCTATGCGAGATGAATGGTGTGTTGACAAAAGGTGGAAAGAGATATTTCATGACATTAATTGATGATGCTACTAGGTTCTGCTATGTTTATTTGTTGCAAACTAAAGATGAAGCGTTAGACTACTTTAAGATCTATAAGGCTGAAGTTGAAAATCAATTAGAGAGAAAGATCAAGCGTCTTAGGTCAGATCGTGGTGGAGAATATTTTGCGAAAATATTTGATGAATTCTGTGAGGAACACGGCATTATTCATGAGAGGACGCCTCCCTACTCACCCCAATCAAACGGGGTTGCCGAGAGGAAAAACCGCACGCTGACCGACTTGGTGAATTCCATGTTGGACACTGCGGGTTTATCTAAGGCATGGTGGGGGGAGGCCTTGTTGACTTCATGTCATGTCCTGAATAGAGTTCCTAACAAGAATAAAGAGAAAACCCCTTATGAGGAGTGGGTTGGAAGAAAGCCATCACTTTCTTATTTGCGTACTTGGGGATGCTTGGCAAAAGTCAACATTCCTATTCCGAAGAAACGCAAACTCGGACCAAAGACAGTGGATTGTATTTTTCTGGGCTATGCGCAGCGTAGCATTGGTTATAGATTTTTAGTGGTTAAATCTGAGGTTCCGGATATGCATGTTGATACTATAATGGAATCTCGTGATGCAACATTTTTTGAGAATATGTTTCCTATGAAAGATATGCATAGCACTGCTAGAATTTCTTCTGAAATAATTCCTGAATCTAGTACATCTAGTGATCATTCTGAACAACCACTTGAGACTGTCCTAGAGAAGGATGACAATGAAGCTCCTAAGAGGAGCAAGAGACAGAGGTTTGAAAAATCCTTTGGTGATGATTTCATTGTGTACCTTGTGGACAATACTCCTACGTCCATTGCAGAGGCGTTCGCATCTCCTGATGCGGATGACTGGAAAGAAGCTGTCCATAATGAGATGGACTCGATTCTTTCTAATGGGACATGGGAACTGTCTGAACGACCGTATGGGTGTAAACCAGTGGGTTGTAAGTGGGTGTTCAAAAAGAAGCTGCGGCCTGATGGTACTATTGAGAAGTACAAGGCGCGGCTTGTGGCCAAGGGCTACACGCAGAGAGAAGGCGAAGATTACTTCGATACCTATTCACCTGTCGCTAAACTGACCACCATTCGTGTACTACTTTCCCTGGCTGCCTCTTATGCTCTTATCGTACATCAAATGGACGTAAAGACAGCTTTTCTCAATGGAGAGTTGGAAGAGGAGATCTATATGGATCAGCCTGATGGGTTCGTGGTAAAGGGTGAAGAGAGAAAGGTATGCAAGTTGTTGAAGTCCTTGTACGGACTGAAACAAGCACCTAAGCAATGGCATGAGAAGTTTGACAGAACTCTGACTTCTGCGAGCTTTGCCATTAATGAGGCTGATAGGTGTGTGTATTATCGCCATGGTGGGGGCGATAGTGTCATATTATGCTTGTATGTCGATGACATATTGATATTTGGTACAATCATGAATGTGATAAATGAGGTCAAGTCGTTTCTGTCAAAATGCTTTGACATGAAAGATCTGGTAGAAGCTGATGTAATTCTGAACATCAAGCTAATTAAGGATGAGAGTGGGATTGTTTTAACACAATCACACTATGTTGAGAAGGTCTTGAGCCGGTTCGGTTTTATAGACAGCAAGCCTTCTCCAACACCTTATGATCCTAGTGTGGCACTTCGAAAGAACAAGAAGGAATCGGTAGATCAATTGAGATACTCTCAGATAATCGGTTCACTCATGTACCTCGCGAGCGCGACGAGACCTGATATCTCATATGCTGTAAGCAAGTTGAGCAGGTTCATGTCAAACCCGGGTAATGATCATTGGCATGCACTTGAAAGGGTCATGCGCTATCTGAATGGTACAATGAGTTATGGGATTCACTATTCTGGGCACCCTGCCGTGCTAGAGGGATATAGTGACTCTAACTGGATTTCAGATGCTGATGAGCTCTACGCCACAAGTGGGTATGCATTTACCCTTGGAGGTGGCGCAGTGTCATGGAGGTCTTGTAAACAGACCATATTGACGAGGTCAACTATGGAAGCAGAACTTACTGCTTTGGATACAGCCACTGTAGAGGCAGAATGGCTGCGTGAGCTCTTGATGGACTTGCCGGTGGTTGACAAACCATTGCCGGCCATCCTTATGAACTATGACAACCAAACGGTGATTGTCAAAGTGAACAGTGCTAAGGATAATGCGAAGTCATCAAGACACGTTAAAAGACGTTTGAAATCTGTCAGGAAACTGAAAAACTCCGGAGTAATTACTGTTACGTATATTCAAACAGACAAAAACCTGGCAGATCCCTTTACAAAGGGACTATCACGAAATGTGATAGAGAGTGCATCGAGGGAGATGGGTATGAGACCCATGAGTGTTACACCATAGTGGTAACCCAACCTATGTGATCGGAGATCCCGTGAAGTAGGACCTGGGAAAAACAAACTAGTGGTTTAACAGATGAGAGCTTTTTGTTACCCTCTCTAAGTGAAGATGCACGAGCTCTCAGAAAGCTGTAAGGCAGGTTGGCAACATGCCTTAATGTGGTTCTATTGGCTATTTATAGCAAAGATGCTGTCCTACAGAGCATTCTTGAAAGAACACACCTATATGAGTTCCGACTGTTAAACGTCGCAGTCTATGAGATTTGGGTGATCTCTAGTAAACTCATGAAGAGACCAGGGAGTATGACGCATATGCTCCACCCGCGGGGTAGGCTACTGGCAGCCAGGTACTGGTTATGACTTTGAGTGAAGTCTGTTGGCACCAAACTTGCAATTCAAGGTTCGTCCATTGTTCAAGTTGCTGGTAGATGTAGCTTGAAGCTCTAGGCGGAAGTTCAACTTAACAGTCTCTGCTGAAACACTGGTATATAAACAAGAAACGAGGATTGACAAATCTTCAAATGGGCATTTGAGATCTGGTGGGGGATTGTTAGAAATAATGGGCTAATTCACTAACCCATGTAGTATTTCAGATTTTCTTTAAATCTCAAAGCCCATGTGTGTGTGAGGCCCATGTGTGATGTAGCCCAAAAATGATGGCAGCTCACAAGTGAGTGGAGTGGGAGCTAAAGTTTAGTCCCACATTGCTAGTTTGAGAGGAGTTGCACCACCTTATAAGGTGGAGTGTTCCACTAGTTGGTAAGTGAGTGAGAACAAGAGGCTCTCTCACGCGCTCCTCCTCCTCCTCCGCCGCTCGCACGCACCGCCCGCCCGTCTCGTCACGACGCGCCGCGCCGCGCCGCGCCGCGGGTTGCGGGAATCTCGCCGAGCTGAGCTTTATTTTTGCAGTCCGGGAAAACGGTCTGGACGGACGCGTCACAGTTAGTCGGTTCGGGTCGCTCCCGGATCGTGGGCTACTGTAACCGACCTGCGACGTGGACTTGGCCCACGTTGTACCCTAGGTTTTTCCCGTGCCGCACTATATATTGTCGTGCACTGCGTGCGCCGCAGAACCTCTGAACCAATCTAGGTTTTGCCAATCTCGTGCCTTGCGCCGCCACCGTAGTCTACTCCATCCCGATCGCTGGCATGCACCGGCGAGTGGGAGAGCAGGTCTCCGGAACCGTTAGCTCTTGCGATCCTGTACGGGAGAGGGCTAATTAGGTTTTTGGGAAGCGCTCCGCGCGACTGCTCAAGTTCGTCGTCACGGCTCGTCTTCCCGGTCGCTCGGTGGGACCTAAAGCTCGTCGTCTCCAACGCCGTCTTCTTCGACCGGTCATCGCCAACGTTGTCGTCAACAACATCGGTACGGCAACGGCTACGACTACTTCCTCCACCACGGATCGGTACGTGTTGCGTGATCCAATCTGCTGGCTTAACATGTTTTCTGCTAGTATGCTGCTATTCATGTTAGTTAATACTTTTAGTATGTTTGAGATTAACATGTTAGTAGCGATTGTTGTCATGCTTAATATTCTGGAATTAATCATGGAATTATTGCCTAATTACTCAACATCCCCAAGGTGCTGTTGCAGGTCAGATGGAGCCACAGAGACGAAGGTTGGAGGGGTGATCTCGGTCAGATCCTCTGCACGGTAATCGCCGATGACAACAACATCGCACCTGATGGTGAAAGAATCTTCCTTGAGATGCTCCGACTTGTCCAGATCTGCCCTCTTGATGAAATTCCCGATCCCCAGGTCACCCTGGCAACTGTAGTGGTTTGCCGTTGCTGATGACGCTAACGGAGTAGCTGGGTCCTTGACCTCGCCGGCGAAACGGAATTTGTGCTGCGCCTTCACCGCCATGGGAACACTGTCGTCGAGAACAAGGAAGAGGGATATGTACTCCGCGCACACAGCGTTGCAGCCGTTGGGGTAGTAATCGATGTGCCATCGGTATCCGCCGAGGGCGAAAGGGCGGGATTCGATCTTGTCTCCGGTGGGGACGCTCTTGGTGAGGGAGTAGCAGTCGATCTTGAGGAGGTGGTGCCCTCTCGATGTAGTGGCGACGATGGCGGAGGCGGACCGTGACAGCTTGCCGGCGGCGGCCGCCATGGTCAACCTGCAACGCGAGATGGGGAGTTGAAACTTGCCCGCCGTCTCCGGCTCAGATCGGTCGCTGATTCCGGCGGAAGTGCTGCTACTATGGTTGGGCTAGCGCAGAATGGTAGGTGGGATTTGAGCGGAGGAACAGAAAGTCGTCAAGCATGAACCCGCCCGGGAGCATTCCATAAACAATGGGTTTACTAGCCGGAAGGAAATAATATCAATGGATCTCGGTATCCGCCATGGATATTATTCAAAAAATATCAAAACACTTCAAAAATCTTAGAAGAAGGACAACAACCATATATTAGTTTTCTAAGTATGTGCAAAGTTTCATGGTGAAATGACACTTTGGGTGCTCTGTACGGAAAAATAAAATCAGTGCTCATTTGTGGAAACCAACATATCACAAAATGAGCAATGATTTTGTCTCTTTTTTTGCAAAGAGCACCTCACATGCCATTTCATCTCGAAATCTTGTCCGTATTTAGAAATTAGCATTTATTTGTTGTCCTGTTTTTTCAGATTTAGAAAATGAGCAATGAAATGTTCTCATATTTCTTTGAACTTTGAAATGAGGCAGGAGCAGGTGAGCTCGGGTGTCAAAATGTTGCTACTACTAGGGCGTGTTTGGTTGCCCACTGCAAGCCCGTGCAACCCGTGGAGACGAGTTTTTGGCCTGTTTGCTTGGCTAAGCTGGTTCGCGTTCCTGCACAGCGTGAATCTTAAAACACTGTCGGGCCAGGCCCAGGGGAAACGGTCGATTCGGTCGTTTCCGTGGAGCCACCCTTCCGTAGGCCAAAACTCGCTCCCTCCTGCACGCACGGGGAAGGGACGGGAGACGCCGCGTCCCTTCAAAAAACACGCGCCATAAATCCCCTCACCGCCCATCTTCCCCAGTCACTCCACTCATTCGTCTCCTCTCTCCTCTCTCCTTCGTTCTCTCTTCCTCGGCGGTTCCCCTGCAGCCAGCACGCCCACAGCTTCGCCGCCTGCATCCTCGGTGGGAGAGGAAGCCAGGCCGTCCATACTTCTTCATCAGCCGGTTAGATGTTCGTCACCAGCAACGGCCGCGCTGCTCGAGGGCTTCATCCATGGCGGTAAAGATGTTCTACACCCCTTAAGAGCTAGTTTCTATCCTAGATCTGTAGATCGTGGTAGATGTTTTGACGTAGGTTGACATGCACAGTATATCTGCCTCGATTTAGAGTTCGATCTGTGTTCTAGGGTTTGATTTTGTAGTGTGCGTGATTATTTTTTACATGGGGCGATGATGAACACTAGCAAATGTGTCTTAGGGTTTAGGGCCGAAAACATGGTAACCTTGATTTATACATTGGCTTTGGCACGATCGTCCAAACCCTAAGAACTCAGCTTGATTTATGCTAACTGAGGCCGAGAATCGATCTGAAAGATGTACTGTTTTCTGTTCCTTTCCTTCATGATGGGCGATGATTAAACTAAGCCAAGATAGTTGCAAGGAGATTGTCTACATCACCTAGGGGAAAATGCAGGGACAATGCTTGTATTATCACTACGTTCTTGTAGGCACTCTTTTTGCCCATTGATGGCATACATGTATGAGGCTACTATGCATTCGAGAGGTGTCTCTTAGTATTTGTTGCTATGCAGTAATGGAACTATTTGTGCATGATAGTAGGTATTAAGAGATCATCTTTTGAGTGTTGTTTTCCTGTTCCTATGATGATCTGATGGACTTCTGAGGCAGTACAAGCACTGCTAGCACAAGACAGCCACCAAAATTAACAGGCAGACACAACTCATTGTGTCCTTACTTGGTTTTGGTTGGTTATCTTCTGCTGCAGAAATGTTCAGCATACCTGAGGTTCCATGTTGTGTTTTTGATCTGCACCAAGCCAATGATTACAGTGTGACATGAGTCACATGACATATGTGTAGGGAGTTGATTGTATAGAATTTTGTAGGATTGGTATGAGGCAATTTTGACACAACTTGGCTATTTGTTTTGCAGTCAACGAAGGGCAAGAACATTGAAGGAGGCAGTGCTTCCAAGAGGAGGAAGGTCGTCGTCGGGCACTTTCACGATGAGGTGTGTCCAACCCACTTCTGCAAGGTTATCCAGGCAACTGCGTTGGACTTGCTGCCCATTCCTCCAGCCTTCCATCATCATCTAGGAGACCCTCCCTAAAGAGATCATCCTTAAGATGAACACCGGCTGCAAATGGGGGGTCAGCATCGTCGACCATAATGGGTCTGCAGCGATTGACAACGGATGGGCAGCATTTGCAATGTGCCACAACCTCAAAATCGAAGACTTCTTGACCTTCAAGATGCTGAAACCAACTGTGTACAGAGTGATCATCTTCAGTACAGATGGCTCCGAGATTGTGAAGAAGTGTGATGCACATCCTTTCAACCTGCTTCTGGAGAGGTCATGAACTTTGATGTTCAGTTTGTCTCTCAAACTTGATGTCTATGAGTGTTAGTCTGTACTGTGGTTGTCTATGACTGTTATCGCTATGAACTTTGCCTGTTTTAGTCTCATCATCGCTATGAATGTCATGACTGCTAGTCTATAGTGTGTTGTGCTGTACTTATACTGGTAAGCTCACCACTCAAAAAAATGGTGACAGTACAAGACTAGGCGCACGTAACTAAACATCCAGCTTTGCATAGGAGTTGCACACCAGGCACCATCTGGCAAGGTTTGCCGAGTGCTTCATTTCGCTCTTGACAGCTGTGAACAGGCTTGCGGTCCAAGGCTGGCTACACCGTGCACCACACAACCAGTCGCTGCCCTCGCGCGCGCGGTTCAGAACGCGCGACTGCCGGAGGTTGGCATGGAAGTCTTGCGCGTACCGCCAACACACCCCTATAGCTAACACAAGTGTGCATGCTTGGACCATTAACTACAAATTGATCAGAGATCGAGTTATTAGGTAACAATGGCGCCCAGGTCGGCACTCGTCGTGTGCGCCGCCGCGCTGCTGCTCGCCGCCACCGCCGTGGCTCAGGACGTCGGCTCCGTCATCACGCAGTCCATGTTCGAGACCATGCTGCCCAACCGCAACCCCTTCTACACCTACGACGCCTTCATCGCCGCCGCCAAAACCTACCCGGCTTTCGGCACCGCCGGCGGCGACCAACTGTTGAAGCGCGAGCTCGCGGCCTTCTTCGGCCAGACCTCGCACGCACGAGACCACCGGCGGTATGTATATATTTCCTTCTTCTGCACCAAAACTCAAGTATAGCAAGTTCATAGTTTGGATTTGATTGTTGGTCGTGCTTGTGTTGTATGTATACTGCAGGAGGCTCGGATGGTGGGTACAAGTACATAGAGCAGATAGACAAGTCTGGTGATCCACGCTACTACGGACGGGGACCCATTCAGTTGACAGGGTAAGAAGACAGGTAGAGAAATAAGTAGAATTAACGCCTGTTCTGCTCTGATATAACCAACGTTTGCCTGCTCCATCGATATAACAGGGTGTCCAACTACAAGGCCGCCGGCGACGCGCTGAACTTGCCCCTGGAGGCCAACCCGGACCTGGTGTCGACCGACCCGGTGGTTCTGGATGACGGCGCAGGCGCCCAAGCCCTCGTGCCACGACGTCATCCTCGGCAACTGGACGCCCACCGACGCCGACCGCGCCGCCGGACGGCTGCCCGGCTACGGCGTGATCACCAACATCATCAACGGCGAGGTCGAGTGCGGCAAGGGCCAGATGGCCAACGACCCCAACGCCGACCGCATCGCCTACTACAAGCGCTACTGCGACATGCTCGGCACTACCTACGGGGACAACCTGGACTGCTACTCCCAGAAGAACTTCGCGTCCTAGTTGTACTATTGAGCAGCTTACATACACAGCACAGTGTGCGCATATGTATTATATTTCTGTATCCATTATTATGAATAATAAGTGGCATATGCCATCGTGGAATTAATAGAGATCCATCCGTTACGCAAGCCGTTCTATCGTTCATCTGAGTTGTTCAAGTATTCGATTAAATAGAAAACCTTTTCTTTGCTCTATGGAAAATCCTTTTTTTCATTGATTTTCCATTGGAGACCGTCGGTCGGATGAGTGAAACAAAAAATTACCAAATGCATGATGAGTCACAAACTGAAATGTTGTGATCGTCGTTGGTCCTAAAAATGCCCTAAAACAGAACTATTCCCTTGGAGAAAAGAAAAATGCATGATAAGAGACAACATGGATTAGCCAAAGTTTGAAATTTCGTGTGTTCGCCTGTGTCCAAGAAATGACCCAGGACATTTGATTTCGTGGGCTATATATAGCCACTACGGGAAACGCACGAGACGCCGACGGCCAGAAGCCGTCGGCGTATAAATACGCCGACGGCAGCCGTTGGCGTCTTCCCGTCGGCGTACCACTTCCGTCGTCGGCGTATCTAAACCCCGTCGGCGTACGTGGTGTGGGCCCCACAAGACGGCATCCGACCGTTTCCGTCAGCGCACCATACATTGCCGTCGGCCTCTGAGTGCCGATTATTTTTATTTTTTGAATTTTTTTTTGAAATTTTTTGTGAACTTTTTTTAATTCTTTTTATTTGTATTTCAAAATTTTCAACTTAGTCACATATTTAATCCTTAATTGCACACTTAGTTATATATCAAAGTACTTACCCAGGTCAAACTTCCCGGTTAGGTCACCCATCCTCAGATTGCTCCAGCCCAAACACGCTTAACTTTTGAGTTCCTTCCAAACTAGCTTCCAAATAAGAAATTAGAACTTACTGATATTAGTATCCTATCAATCATATTAACCCCTCGGTTATGATATTACACTTTTCGTTGTTTAAATTTTAAAAATTTGTTTGAGTAAAGTAACAATGATTATGTAATATTATATTTTTAATAAATAATAATAAAATTAATTTTAGTTTACTATTTTCCTTTTTATATTTAATATGGAATAATTCATATCTTTAAATCCGTAAATCGAAATTTGACAAATTAAATACCTAAATCGATTAGAAAAATGAGAGGAATTCAAATATTTCATCCACACCATCTTTTGCATCACAAAAACCTTGATAGTTATAGGAAATTGAGAAAATACTCAAAAAATGAAATTCATTTTTAATTTTTTAGTATCAAAACAAGCATTTTTTGTGAAGCAACTACCAAAACGGCTCACCGAAAGAGCAACATCCAAATAGTTAGAAAATAGTAGACCATCTTATAAGTGCATTTAACCTTGGGTTTGGATATAAAAACATACTTGGTATTTCAAACATTTCAGATAAATTCCTGCCGATTTCGCTGGAAGTGGGTCTGATTTGAACTACGAGTGCCGCATAGTTTGGTCATGATTTTTTGAAAAATCACTTTTAGATTTAAAATGTATACTTTCTTTAGCGATCTTTGACGGTTTTTGTTGTATCGAAGTTACAGTTAGGTTTAGGTTTATCGTTAGGGTTTACGGTCTCGGTTTCGGGATAGGGTTAGACATAACTAATTCAAAAAAAATGAAAAACCTTCACATGGCATCCTTTTATGTGACCTACCACCTGGAAAAAATTATAAATGTGAGTTATAGAGGTTTTTATAAAACAAATCTTCACAGAAATGAGCTACGAGTTACAAAGATGTATGGTTTTCGACTGAAATGAGCTAGGGTATAACATTTAACATAGCAAAAAGAATGTCGGAATGAGGCAATATTTTGCACACTAGTGTATCTTGGTTGTAGAATAGTATTGCCTAAGGGGTTTAGGGTTTTCGTTGAATAAAAAACCTATTTTTTATTTTTTACTGTCAAAACAGTCTTTTTTGTGAAGCAGCTACCAAAACGGCTCACCGAAAAAGGAACATCCTAATAGGTAGAAAATAGTAGACCATCTTATAACTGTATTTAACCTTGGGTTTGGATATAAAAACATACTTGGGTATTTTAAACATTTCAGATAAGTTCCTGCCGATTTCGCTGGAATTGGGTCTGATTTGAACTACGAGTGCCGCATAGTTTGGAAATGATTTTTTGAAAAAATCACTTTTAGATCCAAAATGTATACTTTCTTTAGAGGTCTTGACGGTTTTTGTTGGATCGAAATTACAGTTAGGTTTAGGTTTATCGTTAGGGTTTACAGTCTCGGTTTCGGGCTAGGGTTAGACATAACTAATTCAAAAAAATTAAAAAAATAGAAAACCTTCACATGGCATCCTTTTATGTGACCTACCACCTAGAAAAAATTATAAACATGAGTTATGAAGGTTTTTATAAAAAAAACTTCACAGAAATGAGCTACGAGGTATAAAGATGTATGGTTTTCGACTGAAATGAGCTAGGGTATAACATTTAACATAGCAAAAAGTGTCGGAATGAGGCAATATTTGACACACTGGTGTATCTTGGTTGTAGAATAGTATTGACTAAGGGGTTTAGGGTTTTCGTTGGATAAAAAACCCATTTTTCATTTTTTTTTAGTGTCAAAACAGGCTTTTTTGTGAAGCAGCTACCAAAACGGCTCACCGAAATAGGAACATCCAAATAGATAGAAAATAGTAGACCATCTTATAAGTGCATTTAACCTTGGGTTTGGATATAAAAACATACTTGAGTATTTCAAACATTTCAGATAAGTTCCTGCCGATTTCGCTGGAAGTGGGTCTGATTTGAACTACGAGTGCCGCATAGTTTGGTCATGATTTTTTGAAAAAATCACTTTTAGAACCAGGTCAAAGTTAGTTTGAGTACCTATGTTGAGTACTGTGTGTGTGCCCACCTATGTTGAGTACTGTGTGTTTGTGCCCACCTATGTTGAGTACCTATGTTGAGTACTGTGTATGTGCTCACCTATGTTGAGTACCTATGTTCAGCTTCCTTCTAAAGACGCTTCTGTTTCTTTCTACTCCTGGCATTTTGTTTTCTTCTGAAGTTGTTTTTGTATTTTCTGAACCTTAGTGGATAAAATGGGCATGCAGACTTTGTTCTCGCTAAACAACAGATAACCTAATTTATGTTGGACTGTTATACAAAAACAATATATATACTGGACCATTATAGTTAGTTCAAACGTTATTTTATACGGGTTCCGGAAGATTCAAACCGTTATTTTATGCGGGTGGGATACCGAAATTGGGAGGGAAATTATAGATCCAATATATATATAAATTATAAATACATTAAATATTATATATAGAAATAAATAAATATAATTTTAGTTATAATAGTTGAAAAAAATACGCCGATGGTGGCCGTCGGCGTCTAAATTCAAACGTACGGCGACGGCAAGGCCGTCGGCGTCTCAACGTAGCAAGACGGCCGTCCCCGCTCCATCACGGCAGGCGTTTGTACGCCGACGGCCTTAGGTACGCCGACGGCTGCCGTCGGCGTATGCATACTACGCCGACGGGGATATGTACGCCGACGGCCGGGATCGCGGCTGCCCTAGCTCGGGTTGTACGCCGACGGCCCCGACATTTGGCAGTCGGCGTATAATCCGGCCGTCGGCGTCGTGTGCGTTTCCCGTAGTGAGCATTTGACACCGGTCAGATGAGACAAAAATGAAATGTCGTGACAATCATCCCTAATTCGAAAAATGCACGAAACATCAGATTTCGTGGGCTATAGAGGCGACATTTGCCTAGTATTGTGGTACATTTCCTTCATTTTCCACCAAAAAAACACAATCCCACCGGGCTCACACGTCCTGGTCTTATCCTATATTGGTCACACAACTTTGTATATACAAAAAACCACAAAACACAAGCCAGCTAGATATACCAACACCCGATGCAAGAAGTCTTCAGCAGTAGGCACTCGGATCCGTGACAACCAAATATTTATCAAATTTAGCCATAGATCACAAATAATGCAAGAGTGGCGGTGACGGCTTGGCTGGTGGAGGAGGCTAAATTGGAGTGATTAGGGTTGTGTTTTCGTTAGAGGGGCAGCAAGTAAACCCCTAGAAAAACCCTCACACATGCGCGCCATGACTGTCGTCGTGCTATCGTGCAATCATTCGACCATTCATGTAATTTTCGTTGGGTGTCACCATTGTAAAGCAAAGTTTCCAGCTATCGAAGATTGTTATATATCACTTGAGTAGTATGTACTGTACGTGACACCTTTCCTGCATTGATCAGGATCGTCACGTCTAGTTGTAAAGCTGGCGAAGGTTTTTGTCCGCTTCGATCGATCTATCGTTTTTCTTCAGGACGTGAGGTGCACGTTTGACTGTCCGACTGGCTTGTACACACAACATCTGGCTCGGGTAAAGACTCGAGGAGTCAATGTTCGATAGCCCCGCTGTCGGCACGGTGATGCTAACCGCGCCGTGTAGCCGCCGGCAAGGTGGTTCGGTTCAGACTCTTGCTAGCAGTTCACGCGCACCGACGAAAACAGCAAGCCCAGTCGCTCCAACCATGTCTGCCCGTATTTCCAAATTTATCTTCGTACTAATACTCATTTCGGCCATCTCGGCTTCTTCGTCCAGTCTGACCAGTGGAGACGGCAATGGCACGGACCGTGCCGCGTTGCTCGCTTTCAAATCCCAGCTCGCCGATCCTCTTGGCATCCTTGATGCCAACTGGACCACCAACACGTCTTTCTGTCACTGGATCGGCGTCTCGTGCAGCCGGCGAAGGCAACGCGTCACCGCTCTATCGTTGTCGGGTATGCCTCTCGTCGGATCAGTGGCAACTCATGTCGGTAATCTCTCTTTCCTCTCCGTCCTAAACCTCGGCTATACCAATCTCACGGGCTCCATCCCCGACGAAATTGGTAGGCTACATCGACTTCGGTCTCTCATTCTTCGAGGAAATAGCCTATCAAACCTCATACCTACTGCCATAGGGAACCTCACAAGGCTCGAGTTCCTTAATCTGGATTTGAACCAACTCTCTGGCCAGATCCCTCTCGAGATGTTGTTGCGTACGCACAACCTTAGAAAAATCAATCTGTTTGAAAATGATCTCAGTGGACAAATACCGCTGTATTTGTTCAACAACACACCTTTCTTGACGTTCCTCAATTTTGGAAATAACAGCCTTTCAGGACCTATACCACAAGCGGTTGCATCCCTATCCATGCTTGATTACTTGAACCTAGAGCATAATCAACTCTCTGGCATTGTACCACAAGCCATTTACAACATGTCCGGGCTACGAGTTATAGCGCTCACACGCAGCCGAGCAATGAAAGTTTTAGGCTCCCAATGTTGGAGTATTTTGAGCTAGCTGATAACAAATTTGCTGGTAAATTTCCATCGGGGCTTGCATCATGCAAATACCTGAAAAGAATTGATTTGGATATGAACTCATTTGTGGATGTTGTGCCAACATGGTTAGCCAAATTGTCACACCTCGACTATCTTTCCTTGGGATTTAATAACCTCATTGGCTCAGTCCCACCTACTCTTAGCAATCTCACCACTCTTACCATACTACACCTCGCCTTCTGCAACCTCACCGGGGAAATTCCATCAGAATTAAGTCTTATGCAGGAGCTATTGTTCCTTTATCTTGGAGGCAACCAATTGACGGGTGAAATCCCACCTTCCCTCGGCAATTTATCAAAATTGTCTTATCTAGCTTTGGAAAGGAATCAATTGTCCGGTCAAGTACCAACAATACTGGGGGAAAATGAAGCTTTTTACCACCTTGATTTGTCATCTAACTATTTAGAGGGGAATCTAGACTTCTTGATAGCTTTTTTCAACTGCCGACTACTCCAAGTCCTTATCATATCAAACAATTCTTTCACAGGCGTTCTCTCTGGCCCTGTGGGAAACCTCACTTCACGATTAATCATATTCGATGCAAGTTATAACAAGCTAATAGGTGAATTTCCAGTAGCAATTTCAAACATAAGTAGCCTTGAGTTGTTAAATCTAAGTAATAACCAATTGACCGGGCCAATCCCAGAATCCATCACTGCATTGGAACATATAGCATTGCTTAATCTCTCATACAATTGTATGTTGGGTCGCATCCCAATGCAAGTGGGTATGCAAAGGAGTCTCGTAAAATTATTTATCCAAGCAAACAAATTCTCGGGCACTATACCAAGCAGCTTTGGTAATCTTAGTTTGTTAGAAAACACAGACTTGTCCAATAATAAGTTGAGTTCAGCAATACCCGCGAGCTTTTTCAACCTACATAAACTTATCAGAATAGATCTTTCTCGCAATTCATTTGCTGGTGCACTACCTCCCGATATTTCTGTGCTAAGACAAATAAATCAAATGGATCTTTCCTGCAACTTCTTGATTGGAAACATCCCAGAATCGTTTGGAGAACTTATTATGTTAACAAACCTAAATCTATCGCATAATTCCATCGAAGGCTCAATACCAGATCGACTCAAAAAACTTAAAAGTATAACAACATTAGACATTTCATCTAACAAACTCTCTGGTCCCATTCCCATGTTTCTCGCCAAATTTGCCTACTTGACTACATTGAATCTGTCGTTCAATATGCTAGACGGCCCAATACCCGAGGGAGGTGTTTTCTCAAACCTCACCTTGCAATCTTTGACTGGGAATGCTAGACTCTGTGGCACGCCACTACAATTTTCTCCATGCAGTGATAGATCTCGGTCAACTAATAGACACTTGCTACAAGTTATACTCCCAACAATCACATTAGCTTTTGGCACCATTTCCCTTTGCGTATACCTATGGTCTGGAAAGAAACTGAAGAAGGGAGAGTTCAAAGCTCTTTGCTATCCAACTGATGGCATATGCCATCAGATAATCTCCTACCATGAGCTCAGCCGTGCGACCAATAGTTTCAGTGAAGATAACATATTGGGATCCGGAAGCTTTGGAGAAGTCTACAAGGGACAATTGAGTAGTGGCTTGGTGGTTGCGGTAAAAGTTCTTGACATGCAAATGGAGCAGGCCATCCGAAGTTTTGATGCCGAGTGTCGAGTGCTTCGCATGGTGCGACACCGCAACCTAATAAAGATAATAAATACATGTTCCAACCTTGACTTCAGAGCACTTGTGCTTCCATACATGCCAAATGGCAGCTTGGATATGCTCCTACACCGGCATCCAAGTAAATCGCCCTTGGGTTTCTTTGAGAGACTATGCATCATGCTCGATGTGTCGATGGCAATGGACTATCTACACCATGAGAACTACGAGCTGATCTTGCACTGTGACTTGAAGCCTAGCAATGTGTTGTTTGATGAAGAGATGACGGCGCATGTGGCGGACTTTGGCATTGCAAGGTTGCTTCTAGATGACAACTCCATGACAAGTGTGAGCATGCCTGGAACCGTTGGGTACATGGCACCATGTATTTAATCAGCTAGCTCTTGTTATTTTGCTCAACTAAGTTTTAGTTAAACCATTGACAAATTATGACTCAACTAAAATTAGCATGGTTTAGCAACTATATTTAATTTAAAATTTTGTTTTTCTCAAGCAGAGTACGGGTCACTTGGAAAAGCATCACGGAAGAGCGACATGTTCAGCTACGGAATCATGTTGCTTGAAGTCTTCACCGGAAGGAGACCCACCGATGCTATGTTCGGCGCACAACTAACCCTGAGGCAATGGGTTCATCTGGCATTTCCTACAGAGCTTGTCCAGGTCATCGATGACCAGCTACTGCAAGGTTCCTCTCTTTCTAGCTGCCGTTCGGACGTTGGTTTTCTCGCAACGGTATTCGAGCTGGGTTTGCTCTGTTCTAGCGAGTCACCTGAGGAGAGGATGACGATGCGAGATGTGGTCGTGGCGCTGAAGAAAATCAAAGCCGGTTATATCAAACGGACATCAACGACATCATCACATAACACAACACAATGATCGGTCTCCTTAGTTGCTTGCTACCATCTTATGTATAAATTCCAGGGTAAAGGCTCTATTGGGTTGTATTATATATTTGGCATGTACAGCAGTTCGTGCGTGCACAAAGGTTTATGATGTATATCTATTCCAACCTTTAGTAGGTTAGATGTTAGCTCCAAATAAAGCACACGAAACAACATCAGTAATCAGGTCTACCATGGAAGCATGATTGGGCAGCAAAGCTGAAAGAATCTATACAGATCCAATGTCATGTGTCTTCCTTGCATCGCTTGTGTTACATACAGCATAAGTACACGCAATCTCGAGCTCGGCTTGTCCTGCCTTATTGCCCACTATTTGCAAACTAATTTCCCCTAAGAGGATTTTTTAAATAGAATGATATACTACACTCTACACAGGAGCGGACTGAGAAACAGTCCTATTACCTGCAAGAACAGGGGTGCCCTGTTGCTGATGAAGGCCAGAGGAATGAAAATGCTGGACGCGCTCAAGGTACAGTGGGGTTTGCATTTCTATGAGCCGAGATATCTGCAAAACAAGATGCATTTGAGGTAACTCGGACATGACACTGAAATGTCAGTAATTCAAAAAAGTTACAGGTCTAGACATGAAAGTAATTGGCGGTGAGCTTTCGGGACAGAATTCAAAGGCCGTAGTGCTAATGGATCTTTGTTAGTAATCCTGAATCATATCAAGCAAGTAGCAACAGATAGTATATACAAAAGGCAAAAGGCACTATATTAGTTACTTACCGCTCTTCGGAACGCAAACATCTCTTCTTGACCAGACAGCATTGACACGAGGCCTTTCGTAGAGGGCCCTACTCCGACATTGCCTTCTGTGGAAACATCCCTCCTTAGCTTTGTCCCTTCGGCTTCAGTTTCAAACTGGAAACTGCATAATATGACCTCACGTGTGTGAATAAATGAATAATCATTCTTGATTCCATTAGAATTTGAATGCTTTGTATTCAAAACATTACAGAAGAATAGAAACATCATATACGACAAAGATCAACAAGCCATTTTATCAGGATTTATATTTTGTATGGAAATCGGGAGGGGGAGTTTATTGAGTAGCAATTTCAGGGCACATGACTGTGTGCCAAGTCGCAATGCCTTGTAGTTTATTGAGTAGCAATTTCAAAAGTTTCAGAATACCTACATGATATCTATTTTATTAACACCAAAATATGACACTACAATCTGCATGTTACCTCTGTAAGCTCACTAAAATTTTACAGGATCGGGAAAATATTACAGTAATGTTGTTAGAGCATCGTGCGCATAAATTTTACAGGATCAGGAAAATGTTACTTGCACTTCACGACAATCTGCATGTTACCTCTCTAAATCGAAAAGAGGTCCTTCTTCGGTTCCTTGAAAAAGATCGTCAATAGATGAAACAGCTAAACATATAAGACGGCAATGATGATTGTACAGCTCATCAATAAGGGTGATGAATCTTCTTGCCTAAATGAGGATTATATTAGAAAATATATAACACTTCATTTGGAATGAAAGTATTATGATGTACTTCTTAACAAAGTCAGAGGATCACAAAAGCAAAAGATGAACAAGTACCTTGTCACGGATCTTCATACTCATAGCTGGAAGATCTGTTATGAAAATTGTATGGTAGTTCTTGGCTATTGCTATGTAATCTGCGGCTCCGACCTAAACATTGGAACGAGCAACACAAAATAATAATTAGCGTAATCAAAGCATGTCTTAGCGAATCTATTACGAAATCTCTTTCTGAATGTCATTACAATTCAGTTCCAAATTTGTGACAAGCCAACAGTGTAATGGTCATTTGTGTCAAGCCAACAGTGCCATGGTCATGAATAGCAAGTTTCTTTTGCTTCTATTTGGATTATAGATAAATGTAAAGTAGAGAGTGAGACATTACTGGGCGGCCACATAAATACTCGAAGTCAAACCTTGCCACACCGCTACAACTTTGAGGAATCTCAAGAGACCTGTACATGTAACATTAATGTTAATATATCTACATCCATGTATATTGGTATAGAGATGATTTCAGGACACACCTTCCAAACATTACAGGAATTGTAACTGTAGTAATGTTTCCTCCTGTCTGGTTAGTTATGTCATGCCACATAGCCTCATACATACTCCTTGTGTCAGATGTGATAGGCCAAAAATAGTGATTCTGCAGACAATTTTGCAAACAACAAGAAAAAATACTGGGTAATGTAAGTGACATCCAAAAATAAGGTACATGCACTGTTAATTTATTAACATTAGGGTAGGAAAGGGAGTTAATGTTTTCTTGTTGACACACTATCCTGAATAGCAAGACGACAACCCCAAACTTTGACAATGGGATTAAGTCCATTTAATTACTGTTGGTACAAGGCAGAAGATTTCAAGAGAATGCCAACTAGATGATTTTGTAAACTAAATTAAAGATGTTCAAATTATGTGATCTAATGACCTCAACTTGTCAATCCAGTCACTGAATTCTAGACAAATTAAGTCTCTGCCTACAAAAGATCACAATACCTTAGGAACTACATATTTTTCAACATACTATCAGCTATGTCCAGAACACGTAAAGCAGACGTTTTATGCAGGTATTAGGACCAAGTGCCGAAAATTCCCTATGTCACTAGTAAGATTACAAGTCAACCTGAGTTGAGCTGTCCGTTGGAATTAGGCGGCGATAATCCGTTTCAGTTCCAGCAAGAATCTTATTACAGGTCTCGTCCAACTTAGATAAGAACTCAAGGAAGATTTCACGTTGCATTCCATCCTACAAAACCAACAGAAAGGAGTAAAAAGGTAAAAAACAATTACATAATTATTTTAACTTAAAGGTACCTATTTATCCATTCAGGTACCAGTTGATGCTGTCATTCTTATGCATTAACAAGAGTCTAGAAAATTAGATCTAAGCTTCAGAAAGTGTCTTGTCATTTCTTCTAGATGGATGCTGTGTTTCACAATAGTTAAATAACAAGAAACCGATGTGCAGATAAGTAGTTCATAGCCATTAGCCATGTTATCCTATTTCAATGAATTTCAGAAGGCCACATTATCTTTAGCTGATTCTGTATATAGCATTCGGAAAAGTAAAGATGAACTCTAATCTAGCTCCTCTACAGATTTTCACATTGACACTTTACCACTTTACTTACTTCACCTCGTTACTTAATGTTGTGCAAAGACGTTCTAATTGTAGGAACAAAGTTCTATGTAATGTACTCCCTCTGTCTCAAAATATAAGGCGCCCTTAAATTTCGCTAGTCAACGGCATATAACTTTGACCATGATTTGTACTGATAATATGTCCATGAAATTAATATAATTATGTATGGAATGAAAGAATTTTGCAATACGAATTCAACAATACCATTTATAGATTCTCAATCCATATAATTTAGTATATATTATTGGTCAAAGTTCACAGTCCAAGACCAGCATAAAAATAGCGCGCCTTATATTTTGGGATGGAGGGAGTAGTTAAAACATTTTCAGCAGGTTAGAATATGTCCATGCCTTTCACTGCCAACTTATTCTTTTGGTGTAAAGATAAGTGCTTACTTATAACACAAATAAAAAATAATAATCACAAAGGTACCTACCTGATTCAGATCTTCTGGTGCCTTATTACTGGTAGCAACAAGTACAGTTCCTGTGCTTAACAGTCTGTTCAGAATACCAGACAGGGCGACAACAGCAAATACATCAATAGTCTGCACATATGCAGTTTATTAGTACATTTAAACTCTAGAGGCTGCAGAATTTACAGTGAAAAGTAAATATTTATATTAAGTGCATATTAATATGGTAGACAGAGAAAGTAGCAATAGGTTTTCGTCAAAGTTTTTGGTTTATTTACAAATGCACACATTACATTAAAGCACAAGGCTGAAATTGGATGTAAAAGTTTACAGATGTATTAACCTCACGAAAGCTTTCTAAGAAGTTGAAGTTAGGATTAAGCTAAGTCATGTGGGCACTAGTGTCCAATCTAATTTACCATCAGCAGGACTGACTGTCACTTATTAAAAAAATTCCATAGCAAGAATGCTATGCATTATATGTACTGTCGACTGTAAGAAGTAAAGAACTATTCAAGAGGTGACATAAATAAAGGAAAATAGATTTGAGAATTTTTCTACAAGACTATCTTATCTAATCGAAACAATTGCTAAACTACAGCAATAATCTGATAAGTATGATGCTAAGTGTGACGTGGTAGTTTTCTTTTAAAAGTCAGACAAGAGCATGCTAAAGTGTGAAATTCTTGTACCTGTATTTCGTCAAAGCATAGAATGCTTGCACCACATTTATTTGCTTGTCTATCGACAAGGAACTTATCAGCAACAGCTAAAAGGATATGCTTTTGGTGTTTATCTTGTTTGTATTTTTCTTCTCCGATAAGCCACTCCTTTATTTTGGAATCGAAAGGGAGTCCTGATATCCAACTAAAAGTAGGCGAGTCAATAGACTTGTCATCATCACGTCTCTTCCACACATCATGCATATGATCATTTATTTCAAGCATAGCCTGCATGAAATCCAAGAAAGCAGGATCCAAACTGAAACATGATATTCACCAAGTTGATTTATAGAAGTCTTTCCAGGCCACACATGCACTCTGTTTTGTCAGCTTTCCAACTACCTGTACAAGAGTTCTACATGATTTACCTCATGAAAGTGAAACCTTCTCCTGTGTTTGATGACACCTTTTGTGGCCCCATAGAACATGTCCATCAACATTGTCTTACCTGAGTTACATATAGTACTAATTAAATCTTTCAGTTGGGTCATTTATGCTGCTCTTTTCAAAATAGTCACGAGCTGTTTATGATGATAATGATTTATTTTCAAAATACTTCTAATATATTAATAGATATACGGGAGAGAACCTGACTACAAACCCCTAACTCTAAGCATGCAGGCCAGGTGAAGTTATTGATTTGCTTACCACTTCCAACATTCCCATAAAGGTACAATCCTTTTGGAGCAACAGGAGCCACAGGTTTCTGGCCAACCAATGTATCTAGTTTCTTCTCTCGGTTTAAATATGAAACCCATCTACCAACTCCAGCTTCTATATTTCCTCTTCTTTTCCTGGTTTAATCAGCAACAGATAAGTCAGATGACGACATTCAATGCAGTGAGACACATCAGTTTTAAGAGACTTTATAGGTTGCTGATTTGCTTAGTAGTAACATTCTTCTTGGAACATGTACAAGAGATTTGATCTAATACCTAACAGGAAAATTTGCAGCAAAGTATGCATTGTATAACCCCCAATTTCATATTCTGTTTACTTTGACTGTTTTTTAAAGGAGTCGGTAGTCAAGGATAAGAGAACTTCATGTATTTGCACTAATGCCTCACTGCATGATATACGAACAGCACCACTGCAAAGTGAAAACACATAACTCCTGATATCACGTCCCACGCAAGAGACTTGAGTATTACCGCGAAATCAGCTTATCGAGAAACCCTCTCTTCTCATCAATCCACACCCCATCGTGCTGCTTATCCTCGGCTTCCTCAAGGAGTAGCCTCCGCCGTTCCGTCTCCCTTTTACTGTCCCACGTAGCCAGCTTCGCCTGCACTTCATGCAAGGGGACTCACTCAACAATCTCCCTGACCGAACAATACAAAATGCACCTAGTGGCACCACTCGGTGAACAACGCAGAGCGATCAGCAACTCACATGGTAGTCCTCCATCTCCATCTCGTAGCACTCGAGCCTTCGGAGCAGGCTGTCCAGCTCGGACGCCACGTTCTCCTGGTAGGCGTCATGCCGGAGCCTCCCCTGGCTCACCAGGTCCCTGTAGAGCGTCAGAGGGCCACCTTCAGGTACAGAACACAATTAACAGTATCAGAAGACGGAATCAAGAGGAATTTTCGTGAAATTCCAAAAGTACAAACATCAGCAACTCAAATGATAGACACAATCACATAGATGACCAGTTTGCCATTAATTGTCACCGGAATTGGATGGACATTTGGGTCACTCTGTCGGCGGCAGACGGCGGGGAGCGGTGGAATTAAACCATGGAATGATCAGCAGAGCTCTGAACTACGAACGTACAACGGCACGCGCGCTTCAGAGGGAGAGGCGGATAGGGGGAGATCGCGAGGAGGTACCTGGTTTCGGGCCGTGATCGGCCGCGGCGTCGTGGAGGCGACGGAGGAGGGGGAGCACGGCGGGGGGCAGCGGGCGCGTGGGAAGCGCATCGCGGGCGACGGCGGCGAGGAGGGCGGCGGATCGGCGGGGGAGGCCGCCGCGCAGCCGGAGTATCATCGCCGTCCGGGAAAGTGGGAGAGGTGGCGGAGAGAGAGGAAGACGGCGAGGTGGTTTAACTCCCAACCGCGCCCGTGTCGGGAGGAGGCAGGAGGCGACGCGGCCGCTCTTCTCACCGCACACCGTGGGCTGGACGTCGAGCCATTTTCGCCGGGCCTACCTACCACCACGAGAGTGGAGAAAGCCCATGTTGCGATTTTGAGGTATCGTCAGGCCCATTCCACCATATGTTGTAGGCCCATTAATGGGGTAACAACTTTTTTGAGGTATCGTCAGGCCCATTCCACTATGACCAGTCCAATAAGGAAAATTATCCTGTACAGCGGCAGCATGCCGCCTAGCTTGTCCTTGCGGCCTCATCGCTGTCCTAGCTCGCCGTCTTGAACAGTCGGGCTTTGCGAGATGCATGCCGTGACGATGGACGTGAGTCCCGCGACAGCCGCGGAGTCGGAGCCAATGCATGTGGGGGAGGTGCACGGGGAGCGGGCTACATCAGAGGTGGAGCGAGGGGCTGTGGGGCAGCTGCTTCCATCTCCTCACCCTCGATTTGCTCTCATGCGGGAATCGGCAGACGCAGCGAGGGAACGGCGATGCTGCTCCCTACGGCGTCTACGTTGCTCCGTCCGGCCGCCAGGATTGCTACCATGGCATAGCGGCGTTGCTGCGAGAGGCCGCCGGTGTTGCTACCAAGGCACATCGACGCTGCTACCATGGGTTGTCGGCGTTGCTACAAACACCAACCATGTTTTCTGCATCGGTGACGTTGCGTCGGGTTCTCCGGCGATGAAAGTGGACGACGGAGGAGCGACGCCGGCATGCACGAACGGGGGAAGCAGAATGGAGGAGGCAGAGCGGTGAAGAGGGATGCATTTTCTTAACTTGTTTACCTCCGTAACTGTGCATTTGCAATTAAATGGGTAGATCATATCGCCTAAAACTTTGAGTTTATTGTCTGATTTGTCGTCTTTAACAAAAAAGGTATGGTATTGCAGGTGGTGATCTTCTAGCTATAAAAATATAATATGCATAAAACTATCTTAGTTAGATTGCAAATAAATATTGAGTGATCGACTCGATTCGACAGGATCATCACCATTGTCCTCCTCCCGCTTCAAGTGGATCGTCCTCATCTTCTTGCTGCTGAACATAATCATCGTCCTCATCTTTCTCGAGATAAAGAGGCTCATCATCATACTCCTCCTCTTCCTCTTGTTGAGTGTCAGAGCTCTGAATTCCCTGACTCGACTTAGCAAAACATGGCTCCATCTTGGCCCAGTATTCTTGGTCCACCATGACGTATCCCCGGGCGATGACGTCCCGACGGACCTTTGTCTGGAACTCGTATGTCTCTATATTGTCCTGGTCTAACTCCTTTCTCTTGTATGCCAAGACCAACCTGATGTCATCGATACACATGCGAGTCGAATCATTGTTCGCAGGAGGCACTGGGTAACACTAGTGGAGAACGGACCTTTAGTCCCGGGTCGGAACAGGCTTTAGTCCCGGACTAGCCAATCGGGACTAAAGGCCCCCCTTTAGTCCCGGCCTCCTACGAACTGGGACTAAAGGCCCTCCACGTGGCCGTGCCCAGCGCTGCGGGCTGGAGAGGCCCTCCACGTGGCCGTGCCCAGAGCTGCGGGCTGGAGGACCTTTAGTCCCGGGTTGTCCTAATTTTCGATTTTTTCTAAATTTTTTGATTTTTTTTTGGATATTTTGAATATTTAAATTATTTGTCAGTTTAATCTCGAACACCCATCCTCACACTTGTAGGCAAACTTCCCGATCAGTCATCCATCCTCACACTGCTCCACCCCCAGCACGCTTAACTTTTGAGTTCAACTAGCTTCCAAGATTGCATTGAATACATCTTGATAATACTATGCTATCAATCTTATTATCCACTACACTTCGATGGCACATGATATTATTTTTTGAATTCCAAATCTATATTAACATAAACAACAATGATTAAGTAATACTAATCTTTATGTAGAAATCAATTATTAATTCAAACAAAATAATAAAAAAATAAAATAATTTGAATTTCCGGCAAAAACTTAAATCTTCCCGCACGATGGCACATGATATTATTTTTTAAATTCCAAACCTATATTAACATAAACAACAATGATTAATTAATACTAATCTTTTTTGAAATCAATTATTAATTCCAAAAAATTAAAAAACTAAAATAATTTGAATTTCCGGCAAAAATCTTCCTTCTTTCATAGTTCCCTTTGGAATTTTGAAAATCTAAAAAAATCCCAAACGGGTAAACCCGATTACGAGCTGATGCAGATTCTCGCGCTGAACGTTTTGATATATTAAACAATTTTTTCCGAGTTCATACGCAAAAGTTATTACCATTTTACTGAGAATTTGCAAAAAAAATCAAAATTCAAAGTTTTCAATTTTCTCTAAAAGTAGGTTGCGGGAGGTACAGGCATGTCAAAGGATTTTAAAATTTGAAGTTTTTATCATTGCCGTTTATTCGTTTTGGACGTTTTTTTTGCGCGGGGGTGGGGGTTGTAGGCATGAGAGGCAAAACTGCTGAAATTTTCAAAAAAATAACCTTTAGTCCCGGTTGGTATCTCTAACCGGGACTAAAGGTCCATCTTTAGTCCCGGTTTGTAATACGAACCGGGACTAAAGGTTCTCACGCTGTCCCCACCTCTGCGCAACCCTTTAGTCCCGGTTCGTATCCCATTCGAGCCGGGACTGGAACTGGCTAGCGCCCTAGCCGTTTGGACCGGGACTAGTGCCACATTAGTGCCGGTTCGTAATGTGGCCGGGACGAAAGCCCCGAATCGAAGGTGGTTTTTCTACTGGTGTAAACGATCCTATTGATGGCCGCGTCCAGCTCACGTGGTTCTAGTGCTGCGGCCTCCGGGAAAGTCGATAGCTTCACCTTCCACCACATCTTCTGTTGCACGCACCTTCTTCTTCTTCTTCTTCTTCTTCTTCTTCTTCTTCTTCTTCTTCTTCTTCTTCTAGCGTATTGACGTGGTTGTGGCCAGAGTTGTCCATGCCGAAGTCAGCAGCAATGAAGCCCATGTTCTTCCATATCTCTATGCCCCATGCCGCCGAGGCTGCCCACCGAGGCCAGTAGTCGTCGTCGACCTCGAGATAGCCCTTGATGAGCAGGTCAGCCTGGTAGCTGGCACGTCGCAGTCGGACATCTAGATGTTCCTTCCCGATGTTCGGGGCGGTGGCAAAATCCAACGCCATATCTAGCTCATGGCGAGGCTTCCTGCTGCTGCTCGTCCAGCGCCGAGGCGCACGGATACTTTTCCACGTCCCGCCTCACAGACTCCCGTCGTTCCTCCTCAGGCAGCTCGTCCAGCGACGCCATGGCGATCGATTGACTTGTTGCAATGGATCGATCGAGGTGGTATATATATATCAGTTCGAAGAACATGGAGTCCATCACGTAAACAACAAGCATTGTTGTATATCAAGCACTGTACGATATATTTTCGGTACCGTTGTTGTATATGGACTCCTTGCGATGCAAGGATGCCATGTACGTCTTAATCTCTAATTGATCGTGAGTTAAACCGAGTAGGTCTAGATCCTTCACGTACGGTGTCCTTATTGCCTGCCAGTTGTATGTTGGTTATTATCTTCGCATCTAATTATCTAATCAACCCTCACTACCGGAAAATATATCATTGCCGTGTAGTCGGCTCTTTGCCGTGTGTATCATGTTTTGCGGAACACGGCAAAGACAGACTTTGCCGTGCCGACCGGAAATATACACGGAAAAGTTTCGGTGCACGGTATCGTCCACGGAAACACACAGCAAAGAAATACACACGACAAAGATAAGCAAAAACGCACGGCAAAGAAATACACACGGCAAAGACAAAGCAAAACACACAACAAAGATAGGTACACGGCAAAGAAAATGGAGCCAAACGGAAACGCAAATGGCGTGGTCACAGCAGCTCTTTGCCATGTGTTTGCACACGGCAAAGATTAAATCTTTGCCGTGTGTTTGCACACGGCGCACGGCAAAGACCAATTTTTTTTTCAACTTTACTTTATCTACTTGTAACAACAGTATGACTATTCATGTGGCATAGTTTGTGATAAATTGTCCATAGTTTACACATGAGTGTGTCTTGATAAGGCAAACAATGTTGCCAAAAATAGTTTTCAAAATATTTTTCGTAAATATTATTTTCTATTTTTTAAGTGTCAAAAATGACATTTTATTCGAAATAAATACACAAAATATGATGCAAAATGGCACCCATCTAAATTTCACACAAAGTAGACCATATGCTATGGACAATCCAGAAATATTAGGAATTTTCTCTGGTTCTACCTAATTTCTCCCATTTAAATGACTTTATGCCGATTTTCCGAAATTAATTCAAATTTGAACTACAAGTGTGTTATAGTTTGCTCTGAAATTTTTTCAAAAATCATTTTAAGCTACATAAGTAGTGATTATGTCATAGAACCGTCAATGGTTTTGAAAAATTTGACCCCTTTCGACGAATAGCCATGGTGGCCATTTTGACCCTTTTTTCAAAAAAAATCAAATAAAGTGATAAATTGCTCAAAAAATGAAATCCTTTGGCATGGAGGCCTTTTATGTGTAGTAGTTGATATAAAAAATAATAAACTTGAGTACACAAGAATTATTCTATACAATAGTCACTGCTATAATCAAAACAAATAAGAAAAGAAAAAAGAAAAAGAAAAAACCAAAAATATCTTTGCCGTGTGGCTGCACACGGCAAAGAACTATGGCTTCTAATTGGCCAGCAGGAGTTTCATGTGGATCGTGCCTCTTAGCCGTGGGATGATTGAGCCTGCACGATCCAACGTCTCTCAACAACTCTAAGAAAACACACAATCCGTGGATTGCTTTCTGATTGGTCAAGAGACGTGGAGGCTGCACACGTAGGTGATGACCTAGCTAGCTGCTCGTCCGGTCCAAAAGAATAAAAAAACTATTTCCTCGATCGATCCCTATTTCCTTCGATCGATTCGTGACTTCTTCGCGCTAGCTCGGTCCGTGACGCCGCACGTCACCACCACCACCGCTGCCGCGCCGGGATCTCCGCCACGGCGCTCGACTTCCTCATGCTCCTCGCCGTGCTCGGGGCGCGCTCGCCCTCCGTGGAGCTGCCGCAGCCTGCCGTCGGCCTTCTGGAGCAGATAGAGGGCGGCGACCGGAGGCGGTCGAGCTGATGCGAGCGCGAGGCACGGCGGTTTGAGGGGGGCGTGGGTGGCCGTCCCGAGCGGCCGTCGCGAGGTGGCGCAGGGTATGCGTGGCGACCGTCACGAGGCCGCCAACACCACCGGAGGAACTCCAGGTCCTCAACCGCGACGACGGCGGCGCCCTCGACTGCCCCGTCCATAGCCCGTCCCCGGCGAGGGACGCGTCTCGCCAGACCAGCTCCCCACCACTGGCCTCGCCGCCTTTCCGTTTGGCCGCGCTCCGCCCGCGCCCGCTCCGACTGGCCGTCGCCGGTCGTCTTCTTCCTGGGCGACGCGGAGGAGGAGAGCTCAAAGGCGGCGTCCGCGTCCTTGAGCGACGGCAGCGAGAGCACACGCTACGCCGGCGGGGGGAGCGGCCACGTCGAGTCCCGGAGTCCGGCGCCGTCAGCCCGTCCCTCCCAGTGAGGTGACGGGGATTTTTTTTTGATGGCGTCATACTTCTTTGCCGTGCTGTCGGCGCGCAGAGCGCACGGCAAAGAAGAGTTATGTGCCGTGCTGCTGGAACCATAGCGCACGGCAAAGCGGGAAGGTGTGCCGTGCAGTGCGAGGACGGCACACGGCAAAGTGTTTGCCGTGCTGCGCGAGGAAGGCACACGGCAAAGTGTGTGCCGTGCTTGTTTGGGTAAAGCACACGGCAAAGGCCTTTGCCGACGCATATTAGGCCGTGTACGGTTTGCCGTGTGATTTGACACGGCAAAGGCTTTGCCGTGTTCCGAGAGGTCTTTGCCGTGCAGATTCGCCGCAGGGCAAAGAAGTGGTTTCCGGTAGTGCCTGACGGAGAATTCCAACAGGCTCGGTCATCTGGTGATGGACGACGACGATGACGTGCTCCGGGAGATTTTCCTCCGCAGCCGTCCGCCCTTCTCCGTGCCTCCCTTGTTTGTAAGTACTGGCGCCGCCTCATCTCCGACCATGGCTTCCTCCGACGCTTCCGTGCCTACCATCAGCGACCTCCCCTCCTTGGCTTCTTCGTGGAAGCAGAAAACTCCATCGACTTCATCCCCATGCTGGAGAACGCCCCTGACCGGATCCCCGCCGCACGCTTCTCCCTTGAGTTGCCCGGCGACGAGTACTGGTCCTTCAAAGGCTGCCGCCATGGCCTCGCCCTCTTCCTCAACTGGACGCGGCACGAGGCCGTTGTGTGGGACCCCCTCAGTCGTCACCAGAGCCACGTTCCTTTTCCACCCCAGTTTGGCAACGACAAAGGGAACCTTGTCCGGAACGCCGCCGTGGTGTGCGCTGCCACTGATCGAGGCCACGTCCATTGTGACTGCCACTCAAGCCCTTTTAAATTGGTCTTATTGCGCAACAGTGATGACCACATGGAGGTGCTCGCTTGCATCTATGATTCCAAGTCCGGTGTTTGGGGACATATCATTTTTTTTAGATAAAGGGATTTTATTACTTAAGAGTTTTAAGCATTACACCCGGCCTCTGCATAGCTAAGATGCACACGGCTACCGGTTCAGCAGTAACCAATTCAGAACAAAAAGTTAAAAAGGCCAAAGATGCTGGTAGGTCTATCCGGAGTCTATGTTGCCATCCATGCCGGAAGAATAACTACCTGGCCGCAGCCTCCAGCCCCGACGCCACCTCCAAAAAAGTTACATATGTGATTAATCCACTCAGACCTGGAATCCTTGTTGGCGATGCAATTTATTGGCTTTTGTCAGATGATAGCGTACTTGAGTATGATCTAAAAAGAAATAACTTGGATGTGAATGAGATTCCAATAAACTCCCATGCCATTGCCGGCAAGTCCCACTTCCAGGTATTGCGGACCAAGGGGAACATGCTTGGTCTCGCCATCTTGACACGGATGATGGTTGAACTATGGGAGAGGATCGACTACCATGGTGGAGGCCTCACATGGACGCTTCGGAAAACCTTCAATCTCGGCGAGCTTCTTGGGCTAGGAGGAGGACCATGGAAGGAGAGACTACTGATTCGGGGTTCTGACGAGGACAACAATGTGATTGGTGTGCACACGAACGGTTGTGGCGTCTTCATGGTCGAGTTGGAATCGATGAAGTTCAAACCCATTGGCAAAAGGAGATACATTCAGAGTTACTATCCCTATTCAAATTTTTATATGCATGGCAGGCATTGAAAAGGTCAAAAATAAAGTATCTTTTGTTTGGATTCACTACAGGAATGGCGCTCTACGCCGACGGCTTTTTGTGGGGGCCGTCGGCGTAAAGCCCGCGGATGCCAGCCCTCCGACTTGGCCGTCGGCGTAGAAAAAGCCTCGGCATATCCAGGCTACGCCGACGGCCACCCGCGGCGTATAAAAAGTCCTCGGCATAGGCCTCTCTACGCCGACGGCATTGCCTTCGACATAGATATTTGGTCTATGCCGACGGCATTGCCCTCGGCGTAGCTCTCTTTTGATCTATGGCTACTCACCGTTTTGATCATAACTTTTGCATTTAAAGTCGGATTTTGATGTTCTTTAGCTCGTTTCGAAGAGGTTAAGGAGATCTACAACAATGTTGCCGAATTGGGGTTTTCAAATTATTTTTATAAATATCATTTTTTATTTTCTAAATGTCAAAAACGACTTTTTTGTGAAGCAAGTACACAAAATATGATGCAAAATGGCACCCATCCAATTTTCACACAAATTAGTCCATATTTAAAGGATAATACAAAAATATTAGGAATTTTCTCCCTTTCTACCAAATTTCGCACATTTAAATGACTTTATGTCGATTTTTTGAAAGTAATTCAAATTTGAACTACAAGTGTGTGATAGTTTGCTCTAAAATTTTTCCAAAAATCATTTTAAGGTACACAAGTAGTGATTATTTCATAGAACCATCCATAGTTTTGGAAAACTCGACTTCTTTCAATGGATAGCCTTGTTGACCATTTTGACCATGTTTTCGAATAACTCAAAGAAAATAAAGAAAATCTCAAAAAAGAAATCCTTTGGCATGGAGTCCTCTTATGTGTACTAGTTGATAGGAAAAATTATAAATTTGATTTTTGTCAAACTTAACAAAAAATCACTTCATAAAAAGTCTATCATCTATAAACATATATGGGTTTCAAGTCAAACGACCAATATATGACCATTTTCGTGGCATAGTTTGTGATAATGTTCCCATATTTGGCACATATGTGTATCTTGGTATGTGTAACAATGTTACCAAACTGAGTTTTTCAAATTATTTTTATAAATATCATATTTTCATTTTCTAAATATCAAAAACGACTTTTTTCTGAAGCAAGTACACAAAATATGATGCAAAATGGCATCCATCCAATTTTCACACAAATTAGTCCATATTTAAAGCATAATAAAAAACTATTAGGAATTTTCTCCCTTTCTGCCTAATTTCGCACATTTAAATGACTTTATGCCGATTTTTTGAAAGTAATTCCAATTTGAACTACAAGTGTGTGATAGTTTGCTCTGAATTTTTTCCAAAAATCATTTTAAGGTACACAAGTAGTGATTATTTCATAGAACCATCCATAGTTTTGGAAAAACCGACTTCTTTCATCGGATAGCCTGGTTGACCATGTTTTCGAATAACTCAAAGAAAATAAAGAAAATATCAAAAAAAAAATCCTTTGGCATGGAGTCTTCTTATGTGTACTAGTTGACAGGAAAAATTATAAACTTGATTTCTGTCAAACTTTACAAAAAATCACTTCACAAAAAGATCTATCATCTATAAATATATATGGGTTTCAAGTCAAACGACCAATATATGACCATTTTCGTAGAATAGTTTGTGATAATGTGCCCATATTTGGCACATATGTGTATCTTGGTATGTGCAACAATGTTACCGAACTGAGGTTTTTCAAATTATTTTTATAAATATCATTTTTCATTTTCTAAATGTTAAAAACAACCTTTTTTGTGAAGCAAGTACACAAAATATGATGCAAAAGATGATATGGATGTCATATTTGAATTCTTCTCATTTTTCTAATTGACTTAGACATTTTATTTGTCAAATTTCGATTTACGGATTTAAAGATACGAATTATTCCATATTGAATGTAAACAGGAAAAAATAAAGTAAAATTCATTTTATTGTTATTTATTCAAAAAATATTATTACATAATTATTGTTATTTATTCAAATAGATTTTTTAAATTTAAACTTTAAAAAAGTGTAACATCATGACCCAGGAGTTAATATGATTGATAGGATAATAATATCAGTAAGCTCTAACATCTTATTTGGTAGCTAATGTGCAAGGAACATAAAGGTTAAGCGTGTTAGGGTACTTTGACCTGAGATTAAGTGTGAAATCATAAATTAAGTGTGTATCTAAGTAAGAAATTTCGAAAAAGAATTAAAAATAAAAAAAATATTAAAAAAAAAGAAAATTAAAAAATTGGAAAAAAATATAAGCCGTCGGCGTAGGGAGAGTTATGCCGACGGCTTTTAATACGCCGAAGTCATATTACGCCGACGGACGTACGCCAAGGGCAGCCGTCGGCGTAGCTTGTGCCGACGGCCTTTCTTCCTATGCCGACGGCTAAAAGCCGTCGGCGTACCGCCTGTTTCCCGTAGTGATTGAATATGTTTTATTATGATCGACATAATGTAATTTTGGTCTTGTAAGTTATTTCGGTTGACTATTGTGTCCAGGGATAAAAAGGTTGTAAGTTCAAATAGTAGAAACGCAATATATATTATAAATACAAATCTCAAGTTCACTTTTTTTGATGCAATTATATTGTTCTCATACAGGATGCCGTTACATATACAGATCTAAAACAAACCTATATGTTTCAACCATCAAAACACATGGCTAACTAAGTAACTAGGATGTGCCGCTGCAACTCATGAAGACACTCGTCAAAACGCAGCACGCTAGTCGTTGGAAGCGTTGGTGCTGGCCTCGCTATTTTATTTATTTTGTTGTCAAAAAGAAGAGAGAGTTGCAATCATGATTGGTCTGTTTTAATTAAAGAGGAGCTCATGCGTTTGTTGCAAGAGAATCCATCCTGCAGCTCATGGGTTTGATCTTCTGTTTATGGAACACGACGATTTTTTAGATGAGGAACACGTTGTACTTGTTTGAGAGATAGTGCCGTGTATGCGTAGAGGTATGCTGCAATCCTATATATAACTAAACTAGACCATTATGGTCCGATTTGCCGCGCCCGTCCATTAGGAGGAAATGCGGAAAATATGCTGAAAAGAGGAGCGGTACAAACATGTGATAAAATTTGAACCTTTCGAGTTACGATGCCTTGATGTAGATGGTCGGGCATGTTCTTTAAAACAAGCACTGTAAGGTAATGGAAAAGCAAAAATAAAACTATTGAAGACCAGAACTAAGATGCATCTTATCATTGTTGACACATGTGAAGACTTCTCTTGTGATTAAAATTTGAATTGTAAAGATCAACATTATGAAAGGGACAAAATGTTTTCCTGTTTTCAACTTCTAGGACAAAATGGAAGAATATCTCCAATTTATCAACTTGTGCTTCCATTTCAACCGAAACTTATAAAGCAACTTATGCAGTGCTAGATGTCAAAATAAGCATTACTAATGTCTACCATCCGTCCACGCCTAATTACGAGCTTATGCTATTTAGCAACTTCGATACCGATTGTTCTTTCAGAAAGGCACGATATAATAAATAGAATACACCCCCACATTTTTACTGGCTATTTTCCTGTTAGTACTGTACATCAAGTGGCAAAGCATATATTGACACTACTAGGAAGCTAGCTATAGGTGGAATGCTATTCTATGGCGCACCAATATTTCATGAATGTTTTGTGTGGCGCACCACTTACCATGCGCCACTAAATTCAGCTTTTCTGTGGCACAACTGGAGGACATGCGCCGCTAAAAGAAGACATTCTGTGGCGCACCTTGCTCCATGCGCCACAAAAATGTGGTGGGTTGGCCATTTGTGCAAAATTTTGTGGCGCATGTACTCTGGTGTGCCACAGAAAGACATATTTTTGTGGCGCATGTTGGATGTGCGTCACAGAAATGTGGCTTTCTGTGTCTCATGTTGCATATGCGCCACAAAAGTTTGAAAAAACAATAAAATTCAAAAAATAAAAAAATCCAAAAAAAATCAAAAAATCCAAAAAAATTCAAAAAACCCAGAAAACTTAAAAAAAATCAACAATTCCAATAAAAAATATTTTGAATTTTTTTGATTTTTTAAATTTATTTGAAATTTTTTGAACTTCTAAATATTTTTTGAATTTTAAATTTTTAAATATTTGTATTTTTTTCATTTAAAAAATTACATTTTTTCTTAATTTTTTGAATTTTTCGGATTTGTTGAAATTTTTTTGAAGTTTTCGGAATTTTTTGAAACTTTTGAATTTCCTTTTGATACTTTTGAAGTTTTTGAATTTTAAAAACACATATATACACATACGACACATAAACTACACACACATCTATACACATACAAGGCTTTAGAGGGTTGATATGATAGTTATATCAATAAGAATTTAGTAGCATAAGGGTAGCTGAATTGAATAGAACATAGAAGTTAAGCGTGCTTAGGTTGGAGCAATTTGAGAATGGGTGACTTAGCGGGATCTCATCAATTGAGACGGGTTAAAAAATTCAGAAAAATTGGAAAAAAAAAATCAAATATTTAGGTTTTTCAAAAAAAAATTGTTTTTCCTAGTTTTTTTTGAATTTTTTTGAAGGATGGGTGACCTAGCGGGAAGTCATCATTTGAGATGGGTTAAAAAATTCAGAAAAATTGGAAAAAAAAATCTCATCCATTTTTTTGAATTTTTTTAAATTTCCAGATTCTAAAATTTCCAAAATATTTCTATGGCGCATGGAGCTGGATGCGCCACAGAAATCTACATTTCTGTGGCGCATCTGGCCCCATGCGTCACAGAAATATAATTTAGTGGCGACGTATCTGTGGCGCATCCCTCTTTTTCCAGGATGCGCCACAGAAATCCAAAAAGGTGCGCCACAGATAGCACTTTTCCTATGTGTGTGAACTCAACTGGCATCCCCAAAGAGTGTAAATGTCAACCATAAAAAACAGCTGGCCGCTCTGTAACCAGTATGATATTTCTCACTGGAGAAGAACTGTCCTTTGTTAGTTATATTGTCTCTTCATCCTTGAGCTCAGTAGTAACTCGCATATACAAGAATGTCGCAAATCTCAAGCGACGATTGCTTAAAGTTATTTAATATTCCTGAAACCTTAGTAACACGACAGGTACATTTTAAAGGAAAATGGAGTAATATCTTGAGTGCTTGAAAAGAAACCTATATGTTAAAACGAGACAAGCACACGACTTGCTCATGTACAATTCATGTCACGAAATAATAAATGAAAACTTGTTGACTACAAGTAAATTTCAATAGAATAAGGGGCTACACTCCGGAAATTCACATAGTCCCCCGAGCTCATATGCTCCTAGTAGATAAAAAAAGAGTAAACTCCACTTTTCACCCCCTAGTTTGGTATTTTTGACACTAATTACCCCCATTGAGCAATTTTTCATCCTAATTACCCCATTTAGCAAAAGTTGTGTCAGAATTTACCCCCTCTAAAATTTTGTGAGCCACGAGCTCTGGTTCTCAAACATCCCACCTGATGTATTGTGTTTGTTGGCCAACGATCAACTGTTCCTTAACTGAATCCAGTATCCAAGCTTGAAAAATAAAAAAACCTTATGGGCTAATCAGGTCCTTCTATGGAGTTCCAAAATGTAAGGTCAAGTTCAGTCCAAATGTTCATGCTAGACTGCATGTTACCTTCGCTGGGAAGGGATTTCAAATTTCTTAAGTTCACGTACATAACACTATAATTATTTAGAATCACTATTTTGGATTCTTCACTGCTAAAATATCCTAGCAAGAAAATATGTCACATATAAAGTTACATAACCTACTAAATACTATGTGTTTCTATGATCATTTCATTTGTACTTTGCTAGTGCTTAAGATGCTGGCCACAAGAAAACTTTACGATCCAACCCGCATGTACATGCTTGATAATCACACAACCTGCACCCCTAAACATCTAGCTCAACACAAAACCAAACGCTCACATATTTTAGAGGGGGTGAAATTTGGCACAAATTTTACTACATGGGGTAATTCAGATGCAAATTTGCTAAATGGGGTAATTAGTGTCAAAAAGTTCAAACTCAGGGGGGGGGGGGGGGAGTGGAATTTACTCTAAAAAAAAGTAAAACAGTCTGAATTTTTTTTGGAGACAAACATATACAAATTTTTAACATTCGTACAAACTTCCGGTTCGAAATACCATTTGTGGTGCTTTGTGCTGAAAGAAATGAGTGGCCAAAATGAGAATTGAAAGTGTATTTTCGAAAGCACAGATTTTGTTTTTCGGCACAGAGCACCAAAAATATCATTTTGTCCTGAAACTTTGCACTATGTCGAAAACTTTTATGTTAAGTGGTTTAACTCCCAACCGTGCCCGTGTTGGGAGGAGGCAGGAGGCGACGCGGCCGCTGTTCTCACCGCACACCGTGGGCTTGACGTCGAGCACTTTTTGCCGGGCCTACCTACCACCGAGAGGGGAGAAAGCCCATGCATGTTGCAATTTTGTGGTTTCCTCAGGCTCGTTCCACGATATGTAGTACTACTTGCGTTGGTGCATTAAGGGGGCCAATGATTTTTTTGAGATCTTTTGGCCTTTGCTTTTACTGTGATTATTTACCCTCTAACCTATTTAAAATAAAGTGTTTATCTCCTATTATTTTATTTTTTAGACGGCTTTTCTTGGTGGGTGGCATCCTCTATCGCTGCGCTGAATTTTAACATTGGCAAGGAACCTACACCAGCAAAGTTGCAGAGTGGAGGTGCACAACATGTTCTTTGCGTCCCCACATCTAATCAACCGGCGAGCATGTAATACCCCAGTATTTAGCAATCAACGAAGGGTAGAAGTATGATTTTGTGCATCTGCATGCATGCATCTGAAAATCCGAATAATTTTTTTTCGCAAAATAAAACCCTGGAGGGATTGGAGATCATTCAACTTCATGAGTAGAGTTTAGCTCATCTGAGGTGAATGTGTTAAGTTTTGACATGACCTCCAGGCATTTTTACTGGTTGCGGGAAATAAGATCCAAATTGGAATATACAAATGATATTGAATTGGAGATCTTATTTTGATGAATAACAAAATTATGCATGCTTATATAAATAAGAAAATAACTCATAAGTAAATTACCAACTCAACACCTATCACATCTCAAAGAGTTATTAAAACAAAGTAATTAATGTAATTGGTTGAAACCAGAAAACTTTGTCCTTGCTTTTGCCTCAACCATAAAGGCTAATATAAATGCTTAAGTAATCCTTTATTACAACAAACTTGATCTTCTCATTTGATCTTAGCTTCTTATCTTCAAATCTTTCCAAAGACATTCCTGCAAGACAAATCAAATAAGAAAGAAACTTGGGATGAGATTCAAAGGCTTTGTGTGTTATATAGAAGTAGTTTGATAACAAGATCAGCTACCTTGTTAACAGATTTCTTTTGTATACCTAAAAGCAATTGAATGTCAAATAAAGTAAATAAGGTTCAAAACAAAGTTCCTTGTGATCAAAATGTTTGCCCTCACCATAAGGGTGAGGCAACTTAATTATGGAGCTTAATTAATGGATATTAGGATCTTGCCCTAATATCCAAACTTTGACTAAAGAGATCAACATTGCTTCAAAGGAGACAAGAGTTTAAGGAGCAAACTTGGATCATGTCAAGTCAAGCAGGCAACAAGAATAGGAGCAACATTTGGCCATACAAGAGAAGGGACAAAAGCAGCAGGGATGTTTCTGCCAAGAGGGAAATCTATCTTCTCCTCCAATCCAATCAAGTGTTTAATTAAATTAAGGTAACCACATAATAATTTTGCCCTAAATTAATTTTATCTCAAATAAGAATGTTAGCCTTGTGTTTTAGACCACAAGTCTTCAATATATTATTTGACTATGAAAATGTTAATTATTCTTCTTTAAAAACCTTTCCCAACTCTTGTGTACAAGTAATAAATTCTTGAGAAACAAAAGTAACAACTCTATAATTCCCTCTCTATAGAATTACTTCATAGCAAAGTTTTAATTATTTTTTGTTAAAAGTCCACAAGAGAGTTTATAAATGCAACTCAAATGATTAAAACTTTTCTCTATTTTAAAATGTGACAAATAAGTTTCAAAAATTCAAAATAAAAATACGTGGAGCTTCTCTATAATATTAGGAGCATCCATGAATTTTTATATGATTTTTAGACTTGTCTAAAGCCTTAAAAAAATGCAGGAAGTTTCTGTTTTAAATATTTTTATAATTACAGTAAAATCCAGGGGGTTATCTGCAAAATTTCTTTTCCTCTTTCTTTCTTCTTCTTCCTTCGGCCAGAAAGCAGGGAACGCCGTGGCCGCGCCACCTCCTGCCTGCTTGCTTGCCTCCTTGCGGGGATAAGACCCCGGGGAGACGTCCCCATCTCGCTCTCCTCCTCGCTCTCGCTCGCTTGCTCTCCCTCACTTGCTCTCTCCCAGGAAAAACGGCTGGAAACCCTAACCCTAGTTCCTCCGGCCGCCGACGCCCTTTCTAATCGCCGACGAATCTTTGAGCCAGAAGACCGGCGACCTTGTCCACTCACCTCGCCTCGTTGCCCTCTACACGCCAATGGGTCGCGCTCGAGCTGGGAGGGCCGGAGGGTGAGGAACGTCATCGACATCCCGATCAGCCGCCGCCGCCGTCGAGCATGATTCCGTCGCCGCCGTTGCTTCCCCGACGCCCAAACCTTGTCTCCGACGCTCACGGTGAGCCGCTGCATCGATTGCACCCTTTAGCTTCGTCGATTGCTTCCGGTTTGTGGGATTCGGGTCAAGCCACCGTGCGTCGCCGCCGCGTGCCATTGCCGGGGCTGCTCCGGTGACTATAATCGAGCGGCGCCGCCACCCCTAGATGCTCCTCGGTCACGCGCATCTTATGCGCTAGTTCCCTCCGGCCGGGGTGGCCGGAATCGGCCGGGCCGAAGCCATCTTGGCCGCGGGTGTGGGAGGCTGACGTCAGCCGACGTCAGCACATCCTTATTCCTTTTAAATGTTAAATCTCTGACGGGTGGGACCCGTTGTCAGAATTTTAATCTTTTCCAGAAATTCCAGAAAATGATATAAAATTGTAAATTCAATAACTTTTAATTCCTAAATCAGAAAATTACAAATAAAATATCAAAATGCTTAGAAAATTGAAATCTATTTGATTATGCTATTTTGATAATTGTTTAACCAACAAAAAAATAAAAGTTGTTTAGAATTACCAAAATGCCACTTAAACATCACCTAAAATTTTGAAATGCATATAAATTCCTAAAATTAATTAAAAATATGTTTTCAACTCCAAATTTTATAAGGATTTCAAATTTGATTTTTATTTAATTTACTGAAAAGGTTTTATTGAATGAAAAATACTAAGATCCATAAATGGATATGAATTCTATTATTTTAAAATAAATTATTTGAAAATAATTTTCTTATGTAATTAATTAAAAGATAGTAACTGGAATTGAATGGTACTAGCTTCTAAAACTGCTAGTTTTCTGAAAAGAAAATGAATTTGAAATATAGTTCAAAACATAAAATTTGAATTCAATTACCATTCTGTAAATGATTGCTCTGTTACTCATCCTAGGTAAAACACACAAAAAGGAATTCATTTGAAAATCCAACACTCTAAGTGTTATTACTTTTTGAAAGTAGTTAGATAAATTAAAGTTATGTTATAAATGCAATTCTTAATTAAGCATCTGTAAGTTGTTTATGACTCATTTGAAGCATCGTTTTGTTAATCATAACAAACACTTAAGTCTAAAAGTTATAACAACTCAAAGCATCTCACCGTTAACAAAGCAATCAATAACGCGAAGCGCTTACTTGTGAGGTTGGGTGTTTTGGGTTATATTCGATGCATCTCATATTTATGCATAATAGCATATTGCAAGTGTTTTCAGTAGTCCTTACCCGGACTACTTTACTGTTTTCAGATCTCCGGGTTCTGACGCAACCCTAGAACCCCGAAGGGCATGAACTGCCACCTCTGCCACAGGCAAGTTCATCACTTGCTCATATCTCTTTGAAATACTTGTTAAAGAAACTATTTTCAAACTCTATAATACTATCACCTATTCCAAGAAAGCATAAAGCTATTTTCAGAATAACATGACTATTGGTTGTCTACCTATTTGGTGGTAACCTACTATGGAGGACAGGTGGGACCATGGTAAGATGAATTGGTCCGGAGGTCCCACTTGCACGGGAAAGTATTACCTAGGACTTAACAACAAATGCCGTCATAATGATTGCGCCGTAAAGACGCGTTAACCATAAGACCTGGAATGGGACGGGAAATGCCATCTGTACTTCTCCCGGATGCATGTCAACGGGCTGCCAGTGCCGTAGGCTGTAGGTCTTGCGGGACTACATGCACATGGGTGGGATCCCTTAAGTCCCACGGCGACTGGGGTCTAGGATGGTCTGCAAGGAGAGCCTAGGTGTCTACCGTGAGGGGTAGAGCATCAGGGGTAAACTCGCTATGCATGAATTGGGTGGGCATGCGTTGTGCGGAGAGGCACAGTGAATGACTTGGATCAAAAACTGGGCCCCACACCAAAGAGAGTGTGGACGGGAAAGATCACCCGGTTGTGCAACAAAGTCTTGATCTCTTATGGGTAAAGTAACGCACCTCTGCAGAGTGTAAAAAATTGTAACATGTTACTCCCTGTTCCGGGAAGGAGCTGCGAACGCTGCAGGAAAGGAACTCCATGAAAGTTCTAGCCCTGTGAAGGATGACGGGCATAGTCTTCAGAAATAAAAGCAACCTCTTGAAGAAATGTTTACAAAAACCTTGCATTAAGCTTAAGGCTCCCTGGAGTCTAAAGCTGTAGCTAGTGCATCAAACTTCCCACCGTACATAATGGACTTGCTGGGTAACGCTGGTTACTCACCCTTGCCCTTTTGACCCCTGCTTAGAATTGTGGAGCCATCAAAGGAGTGACGGTGGTTCAGCTTGACATCGAGATCTACAGCAAGGAGTCAACCGCTACTTCACCAACCGAAGCACGACTACAACTATGGCCACGAAGAAGCAATGTCAACGATGTCGAAGAGATCACACTGCCAATGAAGGAGACCACGCTTACTGGAGGAACGAGTACAAGTCCGGATAATCTTATTCCGGATAGAATAGTTTAAGGTGGTGGCAACAGCAGTAGTGGATTAGGAGATAAAGCTAGAGTTGATCTCCAGCTTAGTGCTACGAATTGGCTCTCTCTGGATTTCATTTGCACGAGGCTATCCTCTATGTATCGAGGAGGTTCTTGAGATTTTGTATTGAATATTGTTGTAATCCTATAGTTTTACCTTGGACCTGCTATGTTTCTGTTGTACCACTCTGAAGGATGTAATATTCACGGATAGGTCCTTCTGTGAGTATTATATCAACGACTTGCACACTACACCATGCAGTGGTGTGCTGGGTCACCGCAGAGCATCATCTTTTTGACGAGCAGTTTCACGAGTGAAGCGCAGGTCGAGGAAATATTTTATGCTGGCTTGCATGATAAATAAAAGGAAACCTCTTCATCGATTTTTGCGAGAAGAGACCCGACATCAAGAACTTGCACAGGCCCATCCTAGATAGACGTGTGTTTTGTAGGCCTAAACAATATGTTCACATCTCAGATTTGTATATTCAAGGGCGTCCAGGAATGAAACTAAAAATTCCATCAATAATTGTACGTGAGATATTTATTCCAAAATATATATTGCTTCTGCAGTTTTCAAACCTTCCCTGAAGCCTAATCCAAAGAAGGATAAGATCCCGAACAAATTCATTCCGTTTAAGGTGCCCAAAAACTCAACAGTAAAACCACAAAGGAAAATATGGGGGTCAAATATCCATTGGTAAGATTATAGATCTAGATCTCTGTCATCTTTCCATAAAAGGGTTAACACAAATTTGATACCGACGGTTCGAGCTCTCCAAATAATTGAGGATTGAGGAATGGAGTCATCACCTTCCTCATGGGAAGAAGGTGGGATTATCAATTTGATTTCCAATTTCTAACCGTTACACACAGATTTTGCTTGGTCCCGAGGTTCCGGAGGGTGGAGGCTTCCGAAACTTCGGTGGCCAACAAAAGGTTGCATACATAGGCTCCACACTTTCTGTTGGGCTCAGATGCCGACCCTTGGAGGGCCAGAGGCTCCGGGGACTAGTGTCATAGCATACCACTATAGAACGGCCTAATAAGAATTTTTTAAACACAAAAAATAGATATTGAAGACAAACATACCAACACGGTGATTCCACACATATGTGGAGGTCCACCCACTATCACAACCATCCATTATGCATCAAACGGCTCACGATTTTTTACGTTTACATGTTGTAACTATTCTAGTGCTTGATAAGTTTTGTTTCCAAATTTTATACAAATATTTGGTAATGCATATTGGTTACTCTTGTTTTTTTAATGTATATGGAAAATTTTAGAATTTTTTATTGATATTTTTTGTTAATTCAATCATTAACAAAAGAATATGTATTTGCCAAAGTATCATGCATTAGCAATAGTCTTGGATCAAATTATTAATGGATTAAGACAATATAGGTACAAAGTTTGCTTTGAGTGTGAAATAGATGCACAAATTTAGAGAAAAAAAATAGTGGGTGGACGTCCACATAGGTGTGGTGTTGTGTTTTCCCAAACAATTTACCAAGAGACAAGCAATATGAACTTCCATATAATCACATATAACCGGATTGTAATTTACAATGTACTAGCACAATACCCGTGCGTTGCAACGGGTGAAAAAATGATAAAAAATATTTATAGAAAATATAATAACTATTATTTTTGTGTTTATAAGCTTTACTCGGAATCAGATGTGCACGACAACCTATCTGATTTGTAGGGGGTATGAAACCGGGCCGCAACTTAGAATTTTTCTTCACCGCCTGCGCTCGACAAGTTATTTGTTGATGCAGACCATTGCAACAATTAATTATGTGAGCCGTATGACTAAATCCTAACTCACGTCCTAGTGTCTTAGCACGTTATTGATTTTGACTATACATACTTTTTTTCTTCCAAAATGTACATACATTATTAACTTATGAATTCTGTCAAATACTGGCTCTGCTCCACGGCGATGTACGACGATGGTGCCACGCCAACGATAATTGTGGACCTCCCTCATCATGTCGTGCCGGCGGGACGGACACGTCGCCGCCCTGTGGAACCATTTGAGAATGCATCCCCTATGGAACACGTGCGAGCAGCCCGGCAAAGCCACGACGCTGGCACCGTCGGCTGCCATCTCCTCCATGCAAATCACCCCGTAACCATCGAGACTACCTTGCTCTGGCCTGTGCGAACATCTCCTCCGCCCAGGTTCTGGCCGCGCCCACACTTCACGTGTAGCTTGCACATGCGCACGTCCTCGAGCCGGTCCACCACTACGTGGAATTAAACGAGGCCAAGCGTTGTGGCCACTCATACGGTCAATGTTGTGTAAAGAGTAGAAGGAAACATGTAGGTGCGGTTAAGAGGAGAAAAACCAAATTTATACTCTTCTAAAATTTTATAGACGATCGGCTAGAGATACCCTAACTATCAAATTTGTTGTTATAAATTTCTCCGTTCTCAAATATGCTTGGGTTGACGTGATACTTCTTTGTTGCTGTTTTTTTCTCTCTCGTTGAAGCTAGTTCTTGGCAGCCGGAGCTGGCTAGCTTTCATTTGGACGGATCGTATTCGTACACCAAGTTGGGGTCGTACGGATTAGAGGAAGCAATCGAAGGGCTGAAATAGGATGTGGCCGTTTTTCTCGCGCTTGTAGCCTTAAAGCGATCACTTGTCGTACACGGTTCGATCTCCTCTTTCCTTTCCTCGTAGGCGTGCGAGACGTACTAGGTTCTTTCTCCTTTCTCCTAAGCACGACATACCATACCATTATCGCGCATTGCAATATTATAGTTTAGATTAGATAGATAGCTGGTACAAGATATTATAGCTGAATGCCTGCCACGGTGGCTACGTTATTTTTTTTCAACATCACACATCTGTAAAATGCACACACACACACACACACATATATATATATATATATATATATATATATATATATATATATATATATATATAGAGAGAGAGAGAGAGAGAGAGAGAGAAATAAATTTAAATATATTCGCCACAAATACATTTTAAATATGCCACCAATGGAAGACCAATGCATGTGTACCTCAGTTGGCCGAGGCAGTGGTGGCTCCCATCGCCACCCACCCCCAACCCTCATTCGTCCCCTCTCCGATCTTAAGGTTTGCTTATTATTGCTTGAGCCTTCAGTATAAAAAAAAGTTTGCTTATTGCACAATTGGATAGAAAAAATCCTTGATAACAAATATCGTTAGTAGTCTGGGGAATTTCAAAGAAGAGTGCATCCATGATGATATTTTTTCTTTTGCGGAAGACAAAAATGATCTATTAATTAGTGGCGCACAGCTGCAAGTTTTCTATGATCGAGTACTACTCCATTTAAAAAAATGCCCAAATTCAAAATGTCATGTCATAGTCTCACAGTGCTACCGCCAGATACGACAATTAATGTATGCTCGTATAGACATCAATGGAAAAAAAAACTACGTAAGCTTCATGTGGGCAAACATAGCATATATGAGCTTCCCACGATAGTACTCGACATAGTTACACAATTCGACAGTACAGAACGTCTACTTCTCAATATTGAAGAGAGAAAATGGAAAAAGAAAATTAAGGAGTCTTAACACATCAAGATATCATGATTAAGCTATATTCAATAATAAAAAATTCTGGATGCACTTAGTTTTTCCAAATGCACTTATTATTAACAGATGGTTACTAAGGGAACTGGTAGCACCTCCAAGGACCAGGGCGCTGAAATTGCACTCGAAACTGGAAGCAACAAAATACAATCAATGTGTCACTAACATGTGGTCGTGAAATCACTTGTAATCCATAAGTTGGATGATGTTTCCACTTATATCTATGTGGATAACAAATATCATTAGTAGTCTGGGGAATTTCAAAGAAGAGTGCATCCACGATGATATTTTTTCTTTTGCGGAAGACAAAAATGATCTATTAATTAGTGGCGCACAGCTGCAAGTTTTCTATGATAGAGTACTACTTCATTTAAAAAAATGGACCAGTGGACCATGTCCAATTATTTAGTTCTCCTGACCAGCAAGCAAACAAAAATGAGGCAACTTAAAGCATATGCATTTTACCAGGAATTAGCACAAACACGCTATGGGCACCAAAATGCATAAGAAATTAGCAACCATCAGTGGCTGCCCCTGATCTGTGACGCTAGGCAAGACAGCAGTCTAGGAAGGCAGCAATAATCGGAGCAGGTCCCATGGCATAGATGGAAGACAGCTCTGCGACGATGTGCTCGCATGCGGCCCAGGCAGTGGCGCATAACCAGAACTCAGGGTCTGCGTTCGTGGAGGGAGGGTTGCGAGGCCAGCGGCTTCCATTGGTGAAGGAGGAGACAGGGGCATGCTATGGGATGGACCGATGGAGGGTGTGATGGCGCTAGCGAAACGACGACGGACAGCTCGGCCAGAGTCCAGGGCAGCGGCTGTAGGCCGAGGTGTCGACCTGGTGAGCCGTGGCGGCGGGAGCTAGGGCGGTAGGGGAGATTTGGCCGGATAAAATCCATGGCGGCGGAAGTAGGTGTAGTGGGAGGGTGGGGCCGGGGGTGAAGAACAACGGACGCCAGATGAGCATGCTGATGGTCTTGGTCGGGTCATTTCCGATGTACAACGAGAATGCGATACACGTGCACGTTACCTATGACATCCTTGCGGCGATTTGATGAGATTGACCATCACCGATGGGGTCGACATCATCTCCGCTCGTTCGACTCGGCTGGCTTGGCACTTCCGTTTCATATGGGCACCACCGTTGTGGGCACCTTCAATGTCATCCGTAAGGGCATTATTGTCTCTGCCTCCACGGGGAAGTCCGGCCCCGACGAGTCCACGCCAACCATGCACATTGCAATGTGGATCTTGACAGTCGGGGCGTCCTCCATCCGCTGCCGTTTCCGGGCGGATGTCGTTCGGGGCAACAACGATACCTTTTCAGACGCTTCACTACTCTACGCCCGGCCGCCCTTTGGCACAACCGAGATACCGCTTGTGTACGGCCAGATCGTCCGCTCAAAAATCTGCGAAGGTAGAAAGGTGAACGCCAGCTTGATCGCCGGGAAAATCATTTTGTGCGACCCTAAAGTCTTGAATGTTGAACAAAGAGAGAGAGAGAGAGAGAGAGAGAGAGAGAGAGAGAGAGAGAGAGAGAGAGGCCATTGAAATAAGCGGGGGGCATCAAAGCAATCCTCACGAGCACCAAAAAATTCGGCGAGCTTGTCGTTGGCAGCCCCCACACCTTCCCTGCCACGACCGTCACTTTTGCCGCTGTGAAAAGGATCAAAACATACATAACTAACAGTACGACATCCCTAGTCACGACGATCGTGTTCCATAGTTGGTTTGCCGATGCCCCCTTCCCCTAGCTAGAATGGCATCCTTATCGAGTCGCGGACCGAACTTACTTGTGCCGGATATCCTGAAGCCAGACGTCACAACCCCTAGCGTGAAGATCCTCGTCGCCTGAACCGGCGCCACCTCACCATCGGGCCTCGACGGCGAGATGACAAGAGTGAACTACAATATCATATCAGGCACATCAACATGTGAGCGGCATTGCAGCTCTTCTCCGGGGGTGTAATATGCTTCCCTTCATGAATGAATCTTATTTTCTTGCGACGCCAAACATACATTTTTTCACCATTACAAGTTTGTAAGTTGTAACCATTCATTCCCAGTATCATGTCATAGCATTTGAGAGGTAAAATCCTCCCACTAGTGGAAAAACGGCCTTTAATAACGGTTTTTCAGGGCCTCTAGTCCCGGTTTGCCAACCGGGACTGACAAATCGGTTATAAAGCCCCCCCCCTTTAGTCCCGGTTTGTTACAAACCGGGACGAAAGGCCCTCCCAACTCCCAAGTGGCAGCGGCGGAGCCCACGGGGCTGGAGATCTTTAGTCCCGGTTCGTAACACGAACCAGGACTAAAGGTATGTGCATTTTGTTTTCTTTTCTGATTAATTTTCAGGGTTTAAGGTTTAGGAGGGTTTTAGGGTTTCAGATGTTTTCCATCGTACGGGGATCACGTCGACACGCCAAAAACATGTTTTCGTATATATATAAAGTACTATATGAAGATTTGCTACCCAGGGTGGCAGCTACGCATGCCTTTAGAGTCGTCCGATATGGTTCTGTGATTCGTGTTGCCGTTAACCTCTGCTAGCGTCGTGCGGTGTGGTCAGAAGCCGTCCTGTGCGTGTCAGAGAGAAAATAGCACCCCGTCCGGTGTTGCGTGCGGTGTGGTCAGAAGCCGTGCTGTGCGTGTCAGAGAGAAAATAGCACCCCGTCCGGCGTGTTCGCAACCGTGCCACGGTGGTTTCTGACGGGAGCATGGACTAGTTGTTCTACAGCTAGAGAGCAAATAAATTGATGTCGAAAAAAGAAATGGTAATCAAACCATATATCAAATCGTGGACAACTAATCAAAATCATCCCAGCTCAAAGATCCATCGCATAAACCAACAAACAAATCTCAGTCACCATCACAGATTATGGATTTTCCCTGCTCAAGAACATTTGGGCAGCAAACCAAAATACGAACTGAAGAAAAAGACTGCAAAAAACATCCCGTGAACCTCCACCTGCACCATGCAGTATCAATCCCCTCCATCCCTCCAGGCCTCCACCGCGCACGCAACTTGTAGAGCAGGGTTGACTGCACCGGCGGCGGCGGCAGCGCGTCTTCGTGATTTCCAGCAACGGTGGACAAGGTCAAAAGCACGGCCGAGAGCACGAACCGCCGATCACCCACAGCGGCTCTCCACCAGATCCGTGCACTGGCCACCCGTGCCGCTCTCCATCAGATCCTGCATCCTGCGTCAGCAACGTGCGGTGGAGGAGCCCGTGCGGTGGAGGAGCCCGTGCGGTGAAGGAAGCCTGTGCGGTGGAGGAGCCCGTGCAGTGGAGGAACGAGGTCGTCACGCACGCCTCAGGGCCTCACCATGGACGCGTGGTCGAGGGAACGCCGGAGACAGGATGCGGGCGGCGACGCGGCCGTGCGGGAAGAGATGTGGTGATGCCGGTGCGGGGGAGCCGTCCTTCACTAGATCCCGTGAGCCGTCCTCCACCAGATCCCGCGCGCCGTCGGCGGACCATAGCCTCTCGGTTGATTATCGCCCCCCGAGGTCCTCCACCGTGGCAGAGCGGAAGTTGGGCCACCACGGCAAGTAAGCGCCGCCGGAGCCGGGCATGGCCACCACGGGCCGCTCTCCCGTCGTTCCTCGCGCCGGTGCCCTCAAGACGCGGGCTGGGCGTGCGGAACCAGATCTTGCCGCTCTCCAGCACCCAGTTGACCTCCCGCCAGATATCCGCGCACAGGAGCAACGTCGCCGGCCGAGAGATCCGGCGGATCCGGCAGCTTGCCATCCGCTGCCTTGGAGAAGAACGAAGATGGGTGCGCGACTCCCCCGACCTCACCAGCACGCCACCGTGGGCTCCTCCCAGCGCCGCCTCTGCTCGGGACCTCACCGGTGCGCCACCACTCCGATCTCTTCCAGCATGTGGGGTCCCTGGCCGATGACGTGGATTTGAGGAAGAGGCCACCGGTGCTGCACGGGGGGAGAAGCGACGCCGTTGTGGAGTGCGGCGAGGTGGGGCCGACCTCACCCTCGGGCGTCGACCATTCCCTGCAGCCGCCCGACGCCCGCAAGCTGATGCGGAAGGCCGCGCTGGTCCAAATCGAGAACGGACGGAGGCCGGATTTGACGCGCGTCGCGTCGCCAAGGACATGGCGTCGGGTAGCTCAGCTCCGCCACAGTGGAGGATCTTGGGCGAGCTCACCGGCGGTCGTGGCACAAAGAAAAATCCGGGTGTGGGGAAATCCAGTGGAAAGTGGGGTTGCTTCGTGGGAATGGAAAAATGCTGGGACGGGTAAGATGCTCTTTTTGAATCTGGTGGACAAAAGCTGACGGACGGCGTTAAGTCAATCTGCGGTGGAAAATGCTCTATAGGATGCTTCAATGGTTAGATTGGGGTGCGCAGCTATCACCCTAGACATCCCACTATTTCCCATATATATATATATATAACACATACAATTACATGAAGATCACGTTGAGACTCACCAAGGTGGTGCCGGCGACGGGGCGGCGCGGGCGATCGACGGCAGTGAGGACGGGGACAGGGACGGGACGACACTAAAACCCACAAATCATACTTTAAGTTGAGCTCAAATTGCATATAAAACAAATAAACTCCCACTTAATTACTCCCAAACTAGAACCGACAAATCACTCTACTTATATAGCATTAAATAAATGAGCTAAACTAGTTTCATCAAACTTATATCAAAAATCATTACACAACTAACCTAGAATTTGAAGTAACTAACTTAGACATTTCATCAAACACCTAGCTAGCAATAGCAATGAAAATGAGGAGCAAAACTAGCAATGGGGATGAACTTGAGCTCCATGAGGATGAAGTTTCTAACCTATTAGAACCCTTGGATAGATGGGGCGCCTTTAATCTTGACAAATCGTGGAAAAAAATGTGAATGAATTCGAGCTCGGGGAGGAGATAGAGGAGAAAAAGGTGATGAACTCGAGCTTCTCGGACATGAAGAAGAAGATGATATAGAGGAAACCTTTAGTCCCGGTCCGTATCACGAACCGGTACTAAACGTCCATCTTTAGTACCGATTCGTGATACAAACCGGAACTAAAGGGGCTCGCGCTGGCCCCACCTCTGCGGCTGCCTGCCGCAACCCTTTAGTCCCGGTTCGTATCACGAACCGGGACTCAAGGTTCCCTACGAACCGGGACTATAACCTGCCGACGTCCTGACAGTTTGAACCGGGACTAATGCTCACATTAGTCCCGGTTCCAATAATGACCGGGACGGAATCTCCGAACGGAAGCCATGTTTTCCACTAGTGCCCACTTCAAATTTATCCACATCTTACCTCAATCCATGTTGTTTGTGCTTGATTTTTCTGCTAAAATATAGATATACTAACGACCTCGGTCAATCAGAGAGATTTCGATAACTCATCCGAAAATAAATGTCACCTTGACTTCCTTCAAAGGAGAGGAAGGAAATAGGTAGAGTGAGGGGTGATAAAGGAGTATGTTAATATTTGTTTCCAAGCTGAGCTAGAAGCACATGTCACAAAGCAAGAAATTTGTCAAGGCGTTTATATTTTTTGGTTTTTCGTTACAACACACAACCATTGTGCTAGTATATATTTCCTTTGTCCGAAAATACTTAAACATATTTTAGTTCTAGATACATCCGTTTTAACGACACTTATTTACGGACGGAATGAGTATATATTAGACGTCACAGCGTACATACCACGAAATAGGCTTTCGCCCAGCTTTATAAATAAAGCACCGACCACCATACAAGCAACGATACAAACTCAACACCACAAGCTGGGGCATCAGCACACACACAAGCTCAAAAGAAAAAGAAATGAAAGCAAAGGCGAAGCTACTAAACGATGATGACCCGCAACCGTTGCGCCCTCCGTCTCAGTCCCACCACGATCCAAGCACTCCGAAGCGCCCTCGTACCAAGCAACACCTTCAAGAAGGGAAACGTCGTCGACACGACTGCTGCCCAGACCAGATCGGTCCTAGGGTTTCCCCCGGTACGTAGAGTATAGTGGACATGGGATTCCCACGACGCCCTCCAGGAAGGAATGGTGCCGCTCGAAGGCGGCACCGCGTCAGGATCAGACCAGCTGATAGGGATTTCTCCCGCCCACGTCCACAAAAAACCCTGGCACAAACGAGCACCACCACCCAGCTTCTGCGCCCACCAGCGTGCGCCACCACGATCTTGTAGTCGCCATCATCTACGGCCTGGACACCGGAGGCAAACGAACTTGTTGGGGCGAGGGACAGCAGCCTCGCAGCCACGCGGGAGGGACCCTCCTCCACCGCCGTGAGGCAGTCATCGTCCGGACAGAGCAGCCAGAGCACACCAGGCCCCTACTGGCCCGGCCGGGCCCAGATGGGCCCGTAAAGCTCCGGCCGCCCTGCTGTAATGGGTAGGCCGCAGTGCCGCCGTCCCCTGTCCACACCTAGTCGCCGCCTCCACCTCCAGCGAGCCCAGCAGCTGCGGCGTCCCGGCACGCTCAAGCCCATCTGAGCCCGCCCGAGCCCATCTGGACCCAGGCCACGCAGAAGCTGGCGACCACCGCGACCGCGGAGCTCCGCCGCGAGACGGCGCCGCCGCCAGCGTCGCCCGGCCTCGCCGGACCAGAGCTTCCCGAAGAGCACCGCGCCAAGGAAGGGGAAGGCCCCGACCCGTCTGCCATGACGCGGGGAAAGGAGAGCCGCCGCCGCCAGCGTCGCCCGGGCTTCGCCCGGCGACCCTTGCCGGCGGCGGCGACGGGGGAGGGGGGAGGAGGGGAGCGGCGGCCGGAGGGGATCGGGCCCCGTCGCCCTCGGGGGGGGGGGGGGGGGGGGGGGGGGCGAGAGGAGAGGGGGAACGAGATTTCAACCTTCACACAGATAGCATGTGATATCCAAGGCTTCGTCACAGCGTACATACACGAGTTGAGAATCAATTATTGTTAGGCCCCCGCGTGGCCGCGTCGTCCGGATCGGGCGACACGGGCGGCGATCCAATCTTCAGCGCTCGCCTCCTCCTCTGTGCTACTCCCTCGCCGTCGTCGGATGACGCCGGTGGGCAAAGACCACACGGCCGACGGCGGCGGCGGGGCCTTGTTCCGGCGGCGAGGCTGTCCCATCCAGGATACGCGGAGGTAGTTCGTGATCGGGGACATGGATGCGACCAGAGCGATCAGCATGGCGACTTGATGGCGGCGTGATGGCTCTGGCTTACTGCTTCCAGCGCGTGATCAGGATCTCACGGATTTGCTGCCACCGGGTTTGCTGCTAGGGCGTGGTCATTTTCCCATAGTGGATCTCACGTACTGGCTGCCACCGGATTGGTGCTAGCGTGTGGATTGCAAGACTGGAAGTAGGCATGAAGCTGGAAAAGAAGCGACATAGAGGTGCTGCTGTGATTCATTGATCCATTTTGCTTACCAATTTGCGGATGCGTTGGGTCAGGTATTCCGAGGCAGTCACGCAGGCTCGCTGCAAGTGCCCTCCTAATCGGCTGCAAGTGTGCTAGCTTCTCCTCTATTCGTCGTTGTGTGCCTGCACTGATGTATGTTAGAGAACTCGGCGTAAAGGTGTCTGCCATGACAGATCTGAGTACTCAACATTTATCTGACCGCTGGGTTTCAATCAGTACCTAGTCCGCAGGATCGTCGATGGTGACGGATGTCTCGAGACGCTCCTCAAGAGCTTGTTTTGTGTTGACACGGTTTCAGATTGCGTGGTGATATCCACGTCATGACTGTGTGCATGAATGGTCGTCTCCGGTTGCACATGCCATGGATGAAGTCAGATATTCTAGATTCTAGACCCATGGCACATGTTTGCCCATCTTTGCGATCGGGACATTACAGCATCGACTTCTTTTCGGCAAGTGGAAGCGGCAACACAGAAATTTCGATTTGGTGGTGCTATTCAAGCGCCGGGTCTCGAGTTCCAGGGTGAAAACTCTAGGTCTGACTTTCATTGGTAGTGCCTGGCAATGACGGTCTTCCGTTTCCTTATTGAAGGCATTGTGTGGATTGCTCAGATTTCTCTCCAAGGTGAAAACCCATGATCTAGCCCTTTTGGTTGGGTCTTGCAACGGCGGCGTTTATGCGTCGTTTCCTTGTTGGAGGCGTTGCTGTTGGAGAACCTTTCTCGAAGTCTCGATGTTGCCAATGGTGTATTGTTGCTGATCGCTTGGGCTTAACCTTTGATTATGATTTTTTTCTTTTCTCTTTTCAATAATTTGGCTGTGTGTAGCCTCGATGTGTCATTGTTGACATTGTGTTGTTGCAGAGGCCGGGTATATTTTGTATCAACTTGATATTAATAGATTACCCTTTATCAAAAAAAAAAAAAAACATACACGAGTTGAACCAAAAGGAAATTTGCACATCAGTATGCAAACTAAAACTCTCGACCAAGATGAATTCGCTCCTCCAACGACCAAGTGAGCTAGCTGAACTAGGCTCAGTTGATTTATATACGGTGGAAGTTATTCGCCATCTTATTATTCTGCAAATTCATGATGGAAGCGTGGCAGGCAGACCGGGCGGGCTTAGTGCTGTCCAGGCAGCTTGTCCTTGATGTTGCCCTTCTTCTCGCCGGTGGCCGTTCCAGTGTGTCCCTGCTGCCCGAAGGTGCCGCCCGTGGCGGGGGTGCCATGCGTCTGCTGGTGATCACCACCGGGGAGCTTCTCCATGACGTTGTCCATGACGCCCTTCTTCTCGCCGGTGCCGTGCGTCCCAGTGCCGGTCACTCCGGTGTGTCCCTGCTGGTGGTGATCGCCGTGGCCACCACCGGGGAGCTTCTCCTGGATGTTCTCCACGAGGCCCTTCTTCTCCCCCTGGTGCTCCATCTTACGCTGAACTTGACACTCGATCGCGCGGTGTTTGCTTGGCTTGGTTGTGTGAGGGAAGCAGGTGGTTGTGTAGAGCAAGTGCAGCACGAGGCAGTATTTATAGGCCTTTCGAGGGTGGCCAAAGCACCACGTGTGCTCTCATGAATGGGAAGGCAGGTGGCTGCCGACTAGCTACAGTAGCTGATAAAGGTGGTACGTACGTACGTCCGGCAGGTGGCTGCCGACTAGCTCATAAAGATCGAGGAGCGTATACGTCTCGGTCGCCACGTCCCAACTCATTCGAATTCATCCGGGAAGAAGAAATCTTATCCTTCTTTTTGTTTGCAAAAAATGGTCTTGTTTGCTTCGGGAGATATGACAGATGGAGAGTGTTGGCACGTGACCACAACCAAAGTAAATAGACGAAGCACACGAGGGTTAAGGTAACTCCAACGCGTCGACCCAAACGGTTGGTCTGTTTTTCATCCGTTTGGGTCGGGCGACGGACACGAGATCTCCGTCCACATCCGGCCCAAGCGCAGTGCACTCAACGTGGCCAATGCATACCATTTTCAGTTTTCATTGGCAGCCCACTAAAGGACCGTTTTTGATATATTTAGTGTGGATGGGCCACAAACGGCCCGTTAGTACATAATAAAAATAGCGATTTAAAAAAAACGCCTATCTACTCCTCGTCGTCGTGGTCGTCCTCGCAGAGGTCGATGAACGGCGGCGGGGCCCAAAGATGGGCCGGTGGCATCCTCGCCGTCGCCGGGGGAGTCGGTGGCTGCTCCGGTGGTGGATGCAGCTCCTGACGGCGGGGCAATCTGTTATTTTATGGTGATCCAAATCCAATTCTATAAGTGAGAAGGCTAACGACGGAGCGAAGCGAGGCCCGTTGCCGGTAGGCTTGGGCCGAAGCGGAGGCGTTAGCCCACCACGATGGCCCGAGACAGGAGGTCTGCCGGGGGTGCGGGGGCGCTGCCCCCGCGGTACGGTACGAGTTGTAACCGACCTGGACATCGCTTATCACCGACCTAGATTAGGTCAGGACCACTATAAATACGTCTTGTAAGCCGTCGCCGGAGATAAGACACACATTGTAAATCCCGGCGCGTTTGTAACCTCACCCCAAAATAGTGAAGTATTGCTGGCTGGCGCCCGTGGTTTTTCTCTTCCTTGTTGGAAGGGTTTTCCACGTTAAAATCTCGTGTCCCCCGTTGGTTTGATCTTGCTTAATTTCATCGTTGTTTTGCTATCGCTTGTAACACAATCCACGCCCAGGTCATACCGATGAGCCCTGCGGGGAGAGGCGGCACCGGTGGAGGAGGGTTCTAGGCCTCGTACCATGGCGGCGGCGGAGGAGGATTCTGGGCCTCCTCGGCGCTCCGCTGGAGGATGATGTCCAGGCATGGACACATCCTCCGCTCCTCCTCGGCAAAGGTGCGGAGCGAGTCCTCCATGGCCCGCCGGACGAGCTCGTCCTCGTCCTCCTCGGGCTGGGGCGGCTCCTCCTCCTCCCAGTCCTCCTCCTCCTTGACCCAGGACGGTGGGGGAGGCGGCAGACGATGGCCGCGTTGGGGTCGCGACAGCAGGTCGGTGAAGACGGATCGGCGACGGGCATCGTGCTCGTCGCGGAACGACGTGTCCCAATAGGGACTCGTCTCCGCGAACGCCGAGTGGTCGAAGAGGTCCGGCGGGAGCTGGGCGCGCCTCCGCTGGATCTCCTCGCGCCGTGCTCGCCCTTCCCGTGGGACGGCCGGCACCGGAATCCTATCGGGATTCAGGTGCCAGTTCTCAGGGAGCTTGACGTTGGACCATGGTACTGGGACGGCATTGTCCCAGTACCACTGGCATCGGTGCTTGTCGATGTAATGCTGCTCCCTTGCCGGGGTTGGTTGGCCACCGCCGGAGGGGCGAGCTGGAACGGAGCGGGGGCGGCACGGCGGCGCCCCGACGAGGACCCTGCCTCATCGGCGTGACCCTTCCCTAGGGTTTTCTTGAAGAACCCCATTGGCGTGGCTCGGGCGGTTGCTAGGGTTTCGTGCCGGAGGTGAGGGAGCAGCGGTGGTGGGGATGAACTGGCCGGGACCCCCCTCCCCCCCCCCCTCGCGCACGCGTGGATATAAAGAAGGACGACTGGGGTGGTTGGGTCGCTTCCTAGTGGGGCCGAAGCGGGGAGGTGGACCGGCGTGGACGGACGTGGCCGGATGCGGTGACGCTCCATTTCACGTCCGCGTTGACGCAAACCTGGCCCAGATTTGGGCCAGGAATGGGTCTGGCCGGATACGGGACGGACGAAAAACGGACCATGGGTCCGTTTGCGTCGGCGCGTTGGCTCCTAGGTTCCGTCCAAACGGACCGAAACGGAGCGAAACGGACCATATGCGTCGGCACGTTCGAGTTACCCTAAGGGCTCCTCCGACTTCTAGAATTTTTTAAAGGATTTCTTAGAGCGTTTTGATCCTTGGATTACATATATATTGGCCATTTAATTCACACGCATAATTGAAATCTTTAGAATATTTTTTTTAGATAAAAGTGGTCTCCCCCGATTTCATTAAAATCAACCACGGTGAGTTTACAAGTTCAGGAAGTTCATCCAGGCAACAAAGGCCAGGTTCTTTTCTTTCACAGGGATTACAGACTACACAGGCAGCTAGGGGTGGGCATAAAAAACAGAAATCGAACACCGAAACCGAATTAACCGGAACCGAAACCGAATTAACCGAGATCTTATTAACCGAAACCAATTTCGGTTGGGAAATGTGATAAACCGAATTTTACAAATATTAATTCGGTTTTTACCCTTGATTAACCGAAACAACCGAAGTAACCGAAATATATACCAGAAGAGCGAAATGCTTCAGACGAGGCGTCCAGTACCGTACGTTCCTACTGTAGGAATCCTACATAGGCATACTCCCAACATCATGCGTCGTTCAGTATTCACATTAATACCTATTTGCAGCTACAGCCGCTTGTAAGCTTGTAGTGTGAGACCTACCTTGCCAATCGAAGAGAGCACCGCCGTCTCTATGGATTCCGGCCGGCGGACGCGGCGAACACGCTACACACGACTAAGGTTTTTGCTACAGAAGCTTTAAATTAACTCCCATCAGCTAGAGTGCTAGACACGTACATCATACATGACTGGTGCAATGACGTTGGAGTGATGTGTGTGGCTGTATGGATGTACATGTCTTCGTCCATGCATGTGGTCGTCTAGCTGCCCGCATGTTCAGTCATTTCGGTTAAAACCGAACACCGAACCGAATTTCTGATTAACCAAATTACCGACTAACTAGATAACCGATATAATTTCGGTGCCTATTTCCTAATACCCGAATTATAGAAAAACCGAAAAAAACCGCACCGAATTTTCATTTAAAACCGAATGCCCAGGCCAACTACCACACTTCTAGGAAAGGCACTCAAAACGCATAAGCTAAGGAAACTAGCAGGAGAGGAGGATCTAAGAGGAGGAGAACCGCAGGATCAGTCCCCTGCAGAGCTCAGCTTGACGTGCATCAAACTCCTTCCGTGCCTGGCCATCAAAAGCCTCATCATCGTCCTGGGCACCAGTCGTCATCTCCAGGCGATCCGCAACACTTCCCCCCTTTTCTTATTCAGCAAAAGAACGTTTTTCTTCCCAGCAACTCTGAGACTGCATCTTTTGATAGAATTTTCCATTGCTCCAAGTCTGCAGCCACTCTTCTCCAAATGTCTTTTACGCCGGGCCACGTCTTTCCCTGAAAACACAAACCCGGGAAGAAGAAACCTTATCCTTCTTTTTGTTTGCAAAAATGAACTTGTTTGCTTCGGGGAGATATGACAGATCGAGAGTGTCGGCACGTGCCGACAACCAAAGTAAACTAGACGAAGCACACGAGAGGTTAAGGGCTCCTCCGATTTCTAGAGTTTTTTAAAGGATTTTCTTAGAGGGTTTTGATCCTTGGATTATATATATATTGACCGTTTAATTCACACGCATAATTGGAATCCTTAGAATTTTTCCCTTTGCAATCTATTTTGGAGATTTCTACTTCATCCACCAAAACCACCTGACAATTTTTTTTACGCTATCAAACACACTTTCCGTTTGTGTCGTGCAAAGTGCAACGATTGAAACTACTCCCTCCGTTTCAAAATATAAGATGTTTTAGGCAATTCACATGTTGACTAGATACATAACAAAATGAGTGAACATACATACCAAATTGTGTCTAGATACATTAAGATACATGTGAATATAGAAAAATACTAGAACATCTTATATTTAGGAACAGAGGGAGTAAAAGTTTTGATAACGCGGTGATAACCCCCAAGAGCAGGGGATCACTGTAGCACCTCTCAATGTGGAAGTAGGGTATCGATCCGCAGCAGGAAGAATGAAAAGTTATCTATTCCCTACAACTAAAGTGTCACAAGTTTTAGTTGATTATGCACTAAACAAGTTTAAATAACAAGATGATTGATTTAATGGATGGAAGTTTTAATGTAACAAAACAAGAATGTAAAAGTATTCCAATCCTCTTCAATGCAAGAGGACAAGACAAAGGTGTAAACGGTGTTTCAATGCTTGGAAATAAGGCCTAGGGATCATACTTTCACTAATGGATACTCTCAACAATAATAATATAATTGAATACATAAATATTTTCTCTTCATTATGCTACTCTGAATTATTCTCTTGTTGGATAACGAACACCAATCAACTGCATAGAGCTATAAAAGCACACCTTAAAGTTGCATTCCACATCTAGGGAACCCCACACTGTCAACTTGAGCCCCTAAATAGTACTAGACAAACACCACAATTTCATAGAGATATCCAACACAAATAATAACTCATGATAAGTATTCCTGTAATCTTTAGCCTAACAGCCACACACGGTGCGCACACTGTCAACTTCGCACCATGGGACAAAGGTGACTCCGGAAATTACATTAATAAAACCACTTGAGTAGCATAATTCATAAGATAATGAAGAGTAACATCTATGGATTCAACTAGATTACAAAGCTCATGATCACATAAAGATCACACCATGGGAGAGAGAGATAAACCACATAGCTACCGGCATGAGCCCTCAACCCCGAGGGAGACTACTCCCTCTTCATCATGGAGATGGTGGAGATGTCGTTGGGGGAGATGGAGACCACCCCGGCAGCGCCCCGCCGGAGTTTTCCCCATCAAATCTGCAGCTCCAGGTCTCTGTTTCGTGGTTTCTGTGTTTCGGCGGTGCTCCCTTCTGGAAAACATCGGGGGACTATTTTTATAGTCGGTTTTAGATAAAAAAGGAAGCATCGGGAAGAAAGATCGACGGAAACGGAGCCACGAGGGCCAAGTTGGTGGGCCCCACACGGCCAAGGAATCTGGCCGCGTGGGCCCCCCTCTTTTGGCCTTCGGGCTTCCACTTTTTCGCTTCCTTCGCTCCTACGCTTTGTTCCTTCCAAAAACTGATGCTCGTAAATTTTCAGGTCATTTGGACGTCGTTTGGGTCCCTGAAACATCAAAATATAGAAAATAGGGTTTTCTGGCAGTGCAGGGTTAATTCCAGAAAAATAGGAAAACTGTGAAATCTTCCCAAAATCATTATAAAACAATGATATAACCCTTATATGATGCAAATATGATTGAAATATGAGTAATATAATGCAAAGTCCATATATGCATTTTACATGCATCAACATCCCCAAGCTTAACCTATACTCGTCCTCGAGAGTATAAAGGTGATAAAACGAACATGGACTTTGCATTTTAAAACTATCAATGGATATCAAAGATGATTACTATTGCTACATAAAGTAAAATGATTCATTCTTTAAAGGAGTAGCAATATGCAATATAGATTATGAAGTGACATCAATTACTCAATGCAAGGATGTTCAATGATAATTCAAGAAGTGTAACATAGAAAAAAGTACTATGGACCAAATGTATGCATAATGAAAAGTAAAAACATCCTATAATAATCATAAAGTACTCTTGTAAATTTGAATATAAAAGTGGACACTTTGGAAAGATATATATATATGAGTAGAGGTAAAACATGAACAAGTTTCATCTAACTTACAAATCTTCTACTTAAGTTAATATTTGCAATGTGGTATTGGTGTCAAGCTCTCATTACCCCTTATCATAACATCTTGAATGGTTAAAGTTTAAAGTGAAAGCAAATATGAGTAGTGTGCTTGACAAAGAAATGGTTGAAAGTCTCATGCCCCGTGAATACGATTACCTACACCATGGTGTTACTCAACTTGGGATACAAAGCAAGTTCAAGTAAAAAGACATTGTATAATAGCGTCATCAAGAGGGTCAACTGGGGTACATCTTTTCCCAGGACATGGAACAAGCCCATGTCAAAATGACAAGACAAACAAACATAATGAACAATCTCAACACCTTTTTATTTACTATTGATATAGCTTTTTATTATGAGGTGCATCACTGAAGGTTCACAATAGCATGTAAGTAAATTTTCACCATGAATGATGCATGGCTTAGATTAGCGGCCCAGGTGTCTCTCTAGCCATTTGTACAAAATACTTAAACTTACTTAGTTTCCGCATTTATTTGGCACTATGATAGGCATTCATAAACAAAAGTACATGATATCAACATAATATAATTATGAGCATATTGAAAGCTTGCCATGTGACAGCACATTTGGGCTAACTACCAACCAAGACTCTTGTCAATCTCACAACTTCATAATTTTAATCACAATGGTTCATGTTTATTAAATGCAATAGTAAGGTGTGAGAGCTATTTAACCAACTTTTCCCATAACAATCAATAACATAAGCATTTTAATTTAGAGGTATAGATAACACAAAGTAACATGATAAACATACTCGGAATAGCATAAAGCTAATAGGTAGATATGGTGGACTCACTGGAAAAACTTTGGTTCAAGGTGTTGGAAAACAAGTTTTTACTTGTTGTAATTTTTGGGCTAGCAAAAGGGAGAAAGTTGACCGTCTAAATGCATGCACAAGTGTCCATAGAACTAACCAATCCATATTAAACAAAGTAAGGTAACATTCAGCATCAAAACATGAATAAGATATAGCTCTTGATAAAACACTTGCAAATTAATACTTATTAGAAAGCACATGAATTATGCAACTATATGTATTTTTTTAAATCAACTCAAACATCCCTTTCCCAATATTTTTAATAGAATCCAACTTAATTCAACCCAAATTTCCAGTAGCTCTATCATATAAAAATGATAGTGGTGGTCTCAAAACAAAAATCAAACCAAAATAAAAAGCAAATATAAGACGCTCCAAGTTTATGCGATAAAGTGCATTGATCGAAAAACAGAAGTTAGACGTGTGCAAACCGAGAGTGTGTTGGTCCAGTGGGGTTGTCTTCACATCCCGAAGCTTATGGTCTTCACCATCCTTGGATAGCTCTTGGTGCATCTCCTCTAATCCCTGTGAAAAAAACTTCAAAACACTGTTTCTCCCATTTCTTTTCTGTGGGGTGACATTAGTAGTGATAGACAAATGAATTACTTGCTGCATAGAATACTTAGACAAAAATCTCTCCTATCTAAAAAGAACCATCGGTTCCTTAGTCTGCCGTACGTCCTCCGTTTCGTCACACCTTCGTCCCGCGTCCAACCAAATGGGCCAAGCCCAACAAAACACTGTCTCACGCCGCTCGCCTACGCACGCCAAACCCTACCTATCTACACGATCGTCACCCCCTCCACGCCCGCCTCCGATCCCCAACACCACCGCCGCCCTGTCGTCCTTGCCCTAGGCACTGCATCACAGCCACTATCCCAAGTGCGACAGGAGCTTTCATGCGTCCACGCGCCTGCCTGCGACGAGGTCCCCGCTCACGGTTGCTTCCTCGAGATCCCCATTGATGTGAAGCGCTCCTCTTCCACGGTCGACACCTCAAGGTCGACATTGAGGCGTATGCGCGCGACCTCTTCCACGATCGACGCCTCAAGGTCGACATTGACGCGTCTGCCTGCGACGCGCCCGCCGCCGCCTCCTTCAGCGGACCCCTTCCCCATTCCCCTCCCTGCCTCCCAACCAGCGGCACACGATCCTTGAATTCCAGCTCCAATGGGGTCAAGGGAAACCTGCAACCACAAGAGTATGGTCTCTGTCTCTGCTCGTGGTTTAGGGTCTTAGGTTGGAAAGTGACCTCTTCCTTATTCCTCAACTGAGTTTTTTTGCAGGGTGATTTTGTGGATCGGGGTTCAACAGCCTTGTGGTCTTGCATTGACGTCTGCTTGATAGATTTCTATGGTTGTTAAGTCATTAATTTAGTATGTTGTAGTCAGTGATCAGCGCATGGGAGTTCATATGTAATGTTTCTACAACGGTTGTCTGTACGACTGTTAGCAAGTTAGAATATTCAGGTGGCTATAATTGATACTCTTTTCCTGTAGAACAGAAGAATTGATTCATGCTTGATAAATTTTGCCTGTAGTAGCGTATTTGCTGACTCCATATTGGTGAAACAACTGTTGGCACCACATAGTTATGTTTGAATCCAATTTGGTTTGGTTTGCACGTAAATACTTATTTCCAATTACCTTGGTACCATGGTAAATTTCTTATTTTATTTGCTGAATTTCATTACTGTCATTAGGTATCCTAGCCACATAACCCTTCTGTGTGGGAACCAGGAAAGCAGACTGTTGACGCAGGTATACTCCTATCCTCATATAGGAATGCTATCTTTTTTAGTTTGCTGTTATGTGCTTTAAGATCATAGCAGCACCTTTATATTAATTTGAAAGAGGTTTTAATCAAATTTGGTGTTGCGGAAGGTTCACGAATGTTATTATTGCGGTGATGTAGGTCTGCTGGAACGAAGCAGTTCATTGTAGCCAATTGTATGTAGTTGAACACCCCACCTCAGCCGAGCCGCCATAAAACGACTCTTCACCACTGTATCTGGATCGACCTCTTTCATGATTTGTGCTTAAAAATAAAAGATGTATAATATTTGGAAGCATAATAAAAATTAGAAGCACATACACTAAAATTCCCCAAACCTTCAGATCGATGAGCTCTCTTTAGAATTTCACTGCCTGCAGTTATAGCAGCTAATGAACGTGCCATCAGGCCCTACCCCCTCTAGCCATTGAGCAATAATTGGTTCTCTTCTGAAAAGTCAATTCTGCATTGATATGTTTCATACTAGAAGAAAAAAAATATTGCAACTTTGTCTTCCTTCTGTATGTGCATTCTTTCTTATATCAGTACTGTTCGCTAACATATTCCCATGATACTTCGAGTCATTTCCTAAAAATATCGTTTACTCCACCTTTCAGGAAGGCAGAGATGCGGTTTTAGCCAAACTAGAAGTGTCACAGGTTCACCTGGAATTGTTAAAGCGCACAAACGTTCTTAATGATGCATTCTATATTACACACGATGGAGTGATTGGAACAATAAATAACTTCCGTCTCGGTCGTCTCCCTAATGTACAGGTAACTCTCCCTAATGTACAGGTAACTATGCAAATGTGCAGATACCACATCCTCATCCACTGTCCTTTGTGCTTGAATTTTGCTATATTCACTCTTTTCTTGGAGTGCACACACTTGTTTCCTATGTACTTACACACAAATCTCAATTTCTCTGATCTTGGTTGAGTTAAATGCCGCTTTTGTGGTCAGGCTGCTATTCTTTCCTCCAATACCAGGTGGATGCTCTCATGGGAAGGCTCTGAATGACTTGATGCTGCGGCAAGTGGAGCGGAAGTGCCGATATAGACATACTGGTAGGAAGAGCATGTTTCGTGATCATTTGTCAATGCAGAACAAGTACAACCATATCTCTCTCTGTCTGAACATTTGTCACTTTGAACAAGTACAACAATATTAATACTCATGAGCCTGCAACGACAATAATTAGTTTTACAATCCTGCATCTGTACTTTTACAAAATTATATGCTGTAATGCAAGTCAAACCATTTCTCTGAATTTTTTGGCTGCATACTTGAGGGCTCTATACTGAAAATGTCATAATAAGGAGGAGTAATGTGATTGTTCCGTGTATATCCGAGGCACAAAATATGTATATGAGAACTCTTTCTGATTTTATGGTTTATGTTTTTATAATTTGCAGCATGCGATTCTACAATATTTAGCAAGAGTGCATGCCTTTAATATGGAGTTTTGAAATTGTTAGTTCAAATATTTCGGATAAAAAAATTGCTCTATAGGACAAGGAAATTTTCTTTTCTTCACGGGACAGGGATAAGCTATTGGTCTTCATTATATGGTGACTTAAATCTTGAGAAGAATAAAAATGTTGCATCGATCTATTCTTTATGATTTCATTGAAATAATTTGGTAGACTGTTCTCATGTGAACGTTGATAGTACAACAGTTCGTCATCTTAATTTCTTAACAATTTTACAGCTTGGAGCAGATAGGAGATGATGCAATCGAAGGAACTCTTCAATGCTCTTTTTTATTTCAGTCCTTCCATTTTTCCCGCATCAAACAAATCCGTATCAGGATGAATAGTTCATGGATGCTTAGGATGGTATTTTCTCCTGAACCAGATATATCATGCCTTTTATATGTGGACACTTCGTTCGGGAACAGGCAGCTGCCCATAAAAGGAAGCACTTGCCTCAAGGAAACGAGTTGAGGTATATATATTATAGGTGGCTCTCTCTTGATTACTAAATTTACACTATATACTATCTAGACCAGTGTAGTCTTGTGTTGACTACAGGATGAACGACAGTAGAATTAACTAGCTTAGTAGGAGTTATGACCAAGAGTTGTCTATAGTCTTTACATAGTTGTTCAGACACAGGAGCGTGATGGATGAATTAGCCCCTTCTGAACTTTGGATGGACGGCTGCCCCAAATATCTATATCTACATATTATATACTACCTAAAAAGAAAGTTTTGTTCCTTAGTCTGCCACTTCGTGTTCCGTTTCGTCACTTCGTCGCAGTCCGTCGTCTGCCCACCTTGTGTTACGCTCCTCGGCGTCCTCGCTTTAGTCACGCTCCCGGTTTCTGAGCGTTTCGCTTTCAGTTTCATGTTCTTGTTGTATAACGAATACCCTGTCAATCACGACTGGGCATGATGGAAAGTTTGCTCAAGAATGTACTATCACGTATTACAAATACGGATGTGCTTTACTGTCTATGCTCAGGAGAATGTACTATCATGTATTATGTCAGCTATATGCCTACTAGAATTTGCTACCACGTATACTGATGAAGTCACTGAAAATGATAGGCGAGGAAGAAGATTTGGGTTGTCCTGAGAAGAATACGGATAACATATGGGGATTGCTAACATCGGTTCTGCCCTGGCTGAAGTTTTAATGCAAAGGGGTAGACTCAATTGCTAGAACTTATTGTCGTATTCTTAGCTTCCAGAAAAGTAACGTCGGTTGGTTATCTTTTAGAAAAGTACCACTATCTGAGTTCCATGCAGTTGAATCACTATGGGAAAGCCACGCTACGCCGACGGTCAGAAGCCGTCGGCGTATAACCCTAAGCCGTCGGCGTACCTATACGCCGACGGCAGCCGTCGGCGTTTCCCTTCATCGGCGTACAATATATGCCGTCGGCGTATAAGCAAGCCGTCGGCGTATGTTAGTGGGGCCCACAAGACGGCATCCGTCTCCGTTTCCGTCAGTCTGTTATACGCCGACGGCAATGCCGTCGGCGTATCCGCACTCCCTGACAGCACGGCCCCACGCCTGCGCGTCTGGCTGGCTTACTACGCCGACGGCGATGCCGTCGGCGTACATTCCCCTTCCTGACAGCCCGGCCCCACCTCTCGCAGGTGTCAGTTACGCTACGCCGACGGCAATGCCGTCGGCGTATGGGTTACCATAAGGCGACGTGGCCGTTTCCTGTCGCCTGGCAGGCATCCTACGCCGACGGCATTGCCGTCGGCGTATGGGTGACCATTTTTTTTGAATTCAGGTTTACAGCCCTATTTAAATTCACATAAATTTGCAAAAATATGACAAATCACAGAAACTCACATAATATCATATATGCATATACCAAAGCATCATACAAACTCAAATCACACATATAATCCAAAATTGCACTTATACAAAGTCGAACTCATCCAAAATGGCACAACATTGTTCGAACTCATCTATTTGTCGCTCGAGGTACCCATCTCCGACAGCGTGAGATTAGGCGACCGACCGCGTGGGCCAGCCGCCGTCGAATCACAATGGGAACCCGGCGAGGAACGGGACGGTGTGGAATCCGGCGAGGGACGGGACGGTGTGGCATCCGGCGAGGCATCACCACCGCCATGCTGCACGAGAGCGCGAGCGGAGGACGGCGAGGCAGAAGCACGACCAAAGGGTGCAGTCCTGGAGCATCCCGTGCCCTACATGTTTGAGTCCAAGTTAGCAACTTTGAAAGCACAGTACGGCAGTAACAACTGGTTTGGCAATAACTTACCGGAGTCCTTTGCTTGTATGTGAGGGCGACCGCTTCCCTCGATGGGCACTTGGGCGGCATCCCCACGCTAGGTGGACGCGGAGGCAGCGGCTCCCGCTCTCCAGTGGCAAAAAACTTCTCATGCGCCTACAAGATAGTTTAGATGTCAGGAGTTGTAGAAAAAGAAGGTTCAAACTAGAGGAAATGAGACTTGTCATATTGCAAATATTAAGGTTGAAACTTACAGCATCGCGCAACTCTTGCCACTCGTCATACGCCGCTCTCTTCTGCAGCCACGCGTCATACTCCGCCTCATAGGCCGCGTAAGCGGCCTCGAAGGCTGACTCGAATTCAGGCTACAATTTCAAAATAGAATGAATCTCATCAACTTAGCAACTTAGCTAGGAATGAATGTCGGAAAGAGAATGAAATTGAGTAAAACTTACATCGGGGCGAGCTCGGGAAGGCTGTCGAGGAGGCATGACAGGGGGGTCATCGGCGGTGAGTGTAGCCTTGACACGCACGAGGCCCAACTCAGGAGTACGCGGGGTTACCGCAGTAAGACAGTTCAAACGGCCATGCTCCCAACCGTGCCCGGCGAGGACCAACGCTCTCTTGTCGGTGTCATGCTCAAGAGGGTCATCCACCTCCGGATTAAGACCTCTGAACGACTGGACGTACTTGCTTATGTTCTCGTCGGCGTTGTTGTAGTAAGTGGGAAGCGAGGGCTGAGGCTCGGATAGATCGGGCTTCTTCATCTTCATCCTCTCCCATGCTTGCATGTCCGACACAGGACCTATATCGGCCTCCTGCATTGCCAAAAAAGTGGTATGCGTATCAAATTAGGAACATGAGGGGAAATGAATGAAACGTATCAAATAAGGACCCATACCAGCTTTTCCTTGAAGCGCTCATGGTTGCGGGCTCCCGCACAATGTGTCCCCTCCGTCCCGCGGTTTGCCTTGTTTCGCTCGCTCAAGGCTTTGAACGCGGCGTCCTCCCCAAGCCACCTCGACGCCAACGCCTCCCACGCGTCAGCCTTACCATAGGCCCATTCTGGCATAACCTGAAAAAACAATACTCATGTGAAAAACACATAATGCAATTGCAACTTAGCAGAAACATGTAATCTCATTGACAATTTACTTACCGATAGGTAATCCTCCATGGTCATATCAGGTGGTTCGATCACATTCTCATGCTTCGGCGCCTTCTTGGATAGCTTCTCAGAACTGAAATGATTGATGGCGGTATGCTTTACATTGTAGAATTGTTGACGTGTCAACTTCTTGCAAGCCCCCTCCAAAGTCCTGTCCGCCGTGGCACGCTCCTCAGGGAGTACCCTATAGAATCTCTTCAATAATGCAGAAAAAAGAAATTGTGAGAGCATGGTGGGGACATCAACTATGAACGAAATTCAAAAAGTTCAACTTACCCAAAACTTGGTGATCACGGCGTCAGAACATTTCCCGAAGCCCGGGTGATCGGCGGCCTGATAGTCTAGCCAACTGGTGGCTAGCTTCCTCTCGCCGTTGGGGACCGTGCTGTACAAGCCCGGCCAAAACTTCCTAACCAAAGCGCCGATCATGGTGTTAGGCGCACGGGCACCTTGAGGAAATTTCCAATTGCTGCACAATAATTAAACATTAGTACATGTCAAATTGTACTGACCACAATGAAATTACCATGTTCAAAGTTAGGGTAGTCACTTACTCAATCCCATTAGGCGTAATGAGGATTTTCTCCTCCTCGGTAGCAGGTTCCTTTGACTCGGGAGGGACCATGGATTCCCCACGAATCTTTGGCTTCTTCTGCGACGCGGAGGACCCCGTCTCCTGGTCTCGAGACTCCGTGCCCTCGCCTCGAGACTCTGGAGCATCGTCTCGAGACGACGTCTCCTCGTACGCCACGTCGCCAGAGGCGGAGGGTATGTCCGAAGACACGTCGCCCCCACCTCGTGCTCGTCCTGCACCTCGTGCTCGACCTCCCGCACCGCGTGCTCGACCTCCGCACCGTGCTCGACCTCCACCTCGTCCCTCGAAGGAGCTGCATCGGCACCTCCCCCTCGTCCAGCACCTCCTCTCTCACCACTGTCCTCCAGGTACCGCGAGTTCGGAATCGGCTCCCTTCCACTTTTAGTGGCTTTCTTCGCGGTAAACCTCTTCAGCAAGGAGCCCGATGATTCTTTGCCTTGGCTCATCTTGGTCAATCACCTGCATTGAGAAAGGGTAAACAATTAATAATGATAAAGACATAATAACATGTTCTACGAGCCAAATAATAATAAGATTTGAAACCCAACTAAATTATCAAAACATATTTTAGTGGTGTAAGAAAAAAATTGCTTAACAACTAAATTAAATTAAAATCATTGCATATAGAAAATGACAGAGCACTTGGAATGCTACCACATTCATTGCATATAGAAAATGACAAGAAGCTTTATATGCAATGGTATGCGGTTATCATGACAGAGCATTTGCATCTGCATTAGTAATCACAAAGCCATGAAAATCAAATCTTATGAGTTGCCAAAATCACAGTACATTATAGAGAAACAAGAAACACGGGACCACAACAAATGATTCAAACCGAAAACTCATCAATGAAAACAACAACTTGGCCTTAAGGCTATAAGACTACAACCAGAAGTAACATGGTTTCGAGAATCACGAGCCAACAAGATTTGAGCAACTTGATCCAAAGAGGGCTACGATTCAGACTTAAGAAGTAACATCTTAAATCTAAGACCAGGTCTACCAAGAGCAAGAATATGCCATAATTGGACAACAAGGTTACTGACCAAAAGACAACTCCAAATCAAACTTTAAGAAATAAGCGCATCATAATCTACCCGAGCAGTGGCTACGAGAAAGCACATTCGAAGAACTAGAGAACTACTAAAGACATTAGAACTAGCCAGCAACACATTTGCTAGAAGGCACTAGGCCAACACACAAAGATTGCCAGTCAAGGGAATCCACACACTTCTTTCCGATGGTGACTATTAAAAAAACTCTTAGTACTTTCTTAACAAAAGCACAAATCATAGCTACAGGATATATACACTAATACGGAGTCTGCAAAACTTTTAGCGATAGCCTTCCTTGGCTATGACCAACAACACATGAAAGTAATGTGCATAGCAGTACGTTAGGGACAACACTAAAAAGGACACATCAACGCACTAAAGACACCATGCACCATCGAAGGATGACATCACACAAGCCAACGACATTAGATCAACCAAATCAGCAATGTGATAACCAAATGAAAAGACTAATTTTAATCCATAATCACAAACACTCAAGGCATTATAGCAAGCACTGTGGCATAACAATAACAATGAAACCATTCAACATCATCATATTGACATCTCAAACACAATTGCTGAAATTAATCACTAATAGGAAAGGCATTACTCAAGCGTAAATGAGCTAAAAATAGTTGGGTTTCAAATTATCAAAACATATTTTAGTGGTGTAAGAATAAAAATTAAATTGTGATCTAAAATTTTAAATTGTGAACTAACAATTTAAAATGAGCTAAATAAACTAAAATGAGCTAAAAATAAGTTGAAATTAAGTACCTGCCGTGGAGTGGAGCTGCCGGAGAGGGAGGGCGGCCGGGGAGGGAGGGGCGGCCGGGGAGGAGGGAGGGAGGGGAGGCCGGGGAGGGAGGGGAGAGGTGTGGAGGGAGGAGGTGGGGGCGCCGGGGAGGGAGGGAGGAGGTGGGGCGGCTGGGGAGGGAGGGAGGTGGTGGGCGGCCGGGGAGGGAGGGAGGTGGTGGGGAGGGAGGAGGTGGGGCGGCCGGGGAGGGAGGAGGAGAGGGGCGGCTGTGGAGGGAGGAGGTGGGGCGGCCGGGGAGGGAGGGAGGAGGTGGGGCGGCTGGGAGGAGGGAGGTGGTGGGCGGCCGGGGAGGGAGGGAGGTGGTGGGGAGGGAGGAGGTGGGGCGGCCGGGGAAGGGAGGAGGAGAGGGGCGGCTGGGGAGGGAGGAGGTGGGGCGGCCGGGGAGGGAGGGAGGTGGTGGGGAGGGAGGAGGTGGGGCGGCCTGGAGAGGAGGTGGCGGCGCGAGGAGGAGGAGGTGGGGCAGCCGAGGAGGGAGGAGGTGGGGCGGCCGGGGAGGAGGTGGCGGCGCGGGGAGGAGGCGGCGGCGGGGAGGAGGCGGCGGCGCGGGGAGGAGGCGGCGGCGGATCGAGGAGGAGGCGCGGGGAGAGGTTGGGCGCGGGGAGAGGATTTTTTGGTTTTTTGTTTGCATCCCCCGGTTAATTAAGGTCACCTTCGGCGTATCCTTTTTTTAAATTGCTATTTTTCCTTTTTAATTACTATAAGTTAATCACAATTTTAGTTGTACTCCACAATAATATTATTAAATATTTCAAAACCAACAAAAAATATTCCCAAAATTTTTGGTGGGGTTCCGACGCTCCGGAGCCCCTCTCCGGCGAAACCCTAGACCCGCTGGAGAAAACCCTAGCTTTTCCGTCTACGGTCGGTACGGGCGTCGAAAGGGGGTAGCTAAGTGGATCTTTTTGCTTGGTTGGGTTAGGTTAGTCACTATGTACAATAAAAACACATATATACCCCAACTCTTGCAACGATTCCCCCCAGTTCGCCCCATGTGGGAGTTTCCAGCTATATGCCTAGAAACTCTCTAAGGAAACAGTGACGCTCGTGAAGCCGGTCACACCTCGGGGGAGGATCTTGGACATCAACAACCCAAAACACACTTGTACACATGTGATATGACACCCCCTAGCTTTTGGTGGGGTTCCGACGCTCCGGAGCCCCTCTCCGGCGAAACCCTAGACCCGCTGGAGAAAACCCTAGCTTTTCCGTCTACGGCCGGTACGGGCGTCGAAAGGGGGTAGCTAAGTGGATCTTTTTGCTTGGTTGGGTTAGGTTAGTCACTATGTACAATAAAAACACATATATATACCCCAACTCTTGCAACGATTCCCCCAGTTCGCCCCATGTGGGAGTTTCCAGCTATATGCCCAGAAACTCTCTAAGGAAACAATGACGCTCGTGAAGCCGGTCACACCTCGGGGGAGGATCTTGGACATCAACAACCCAAAACACACTTGTACACATGTGATATGACACCCCCTAGCTTTTGGTGGGGTTCCGACGCTCCGGAGCCCCTCTCCGGCGAAACCCTAGACTCGCTGGAGGAAACCCTAGCTTTTCTGTCTACGGCCGGTACGGGCATCGAAAGGGGGTAGCTAAGTGGATCTTTTTGCTTGGTTGGGTTAGGTTAGTCACTATGTACAATAAAAACACAGATATACCCAACTCTTGCAACGATTCCCCCCAGTTCGACCCATGTGGGAGTTTCCAGCTATATGCCCAGAAACTCTCTAAGGAAACAGTGACGCTCGTGAAGCCGGTCACACCTCGGGGGAGGATCTTGGACATCAACAACCCAAAACACACTTGTACACATGTGATATGACACCCCCTAGCTTTTGGTGGGGTTCCGACGCTCCGGAGCCCCTCTCCAGCGAAACCCTAGACCCGCTGGAGAAAACCCTAGCTTTTCCGTCTACGGCCGGTACGGGCGTCGAAAGGGGGTAGCTAAGTGGATCTTTTTGCTTGGTTGGGTTAGGTTAGTCACTATGTACAATAAAAACACATATATATACCCCAACTCTTGCAACGATTCCCCCCAGTTCGCCCCATGTGGGAGTTTCCAGCTATATGCCCAGAAACTCTCTAAGGAAACAGTGACGCTCGTGAAGCCGGTCACACCTCGGGGGAGGATCTTGGACATCAACAACCCAAAACACACTTGTACACATGTGATATGACACCCCCTAGCTTTTGGTGGGGTTCCGACGCTCCGGAGCCCCTCTCCGGCGAAACCCTAGACCCGCTGGAGAAAACCCTAGCTTTTCCGTCTACGGCCGGTACGGGCGTCGAAAGGGGGTAGCTCAGTGGATCTTTTTGCTTGGTTCGGTTAGGTTAGTCACTAGGTACAATAAAAACACACATATATCCCAACTCTTGCAACTCTCGAGAAAACCCTAGCTTTTCCTAGTTTATCTGATTCATTCTCTTGACTTGAGTTGTGGCAAGTGTCTTCATTTCAGAAGTGGATACCGAAATTGGGAACGTTATTTTATGTTGCTTCCTCATTTCAGCTTCTTCCTTTTCATTTGTAGTCATTTTATTTGCCTGGTATTGAAGATGTGAATGACCAATCAGTTGAAGGGTGGAATAAATCTGCACCGCCCCTCTATTTGTAGAGCCATCCTGATTGGACAAAGAAGCATCAGAAAGTAGCTGAAGAGCATAATAACACCCCTACATTCAAGAGTAATAACACATATCAGGGAAGTTATCTGGCACGCAGTGATCGGCTCTCGAGTACAACTGCATCACAAAGCTCAGTCATGGACAAGTATGCTTCGGGGTTCGGTGCAATTGGGAACGTTATTTTATGTTGTTTCCTCGTTTCAGATTCTTCCTTTTCACGGCGCTTCTGTTCTTTTAGTGTTTCTTCTTCCTGCCTTTTATGTCGTTTCTTCGCTTCAGCATCTTCCTTTTCACATCTTTTCTGTTCTCTCAGTTCCTCTTATTGCATTTTCTTCTGTTGTTTCATCAGATGTTGTTCCTCTTTCTCCTGGCGTTTTGTTTCCTTCTCGAGTTGTTTTTTCTAGTTCCTGAACCACCTTCTCCTATAATTCACTAGGGTGATTAGTGGACTGTTCTACAACATTGTTCTCGCTAAACAACAGATAACCTAATTTATGTAGGACTGTTATACAAAAACAATATATCTTCCGAACCATTATAGTTAGTTCAAACGTTATTTCATGCGGGTTCCGGAAGAATCAAACCGTTATTTTATGCGGGTGGGATGCAGAAATAAATAAATCTACAACCCAAAACACACTTGTACACATGTGATATGACACCCCCTAGCTTTTGGTGGGGTTCCGACGCTCCGGAGCCCCTCTCCGGCGAAACCCTAGACCCGCTGGAGAAAACCCTAGCTTTTCCGTCTACGGCCGGTACGGGCGTCGAAAGGGGGTAGCTCAGTGGATCTTTTTGCTTGGTTGGTTAGGTTAGTCACTAGGTACAATAAAAACACACATATAGCCCAACTCTTGCAACTCTCGAGAAAACCCTAGCTTTTCCTAGTTTATCTGATTCATTCTCTTGACTTGAGTTGTGGCAAGTGTCTTCATTTCAGAAGTGGATACCGAAATTGGGAACGTTATTTTATGTTGTTTCCTCATTTCAGCTTCTTCCTTTTCATTTGTAGTCATTTTATTTGCCTGGTATTGAAGATGTGAATGACCAATCAGTTGAAGGGTGGAATAAATCTGCACCGCCCCTCTATTTGTGGAGCCGTCCTGATTGGACAAAGAAGCATAAGAAAGTAGCTGAAGAGCATAATCACACCCCTACATTCAAGAGTAATAACACATATCAGGGAAGTTATCTGGCACGCAGTGATCGGCTCTCGAGTACAACTGCATCACAAAGCTCAGTCATGGACAAGTATGCTTCGGGTTTGGTGCAATTGGGAACGTTATTTTATGGTGTTTCCTCGTTTCAGCTTCTTCCTTTTCACGACGCTTCTGTTCTTTTAGTGTTTCTTCTTCCTGCCTTTTATGTCGTTTCTTCGCTTCATCATCTTCCTTTTCACATCTTTTCTGTTCTCTCAGTGCCTCTTCTTGCATTTTCTTCTGTTGTTTCATCAGATGTTGTTCCTCTTTCTCCTGGCGTTTTGTTTCCTTCTCGAGTTGTTTTTTCTAGTTCCTGAACCACCTTCTCCTATAATTCACTAGGGTGATTAGTGGACTGTTCTACAACATTGTTCTCGCTAAACAACAGATAACCTAATTTATGTAGGACTGTTATACAAAAACAATATATCTTCCGAACCATTATAGTTAGTTCAAACGTTATTTCATGCGGGTTCCGGAAGAATCAAACCGTTATTTTATGCGGGTGGGATGCAGAAATAAATAAATCTACAACCCAAAACACACTTGTACACATGTGATATGACACCCCCTAGCTTTTGGTGGGGTTCCGACGCTCCGGAGCCCCTCTCCGGCGAAACCCTAGACCCGCTGGAGAAAACCCTAGCTTTTCCGTCTACGGCCGGTACGGGCGTCGAAAGGGGGTAGCTCAGTGGATCTTTTTGCTTGGTTGGGTTAGGTTAGTCACTAGGTACAATAAAAACACACATATAGCCCAACTCTTGCAACTCTCGAGAAAACCCTAGCTTTTCCTAGTTTATCTGATTCATTCTCTTGACTTGAGTTGTGGCAAGTGTCTTCATTTCAGAAGTGGATACCGAAATTGGGAACGTTATTTTATGTTGTTTCCTCATTTCAGCTTCTTCCTTTTCATTTGTAGTCATTTTATTTGCCTGGTATTGAAGATGTGAATGACCAATCAGTTGAAGGGTGGAATAAATCTGCACCGCCCCTCTATTTGTGGAGCCGTCCTGATTGGACAAAGAAGCATAAGAAAGTAGCTGAAGAGCATAATCACACCCCTACATTCAAGAGTAATAACACATATTAGGGAAGTTATCTGGCACGCAGTGATCGGCTCTCGAGTACAACTGCATCACAAAGCTCAGTCATGGACAAGTATGCTTCGGGGTTCGGTGCAATTGGGAACGTTATTTTATGTTGTTTCCTCGTTTCAGCTTCTTCCTTTTCACGGCGCTTCTGTTCTTTTAGTGTTTCTTCTTCCTGCCTTTTATGTCGTTTCTTCGCTTCAGCATCTTCCTTTTCACATCTTTTCTGTTCTCTCAGTGCCTCTTCTTGCATTTTCTTCTGTTGTTTCATCAGATGTTGTTCCTCTTTCTCCTAGCGTTTTGTTTCCTTCTCGAGTTGTTTTTTCTAGTTCCTGAACCACCTTCTCCTATAATTCACTAGGGTGATTAGTGGACTGTTCTACAACATTGTTCTCGCTAAACAACAGATAACCTAATTTATGTAGGACTGTTATACAAAAACAATATATCTTCCGAACCATTATAGTTAGTTCAAACGTTATTTCATGCGGGTTCCGGAAGAATCAAACCGTTATTTTATGCGGGTGGGATGCAGAAATAAATAAATCTACAACCCAAAACACACTTGTACACATGTGATATGACACCCCCTAGCTTTTGGTGCGGTTCCGACGCTCCGGAGCCCCTCTCCGGCGAAACCCTAGACCCGCTGGAGAAAACCCTAGCTTTTCCGTCTATGGCCGGTACGGGCGTCGAATGGGGGTAGCTAAGTGGATCTTTTTGCTTCTTCCTTTTATGTTGTAGCTCAGCCTGCCTCCAGAAAATCAAGTCCAAGTTTCCTATATGAGGAGACAGGAGTTGTTCCTCCAAGTAAAAGGAGTATTCACCAAGATCGAAGAGATGTTTTATGTGATGATGGAATAAATGCTCATGTAAAGGAGTATTCTCCTGGCGTTTTGTTTCCTTCTCAAGTTGTTTCCTTCGAGCGCTTGTGAGCCGTTGGATCAGAGTTGTGTTTCTTTCGAGTGCTTGTGAGTTGTTCGATTGTGCGCACACGGATCGTGTGTTTCCTTCGAGCGCTTGTGAGCCGTTGGATCAGAGTTGTGTTTCGTTCGAGCTCTTGTGAGCCATTTGATCGGAAGCACACGGATCGTGTGTTTCTTTAGAGCGCTTGTGAGCCGTTGGATCAGGGGTGTCTTCCTTTTGAGGGCTTGTGAGCTGTCGGATCCAAGCTGCTGCAAGGCTCTCTAATGATCTACAACATTCCCAGCACTTTTTGCTGCTGATTGGACATACTACATGCCCGTTGATCGATCGGCTCACAAGCGCCAGAAAGAAACACACCGCTGATCCAACGGCTCACAAACGCTCGAAGGAAACACACGATCCGTGTGCTTGTTCCTAATTGGGCATAAATACCCACGACCTCGTCCCCGGTTCGAGCCAACCCGTCGCCCTCCTCCACGCGCCGCCGTCTCTCCTCCACGCGCTGCTTCTCCTCCACGCCGGCCTTTCCGATGCCCCTTTTGATCAACCCGGATGGCGATGGGACTGGCATCCGCCGGGCTGGCACTGGGAGAGGCTACCTTCCGGGGCGGGGACCTTGGTGAGGGATCCAGGTCACATCGTCGATCCGGATCTTCTTTGGTGGTATTGGCCACGGAATGTGTTCAGAGCGCCGGCCCCCGAGGAGGTGGTACGTCGCCGTATTAGGGAGGAGGACGAGCACGTCCTTCGCTACATGTATTTGTTCAATAATACAAATAACAGGCGTTGGTCGCTACTTTCAGAATCCTTATGACGCGAGCGAGTCTCTCATGGTTCCGGCTCTTTGGAAGCAGAGCGTCCGCGGCTCAGCACCGCGCGGCTTAGGACCTGGTCGTAGTTAGTTTGAGTACCTATGTTGAGTATTGTCTGTGTTCTCATCCTATGTTTGAGTACCTATGTTGAGTGTTGTGTGTGTGTGCCCACCTATGTTTTCTTCATATGTTGTTCCTCTTTCTCCAGGCGTTTTGTTTCGTTCCGAAGATATTTTTGTATGATATGTGTGGAAGTGTGTTGGAATGTGTGATTCACTAAATGGTGCAAGACATAGATCACCGGTGTGACCTTCCTCACGTTCGGGTCATAACATTTAGAAGATTTCTGGAGGGGTAGATCGCCGTTGCCCACAAACCGCCGTTTTCGGGGGGTGGGGGGGTGCGGGAAATGACCTCCGGAGCATCGGAATCCCACCAACACTTGCATGTGGACCTATGATATGTGTGGAAGTGTGGTGTAAGGTTTAATGGTGCAATACATAGCTCCCCGATGTGACTTTCTTCATGTTCGGGCGATAACACGTGCCAGAATTCCACGAAACCCTAGACGTTATTTCTCTTTCTCCAGAATAGTTCAAACGTTATTTCATGTGTGTGTTCTCATCTATGTTGAGTGATGTGTGTATGCCCACCTATGTTTTCTTCATATGTTGTTCCTTTTTCTCCAGAATAGTTCAAACGCCTATTTTATGCGGGTTCCGGAAGAATCAAACCGTTATTTTATGCGGGTGGGATACAGAAATAGGGACGGGAATTATAGACCCAATTTATACATAAATATTATATACAGAAATAAATAAAACTAAACACAGAAATAAGTAAAACTTTATAAAAAAAAAACACATACGCCGACGGCATAACCGTCGGCGTCTATATTACCCATACGCCGACGGCAGTGCCGTCGGCGTATCTTCGTAGGAAGACGGCCGTTCCGGCGCCGTCGGGGCGTCCGTTAGTGGGGGTTATACGCCGACGGGGTTTATTACGCCGACGGCGGCCGTCGGTGTATTATAGTCTATGCCGACGGGGTTTGTTACGCCGACGGGCCGTCCGTCGGCTTTCTCAGATCCCATTGTACGCCGACGGGCCCGACATTTGGCCGTCGGCGTACAAAAAGACCGTCGGCATCTTTTGTGTTTCCCGTAGTGGTACGTGACGAGGTTCCGCCGTCCGCGCGTGACGTCCCGGGACCCTCGGTACGTCGTGCAGGCTGGAAACGGAGCGCGCGCGCGCGCTCGTGCTTAATTGATCTGCTCCGCGGAGGGAAGTCCATGACTCCATGTGTGCAGCCCGCTTAATTGGTTTGGGTTCATACCGCCGCACTACGTACGTACGTACAGTTTCCCGCGCGACCCAGGCTGGAAACGAGCGCGTGACACCCTAGACTATATCGAGGTCGGTCGCGAACACTCGCGCTCGCTCGGTCGATTGATGCGTGCTCCGGCGCTCGCTCGAATCTTTTTTTTTTCTCTCTATCACGAGCAAATAATTTAGGAAAGAGAAAAATCCACCGTTTGTCACTGAACTTGAGCCGGGGGATCACAATGGTCACTGAGATTCCAAATACCCAAAATACGGTCACTTAGTTTGTGCAGGGGTTTCAGAGTGGTCACCGCAGCCGATTTCACCCAGTATTTCATACGTATTGTGCCACTTGGGCGTTGAGTGTGTGGACAGCGTGGCGTGAAGACGACAGCGTGAACGACAGAGTGGACGAGGTGGAGGGTTTTTTTGCAAAGAGACATGTAATAAAAAAGCTGGACCGGACCCGATCGAACTCTAGTAGGCAACTAGAATATTCCCAAATCGAGAGCTGCTCCCCAGATCGAGACCGCCGCCGCCGCCGATGGATAGCCGCCGGAAGTTCCCGTCCGAGATGTGGCGCAACGACGAGCCGGAGCTCAGGCCTGAGCAGGGCCGTTGGGTTCTCACCCCGACGCGCACCATGCTCAAACTGGAGCAGAAGTCGAGGGGGCGGGCCGTGGTTGCCACTGTTGCTGGTCGCCGTCCCCCTATCTCTCCAGAGGACGTCGTGGCGGCGCTGGCGGCGGAGTGCGGTGTGGCACGGTGCGACGTGAAGGTGGATGTAGCTGCTCCCCCTGCTGATTTCTTCATCCGCTTCCGCCACGAGGAGGATTGCTCTCGCGTGGTGTACCGGAGCTGGGACTTGTACATCTCCGGCGCGCTGCTCCAGTGTAGCGCCCCGACTCCGGAATTATGCAGAGAGGCTATGTAACCCACAGGCTATGCTACACAACCGAAGGGCATGGGATTACCGCTCCCACGCAACACTCCGATCATGCCATAAACACTGGCATAGCTAGCAAAGCATAATACAGAGATCAAGACTTGTGGAACAACTGGCACATTGCAGACTCTACGACACAAAACATATAGCAACTCATATATGAGAAAGATACAAATATTACACACAAAAGGTCACAGACCCAACAATTCATCATGCGGAAGCGAAGTAGTGTTGTCTAATACAACAAGATCCAAATATAGGGCCTAATAGGCCTACACATAAAATAATCCCAGCCAACTTGTTCCACGGTCCCAAGCTGCCACCTGGGAACCCCGAACTATTCGTCGACGTCCACGAAGAACCCACCTGTGTGCTCGGTGTCGTCCTCCTCTGAAAATACAAATATAAAGGCAGCAAAGAGAGACTGAGTACGACGTACTCGCAAGTTTAGTAGGGCGATATAGGCCCAATGCTGACGGAGGCTCTAAAGCTGTATATGTATTTATTTTGCATAAAGCTAGATTTCCTTTTTTAAAGATATAAAAAGACCCATGGCATCGTCTACTCAGAATGTTTTTCCAAAAAGGGGTAAGAGAGTAACTTTCATCCTCGGTTCTCGGCGAACCAACTTGTAGCCAAAACCACTCATCTCATCCAAAGGCACTCCCTCGAATCCCCCTCGAGGAAATGAACCTTTATCACACGTTGATTATGCAACCTTTAGCTGCCATATCAATTAGGTTAATGTTCTCTATGATCTTATCGTCTATTCCCAAGTCGTCCATAACCGCGGACACGGCTTTTCGAAAAGATTAAACCCTGCAGGGGTGTACTAATTTACCCATCGGTACCGTCCGGCTCACCTGATTGGCCCTCTTCCGGGGAAGGCCGGCGAGTGGGCGCGGTTAGACCTTTACATTGCATGAGGCTTACTCAAGGACCATCAGTGTGCGGAAGGACAGGTTCAGCGCCTCCAACGCCCTGCCCCGCGGCCACATCCTAAACACCACCATCCTCGTTCCTTTTTCCACCCACACACTCACGCGCAAAAGGAAATAGCAAACTAGAGGACCCTTGACAAGCCCCTCACAACTTATTCGGTCAAAGGGGATTCCATATGTCCCCACCTTTGGAAGCACGCTCAGTCTTGGTTCAAGAGGTAAAGAACTCGCACCTAGGGGCAAGAGTGAGGCACAACACCATCCCCGATGGCAACTCATCCAAGCCTTCTTAGCATTTAATTAAGCATCACCATTAACCACCATGCCCGCATCATTCCATCAACATCAAATAATTATGGAATCCAACAACGGACATAACTAGCATTCGACTAAGCATGGCTAAGCATAGCTAAGCATATAAATACAACAGTTATATCTTTGTCACCGGCCAACACATCAAGCCTATGGTTCATAGGAGGGGAAGCATGTGATGGTTCGGGGAAAACATGCAATCATAGGATACTCTAATATTGACCAAAATTGACATTTGAACGCATGCAATATTATGGTGGAGAAAATATTTTATAAAAGAAATAGGATGCTAGATGCCAAGAAGGTTAGGTTATCTCTTGCCTTACTGCCGGGGCGTGTAGTACGGCTCGTCGGGGTAGGTAGAGAGACCCTCGACTCCGGAATCTATCGATACACAAAAAAACAAAAGAACAAAATAAATCACCCGAAGGAAAGGTGCAATGCACAATCACATGATGGCATGACAAGATTATGCAAAGCTATCATCATATGATTTATCTAACAATATTAAATGGAGTAACAAATAAGTGGAGCAATTATTTGGAAACAACCCTATATTTATCTTAGTGACCACATTGTTTATAAATTATTACTTTATTAGAGAAGTGGCTCAAATGTGCATTAACATGATATGAATGGATAGGGTCCGTCCTCCCGATCATTTTGGTACCTTGTTTGTAATTTTCTGAGTTTCGAAGAATAAATAGTGAATTAAATAATTATTCAAATTTAATTCGTTTAACCATTTAGGAATAACATCAAATAAATATTTGTGATCATGATGTACTATTAGCATAGTTTGGTTGCATTTGAGGCACTGATCAAATTGATAGTCAAATCATAATTTTTGGTTACCAATTTCACAAGTTATGAATTTTCCCGAATTTTGGTATTATTAAGCCATTTAGGGATTTCTTAAATAACAACAAGATAGAAAGTTTCAAAAGATCATTTCAATGATTCTATATGGTACAGTTTGTCTTGCTGATCAAATTGGTATTTAGTTTGCAATTTTTGAAGCATTATTCAAATAGATAACCAATATTCAAAATCTGTTTTTATTTGAAAAAGGGGAAAAACATACCCTGGCAGGCCGGCCTTGTGCCGGCCAGGTCGGGCTGCAGGCCGGGGGATGGCCCGAAGGGTCCGGCCTTTGGCTGACCCAGGTTGGGCTCCCAGGCTGGGGCAGTGGCCGAAGCCTCCGGCCCGTGGCCGGCCCAGGTCGAGCGCGAGGCCGGGTCCAGGCCGGCACGCAGGGCACGCGCGCGTGCTGGTCAACGCCACGACCGGCGTGGTCGGCGCGGTGACCACGGCGCGGTGCCGCACGGATGCGGCGAGTGAGCGCGCAAGGGGGCGATCGTAGGGGTGCAGGTGAAGCGGCGCGGCGCGGGCTACCTAAAAGTGGCGGCGCCACCCATCTAGGGTCACCGGAGCGACATAGCCGACGGTGACCAGCGGCGGAGGGACGGCGAGCTACGGCGCCCAATCGACCTAGGGGGAGAGGAGAGCTATGGGGATGTCCGGGAGGACAATGGCCTCACCCTGAGTGTGCTGGCACGGACGTCGAGGTCAGGGGTGGCTGGAATCGGAGGCGAGCGTGCACGGCGGCGGCGGTCGTCGGCGGAGAAGAACGGGACGGCATCGGCAACTCGTGAGGACCCGCGTCGATTCCTTCGACGTAGATGGAGAGGAGGTCACGGCGGAGGTGATGCCCCTCTTCGATCTGCGGCACGGGCTCCCTAACGGCGGCAAATTGGTGACGAACTCCGGCTATGCTTCCGGTTCGTGGGGGAAGAAACAGAGAGGGAGAGGAGCAGGGGGAGGGCAGGAGAGGGAGAGGGAGGCACGGCAGGGCACGGGGTCCTCTTGGGCGTCCTCCTTATCCTCCAGCGCGGCAGGGGGCAGCGCGACATGGCGCCAGGAGGACGGCGTCGGCGGCATGGGCGAGCACAGTGGAGAAGAAGAAAGAGAGGAGGATGACAGGGGTGGCCCCCCTGTCAGATTTTTATTCTTTTTGGCATTTTCAGTTTTCAATTAAAAACCAGTAGCAATGTTGGGATTTTACTGAGGCCCTTAACCATTTTGGAAAATTATGGAACAATTCATAGAGGCTCACCATAACATGAAGTGGTTCCACAAAAATTAGGGTAGCAATATAAAAAGGTTTGCACCACATTTGGTCATAGGGTTTAAGTAAGGAAATTTTAATAATTTCCCAAATTGCATTTATTTGGAGGACTTAAGCCATTCAATAAATTATGAAATTTTTTATGGAGGCTCATATTATATTAATGAAGCTCCACATAATTTTATTTCGAATTTTTGGAAAGTTTAACTTAGTTCCAAAAATATTATTTGATTTGAACCAATTTTGGATTCTCAATTTTATATCTAAGCTTGCCAATGAAATTCCCTTGAAAATTATTTATAAAATATATCCTTGAGCTTCCTGAACAATTTGGAGACTCAAGAATAATTGGTTTTACTAATTTTAGTAATTGCATTTAGTGTGAAAAATTTGGGAGGGATTTGCTTCCCTTTTTATTGTTTCCAAATGTTCCTTTATTAACTTATTAATTTAAATATGTATGCCATGATGCAATGCAAGGCAAAAAGTGAAAATTTGGCCCATATTTTAGGGTACCAAACTGGGGCTGTTACAAATCTACCCCCCTTACAGGAATCTCGTCCCGAGATTCTAGAGTAGAAGTAGGGATGAGGGGAACATGAGAACACACATCTCCCACGGTCTTCCCGATCTCACGATGATCTTCCTTGTTGTAGTGATTGGGCTAACGAACAAGACCTGCCAAACTGGCGGAAAGGACAGAAGATAGCTAAAGGCGTTAGGCAAGTTTTCTCCGAGGGTTGGAGTTATAAACTTTGCCCAAAACCATAAACCATTTAGGAGAAAGGAACGACTTTACCAAACAAAGGTCGAGTCGAGGATAGGACAACCGATCGATTGTTCAAGGCCATGACAATACTTCAAACCACCCGCTGTGTAGACCGTAGGGATTTGGCACCATGAGGAGAAAGGACAACTTCTTTTGGACTCCACGCTTGTGACGTACTAGATGTTTCCATAAGGTTTGAATCTCGGCCCCAACGGGACGAATGAATTTACCCAACGTCCGTGTGATTGGGCAAACCTTGATTCCACCGAGGTGGGAAAGATATAGCATTTGATCCACAATTAAATAGAGAGGTAAAACCTCATAACGAGATATTGTCACGAGATGGATGGAGTAGAAGGATTGACGTATAGACATTTAGCAACTCCGTGGTGAAGTTCTCCTTGAGTTTGTAGATACCCCACTCCGGCTTCGGAAATAGCCTTCATTCGATCCTCAAGCCAAGGTCGTACTTGAAGATAGAGAAAGGACCTTAGGGGAAAACTTCTAGAACCAGTTACCCATGATTCTCATGGATAGCGGTTGATTTGAAAGAGTTAGGAGATTTATTCAAAAGACCTTCCAGTGAGGTGCGTGAACCACAACACCGGACTGGTCGGGTTACTAGTAGGCTTAGGTCATGCTCTTGATAAACTCCAAGCATCACTTTTTCTTGAGATTCGGATTTGGTTATGCGTGAGGATGATTCAGACTTGACAAGTCCGAGGAAGGGGTTTGCGATAGTTAGCCGCAAGACAGGGTAACTAGATTCGCAAGACATGGCCTACCGTGTCAAGCTCCAGAATACGAGGTAGATTTGGGGTTCCATTGGGTCACGATTTCGAAGAGGGAATTGAACCAGCATGGACTCCAAGCACTGAAGCACACTGAGTCCTGATTGAGAAACACCGGTAAGATACTGAGATTTGGCAACTTCCTCTTATTCAAGAACAAGACGGACAGTGGCATACATGACGTATTTAGAGAACTGGAGGCAACAACCTACCATCTCAACAACAATCCGCACATGCATGACCAACTTGTGATTTAACCCGAGGAGACAAAGTGAACTTCACTCGGACCCATGGCGACAAAATTCACTGGTTGCGAGAGAAACTTGCTTTCAAGAAAAAGATATGGTCTTGAGAGTTTCAACACGAATCTAGCTCGTTGACCAAAGGTGTGCATTTGAGCGAATGGACTTAGTGACACAGACAACTCAGCTCGATGATATGATTACCATTCATGCTAAGAGTGCCACCAAAGTCTTTGGATTTCAAAGCAATATCAATTGCTAGGAATATCCGATTGCCACAACGATATTCATCCTCAACATTCTCGAGCCCGAGTAGCTCGGAGGTAGATGGATAAGGAAGGGCAAGAGCATCACTTCATCAAGTGCGTCATGAGACTAAGCACGACCTCTTGATATAAAAGAGTGTGACACTCCAAGGTGGAACGGAACAAAAGCTAGACAAGCTTTTACTCCGCGAGTCACAATACTTTGACCTGACCGAGAAATGGACGAGGTACCGGAGTTTGTTTCTCCTGACATCCCGAGGTGGAATGCCTTGATGAGCCACAAGAATAACATGCATCAGAACACCCCAATGCACGATAAACTTGACTGTCAACAGACAGATAGAGATCGGATGAAAGATCTAGAGTAAGGAACGGGCTAACAACTATCTCAAGATATTGCAGAAGCCCTTGTTAGCACTCTTCCGACAACTAGTGCCGAAAGGGTTTCATGAACGGGTGTTATTGGAGGAATCTCAGACATTGATGGACCACTCTCTAATATCAATCTCGTCGTGATCCAGATAGTTCCATAACAGAGAGTCTAGCTAAAGCTAGTGTCAGGGAAGAGCATTGTTGAGGAAAAAAATTACGGCTGCAAACCTCGAGTTTTAAGACCAACTTCAAATTTTTCCAACCTGATGTAGGGTTTGACCATTAACACCAGGGTTCAACGGAAAAGATCTTGGGTTAAAGATCAGCTTCATGCACCGGGACTCACAATAGCATAATGCTCACAAGGGTGACAACCCTCATAAATCATTAGACCAGAGCCCTAGCACAATCCGGGACCTTCGGTTCAAGATCTTGGACTAAAGCAAAGGAATTTCTTGATGATTCGCAACACTTCCTTTCTTCGGGCTTTAGTTTTGGCAGAGGAGTAAAGATAACTAGTAACTAAAGGTAGCAACCCAACCCCGAGATCCTAAAGATTTAGAATTTGCCGATGATCAGAGAACCGTTAAAAACCAAATAGAGGTAAGATGGCACCGAGATCAGAGTGAATTGGGTAAGGAGTAAAAGGAATCCTAAGAGGGTTTTCACAACTCATTTTTAGGTTAAAAATAATTTTCTCGAACACTAGACTCTACATCGACCAATAGAAAGGGTTTCCTACAGGCAGTCCTGCTCTGATACCAACTTGTAGCGCCCCGACCCCGAAATTATGCAGAGAGGCTATGTAACCCACAGGCTATGCTACACAACCGAAGGGCATGGGATTACCGCTCCCACACAACACTCCGATCATGCCATAAACACTGGCATAGCTATCAAAGCATAATACAGAGATCAAGACTTGTGGAACAACAGGCACATTGCAGACTCTACGAAACAAAACATGTAGCAACTCATATATGAGAATGATACAAATATTACACACAAAAGGTCACAGACCCAACAATTCATCATGCGGAAGCGAAGTAGTGTTGTCTAATACAACAAGATCCAAATATAGGGCCTAAGAGGCCTACACATAAAATAATCACAGCCAGCTTGTTCCACGGTCCCAAGCTGCCACCTGCGAACCCCAAACTATTCGTCGACGTCCACGAAGAACCCACCTGTGTGCTCGGTGTCGTCCTCCTCTGAAAATACAAATATAAAGGCAGCAAAGAGAGACTGAGTACGACGTACTCGCAAGTTTAGTAGGGCGATATAGGCCCAATGCTGACGGAGGCTCTAAAGCTGTATATGTATTTATTTTGCATAAAGCTAGATTTCCTTTTTTAAAGATATAAAAAGACCCATGGCATCGTCTACTCGGAATGTTTTTCCAAAAAGGGGTAAGAGAGTAACTTTCATCTTCGGTTCTCATCGAACCAACTTGTAGCCAAAACCACTCATCTCATCCAAAGGCACTCCCTCGAATCCCCCTCGAGGAAATGAACCTTTATCACACGTTGATTATGCAACCTTTAGCTGCCATATCAATTAGGTTAATGTTCTCTATGATCTTATCGTCTATTCCCAAGTCGTCCATAACCGCGGACACGGCTTTTCGAAAAGATTAAACCCTGCAGGGGTGTACTAATTTACCCATCGGTACCGTCCGGCTCACCTGATTGGCCCTCTTCCGGGGAAGGCCGGCGAGTGGGCGCGGTTAGACCTTTACATTGCATGAGGCTTACTCAAGGACCATCAGTGTGCGGAAGGACAGGTTCAGCACCTCCAACGCCCTGCCCCGCGGCCACATCCTAAACACCACCATACTCGTTCCTTTTTCCACCCACACACTCACGCGCAAATGGAAATAGCAAACTAGAGGACCCTTGACAAGCCCCTCACAACTTATTCGGTCAAAGGGGATTCCATATGTCCCCACCTTTGGAAGCACGCTCAGTCTTGGTTCAAGAGGTAAAGAACTCGCACCTAGGGGCAAGAGTGAGGCACAACACCATCCCCGATGGCAACTCATCCAAGCCTTCTTAGCATTTTAATTAAGCATCACCATTAACCACCATGCCCGCATCATTCCATCAACATCAAATAATTATGGAATCCAACAACGGACATAACTAGCATTCGACTAAGCATGGCTAAGCATATAAATACAACAGTTATATCTTTGTCACCGGCCAACACATCAAGCCTATGGTTCATAGGAGGGGAAGCATGTGATGGTTCGGGGAAAAACATGCAATCATAGGATACTCTAATATTGACCAAAATTGACATTTGAAACGCATGCAATATTATGGTGGAGAAAATAGTTTATAAAAGCAATAGGATGCTAGATGCCAAGAAGGTTAGGTTATCTCTTGCCATGCTGCCGGGGCGTGTAGTACGGCTCGTCGGGGTAGGTAGAGAGACACTCGACTCCAGAATCTATCGATACCCAAAAAAACAAAAGAACAAAATAAATCACCCGAAGGAAAGGTGCAATGCACAATCACATGATGACATGACAAGATTATGCAAAGCTATCATCATATGATTTATCTAACAATATTAAATGGAGTGACAAATAAGTGGAGCAATTATTTGGAAACAACCCCATATTTATCTTAGTGACCACATTGTTTATAAATTATTAATTTATTAGAGAAGTGGCTCAAATGTGCATGAACATGATATGAATGGATAGGTTTCGTCCTCCCGATCATTTTGGTACCTTGTTTGTAATTTTCTGAGTTTCGAAGAATAAATAGTGAATTAAATAATTATTCAAATTTAATTCGTTTAACCATTTAGGAATAACATCAAATAAATATTTGTGATCATGATGTACTATTAGCATCGTTTGGTTGCATTTGAGGCACTGATCAAATTGATAGTCAAATCATAATTTTTGGTTACCAATTTCACAAGTTATGAATTTTCCCGAATTTTGGTATTATTAAGCCATTTAGGGATTTCTTAAATAACAACAAGATAGAAAGTTTCAAAAGATCATTTAAATGATTCTATATGGTAGAGTTTGTCTTGCTGATCAAATTGGTATTTAGTTTGCAATTTTTGAAGCATTATTCAAATAGATAACCAATACTCAAAATATGTTTTTATTTGAAAAAGGGGAAAAACATACCCTGGCAGGCCGGCCTTATGCCGGCCAGGCCGGACTGCAGGCCGGGGGGATGGCCCGAAGGGTCCGGCCTTTGGCCGACCCAGGCTGGCCTCCCAGGCCGGGGCAGTGGCCGAAGCCTCCGGCCCATGGCCAGCCCAGGTCGAGCGCGAGACCGGGTCCAGGCCGGCACGCAGGGCACGCGCGCGTGCTGGTCAACGCCACGACCGGCGTGGCCGGCGCGGTGCCGCACGGATGCGGCGAGTGAGCGCGCAAGGGGGCGAGCGTAGGGGTGTAGGTGAAGCGGCGCGGCGCGGGCTACCTGAAAGTGGCGGCGCCACCCATCTAGGGTCACCGGAGCGACATAGCCGACGGTGACCTGCGGCGGAGGGACGGCGAGCTACGGCGCCCAATCGATGTAGGGGGAGAGGAGAGCTATGGGGATGTCCGGGAGGATAGTGGCCTCACCCTGACTGTGATGGCACGGACGTCGAGGTCGGGGGTGGCCGGAATCGGAGGCGAGTGTGCACGGCGGCGGCGGTCGTCGGCGGAGAAGAATGGGACGGCGTCGGCAACTCGTGAGGACCCACGTCGATTCCTTCGACGTAGATGGAGAGGAGGTCACGGCGGAGGTGATGCCCCTCTTCGATCTGCGGCACGGGCTCCCTAACGGCGGCGAATCGGTGATGAACTCCAGCTATGCTTCCGGTTCGTGGGGGAAGAAACAGAGAGGGAGAGGAGCAGGGGGAGGGCAGGTGAGGGAGAGGGAGGCACGGCAGGGCACGGGGTCCTCTTGGGCGTCCTCCTTATCCTCCAGCGCGGCAGGGGGCAGCGCGACATGGCGCCAGGAGGACGGCGTCGGCAGCATGGGCGAGCACAGTGGAGAAGAAGAGAGAGAGGAGGATGACAGGGGTGGCCCCCCTGTGAGATTTTTATTCTTTTTGGCATTTTCAGTTTTCAATTAAAAACCAGTAGCAATGTTGGGATTTTACTGAGGCCCTTAACCATTTTGGAAAATTATGGAACAATTCACAGAGGCTCCCCATAACATGGAGTGGTTCCACAAAAATTGGGGTAGAAATATAAAAGGGTTTGCACCACATTTGGTCATAGGGTTTAAGTAAGGGAATGTTAATAATTTCCCAAATTGCATTTATTTGGAGGACTTAAGCCATTCAATAAATTATGAAAAAATTTATGGAGGCTCATATTATATTAATGAAGCTCCACATAATTTTATTTCGAATTTTTGGAAAGTTTAACTTAGTTCCAAAAATAGTATTTGATTTGAACCAATTTTGGATTCTCAATTTTATATCTACGCTTGCCAATGAAATTCCCTTGACAATTATTTATAAAATATATCCTTGAGCTTCCTGAACAATTTGGAGACTCAAGAATAATTGGTTTTACTAATTTTAGTAATTGCATTTAGTGTGAAAATTTTGGGAGGGATTTGCTTCCCTTTTTATTGTTTCCAAATGTTCCTTTATTAACTTAGTAATTTAAATATGTATGCCATGATGCAATGCAAGGCAAAAAGTGAAAATTTGGCCCATATTTTAGGGTACCAAACTGGGGCTGTTACATCCAGTTAGCCTGCTGGCACCCTGCAAGCGGTGCAGAGCAGTCCGAGCTGCCGTTCCAGACGAAGCTCACCTTCGAGAGGTTCCTGCGGTAGGCATGGGAGCCGGACGCGGTTGAGCAGTTTGCGAACCGGTTCGGCGGCCACCTGAAGAAGATGCTGGTCCCTACGGACAGCTGGTTTCTCTCCATCGAAGCATGGATGAAGTATCCGTGCGACGTGCCCAAGAGCCTCGTGGTTGGGGTGCCAATGGCGCGGCCGCCGGTTGGGCCAACCTCCATGGACTACGAGTCAGAGGAGGACCCTACCACTCCGTCACCACCGAGGTCGCCGATGTCGAAGAAGACAGTTGTGCACAACGTGCTGATCCATGTCTCGGAGGTGCTCGATCGCAGCCCAGTCATCACCGACTTGCCGCTGTGCTACGAATCCGACGAAGACCCGACGCGCACTCATTTCTTTCCATTCCATGGCGGCCGAATGGATGGCAGCATTGTGCCACCGGTCCTCGACGGTGGCCACTACTATGGTGGGCACAACGGCTGTGGTTCTGCCGGAGGTGACTGAAGTGATGTCGGTGTCGTTGTCTGACCAAGATTGGTGTCATGTCTGTCGGAGATTGTCCCCGGGAACTAGGGGTATCTCCAAGGTATCGTGTAAGGGGCTGAACACGGAGTCAAACAATCCACAACGTGCTCCGGCGACGGTGCTCGTCAGGCTCGCTGCGGACGACACTGCAGAGATTGACACAAGGTATTACCCAGGTTCAGGGCCCTCTTTGTGGAGGTAAAACCCCTACGTCCTGCTTCTATGTATTGCACTGCTTGGAGAGTTTACAGTACAAGGAGAGCTTGTCGAGCTCGAGGTGGCTAACAATGGCTACTTGCTGATCCTCCGCACACTTCTCCCCACGCCTCCAATCTCTCCAGAGAGCTCCAATCTCCAGAGTACTCTTCTTCTTCTCCGGCGACCAATGGCGCCCAAGAAAGCAGCCACCGACTTGAAGGGCAAGGCCACCGCGCAGGCGAGCTCGTCAGCGGCGGCGGCGCGGGACGCTGCGCCGGTGGCGGCGCGGGGCGCTGCGCCCCAGGGGACAATGCCTGAGTCCCTTATCAGCGCGGCGGCGGTTTCCAAGGTGCGGCTCCTGGTGGCCTCCAACACCCACGAGCTTGGCGCCACCAACATAGCGCCCGGCAGCAGCAGGGTCGGCGCGGGGTTCTACCCCATCTTCTTTCACACACTCTTTGCCGGCTTCGTTCCTCCTTTCTCCAGTTTTCTCCTAGGGGTCCTTGAGGCATACCGAATCCAGCTGCTCCATCTTCATCCAAACTCCGTGCTCATTCTCGCCATCTTCGCCTACCTCTGCGAGGCGTATGTCGGCATCCGCCCCTCGGTGGCGCTCTTCCGCAGCTTCTATTCTCTTCGGAACTCCGCCAGGGGCGAGCGGCTTGGGTGCGTCTCCTTCCGCATCGCCGACGCCCGGAGCAACAACTACATCCCCATCGCCTGGTGCGGTGAGGACGCCGTCACCAACGTGACGAAGAAGGTGGACAAGTTCCGCGAGAAGTGGCTCTTTGTCGACGCCAAGGCCACACACCCTCTCCTGGAGGTGCCCGAGGGGCCGCCGAGGAAGTGGGCGCGCTGGGCGAGCGCGGACTTCAGGGGCTCGAAACTTGACGCAGTGTACGAGTACATCCGTCAGACCCGCGAGGCAGGGCTCACCGGCCAGATGGTGGCGAAGGACTTCACTAGGCGCCGCATCGCTCCCCTCCAACAGCACGCCGAGCCGGTGTGGCGATACGACGGCAAGGACGATGCAATGCGGCTAAGCAGGGACGGCTTCGAGCCTGATGTGCTCCGCCAGATTATGGGCGTTCTCTTCACGTCGCCGGAGATCCCGTCCGCCAAGAAAGAGGCGGCCAAGCCGGAGCAAGCCTCACCCAGCCTCCCAAGGCGAAGAAGAGGGTGTGGGTGATGGCCGGCGAGTAAGCCCTCGACTTCTCTTTCTCCTTCAATATTTCACTTTGAGAATTCCCCCCTTTGAAGGATTTTCGACTTGTCTTCCTTTCAGGCAGCTCGCAGAGCCAAAGAGACGGCGGCTCGGCGAGGTTGGAGAGACCACCAGCGTTGCCGCGGAGACGCCTGCGGCGGGCGAGCCGCAGCAGGCAGGTATTCCTCCCGCGGTCGAGCACCGCGCGGGGACGGTGGTGGCCGAGGAGAGCGTGGCTTCGCCGATTCGGGCGGCGACTCCTCCAGCGGCGGAGCACCGCGTGGAGGAGGAGACCGTAGAGGCGGCGCCGTCGCCAACCAGGGCGGCGACTCCTCCAGTCCAGCAGGAGACGGAGGAGGAAGCCGTGGACGAGGACATCGTCGCGGAGCCGCCTCCAGAGGAGGGGGCCTCGAGAAGGGCTGACGCGCCCGGGGCCGCGGCGGACGCGGCCGTTGCAGAGGGGGCTGGAGGCGCCCCTGTGGAGCAGGAGGCAGAGACGCCTCTGGAGCCCCCGAGCGACGGGGCCAGGGGCGAGGAGACGCCCAGCCCCCGGAGGGCTCTCGGTGTGGGCGGCGAGGGAGACGCCCCCTCGAGCCCCCACGCCGCGGCGGGGGCCGCCACAAGTTCGGGGCAGGATGCCCTAGGCGCCTCGACAAGCGTCGAGGGAACTGCACCTAGCAGCAGCGTGGGAATCTCCTTGGCGCTGCAAGCGCCACATCGTCAAGCAGCCCATCGCCGGATCGTCCTCAACCGGGCGCGGCGAGCGCTCGACGGGCTGGAGGAGCAGCTCGCCGCGGAAGAAGACGCCCTGGCGGAGGAAAGGGCAAGGCTTGGCGACGCCTGGATTCTTCTCCACGAGAGGGTGGAGATGTGTCGCCGGCAGGACGCGTCGGCAAAGGCGGCTCGCGAGGAAGCGATCCGCTTCGCCAAAGAGACCCGCGACAGCGTCAAGCGGGAGGCGCAGGAGGTGATGGAGGAGCTCGACGCCGCCAGGGAAGCGCTCGAGGTGGAAACCACCTCCAAGCATGACGAGCTGGCGGCCGCGAAGTAGAAACTCGCCACCGACTCCGAGGCCGCCAAGGCCAGCCTGAATGAGCTCCGCGAGCAACTGGACGCCCGCGAGGGGCAGCTGGCGCCTCGCGAGGTCGAGCTGAAACGGCGCGAGGAAGAGCTCGCGCTCCAGGAGAAGGAGCTGCAGCGGCGCGAGGAGCAGATCCAGCTGCTCGTGAAGGACCAGGCCACCCGCGAGGGGCAGCTGGAGGAGCGTGAAGGTCGGGTGGCCACCGACGAGGCCAACCTTGCGGCGGAGCATAAGAGGCTCCAAGAAGAGGCTGACCTCAAGGTCAAACTCGTCCGCGAAAGCCTCTCAAAAGAGTATGACGAGAAGGTCGCGAAGCACGAGGACCGTCTCAAGATCAAGCGCAAGGAGCTCGAGAAGCGCATCAAGGAGCTTGAGCAGGAGGAAAAGCGGTTGACCTCCTGCCTCGAGGTCTCTCGAGAGGCCCAGGCGCGCGCTGAGGGGAACGCCTTCGCCCTGGAGAGAGACCTGAATGAGCTCCGGCAGCAGGTGGGACCTGCCGCGGCTCTAGCGGAGCGGGCACGGGACCAGCGCCAGGTTGACCGGCTCATGATGCGCCAGCGCCAGAGCATCCTCCAGAGCTTGGTGAGCCGCGTGCGCGCGGTCGGGAGAGACCTGAGGATCGACGTCCCCTCCTTCTCCGCAGCGACCGACGACGAGACCTCGTACTCGCACTTCTTCGAGCAGTTCCTCGGAAAGCTTGAAGGGGTCGCGAAGAGCTTCGACAAGCGTGTCGTGGAGGAGAGTCGCGACCTCCTTGTCGTTGCCATCACCAACGTCTTCAGCAACCTCGTGAGGCTCCAGCCCTCACTTGATCTTGAGGACGTGATGGCGCCACCGCGCGCCATCAGCGACAAAGCGCGGGAGACCACCACGCAGGCCGCCATCGCGTATGCCAAGAAATTCGACCAGGTGGTGATCGAAGGAGACGACGAGGAAGCCCTGGAAGAGGCGGAAACCACCGTGGATCGCGCGGGCACCTCAGGAGGCGCGACGGCCTGAGCTCCTTGCCTATAGCTGGACGTGCCGAGGGCACATTTATCTTAGCCATTTTGATTGTAAACTTTGTAAAAACTTATCAAGTTATATTTGAGTGTGCTTGTGAACGTCCCTCGGGAAGCCTTTGTCCTTCCCCCTCATGTCTTTTCGCTCTACGTCTTAGGACCCTCTCTTAGCGCTACACCACCGCCGCTTCGGTATGTGCGAGTCAGTGCTCCACAAGTCCGGGGGGTGTGTGAGGCCTCAAGAAGTAAGAGCTCCGCGAAGCGCGATGCTTGGGGCTCCCCTTTGACGTGCAAGCAGCCCATGAGGCGTGGGAGAGAGAAAAGAGACTCGAGGGGCAAAAAACCAGCAAGAGGAAATTCTACCAAGTCTTTGTACTTAGCTTGACGAGGCGTTTCCGCCTTGGAGAGGGTGTTGGTTCCCTGGCGAGGCGTTGCTGCCTTGGAAAGGGTGCCTGAGGCTTGGAGAGCCTGTTTCCCTGCACTTGGAGAAATAGGCATACCCGCAAGCAATAGATAGCTAAAGAATCTTATGGTGCTCGTAGGTTCCTTCATGTGTGTCTCACGAGGAGAACAAGCACCAAGGTTTTGGTGATCCTTGGTGAGTTGACGTGCGCGGGAGCTGACCCATGAGTTCAGAGCTCCTTGGGAGTTGACATGCATGAGAGCTGACCCGCAAGTTCAGAGCTCGGATCCCTTGGGTTTTAGGTGCTGCCGGGATGCTCCCGTGGCATGGCACCCTGCTAGCCCCCGCTCGTGAGATACACAGGAGGGATCATACGAGCGAGAATAAATAGTAATAACAGCTTTGCCGAAGTCGCAAAACATGCTGGCGCGATGCGCAAAGGTTCAGAATGACCTGAAATAGGTGTTCATTACACTGGCGTGGCCAGGAGTTTTTCTTCTTTGACGACGAAGTGTTGCTCCTCCGGGAGCGCGCTCCCCTATTTAGGAGGCAGGTTGGCGCCGATGGTGACACAAGCCCCCGAGCCACTCGCCTCCAGAGACACTTGTTTTGTCGCGGCCTTCTCCTAAGAGAACAGCTGCTTCTTCTTCGCGGGGGGCCTCGGGAGGGGTTCCTCGTCCTCGTCGGCGGGTGACGCCACCGCGGCAGCCTTGTAGGCCGCCTGCGCAGCGTACAGGGCGTCCGAGACCACGCCGCGGATGACAATGGTGCCACCCGAGCCAGGGAGCTTGACGAGGTTGTAGGCGTGGTGGGTCACCGCCATGAACTTGGCGAGGGCGGGGTAGCCGAGTATGGCATTGTAGGGTAGGCCGATGTGTGCGACGTCAAAGTCGATCAGCTCGGTGCGGTAGTTGGCCTGGGTGCCGAAAGTGACGGCGAGCCTCACCTGCCCCAAAGGGGTGGTGAGACCCTCTGTCACTCCCGAGAAGGGCCTGGTAGGCATGAGCCGCTCGTAGGGCACCTGCAGCTTCTCGAATGTCTCGACGGAGATGACGTTGAGGCCAGCACCCCCATCAATGAGCGTCTTAGAGACGGCGATATTGTTGATGGTGGGGGTGCAGACCAACGGGATGGTGCCAACGGTTGAAGTGGACTTGGGGTGATCGCCGGAGTCGAAAGTAATGGGGCACTAGGACCACTTGAGGGGCCTGGAGGCCTCGACTCCAGGGAGGGCTGCCGCGACCTCGCGAGCGAGTTGCTTGAAGTGGCGGTTGGAGCGAGGGGCCTGAGCCCCGCCAAGGATGCAAGCGGCTCCGCGAGGTACCTGGTAGCCTTCATCAGCCTCGGCAGGCAGGTTGTCGTTTGCGGGCTGGGCAGTGTTGGCCTGGGGATTCTGCTGGTAGTTGTCGTTGTAGTTGTTGTTCCAGCGTCGCCCCCCGCGGCCGCTGCGGCCTCCGTCGCGGCCTCCGCGGCCTCCGTTTGCCTCGCGAGCCTCGCGAGCCTCGCGAAGCCTCTTGATGTCGAAGCAGTCCTCAGTGGCGTGAGAGTGCCTGTTGTGGTAGATGCAGAAGGGGCGATCATCCTTCTTCTCAGGTCCTGCGGCTGGAGTGGCAGCTTGGCGAGACTGCTTGGCGTCAGGCTCTGCCGCGAGGACCGCAGTAGTCTTGCGCTTCTCAGAGGATTTCTTCTTCTTGGACCCCTCGGCGGGGTCCCCTGGCTCGTTCTTGACGAACAAGCGGCCCTCTTCAGCCTTGGTGCACTTGTCCGCCAAGTCGAAAAGCTTGACGACGGTGGTGATGTTGTCGTGGATGCCGAGCTTCTCGAGCATCCGCACGTCTGTGACCCCAGCCTGGAAGGCCGAAATGACCTGTGCGTCGGTGGCGTTGGGGATCTTGTTGCGCACTTGGCTGAAGCGCTGGATGTACTTGCGGAGGGTCTCGCCGGGCTTCTGACGCACGGCGCGGAGGTCGTTGTAGGTGAGGCTGCGCTCGTACGTGCCCTTGAAGTTGGCGACGAAGCACCGGCAGAGCTCCTCCCAGGAGTTGATGGACTCGGCGGGGAGGTTGGTGAGCCATGAGGACGCAGAGTCCTTGAGGGCCATGGGGAACCAGTTCGCCATGACCTTGTCGTCACCCCCGGCGGCCTGGATGGCCAGAGAGTAGAGCTGCAGGAAATCCAGGGGGTTGTTCTTGCCGTCGTAGCGTGGAGGGAGGTCCGTCCTGAACTTGACCGGCCAAACGACGCGACGAAGGCTGCGAGTGAACGCGGCTGTCGTGCCGTAGGTGACCGTGCCGTTGGCAAGGGTGGCGCGGAGGTGGCGCCCGGCGGTGGCGACGTCCTGGACGGCGCGGTTGCGGCGTTCTTGCCCGCGCTCGATGCTCACGCGTGCGTCCTCAGGGGCTCGCTGCACGATCTGGCAGTCATGCGGCGACGACGCGTGCGATGCAGCGCGGCCGTCGCGAGGAGGAGCCCCCGCTGGAGCAGGTTGCGGTGCAACCGGTGGAGCCGGAACGGGTGCGGGTTGGAGAGGAGGTATGTGAGGTGCGCCGTGCGCCACGTCCCCCACGAGCGCAGAAGGAACCAAGGAACGAGACGGCGCAGGTGCCGCGGCGCTGATGAGCTCGGCAACGCGGTTGAGCCAGGCCTCCTGAGCCGCCGGCGTGGGGCGGTACTGCAGCAGCTCCTGCGCCATGAGGAGCGCAGTCGCCGGGCTGGGCGCAGGGCGGCCCAGCGAGGAGGCAGCACGGTCCCGCGACAGGGGCAGGGAGGAGGCCTCCTCTTCGCCGAGGTCGTCCTCAGCGTGGTCGATGTCGTCGTCGTCGGGGTGCTCGATGCGGGGCTCGGGGTCGACGCGGCGCTCCGGAGCAGAGCCCCCACGCGGGCGGCCGCGCGGGCGGCCTGCGGGAGCGGTGGCGGCGCTAGCCGTCCGGCGAGCGAGACGTTCGGCACGAGAACCGGCCATGGCTGTGTCGAGGATGAAGACGCGCCTCAGCCCCCTACCTGGCGCGCCAAATGTCGGAGATTGTCCCCGGGAACTAGGGGTATCTCCAAGGTATCGTGTAAGGGGCTGAACACGGAGTCAAACAATCCACAACGTGCTCCGGCGATGGTGCTCGTCAGGCTCGCTGCGGACGACACTGCAGAGATTGACACAAGGTATTACCCAGGTTCAGGGCCCTCTTTGTGGAGGTAAAACCCCTACGTCCTGCTTCTATGTATTGCACTGCTTGGAGAGTTTACAGTACAAGGAGAGCTTGTCGAGCTCGAGGTGGCTAACAATGGCTACTTGCTGATCCTCAGATCTAGGGTTAGGGTTTGCTAGAGCTGCACCAACCGAAGATCGAACCCTTTGCTAAGGCGTGCTCCTCCTCCTTTTATAGGCGCCCTGGGCCTCTTCTGCCCAAACATTTGGGCGGGAAGGGCTACCACATGGCGACGAAGGGGGAGGCGCGGTGCACCGTAAAGGTGAGGTCTACCATAAAGGTAAAGCTCGTGGACGCGGTCCACGGCAGGAGAACGGCGTCACCAAAGCTGAAAAGGGGCACCGACCAGCCGGACAGTGGGCTGGCGCTTGCCGAGGTGGGAGGTGACCCACGGTGACGTCGTCCTTGGAGCGTAGCTGCAGACTGTTCCCTTGTCACCAAAGAGGCAATACTCGTTGTCCGCTTTGCTTGGCTCCGCTTTGTTGACTGCTTTATACATGGAAACGGCAACTGCGGCGTTGTCGTCATCGCGCGTAGGCACGCGCGTCACTCTGCACATGGCGCAGAGCCCATGTGCGCTCTGCCGCGGGGGCAGAGATGGCTTCACGAGGAAAGCGCTTGGCGAGGCGAAAAGCCTCGCCAAGCCCTTCAGCTTGGTCCGTAGCAGAATTGCGTGCGGCGTCGGAGACGCCTTGTCGAGGAGCGATCCCTCGCCGAGGGAAAAAACCCTTGGCGAGGAGAAAAACCCTTCGCGAGGGGAGAAAACCTCGCGAAGCTCGCCAGGCTTGGAGAGCCTGGTCCTTAGCGAAAATCATCCAAAGAATCTTGTGGGCCCTGGCAGGCCGGCCCGTGGTACCCTGGTTTCCACTGTGCCGACAATGTCTGACGAAGATCGCAAGTGTCTGAACTTGTGTGTTTATGTTCAGTAGTGTTTGTCTCTGGAAAACTGTTGCGTTTGAGATTATGTGTTGTATGTATGTGTCATGTCTGAACAATTCGTTATCTGAACTGCTTGTATGCCTTATTTTGGCTTAATTCGAACCTATGTTAATGTTCCTTATTCATGTGTGTGTATGACACAGGATGTTGATCATGTTTTTATTGATAACAGAATGAAGATGACTGAATTGTAAGACCATGTGTGTATGACACAGGATGTTGATCATGTTTTTATTGATAGCAGAAAGCAGATGACCGAATTACACAAAGCCAAAATAGAGTCATTTCCTTCTGCTGCTGGCAGTAAGCCTTCCTTGCATCTGCCTTTTCTCTCTTTTGCTGCTTGACAGCTTCCAGTGCAGCTTGTTTTTCTGTTGCTTGTAACTTTCTCTTCTCGGTAGCAGCTGCTCTTCTGCTAGCTTGCTTCTCCAATTTCTTCTGATGGATTTCTTGCCTCTTAGCTTCAGCTTCTTGTGCTCTTCTCTCTATGGATTCATTCATTGCTTTGAGAGCTGCATCTCTGCGTGCTGCCATCTCTCTGTCCTTGTCTCTCTTCATTTGTAGCAACTTCATGGTCAGGTTAGCATCTTTAGTGGCTGTTGTAGAGGAAGTTCCACCTTCAGCCTGTGCAAATGCATTACTGATGAAGGCTGATTCAGTAATTACATCTGTGCTTTCCATTCTAGGGGATGGCCTGGACATATGCATCCTTTGAAGCATGGTTACTCCATAATTGACCTAGGCACAATGACATCGAATAATAAGATAATGCATTGCTCAATAATCGTAACAGAACTTGATGATATGAAATATTGAGGTAATTATTACCAGAGTTTCTTGTGCCACCATAGTTTCTTGTGATTCTTGTGTTAGATCTCCTGCTTCATGGTCAGAAACATCTTCAGGAATTGCCCTTGATCTTGTTCTAACTGCAGCCTCTTGTTCTTCTGGTAGAATGCCAGCCTTTTTTAGTGAACAGCCTGCGATGTTGTGACCATCTACATGACAGTAGGAACAAGTGATTATCATGCCATGTTTGGTCACTTTCTTTCCACCATTCTTTGTTTTGAGCTCATACATCTGCTTCCTTCGACTTTTATTAGTTGGACGGCCAACTTTCTTCTCAAAGAATGGTGGCTTAATTTCGCACTGATTTGTTTTTTCCCACTCACTCCTGTCCCTACATGGCTTGATGATTGGTTTGTACGCCAACTTGAAGTTTGCAATGCTGTAACATGGGTCAACTAGGTCCTCAGCTGATGTATTCTCATGCCTGCAGCAAGCAATTGCATGGTGGCAGGGCACTCCACTAAGATCCCATCTTTTACATGTGCAACTCCTTGCCTTGATATCAACAATGTAAATTCTTGTGTGGTTATCAACCTGGAAGATGCCATCCCCTGCTCCAGACACATCACAGTTGTTTGCAAGCTCTTGGTTCTTTTCTAGCCTCTTCTTTATCTTTGGGCATATGGTGCCAGGCCACTTCTCTACCTCAATTCTTTTGTTGTAAAATCTGGTCATAAGTTGTGTCTTCACCTTATCGACCATAGATCTTAGATGCATCTCTCTAGCATCTAGAATGTATCTGTATCAGACAAGAAACTGTTAGACAAGCAAATGTACAACAAGCATAACAAGCATCACCTAATGTCAGAGAAGCAACTGTTAGACAAGTAACTGTACTTACTTATTGAAAACCTCACAATTGTTGTTATGGAGAATATCACACTTTGACTCGAATCTTTGAAATCCTCTAACCCAAGTATTGGGTGGGAGTTGTTCTAGCCAGTTGTACGCTTCTATGTCCATGGACTTGAGTTGTTCCATGTTTGCATCCCAGATTGCAGATGTGTTGCTTCTTGCACACTTCCATAGCTGGTTCTTTAGAACATCTCCTTTGTGTATATTTTGAAAATTTTGCCAAATATGTCTGACACAGTGCCTATGCTCAGCATCCGGGAAATATTCCCTAACGCCTTTGATAAGACCCTGCACAAGCATAACAAGTATAACAAGCACAGGAAGCTTCCTAGCTAAGTAAAACAAGCATAGCAAATATAACAAGTATAACAAGCACAGGAAGCATAGTAAGTAAAACAAGCATACCTTTTGCTTGTCTAACATGATTGTCCATGGGTATGTGTTTACTATCCCAAGGTCTTGCTTCAAATTTGATAGGAAATACTTCCACGAGTCAGTATTCTCAACCTCAACCACAGCAAACGAAATTGGATAGATACAGTCATTGGGATCCATTCCTATTGCTGTGAGCATAACTCCCCCATACTTAGTTTTCAGGTGACATCCATCAAGGCAAATGACTGGTCTACAAGCTTGTAAGAATCCCCTTTTACATGCATCTAGTGAGAAATAGCAGCTCCTAAATCTACCTTCATTAACACCTAACAAGAAGGTGCTGCCAGGGTTTGACTTCTTGAATTCGTTAGCATAGTCCCACATGCTGTTGTACTGCTCTAACTCATCTCCCTCAATTACTTTCTTCACCAACCTCTTGGCCCTTCGCAGCTTGCTCCTAGAAACTGACATATGCCAGTCTTTCTGAACAACTCTCTTGAAATTCTTCATGTTCATGTTTTCATCATCTTTGAAAGAGTCAACATATTTTGATGCAACATATGGAGCATTAAATGCTGTCACCTTCCATTTCCTGCCACAAGTGTGCACAGAGTTATACTTCTTGACCATGAAACACTTTGACCTTTTGTCCTCTGATACCCACAGATACCAAGGACATCCTTCCACGCACTTAGCACAGACTCTTGTCTTGTCGTTCACAGGCAATTTTATGTCACGCCTTTGCTGACAGCTATACTCTCTGATAGCCTTTCTTACAAACTCAACTGATGGAAATATCTGACCAACCTGAAACTGTGGATCATGCAAATCATTTTCAGTGAAGGACTTGAAGTTCATTTTCAATCCATCATCATCAGAATCAGGCAGGAACAGTTCATCTTCTTCAGAGACATTACCATCATCATCTAGAGGAGCTTTGCCCTTACCCTCATCAACATTTGTGTCAAACAAATCATCATCTTCTTGCAGATCAAAGTCAGAGTCATACAACTGTGGAGTGTAGTCCTCATCATCTTCAGAATCGCCTTCTTGTTCATCAAAGGGTCCTGGTTTGTCGGCTGCATCCATGTTCAAGGACCTGCAAGCTTTCCTTGCTCTGAACTCGTACTGAAGGTGATATTCCCCTGGCTGAGGTGGTGATGGCCAGTATTCCTCATCAGATTCTGCCTCACTATCAGATTCTTCAGCTGTTTCTACTTCTCCATCAGCTTCTTCGTCTTCTTGTACATGTATTTGTACAGTTAGGCCATTGAATCGCCTTCTTGCTCATCAATGGCCTAACTGGACTTATGACAGGAGGTAGTGAGGCCGCTGGATAATGCACAACATCATCGAAATCAATCTTCAATGCCCTACTCCATTTAACCAGTGGCAACTCTTCTTCATCAGACGAATGCACAATAACAGGGGAAACATATGAAACTATGCTGTTATCGTGATCTAGATACAGCTCCTGAAAATGAGCCCCATTTCTCACATGTGACAGCATATTCTGTGTCATTGTGTTATCACCTTTCTTGATCTCTCTCAACCCATTCTTGTAGATTGTGCTGCCAGGCACACACCAGAAAATTCTCATCCTGCCAGCACACTCATACCCCAGCTCCTCAATCAAATTCTCAATCACAGTTGGTGTCCAATTATCCATTTCACAGTAATCAAACCAAGCGCTAGCGCCACCACTGTAATACCTGTTCTTCCCAGTGCACATGAAAGCACCACCGTGATGAACCACCACAGAGAAATGCTTAGTCTCTTTACCTACAGTATAAACAAAAGAGAAATTCAGTTACGGCCATCTGAAGCAGAGAAATTCAGTTACGGCTAGCATAACTTTCCTACACAAAATTCAGTAAAGCATGCATCTTTTGTTCAGATTTCGAGCAGTTAACCTACACAACAGCAATATTGTCGTGGTGGTGCACGGACAGATGCCATAGGTAGGCTTGACTTTGGGGCCGATGGACGCTGGAGGTACCGGGGAGGGTTTGTGCGTAGGGATACACACACCAAGAACACAAACAAACACGGGATTTACCCAGGTTCGGGGCTCTCGTGAGGAGATAACACCCCTACTCCTGCTTGTCTGTTTATATGATGGATTACACCCGGGCTACAAAGCGCTCCTTGAGCTGTATGCTAAAGGTTATGAACTAAGGAATGGTGCAGCACTTGGGCTCTCTAACGAGTCTGGAGCTCAGCCTTTGGGCGTAGGATCCGATGAAGTCTCGTCGGGCGTGCCCCTAAGAGGAGTCCGTGGTGCTCCTTATATAGGGGTGCCCAGGGTACAAGTTAGGGCGGACGTAGTGCTGAGGTATCAACCACTGTGGCCGTGCCTGGCCGGCGTCATCCTCTGACGTTCCTGGTCTCCTCTGACAGAGACAAGACAAGCCTCCATGCCTGTCCCATGCCTCCTCGTACCGCTTCGGTCAGCGGTATGGAGGCCTGTCACTCCACCCCGTCGTCCACTTGCGGGTCAGAGAGTAGGCAGCAACATCCCATCGAGCAAGTGGCAGAACGCCTGCCCGTGATTGTAGGGACAAGACGTGAGCCTTGACCTTCGTCCGGGATATGGCTTCATCTTCCCTCATCCGGCATAGGCATGCCGGATACTCCATAACTCAGTTTACTTTTCCTGCACACATGAAGAATAGAAGAAGAGGATCTGACATACGGCTCATATGCCGGCTTCGGTATGTCGGTTGACCTTGACCCGGTCAACTCCGGGATAGCAACTTTTTCCTTATCCCGACCCTATCTGGGGGTAGCCCCCCGACATTAGTCCCCGAAGCTGGTGCGGTCCTGCAGCCTCGGATGAAGGACCACAGCAGGTTTTCCCAATAGCAAGAAATTAACTGGACACCGACATACCCTATGCCGGTTCAGCTTTTATGTCGCAACTCGTTTTTTACTTGAGCTTGGTCTCGAATTCTATGTCGGACGCTCTCCGACATGAGGATGGATTTCTCGTCTTTTCCGAGTTATCCGCCACCACACGAGTCAAAGCGTCTCCGCGGGACGCCTCGGCCTCTGTGCGCTGATGGACGTGTCCACGGCACGTGGCGCCTTGGTCGCGCAGGCACTCAAGTGCTTTGACTGCCGCGTCGCGCGATGCCTCGAGTCTTGCGGTAGTTAATGCGCAGCAGATCTGCGGTTACGATCCGTAGCCCATCATGTGGCTGATCGTGGGGCAGTTATCCCACGATCTACGCCGATCGTGCGCAGAAGATCGTGGGATCGTGCCGTTGTGCCCGAGGGGATAAATAGGAGGGAGGAGGTTAACCTTCTCCCCCTCCGCTCATTTACTCTTTCTTTCCTTTGCCTCTTCGCTCCTCCGTACGCAGAGTGCGCCGCCGTTCCGCTCCGCGCGCCATTGCCGCACGCCGCCGCCACCGCACGACGCGCACGCCTCGCGCCCGGTGCACCGCCGTCGGACGACGCGCCGGATCTCGCGGTTGAGGACTCCGCCGCCGCACGCCGTTGCCACCGTAGCGCACCACCGCGGTAAGCCTCCTCTCCATCTCTCCGTTATTCTTCTTCTTTTTCTTCCTCTGTTTCTTCTTCCTCTTGTTCGCATCACCGTAGATGCGATGTACCGCGCGCCGCCGTTCATCTCCTCGCCGTAGCTTTTCCCTTTTTGCCTTATTCCTTCTACGGTTAACTTTTCTCACCGCCGGCGATTTCTTGCTCACCGTTGTTGAACCCCCTTTTTTTTGCAGCTCTCATCAATCTCTCATCGAGATGTCGGACAGCACCTCCCTCGAGGTGGTTGATGTGGTCGAGGAAGGAGTTGTGGAGGGATCTACCCGGGCCGCCTGGGAAGGCTCCGACGTAAGCCGCGCCGAGCTGGATTGGCTGATCCGGACGAGGCGGATCCCGACCGGGGTAGAATGTCGTTTACCGGGTTCCGAGACTGTGCCAGATCTCCGGGAGGGAGAGTATGTAGTTTTTGTGGCCCACTTCGAGCGAGGATTCGGTCTCCCAGCCAGCAACTTCATGAACTCCTTCCTCGTGAAATTTGGTCTCCAACCTCATCATCTTCCGGCTAATGCCATCACCACCCTCTCAGCCTTTGTCTCTTTCGCGGAGGGTTACCTCGGCCTTTGGCCCACCATTAACTTGTGGTCCAAATACTTCTCATTCCGGAAGCAAGTCGTCCCGAATCCTGCTGACCCGGACACTCCCAAGGAGATGACTCAGTGCGGGGCCGCCACCGTCACACCTCGGCGCACCTCCATCTTCCCCCGAATCTACGGTCTGGAGTCATGCCGGAAATGGCAACGATCTTTCTTCTACGTGAAGAACTCGACCGCCACCGACATGATCAATTTGCCAGCATTCGCCATCGGTCCCCCCACAGCGCAACTCAACTGGGGATACAACCCGAGGGATAAGGTGTCGGAAGTCAACCACATCCACCAAATCGTCGAGCAGCTCAAAGAAGAAGGTATGACGGCCGATGACCTGCTGGCGACATTCATCAGTCGCCGGGTTTCGCCCCTTTAGCGCCGAGTCCACAAGATTTGCCACATGAGTGGCCCGCTTGATCCGACCCGGAGAAGCACCTTTGAGCTGGACCAGGCCCAAATCCAGAGACGCGTTAAGGCCATAGCCCGGACGCGGATGACAGATGAGTGGGAGTGGGGCAAGGAACCTCACAGCCGGAGCAACCTTCCGCCCGCAGTAAATAACTTCAGCCGACATAAGTTTTCCGGCGACATAAACTCTTATGTCGATGCATTTTTGTCCTTTGTATTAACCGCTCTACGTTTCCATTACGCAGAGATTCGGATGGCAGAAGAAAGAGGACGGCACAGACCCGGCCGCCAATTGGGGTAAAGTCGAGTTGACCTCGACACGGAAGACCCGGACGACGAGGACAACGTGCCGATTCCTGATGTCGGCTCAATTCCCGCCGCGGGTAAGACTTGCGTCTCCTCCATCCGAGATTGGTCTGAGGACGAAGATGATGACTGTCAAGTTTTAGAGGTATTTGACCCTCATCCGGTTGCGTTCTCATATCCGGTGCCCTCGCCTCCATCTGACTCGGACAACCAGGTGCTGGAGGTGGCACCCCTCGCCGTGGGACCCAAGGGTGCGGTTCGGAAGCGCCCAGCTGCTGCGTCCATAGATGTCGGACCTTCGGGCACTTCGGGTCCCGCACAGAAGAAGCCGAGATTAAAGACGATAGTGAAGCGTCGAGAGCGCCCAGTCTCCAAGGGGTAAGATTCCCTTTCGCCGCCACAAACTTCATTTACTTGCCGATGTTTGCCTTCCCCGTTTTTTCTCCTTCTGACGATATACTTTGCTGTTTTGCCTTACAGCATGGCTCCTCTGGAGGTCCCACCGACCTCATCTGCCGACCGGGTCCCTCTGAGGACAGCGACGCTTCCTCGGCCCGACGACACCCAGGTGCCAAGACCACAGCGGCCAAGTCCAGCGGCAGATACCTCGGCTCCGGGATCCGGAGCCGGAAATGCGGACTCGGTCGCGACCGACACTCCGGCGCCCGACCCAGTTACGAATCTCGGAGCCAGCTCTTCGGCCCCCGAGATGGAGAGGACCGAGGTTCGGGAAAACTCGGAACAGCCGAGTCAGCGGCAGCAAGAACCACCGCAACAACCACAGCCTCAGCGGCAACAGCAACAGCCATCACCGCAACAGCAGCAGCAACAACAGCCACCATCAAAGCAGCAACAGCCACCGCCGGCAAAGCCGACGCCACCGGCAAAGCCACAGCCGCTACCGACACAGCCGCAGCCACAGCAGCAGCCGCAGACGACGAAGACCGGGAAATCGCCGGTTAAAGCAGCACCGGCCACGAAGACCGGGACAGCAACCGGGAACGCTCCGGCGAAAGCAGTACCGGCCATTCCGGATAGGCAGCTAGTCGTGCCACCGAGCCAAGGTGCATCCGCAGCAACTTCAACCAGTATCCAGACCACCAGCTGGGGGTTTGCCCCACTGCGGACCCTCAGCGGGAGAAGCTTGGGCTCACTTGAGCATTATAATATGGACTGGAATGCAGCCGATACGAGCGAAGTGAGCTCGCGATCACCAGCGGGCCAGATCTCGGAGCATCCGGCAGGGCCGAGCTTATTTGCCCAGAAGATGTTCGTAGCAAAAGCTGCCCTTCTCGAAGCCGACCAAGCAGCCGCGGTAAGTGCTGCCGAGTAAAGATAACTCGGTTCAGTTTTTCATAAAAGATACTACTTATTCCCAGTCCCCGAGATTCGGGTCGAGTAATTGAGACTCGGCTGAGTGAGGATTACTCGGTTTGAATCTTCACCGATAAGACTAACACCTCCTCCTTCTAGGTTTGCATGACCAAACGCACTCAGGTGCACCGCAAGCTCCTGCTGGCGCACAAAAATCTCTCCGATAAATATAAGCTGCCGCGAGCTAGGCTGGACATCATGGGTACCATTCTTCCCTCCGACATAGTGGTTATGTCCACCAGCCTTGACTTTATGACTAACTTCTTTTCCTTTACCGACATAAATAGCCGGGTCGGAGGCCAAGGTTGAGGAGCTGCAGAAGCGGGTCTCGGAGCTCCAGAGTAAGCCACGATCTGTGTCTTGTTATTCCCTTTTACTTGTATCAACTTTGTATGCTAACTCCGCCATCTCGGCACAGCCGAACTGAAGGATCGCGAGATTGCACGTGCGATCGCGCATCAGGCTGAGCTCAAGAAAGAGCAGGACGAGGTGTCCCGGTTGCAGGCCGAGCTCGAAAAGGCGCAGAGCCGCAATGCCGAGCTTGAGAAGAGCGCTGCCGAGGAAAGGCAGCTCCGGGTAGAAGAGACTCGGAAACTCAAGGAGTCCCTTGAGGAGTCCGGGTCTCGCGCAACCTCGGCCTAGAGCGAGCTGGAGGCTCTGAAAACCAAGATCGCGCGTTGGTTGGCGGAACTTTCCACCATCAACGGCCAATTGGACAGTAAGCCCTTTTCTTCTTCTGTTCTTACTTCGACATTCATTGTTTATCTCTATGTTACTTAACTTGGTTTCTGCCATTATCAATTCAGAGAACTTCCCCCTCTCCAAGGCAGCTGCGGACAACAGCACTCGCAAGTCCCGGGAGAGGAGAATCCGAGATGGCCCGATCTCGGCCGAGTGGGACATGGATGATCACCTGGTGGCCTTGAAGTCGCGTATGTCGCCGCTGAGGGCTATTGGAGTGGAGCTCCTTTCTGCTGCGATCCGGCCTTACAACGTTTTCTGGCCCGAGTCCCAGGCCCCGGCGTCGGTTGATGAATTGTCCAAGTGCTTGCTAGCCTGCGAGGACCGAATGGACGACTGGCGGTCATCCGCCGCCCGAGTCGGTGCGGACGAGGCCCTGATGTACGTGCTGTCTTGGTACGAGGGGATCAATCTTGACATGCTCAAGACTGTGCGTGATGGGTCCAAATGGACCACCGACCCGGATCTCATCCGGCGTCGCCAAGAGACAGCGTACCCCCTTATCCAGTATGCTCCAGTGCATAGCTTTGTCGCTGGTCCGCGGGTTCCTCAAGCGGAAGAGATCGCGGATGTCGACGAGGGCGAAGACGAAGACGAAGAATCCGTCGACGAGGAGATCGAGGCCGACACACCGCCCGAGACTGCTACCGGCACAGCCGCCGAGTCCATGGCTGAGGAAACCGCAGCCGAGACTCCAGCCTCTACTGCTAAAAAGGCCCCTGATGCTGCTATCTAGCTTTAGCAAAACAAACTCAACTCGTTAAATCCCCGGAATGCCGGGTGCAGATGTAATATAAATCTTAAGCTTTTTATGGTTGGTACTTGGTACTTTACTTTGCACATTTTAACATGATTAGCAGTATGCCGGATCATTTTGAACCGAGTCCCCGAGTTCATTTTCTTGTTTACCATACTTTGCAACCTTTGCTCTTGTCTACCATTTTTCGGCGTATGACCGTCGAGTCACAAGATTACCGAGATACGGCATACAATACTAAAAACTTTGAGATACGGCTTAAAATCATCCGACATACAAGTAAAGAACTAAACACAGGATTAACAAACAGCTTATGCCGAATCGCGCTTGGGCCAAGTCCCCGAGTTTACTTTCTTGTGTACTAGGTGTCACAATCCCAGCTCTTGTCTACCATTTTTCGGTGTTCGACAGTCGAGTCACGAGACAGCAAAACATAGCATACAATACTTGAAACATTTGAGACCTGGACTAGAGCCATCCGACATAAAACACAAATTTAACAAAAAGAAACCGAATCGCTCCTGGCCGAGTCCCCGAGTTTGTTTTCTTGTCTACTGCATCCCGAAACCTTTGCCCTTGCCTACCTTTTTTTGGCGTTCGGCAATCGGGTCACAAGATCACAAAGACATAGCATACAATACTTGAAACTTTGAGATTCGGTTTACAGCCATCCGACATACAGGAAACCGAGATAAACATGCATATAAACACAGATTTTACAACAAGGCAGTCCCCGAGTTTCTTTTCGGGGTGCCAACATTTCATTTCCGGGTTTCGAGATACATACATTGGGTCCTTAAGAGTAAAAAGGGCGAAGCAGAGCTACATTCCAAGGTCGTTTGGTCTCCTCGCCGGATCTGTCCATCCTGTTCTTCACCTGCTTCTAAGCATCAATAAGATAATAGGCATCATTGTGCAGAGCTTTGCTCACGATAAATGGCCCTTCCCAAGGAGGTGACAATTTGTGCATGCCGGCCGTGCGTTGCACGAGCCTGAGCACCAGGTCTCCCTCGCGAAACTTGTGAGGGTTTACTTTCCGGCTATGATAGCGTCGGAGATTCTGCTGATATATCGATGATTTGGACAATGCCAATTCTCGTGCTTCTTCGAGTAGATCGACATCATTCTCCCGGGCTTCCTTAGCCTCGGACTCGGTATATAATGCGACTCTTGGCGAGTCATGCTCTATGTCGGTTGGCAGAACTGCCTCTGCCCCATAGACCAGGAAGAATGGCGTGTAGCCAGTGGAGCGATTCGGGGTAGTCCTTAGACTCCACAATACTGTCGGGATCTCATCCAGCCAACACCCCGGAGCACGAAGCAGTGGCTCAATTAGCCGGGGTTTTATGCCGGATAAGACCAGAGCGTTTGATCTTTCCACCTGTCCGTTGGACTGCGGATGTGCAACCGATGCCAGATCCATCCGGATCCTCTTTTCCTCGCAGAACCGAGCAAAGGCTCCCTCGGCGAAATTGGTGCCGTTATCCGTGATAATGCTATGCGGATGACCATACCTTAGGATAATATCCTTTAGGAATGATATGGCTGTGCGGCCATCGCACTTTCTTATTGGTTTTACTTCGATCCACTTGGTGAACTTGTCCACCATCACCAGGATGTGAGTCATGTTACCTCGGGCTGGCTTGAACGGACCGACCATGTCCAGACACGACACTGCAAAAGGCAAGGTGATGGGGATAGTCTTGAGAGCTGATGCCGGCATATGAATTTTGTGGGCATACCTCTGACATCCTTCACATTTACGGACAATATCCTCTGCCTGCTGCAAAGCACTGGGCCAGTAAAACCCATACCAGAATGCCTTAGCCACTATGGCTCTGGAAGAGGCGTGATGACCGCACTCTCCTTGATGAATATCTCGGAGAATCTCTTCTCCCTCTTCTGGTTCGACACAGCGCTGAAGCATGATGGTTACGCTTCTCTTGTACAGCTCTTGGTTTATGATGGTGAAGGATTTGGATCGCCTCTGTATCTGTCTGGCCGAGACCTCGTCACTCGGTAGACTGCCATCCAACATGAATGTCATGATGGGTTTTGCCCAACCCGGCACAGGACGAACACCGAGTTCTGGCTCATCAATCTCCATTGCTTCAACCGACATTACCACACCCGACATAGGCTGACGAGTCCCCGAGTCCTCCCAGGGAGTTCCCGAGTTCCGCCAAGCGGCTCTCCAGTTTTTCAGCACAGTTCTCGAGTCCAGCAGAACGCACCCGACATCCACGGAAGTCCCCGAGTCCGGCAGCTTGCTCCCGACATCCACATCCATTGGGACGACGTTGGGTTCCGGGTCACCCGGGATAAATATTGACTCGGACTCGGGTGAAGGCTTGATCGATGGCTTGTGAAGATGCTCCAGTGACACTCCGGGTGGGATGGCCTGTCGGTATGATCCAATCTTGGACAGCATGTCAGCACTTTCATTCTCGGTCCGCCGGATGTGATTGAACTCGCAACCATCAAAGTACCCCGAGATTTTCTGGACATGGAACCGGTATGCCGCCATGTTGGCGTCCAGGGCATCCCAGTTGCCTGATGTCTGCTGAATCACCAGGTCCGAGTCACCATAACATATTATCCGACGAATTCCAATTTCTTTGGCCACCTTGAGTCCATGAATCAACGCTTCATACTCGGCCACATTGTTTGACGCCGCGAAATGGACTTGCAGCACATATCTCAACTGGTCTCGCTTTGGCGAGGTGAGAACCACGCCGGCACCCAGGCCTTCTTTTACTTTGGACACGTCGAAATGCATTTTCCAGTAATTGGAGTCAGGCAGAGATGGCTCATACTGCATCTCGGCCCAATCCACAAAGAAATCAGCCACCGCTTGAGATTTGATGGTATCTCTGCTCGCATACTGCGGTGCGTAAGCCGCCAGCTCAATAGCCCACTTGGCTACCCGGCCACTTGCATCCTTGTTGCCGAGGATTTCCGCACAGGGGCCGCACTTATTACGGTTATAGGATGCTCCTGGAAGTAATGCTTCAATTTCTTTGCCGCCATGTAGACACCATAGGTCATTTTCTGGTAGTGAGGGTAATTTTTGTTTTGAAGTGGAGAGCACTTCACTCAAGTAATACACCGGTCTCTGTACCGTAGTTCCTTCTTCTTCTCGCTCCACCACCACTATGACACTAACGACTCGGTTAGTGGCCGCAATGTAGAGCAACATAGGCTCTCTCGGTAGTGGCGAAGCCAATATCGGCGCAGTAGCCAACATCTTTTTTAGCTCATGGAACGCCGCATCCGCTTGCGGGGTCCAGCTAAACTTATCCGATTTTTTCATCAGTTGGTACAGTGGCAGGGCCTTTTCTCCCAACCGACCTACGAAACGACTCAGGGAGGCCAGGCAACCCGTGAACTTCTGGTCATCCCTGAGGCATCTCGGCAAATTCATGTTTTCTATTGCCCAGATCTTAGTCGGGTTTGCCACGATACCTCGGCTTGACACGAGGAAACCGAGTAACTTGCCTGCCGGCACCCCGAATGTACATTTATCCGAGTTAAGCTTTAGCCGGAATTTCCACAGGTTAGCGAATGTCTCTTTGAGATCATCCAACAAGGTATGTTTGTCCTTGGTTTTGATGACTATGTCGTCAACGTATATCTACACATTTTTACCTATCTGATCATGCAAACATTTTTGCATACAGCGCTGATAAGTAGCGCCGGCATTTCTCAAACCAAAGCACATAACACGATAGCAATAAGCCCCGTACGGGGTGATAAAGGCAGTCTTTATTTGATCAACCGGGTTCAATGGTATCTGGTGGAAACCAGAGTAAGCGTCTACAAACGACAACAGTTCACACCCGGCCGTGGAGTCGATCACCTGATCGATCCGGGGCAACGGGAATGGATCTTTAGGACATGCCTTGTTCAGATGGGTGTAATCAATACACATGCGCCAGACAGTGGCCGCATTCGGGTCATCCTTCTTCTTCTCTACCAGGACCGGGTTAGCCAACCATTCCGGGTACTTCACTTCCACGATGGAGTTTGATGCGAGTAGCTTGGCTAACTCGTCACCCACAGCTTTTCTTCTCTCTTCAGCGAGACGCCACGTAGGTTGCTTCACTGGCCTAGCATCCGGCCTGACATGTGATGAGTGCTCAGCCAACTCCCTCGGAACACCCGGCAAGTCCTGACTGGACCATGCAAAGATATCCCGATTCTCACAGAGGAAGTTGATGAGCTCGCTTTCCTATTTGCTGTCCAACCCGGCACCGATGATGACGGAGCGGTCCGGGTTAGCCTCGTCGATGCCGATCTTCTTTGATTCCTTCGCTGCCTGGAAGGTCGTAGTCTGCTGCGGGTTAGCCATACTCGGCATACCGAGTTGAGCGGACTGAGCAAGGGCCACCACCTCATGGATTATTTTCTTCTCTGCGGCAATTACCAGTGACTCGGCCAGAAATGAGCCAGACGAGGCACACTCCATGGAACGCTTGTAGTCTCTCGAGATGGTGATGACACCATTTGGACCCGGAATTTTCATCTTCAGGTAGGCCACATGAGTGGACGCCATGAACTTGGCCAGTGCCGGCCTACCGAGTAAGGCATGATACGGGCTTTCGAGGTCCACAACCTCAAACAGCAGGCTCTCAGTCCGGCAGTTGCTCTTGTCACCGAAGGCGACATCGACCCAGATCATGCCCATTGGTGCATGCGAGACACCCGGCACGATACCATGGAAGGTGGTCCTGCTTGGCTGCATCATATTCTCGGTTATACCGAGTTTGACCATGGTATCTCGGTACATGATATTGATGTTGCTCCCGTTATCAATGAGAACCCGGGAGAACCTGACATTGATACTGGGCCCGACAAATGTCGGATCTAACACTAGAGCATAACCCCTGGGTTGGGCATGACCTTGGGATGGTCATTGATGCTCCAGCTGATCTCATCCTCGGACCAGTACGTGAACTTTGGCACAGCCGGCATGACGGCATTTACCTCCATCGCACGCCGGTGCTGGCTCTGCTTGTCAGTTGGTTCGGTCACAAAGACCATGTAACTCTGGTGGGGCTCTCGGTACTCGTTCTGCCGACTCGGGCCAGCGTTGTTGCTGTTGGTGTTGTTGTTGTAGGTGTTGGCCACCTGGTTGACATTCTGCGGCCTCACTCGGTCATCCGCGATCTTGATCATTTCGGCCAAGGTGGCCGGCATTTCTCTCTGGAGTCGCTGCCAAAGCATAGAGCCATGTCGCCTGCGACTCAATGACTCCTTCACAGGAGTTGCGGATTGTACTCCACCGGGTCAGATACTCCCGGTCAGTTTCATCTTCCCTCTGCCGACACATGGACAGTTGCTGAGGGCGATTCAGCCTCTTGTACGTGCTGGAGAAGTTGCTGACGAATGCATCCGAGAAATCCAGCCATCAATCGATGTTGTTTTCCTCCAGATTATTCAGCCAGATCCGGGCTGGACCCTCCAACATCTGCGGTACATACCACACTGCCCATCGGCGGCTGCCTCCAGCGATATGCACCGCTATGACATAATCTGTCAGCCAGTCTTCCGGCTTAGTACTGCCGTCATACGTCTTGGCACCCGGGGAAGCTGGAAGTTCGGCACCGGTGCCTGCTTCATTATCCGGGGTCCAAAACATGCTGGACCCGGTGGGCCTTGCTCCTCCAGGAGTTCAGACAGATAGATTCTGTCAAGCTTATTGCGGACATCATGCGCCGGCAGCTGGCGAGTTCCCAGCCGAGCACCGAGTGCGCCCTCAGACGCCAGGTCTCTGAATCTTGTGTACCCGGCCCGCTCCATGGCCGAGTAACCATCGTCATATCGGTCGGCAGCCTGTTCGGCATATCCGGCACCAAGTCGTTGCCGAGGTGGGTTAGGTGCCGGATACCGAGGTGGCTGGCCCTGATTTTCCGGGTTAACCCGGCTGACTCCTTGCCTGCCCTGTGCGGGTTCAGGGGCTTCCTGACCGGCATGGCCTTGCCCGGCTATCTGCTTTCCGGCATAGACCGGATCATAAGCTTGCAGCTGCTTGTTTTTACCAGAGTTTACACTCCGGTCACGGCTTCTGCCGACGTACGGCGATGAGGCCTGTCCCTTGGACATTCCCCCGGCACCACCATTCGAGTGAATGTACCGGGATTTCCACCTATATCCGGGTTGGCATTCCGGAAAGCCTCATTCTGGCGATTGGCTATGGCTAGCAGCTCGTTTACCCGGTCCTGCTGCCTACGACGAGCATCACCGGATAAGTTAGGTAACTCGGCTGCGGCTGCCTCTGCAGCCCTAAGGTTCTTGCCAGGAGTGCTATACTTCGGCCTATCTGCCGACACATGACTAGCAGTTCTACTAGATTTAGGTCTACCATCTCTAGCAATCTCAGCGTTGAGGTCTCTACCTCGGTTGCGCACCTCCTCTATGCGACTAACAAGGTTCGCTACCGGAGTAAAACCATGAGCCTTGTTATACTCACGGAGAGAGATGTCAAACTCTTGCCTTACTCGGGCTACCTCTAAAGCCTCCTCGAGTATGCTCTTGCGCTGCTCATCCAGCTCAGCCTGAGCCAGAGCAGCATCTGCGCTTGGAGCCACAGGGGTGGCCAGCTTCTCTATCACGTCCTGAAGAGGACTCGGCGTTACCGACACACCTGATGTACCGGCCTGCGCCGTGCGGTTCTCCGGCCCCTCCAGCGGCGGGCGTGCCGTCCTGGTAGATCTGGTGCTGACCTCAGCCCCACCGGCCATGGCAACACCGACACCGACGACCGGAGCGGTCATCATGACCTCTGCGCAACCAGCGGGGCGAGCGGTACGCCGGCCGCGAGCTGCGCAGACTGCGGGTGGATCCGCACCCACCTGCACCCTTTCGGGAAACCAGCAGGGGACCTCGGTAGCGACGTAGACCGTGAGTGCGCCGAAGTTGATGAGGCATCCGTTCCGGGGCAGTGGCCTACTGCCGAAACAGCCTGCGTTGTCGCTGACGACGTTGAGCGAGCCGAATCTGTGGACAAGGCCACAGAGCACGCGCTCGCCCGACGCGATGAGGGAACCCGTACGGATGAAAACTGCAGCCAGCGCCGCTGCTGACCCCACGGTGGGTGCCAACTATCGTGGTGGTGCACGGACAGATGCCATAGGTAGGCTTGAGTTTGGGGCCGATGGACGCTGGAGGTACCGGGGAGGGTTTGTGCGTAGGGATACACACACCAAGAACACAAACAAACACGGGATTTACCCAGGTTCGGGGCTCTCGTGAGGAGATAACACCCCTACTCCTGCTTGTCTGTTTATATGATGGATTACACCCGGGCTACAAAGCGCTCCTTGAGCTGTATGCTAAAGGTTATGAACTAAGGAATGGTGCAGCACTTGGGCTCTCTACCGAGTCTGGAGCTCAGCCTTTGGGCGTAGGATCTGATGAAGTCTCGTCGGGCATGCCCCTAAGAGGAGTCCGTGGTGCTCCTTATATAGGGGTGCCCAGGGTACAAGTTAGGGCGGACGTAGTGCTGAGGTATCAACCACTGTGGCCGTGCCTGGCCGGCGTCATCCTCTGATGGTCCTGGTCTCCTCTGATAGAGACAAGACAAGCCTCCATGCCTGTCCCATGCCTCCTCGTACCGCTTCGGTCAGCGGTATGGAGGCATGTCACTCCACCCCGTCGTCCACTTGCGGGTTAAAGAGTAGGCAGCAACATCCCGTCGAGCAAGTGGCAGAACGCCTGCCCGTGATTGTAGGGACAAGACGTGAGCCTTGACCTTCGTCCGGGATATGGCTTCATCTTCCCTCATCCGGCATAGGCATGCCGGATACTCCATAACTCGGTTTACTTTTCCTGCACACATGAAGAATAGAAGAAGAGGATCCGACATACGGCTCGTATGCCAGCTTCGGTATGTCGGTTGACCTTGACCCGGTCAACTCCGAGATAGCAACTTTTTCCTTATCCCGACCCTATCCGGGGGTAGCCCCCTGACATTAGTCCCCGAAGCTGGTGCGGTCCTGCAGCCTCGGATGAAGGACCACAGCAGGTTTTCCCGATAGCAAGAAATTAACTGGACACCGACAGACCCTATGCCGGTTCAGCTTTTATGTCGCAACTCGTTTTTTACTCGAGCTTGGTCTCGAATTCTATGTCGGACGCTCTCCGACATGAGGATGGATTTCTCGTCTTTTCCGAGTTATCCGCCACCACATGAGTCAAAGCGTCTTCGCAGGACGCCTCGGCCTCTGTGCGCTGATGGACGTGTCCACGGCACGTGGCGCCTTGGTCGCGCAGGCACTCAAGTGCTTTGACTGCTGCGTCGGCGATGCCTCGAGTCTTGCGGTAGTTAATGCGTAGCAGATCTGCGGTTACGATCCGTAGCCCATCATGTTGCTGATCGTGGGGCAGTTATCCCATGATCTACGCCGATCGTGCGCAGAAGATCGTGGGATCGTGCCGTTGTGCCCGAGGGGATAAATAGGAGGGAGGAGGTTAACCTTCTCCCCCTCCGCTTATTTCCTCTTTCTTTCCTTTGCCTCTTCGCTCCTCCGTACGCAGAGCGCGCCGCCGTTCCGCTCCGCGCACCATTGCCGCACGCCGCCGCCACCGGACGACGCGCACGCCTCGTGTAACACCCCAAAAATTCGCCCCTAATTTTAGTGGTGTTTTCCCACACCTGAAAAACTTTTTCTACTTTCAAAATGTTTTCCTTGAACCAGATGGTCCTTGGCTTGACTTTCGTTTTGCTCTCTTGGAAATTTCCTAGCAATTCTCGATCCTTGTCAACCTCCACCATATTTCCATGCCATTGTTTTGCCGGTCGAACGTTGGTCCGTTCTGGAGATTTCCAAAACCCCTCTCGACTATCCCACCAAAGCCACCACCACAAGTGTACCTGGAAATAAATTCCACCAAGATACCATATGGTTCCCTCATACAGATACATCACTCCCATGGCAGAATACTTCATAGTCCCATGCAATAATTCCGAGTTTATTCATATTTCCTGTTATGCCATTTCCAATCCAAAAATTATCTGGACACCTTCCACTCATCCAGAAATTCTGAAATTTTGGTGAGGTGCATGATTTGACCTCCTGAACATTTCACTCCATTGGCCCAACCTCATTTGAGCAATATTTGAGGTACTTCCTTTGTAATGCCCTTTTTGTGCCTAATTGCAGTTTCCAAAGCAACCCCCAGCTACAAAAATCATTTGGCATTGCCATTTTGGCAAGTTGACAATATTCCATAAACAACACCATATCCACAATATCAGGCCCATATCATGTGAGTAAGTGCACTTGGCATACCCATGCCATTAGGGCATTTTTAGACACCGAATTATTTGACCAACTTCCCTATGTTCAATTGATCTCAAACTACACAGAACTACTGCATACACCTATCCTAACCTAATGCGAATTTTGGGGATTTTTCGGAGGTGTCTAAAGCCTCGGTCATTTCATCGAACACCTTCGGCCATTTTCGAAACCCAAAAATGTTTGCACATGAGACCCTCTCCAATTTGGCTGAAACTTGACCACATTGCTCATATACCAGTACAACATCACCAGTAAAAATCCCAGTTCCATTGGCTTAGTGGAAGTCCAGTTTCTTTCCATCGAACACCTTGTGTGTGGTTGAATTTCGGAGAACTTTGTGTTACCAAGTGTGGAGTTCTTGCAGGTGACCCTTGTTGTAGCGTAGGCCTCGTCCTTAGCAACCCGTGGGTACCTTCCTTTTCCTTTTTGGTGCCCTAGATCATCGGGAACGCGACGATGCCGCTCGCGTCGCGCTCCGGACGTCCAGGACGCGCGCTTTGGCAAGACCTAATTCCGCTTACTACCATGGTCGGTGCCTAATCCGCCTGCTGCAGTGCGCCTCGTGCTCCACTGTGCATCCAGCACGGCAGCCTCATCCCCTCCTCCTCCTTATCTCCTCCCTGTGCAAAGGGAAACGTCATGGATGACCTAGGTGGCCATCAATGGCCAACCGGCCACCACCTAACTCTCCCTCCCCTCTGGCCTATATAGAGCCCCTCCGAGCAGCCCGAGCGCACCCCACTCCTCTCCTCTTCCTCTGCACTTGCGCCACTTCCCTCCGCAACCAGTCCAACTAGAGGAAACCGAGGCGAACGCGAGTTTCGGCCCAAGCTCCGCGAGCTCGCGTTCGTTGTGCCCGACACCCCCACAGCCTCACCCAGCTACCCAGGACCCTCCCGTGGGCGCGGTGCTGCACCACGGCCTTGCCACAGTGGCCGGCCGGCCTCGCCGAGCCACTCGTCGCCGCGGCCGTCCACCTCCAGGAGCTTTCCGCCATGGCCAGTGCTCGGTGAGCTCGGGGCCCCCGCCGCCCGAGGCCATCCCCGCCCCTGCCCGCACTTCTCCTGGTCGCGGTGGAGCGCGGGAGACTCTCCCCGTCCTCGCCTTGCCCAGCCGGGCTGCCCATCGCCGGCGGTGGCCGCGTCCCGTGCGTGCTCGCGTACGTGCAGGAAGAACACGCTACAGTGTTCTGATTGTTCAAAACATGCTAGCTTTAAAGGTGAGCGGCGGATAGTTTTTTTTCGCTCGCCATTTTCTCTCAAACCACAGCTCCTATTGGAGCGATTCAAATTTCTAAATTCCTATCTTTGCGAGATCTGTCAAATGGTATGGATTTCACATTTTTCCAGTATATCTTCTGGGTAGCGCATTTTTTTGTGCGATACCATCCCGGCGACGCGGTGTAGGGCTATCGGTGCACGAGTCCGCGACGTCTTCACTTCATCGACGAACCGGAGTACAACTACATGACCCCGAGGCAAGCTAACCACTTGCTATGAGCCCAGTCTATTTTATCTCGCTATGTTTTGCTTGCTAGTCGATGTTGATGTCGGTTCCTATGATTTCATGTGTATACTTACATGCTATGTTTATTTCGAGCCTAGATAGCAATGCCATGTTTAATTTCAAGCATAGATAGTGATGCCATGTTTCATTCATCATCCTTTATGCATTAGAATGACGTGTGAATTAATTGTGCGCCTCGCACTTGCGTGGCTTTGTCGAACCATCTAACTAAACAACTATAAAACATGCGTTCCTATGATTGTTTGGAGTTTTCCTTTGTCAAATCTTGGTTGGTTTCGACCTGCCAACATTTGCCATATGGAGCATTTGCCTTTATTTGGTTCTCCCACTTCTTCAACGCCGAGGCTAGGTGCGGACAAATGTCGGCCCGTGATCCTCGGAGTTGGGGGCATTTGTCTTAATGCTTCTTGTTCTCTCCTCCTCACGGAGCTTGAGAACCATTTGGCTTTATTGTGTGCTTTTCCAACGGATGCTTTTACCCGGTGAGGCTTGCTCTCCCTATGGTGGCATCCGCCGGCAGATTTTGGAGACTATATGCCCAAATCCCTACTTCCTGGTCAACGGTCGGACGGTAACGCCGCCAAAGACTTGCGCGTGGAGGAACGGATGCGTAACAGACTCCGCTAACCAACTGTGCTAACTTTTGTAGTCGATCTGCGGTGGCACCGGCCGGAGGCATCTCCGCCACAGTCGCCCGGTTGACGCTAACCAATTGTTTTATTTTATTTTCTTACTCAACCCGTGGCTGCTACTGGCCGGAGACATCTCCGCCCTCGCCCGGTTGAATGTATTGTTTTATTTTCTTTGTCAACCTGAGGCTGGTACCGGCCGGAGGCATCTCCGCCACAGTCGCCCGGTTGATGCAAACTATCTATTGCTTGAAATATTGTGTTGCTAATGTTTTGTTGTTTGATGATATATTATTATGTTATTGTGATTGTTGTGTTGGACTAATCCTTTGTTGCTTGGATATGTGAATGATGGAACTTGATTAAATGAAACACCCCTCCAAACTTCGATAGGGTCAGTCCATAGTGCCATCAATCTGAACATCGAACGCACTACCAGTGTCGCCCCAAATGGAAAGGCCGTAACCTATGTAACCTATCAAGCCTCCTTTGATGCTACACACTTGGCAAGTCTAGCCGGATGCTGCATAGTTGTGGTCGGGGCTAGTCTTGTGAAGGTTCCGGAGCTAGGCGTTGCTCATCCGTTGGGGACGTGCCGGATTCACTTCGTCATAAGGCATAGAGTTATGCTGGTAGCTATACAGGGAGTGTCTTGGTGGCGTGAACGGTTATGTAAGTGTATCTTGCTGAGTTTGACTTAAGGATGATGTCCTAAAGTGCCGGCTGAGTAAGGTGCATCTAGATGGGTGGTCACTGCAACCTCTCGAGAGTGTGTCATCTAGCAGCTAGCCTTGTTCCTAGGTTATGGAACAGTTCAGTGTCGGTCACACTATTGTCCTTTGTCGAGTCCGGAGGTTAAACTTAAGATTTGTTTGAAGGAATTATGAACGACTTGACCACACTTAATAAACAATAAGATGATGCAGGGAACCTTACTTGAGTTAAGGGAATATGATAAGGCCAGTGGGCCTAGCAGTGGTGACAGATGAGATTAGCCTTGTGAGGCTAGAGACCAGTGAGCCTAGCTGCGAGAATATGATTTATTGTGTTACTTGGTATCAACTGGTACACCCGTTATTCGTCACAGGTAAGCTCTTTGTGTGACCCCCGGTACACGATCCAACCCCACCTGGCTTGGACTCTGTGCTGGTGGTACTCCCGTTGTTTGCTTATGCCATGTCTTACTGTGATGCCATGTTGTCATCCTTTTGGACTGTCGTAAGTAGATACTTGCCATGTTTAGATTATTATTATTGCTGCTTACTTGTTGCCTGATTGTTTGACTGTTCATGTCCTGTGGTTATTTTCTTGCGAGTACGTCAATGTACTCAGACTGGCTTTTCATGTGGCCAGACTTTGAGAGGATCCATCTCCTACCATAGCAAGGGGATCGAGCAGGAGCGTGCTAGGATCAGTAGCCCAGCCAGGTGCCTGTGGAATGGAGCCGCACCAATCCGTTGCCGCATCTTTGTCTTCCGCTGCCAGTTAAACTCTGTCCCGTGCCATACTTGGCCATGATAATTTTCATGCCTTGAAGGCCATGTAAACCATTTGTAGCCCTTTGGGCCTGATTGTGTAATGATATTTCCGCTATGTTGCATTGTCGTAATGTGCGTCCAGATATCCTGGGCTGGCGCACGGGGCGACCACCTCTCTGGCGACATGTGTCAGAGGGGGGTGCCACAGAGCATGGTATCAGAGCACCAGGCTGGCTGTAGACTACCCTAGCATGGAAAGCCCCACCTTACTTTTGCCCGACAATGACCCGATGGATTTAACCCATCTCCGCCTAACCGGCATGGCTCGTGTCGGTCAACAGTATGGTGCAGTAAAACTTGTCCCAATCTTACCCAACCAGACTCGCCAGTTTCTTCCTGGAGAAGGAATCGACACTACCCATTAGTATGAAACCCACGTCCTGGCTACCTATAAAATCCCACCCTCGCTTGCTATCCTTTGCAACCCAACTCTCTTGAAGCAGATCCCGCTCAGGAATCTTGCGCTCTCCTAAGTACCCTAGTTTGAGTTTTTAGATGGCACCTACCCTTATTTTCGAGACCACCGCTGAGTTTCGCCCCGGTTTTCCACCTCTGCTGTGGGAAGCTGCTCGCGATATTATTGGTTGTGTTTCTCGCCCGGTGCACTATGTATATCGGTCCAACCTCTCCTCCTACGTAAGCGAGTATCATGCCGAGGTGTATGTCGCCACAAGTGCCTTAGGAAGTGCGACGCCATATGTGAGTCAAAGCCACTTCGTGGATTCCCCTGAGATGGCACTCCAAGTTGCAGCTTGGAAATGTCTCGCTCGTCTGCGGTACTTTGAAGCCGCGATGGAACCTCCTGCGTCTCGCTTTTTCCCGCCAAGATCCCTGGCAAGCCCCAGCCATCCCATGGTAAGCATCGAAGTGATGCTCAACTCAACCTTGTCACATCTCGTAGCCTACACCACCGCCTTGGAGAGCATCCTTGTCTACCACTTGGAGGAATGCCATTCCAATAGGCAAGCCCTTGCCCAAGTCCCGCAGCCCGCTAACAACAACCCAGCTCCGCAAGGACCAGTAACCATTAAACTCCAGAGGCCACCACCATCAATGGAAGCTCTGAAGTTTGGACTCGATACCTTTCATCCAGGACCAGCCGCAACCCACGACCTCCAACCCCTTCGCAGCTTTGGCGTTGTGCCAGAAGGCATCCCTGAGACTGTAGCCGTGGTGGCAAGGGGCCTAATGGATACCAAGCTTGGCCGAGGACCCAACCCGCAAGCCCCTGAAGGTAGCAAGGTGAATGAAGCCCAGACCAAGTCCCCACCAAGTAAGGAGTCCTAAGTTTGTAGGTGAGAGTTTGTGAGGTTGTTTGTTCTTCTGTGTTTGCTTGTATCGCATGTTAGATTGGCAGCTCTTATGGGACTTGTTATTTCAACTAAACATGATGTTATTTGTTCACTTGTTAACTACTTGGTTGACGTGCGTCAAAACACCATGCCCTTTCTTCCTTTTCAAAAGTTTCGAACAAATGACAGAACACTTAAAAACAGGACGTGTATGTGAACCAAGACACATATGCCCTCCTGTATAATTAAGACAACATTTGAAGGGGATATTATTTTCTAGTAGGAAAAAAATTATTTTGGTGTGTTGCACAAACTTAACCATTAAGTGGATGTATTTGAGGATACGCTATACCCATGGTTTCCCGCTCACTTGATGATTCAGGTGTAGATCTTGTTTGAACTTGCCATGCTTGTGTTGGTTGAACAAAAAAATAGATTTAATTTTTATGTCCATAGTAGCAAATCCTATGTTGATTGATTCCGTGAGCCCCTGCCATGCCATCCTCAGAATGCATGAGTGTGGTAAAAATACCATGCTTTGATGATAATTGTTTTAGTAAAATATCCTGCTGAGTGTTCATCCTTTTGAGTGTTAAACTCTAGCATTTTGTAGAAAAAGTTTTTAAATATTTTAAATATAGGGTATATTAAGCCATATAAGAAATATCTTGTATAACCCCAGGAATCTCTGTTAGTCTCCGAATCTCGGGACGAGATTCTTTTTAAGGGGGGAAGGTTTGTAACACCCCAAAAATTCGCCCCTAATTTTAGTGGTGTTTTCCCACACCTGAAAAACTTTTTCTACTTTCAAAATGTTTTCCTTGAACCAGATGGTCCTTGGCTTGACTTTCGTTTTGCTCTCTTGGAAATTTCCCAGCAATTCTCGATCCTTGTCAACCTCCACCATATTTCCATGCCATTGTTTTGCCTGTCGAACGTTGGTCCGTTCTGGAGATTTCCAAAACCCCTCTCGACTATCCCACCAAAGCCACCACCACAAGTGTACCTGGAAATAAATTCCACCAAGATACCATATGGTTCCCTCATACAGATACATCACTCCCATGGCAGAATACTTCATAGTCCCATGCAATAATTCCGAGTTTATTCATATTTCCTGTTATGCCATTTCCAATCCAAAAATTATCTGGACACCTTCCACTCATCCAGAAATTCTGAAATTTTGGTGAGGTGCATGATTTGACCTCCTGAACATTTCACTCCATTGGCCCAACCTCATTTGAGCAATATTTGAGGTACTTCCTTTGTAATGCCCTTTTTGTGCCTAATTGCAGTTTCCAAAGCAACCCCCAGCTACAAAAATCATTTGGCATTGCCATTTTGACAAGTTGACAATATTCCATAAACAACACCATATCCACAATATTAGGCCCATATCATGTGAGTAAGTGCACTTGGCATACCCATGCCATTAGGGCATTTTTAGACACCGAATTATTTGACCAACTTCCCTATGTTCAATTGATCTCAAACTACACAGAACTACTGCATACACCTATCCTAACCTAATGCGAATTTTGGGGATTTTTCGGAGGTGTCTAAAGCCTCGGTCATTTCATCGAACACCTTCGGCCATTTTCGAAACCCAAAAATGTTTGCACATGAGACCCTCTCCAATTTGGCTGAAACTTGACCACATTGCTCATATACCAGTACAACATCACCAGTAAAAATCCCAGTTCCATTGGCTTAGGGGAAGTCCAGTTTCTTTCCATCGAACACCTTGTGTGCGGTTGAATTTCGGAGAACTTTGTGTTACCAAGTGTGGAGTTCTTGCAGGTGACCCTTGTTGTAGCGTAGGCCTCATCCTTAGCAACCCGTGGGTACCTTCCTTTTCCTTTTTGGTGCCCTAGATCATCGGGAACGCGACGATGCCGCTCGCGTCGCGCTCCGGACGTCCAGGACGCGCGCTTTGGCAAGACCTAATTCCGCTTACTACCATGGTCGGTGCCTAATCCGCCTGCTGCAGTACGCCTCGTGCTCCACTGTGCATCCAGCACGGCAGCCTCATCCCCTCCTCCCCCTTATCTCCTCCCTGTGCAAAGGGAAACGTCATGGATGACCTAGGTGGCCATCAATGGCCAACCGGCCACCACCTAACTCTCCCTCCCCTCTGGCCTATATAGAGCCCTCCGAGCAGCCCGAGCGCACCCCACTCCTCTCCTCTTCCTCTGCACTTGCGCCACTTCCCTCCGCAACCAGTCCAACTAGAGGAAACCGAGGCGAACGCGAGTTTCGGCCCAGGCTCCGCGAGCTCGCGTTCGCTGTGCTCGACACCCCCACAGCCTCACCCAGCTACCCAGGACCCTCCCGTGGGCGCGGTGCTGCACCACGGCCTTGCCACAGTGGCCGGCCGGCCTCGCCGAGCCACTCGTCGCCGCGGCCGTCCACCTCCAGGAGCTTTCCGCCATGGCCAGTGCTCGGTGAGCTCGGGGCCCCCGCCGCCCGAGGCCATCCCCGCCCCTGCCCGCACTTCTCCTGGTCGCGGTGGAGCGCGGGAGACTCTCCCCGTCCTCGCCTTGCCCAGCCGGGCTGCCCATCGCCGGCGGTGGCCGCGTCCCGTGCGTGCTCGCGTACGTGCAGGAAGAACACGCTACAGTGTTCTGATTGTTCAAAACATGCTAGCTTTAAAGGTGAGCGGCGGATAGTTTTTTTTCGCTCGCCATTTTCTCTCAAACCACAGCTCCTATTGGAGCGATTCAAATTTCTAAATTCCTATCTTTGCGAGATCTGTCAAATGGTATGGATTTCACATTTTTCCAGTATATCTTCTGGGTAGCGCATTTTTTTGTGCGATACCATCCCGGCGACGCGGTGTAGGGCTATCGGTGCACGAGTCCGCGACGTCTTCACTTCATCGACGAACCGGAGTACAACTACATGACCCCGAGGCAAGCTAACCACTTGCTATGAGCCCAGTCTATTTTATCTCGCTATGTTTTGCTTGCTAGTCGATGTTGATGTCGGTTCCTATGATTTCATGTGTATACTTACATGCTATGTTTATTTCGAGCCTAGATAGCAATGCCATGTTTAATTTCAAGCATAGATAGTGATGCCATGTTTCATTCATCATCCTTTATGCATTAGAATGACGTGTGAATTAATTGTGCGCCTCGCACTTGCGTGGCTTTGTCGAACCATCTAACTAAACAACTATAAAACATGTGTTCCTATGATTGTTTGGAGTTTTCCTTTGTCAAATCTTGGTTGGTTTCGACCTGCCAACATTTGCCATATGGAGCATTTGCCTTTATTTGGTTCTCCCACTTCTTCAACGCCGAGGCTAGGTGCGGACAAATGTCGGCCCGTGATCCTCGGAGTTGGGGGCATTTGTCTTAATGCTTCTTGTTCTCTCCTCCTCACGGAGCTTGAGAACCATTTGGCTTTATTGTGTGCTTTTCCAACGGATGCTTTTACCCGGTGAGGCTTGCTCTCCCTATGGTGGCATCCGCCGGCAGATTTTGGAGACTATATGCCCAAATCCCCACTTCCTGGTCAACGGTCGGACGGTAACGCCGCCAAAGACTTGCGCGTGGAGGAACGGATGCGTAACAGACTCCGCTAACCAACTGTGCTAACTTTTGTAGTCGATCTGCGGTGGCACCGGCCGGAGGCATCTCCGCCACAGTCGCCCGGTTGACGCTAACCAATTGTTTTATTTTATTTTCTTACTCAACCCGTGGCTGCTACTGGCCGGAGACATCTCCGCCCTCGCCCGGTTGAATGTATTGTTTTATTTTCTTTGTCAACCTGAGGCTGGTACCGGCCGGAGGCATCTCCGCCACAGTCGCCCGGTTGATGCAAACTATCTATTGCTTGAAATATTGTGTTGCTAATGTTTTGTTGTTTGATGATATATTATTATGTTATTGTGATTGTTGTGTTGGACTAATCCTTTGTTGCTTGGATATGTGAATGATGGAACTTGATTAAATGAAACACCCCTCCAAACTTCGATAGGGTCAGTCCATAGTGCCATCAATCTGAACATCGAACGCACTACCACTGTCGCCCCAAATGGAAAGGCCGTAACCTATGTAACCTATCAAGCCTCCTTTGATGCTACCCACTTGGCAAGTCTAGCCGGATGCTGCATAGTTGTGGTCGGGGCTAGTCTTGTGAAGGTTCCGGAGCTAGGCGTTGCTCATCCGTTGGGGACGTGCCGGATTCACTTCGTCATAAGGCATAGAGTTATGCTGGTAGCTATACAGGGAGTGTCTTGGTGGCGTGAACGGTTATGTAAGTGTATCTTGCTGAGTTTGACTTAAGGATGATGTCCTAAAGTGCCGGCTGAGTAAGGTGCATCTAGATGGGTGGTCACTGCAACCTCTCGAGAGTGTGTCATCTAGCAGCTAGCCTTGTTCCTAGGTTATGGAACAGTTCAGTGTCGGTCACACTATTGTCCTTTGTCGAGTCCGGAGGTTAAACTTAAGATTTGTTTGAAGGAATTATGAACGACTTGACCATACTTAATAAACAATAAGATGATGCAGGGAACCTTACTTGAGTTAAGGGAATATGATAAGGCCAGTGGGCCTAGCAGTGGTGACAGATGAGATTAGCCTTGTGAGGCTAGAGACCAGTGAGCCTAGCTGCGAGAATATGATTACTTGTGTTACTTGGTATCAACTGGTACACCCGTTATTCGTCACAGGTAAGCTCTTTGTGTGACCCCCGGTACACGATCCAACCCCACCTGGCTTGGACTCTGTGCTGGTGGTACTCCCGTTGTTTGCTTATGCCATGTCTTACTGTGATGCCATGTTGTCATCCTTTTGGACTGTCGTAAGTAGATACTTGCCATGTTTAGATATTATTATTGCTGCTTACTTGTTGCCTGATTGTTTGACTGTTCATGTCCTGTGGTTATTTTCTTGCGAGTACGTCAATGTACTCAGACTGGCTTTTCATGTGGCCAGACTTTGAGAGGATCCATCTCCTACCATAGCAAGGGGATCGAGCAGGAGCGTGCTAGGATCAGTAGCCCAGCCAGGTGCCTGTGGAATGGAGCCGCACCAATCCGTTGCCGCATCTTTGTCTTCCGCTGCCAATTAAACTCTGTCCCGTGCCATACTTGGCCATGATAATTTTCATGCCTTGAAGGCCATGTAAACCATTTGTAGCCCTTGGGCCTGATTGTGTAATGATATTTCCGCTATGTTGCATTGTCGTAACGTGCGTCCAGATATCCTGGGCTGGCGCACGGGGCGACCACCTCTCTGGCGGCATGTGTCAGAGGGGGGTGCCACAGAGCATGGTATCAGAGCACCAGGCTGGCTGTAGACTACCCTAGCATGGAAAGCCCCACCTTACTTTTGCCAACAACTGACCCGATGGATTTAACCCATCTCCGCCTAACCGACATGGCTCGTGTCGGTCAACAGTATGGTGCAGTAAACTTGTCCCAATCTTACCCAACCAGACTCGCCAGTTTCTTCCTGGAGAAGGAATCGACACTACCCATTAGTAGGAAACCCACGTCCTGGCTACCTATAAAATCCCACCCTCGCTTGCTATCCTTTGCAACCCAACTCTCTTGAAGCATATCCCGCTCAGGAATCTTGCGCTCTCCTAAGTACCCTAGTTTGAGGTTTTAGATGGCACCTACCCTTATTTTCGAGACCACCGCTGAGTTTCGCCCCGGTTTTCCACCTCTGCTGTGGGAAGCTGCTCGCGATATTATTGGTTGTGTTCTCGCCCGGTGTACTATGTATATTGGTCTAACCTCTCCTCCTGCGTAAGCGAGTATCATGTCGAGGTGTATGTCGCCACAAGTGCCTTAGGAAGTGCGACGCCATATGTGAGTCAAAGCCACTTCGTGGATTCCCCTGAGATGGCACTCCAAGTTGCAGCTTGGAAATGTCTCGCTCGTCTGCGGTACTTTGAAGTCGCGATGGAACCTCCTGCGTATCGCTTTTTCCCGCCAAGATCCCTGGCAAGCCCCAGCCATCCCATGGTAAGCATCGAAGTGATGCTCAACTCACCTTGTCACATCTCGTAGCCTACACCACCGCCTTGGAGAGCATCCTTGTCTAACCACTTGGAGGAATGCCATTCAATAGGCAAGCCCTGCCCAAGTCCCGCAGCCCGCTAACAACAACCCAGCTCCGCAAGGACCAGTAACCATTACACTCCAGAGGCCACCACATCAATGGAAGCTCTGAAGTTTGGACTCGATACCTTTCATCCAGGACCAGCCGCAACCCACGACCTCCAACCCCTTCGCAGCTTTGGCGTTGTGCAGAAGGCATCCCTGAGACTGTAGCCGTGGTGGCAAGGGGCCTAATGGATACCAAGCTTGGCCGAGGACCCAACCCGCAAGCCCCTGAAGGTAGCAAGGTGAATGAAGCCCAGACCAAGTCCCCACCAAGTAAGGAGTCCTAAGTTTGTAGGTGAGAGTTTGTGATGTGTGTGTGTGTTCTTCTGTGTTTGCTTGTATCGCATGTTAGATTGGCAGCTCTTATGGGACTTGTTATTTCAACTAAACATGATGTTATTTGTTCACTTGTTAACTACTTGGTTGACGTGCGTCAAAACACCATGCCCTTTCTTCCTTTTCAAAAGTTTCGAACAAATGACAGAACACTTAAAAACAGGACGTGTATGTGAACCAAGACACATATGCCCTCCTGTATAATTAAGACAACATTTGAAGGGTATTATTTTCTAGTAGAAAAAAAATTATTTTGGTGTGTTGCACAAACTTAACCATTAAGTGGATGTATTTGAGGATACGCTATACCCATGGTTTCCTGCTCACTTGATGATTCAGGTGTAGATCTTGTTTGAACTTGCCATGCTTGTGTTGGTTGAACTAAAAAAAAGATTTAATTTTTATGTCCATAGTAGCAAATCCTATGTTGATTGATTCCGTGAGCCCCTGCCATGCCATCCTCAGAATGCATGAGTGTGGTAAAAATACCATGCTTTGATGATAATTGTTTTAGTAAAATCCTGCTGAGTGTTCATCCTTTTGAGTGTTAAACTCTAGTATTTTGTAGAAAAAGTTTTTAAATTATTTTAAATATAGGGTATATTAAGCCATATAAGAAATATCTTGTATAACACCAGGAATCTTGTTAGCCTCGAATCTCGGGACGAGATTCTTTTTAAGGGGGGAAGGTTTGTAACACCCCAAAATTTCGCCCCTAATTTTAGTGGTGTTTTCCCACACCTGAAAAACTTTTTCTACTTTCAAAATGTTTTCCTTGAACCAGATGGTCCTTGGCTTGACTTTGGTTTCGCTCTCTTGGAAATTTCCCAGCAATTCCCGATCCTTGTCAACCTCCACCATATTTCCATGCCATTGTTTTGCCGGTCGAACGTTGGTCCGTTCTGGAGATTTCCAAAAGCCCTCTCGACTATCCCACCAAAGCCACCACCACAAGTGTACCTGGAAATAAATTCCACCAAGATACCATATGGTTCCCTCATACAGATACATCACTCCCATGGCAGAATACTTCATAGTCCCATGCAATAATTCCGAGTTTATTCATATTTCCTGTTATGCCATTTCCAATCCAAAAATTATCTGGACACCTTCCACTCATCCAGAAGTTCTGAAATTTTGGTGAGGTGCATGATTTGACCTCCTGAACATTTCACTCCATTGTCCAAACCTCATTTGAGCAATATTTGAGGTACTTCCTTTGTAATGCCCTTTTTGTGCCTAATTGCAGTTTCCAAAGCAACCCCCAGCTACAAAAATCATTTGGCATTGCCATTTTGACAAGTTGACAAGATTCCATACACAACACCATATCCACAATATCAGGCCCATATCATGTGAGTAAGTGCACTTGGCATACCCATGCCATTAGGGCATTTTTAGACACCGAATTATTTGACCAACTTCCCTATGTTCAATTGATCTCAAACTCCACAGGAATACTGCATACACCTATCCTAACCTAATGTGAATTTTGGGGATTTGTTCTGAGATGTGAAAGTCCCTGGTCATTTCATCGAACACCTTCGACCATTTTCGAAACCCAAAAATGTTTACACATGAGACCCTCTCCAATTTGGTTGAAACTTGACCACATTGCTCATATACCAGTACAACATCACCAGTAAAAATCCCAGTTCCATTGGCTTAGTGGAAGTCCAGTTTCTTTCCATCGAACACCTTATGTGCGTTTGAATTTCGGAGAACTTTGTGTTACCAAGTGTGGGGTTCTTGCAGGTGACCCTTGTTGTAGCGTAGGCCTCGTCCTTAGCAACCCGTAGGTACCTTCCTTTTTCCTTTTGGTGCCCTAGATCACCGGGAACGCGACGATGACGCTCGCGTCGCGCTCTGGACGTCCAGGACGCGCGCTTTGGCATGACCTAAACCCCGCTTACTGCCATGGTCGGTGCCTAATCCGCCTGCTGCAGTGCGCCTCGTGCTCCACTGTGCATCCAGCACGGCAGCCTCATCCCCTCCTCCTCCTTATCCCCTCCCTGTGCAAAGGGAAACGTCATGGATGACCTAGGTGGCCATCAATGGCCAACCGGCCACCACCTAACTCTCCCTCCCCTCTGGCCTATATAGAGCCCCTCCGAGCAGCCCGAGCGCACCCCACTCCTCTCCTCTTCCTCTGCACTTGCGCCACTTCCCTCCGCAACCAGTCCAACTAGAGGAAACCGAGGTGAACGCGAGTTTCGGCCCAAGCTCCGCGAGCTCGCGTTCGTTGTGCCCGACACCCCCACAGCCTCCCCCAGCTACCCAGTACCCTTCCGTGGGCACGGTGCTGCACCACGGCCTTGCCACAGTGGCCGGCCGGCCTCGCCGAGCCACTCGTCACCGCGGCCGTCCACCTCCAGGAGCTTTCCGCCATGGCCAGTGCTCGGTGAGCTCGGGGCCCCCGCCGCCCGAGGCCATCCCCGCCCCTGCCCGCACTTCTCCTGGTCGCGGTGGAGCGCGGGAGACTCTCCCCGTCCTCGCCTTGCCCAGCCGGGCTGCCCATCGCCGGCGGTGGCCGCGTCCCGTGCGTGCTTGCGTACGTGCAGGAAGAACACGCTACAGTGTTCTGATTGTTCAAAACATGCTAGCTTTAAAGGTGAGCGGCGGATAGTTTTTCTTCGCTCGCCATTTTCTCTCAAACCACAGCTCCTATTGGAGCGATTCAAATTTCTAAATTCCTATCTTTGCGAGATCTGTCAAATGGTATGGATTTCACATTTTTCCAGTATATCTTCTGGGTAGCGCATTTTTTGTGCGATACCATCCCGGCGACGCGGTGTAGGGCTATCGGTGCCCGAGTCCGCGACATCTTCACTTCATCGACGAACCGGAGTACAACTACATGACCCCGAGGCAAGCTAACCACTTGCTATGAGCCCAGTCTATTTTATCTCGCTAGGTTTTGCTTGCTAGTCGATGTTGACGTTGGTTCCTATGATTTCATGTGTATACTTACATGCTATGTTTATTTCGAGCTTAGATAGCGATGCCATGTTTAATTTCAAGCATAGATAGTGATGCCATGTTTCATTCATCATCCTTTATGCATTAGAATGACGTGTGAATTAATTTTGCGCCTCGCACTTGCGTGGCTTTGTCAAACCATCTAACTAAACAACTATAAAACATGCGTTCCTATAATTGTTTGGAGTTTTCCTTTGTCAAATCTTGGTTGGTTTCGACCTGACGATATTTGCCATATGGAGCATTTGCCTTTATTTGGTTCTCCCACTTCTTCAACGCCGAGGCTAGGTGCGGACCAATGTCGGCCCGTGATCCTCGGAGTTGGGGGCATTTTTCTTAATGCTTCTTGTTCTCTCCTCCTCACGGAGCTTGAGAACCATTTGGCTTTATTGTGTGCTTTTCCGACGGATGCTTTTACCCGGTGAGGCTTGCTCTCCCTATGGTGGCATTCGCCGGCATATTTTGGAGACTATATGCCCAAATCCCCACTTCCTAGTCAACGGTCGGACGGTAACGCCGCCAAAGACTTGCGTGTGGAGGAACAGATGCGTAACAGACTCCGCTAACCAACTGTGCTAACTTTTGTAGTCGATCTGCGGTGGCACCGGCCAGAGGCATCTCCGCCACAGTCGCCCGGTTGACTATATTGTTTTATTTTCTTTTATCAACCTGAGGCTGGCACCGGCCGGAGGCATCTCCGCCACAGTCGCCCAGTTGACTATATTGTTTTATTTTCTTTTATCAACCTGAGGCTGGCACCGGCTGGAGGCATCTCCGCCACAGTCGCCTGGTTGATGCAAACTATCTATTGCTTGAAATATTGTGTTGCTAATGTTTTGTTGTTTGATGATATATTATTATGTTATTGTGGTTGTTGTGTGGGACTAATCCTTTGTTGCTTGGATATGTGAATGATGGAACTTGATTAAATGAAACACCCCTCCAAACTTCGATAGGGTCAGTCCATAGTGCCATCAATCTGAACATCGAACGCACTACCATTGTCGCCCTAAATGGAAAGGCCGTAGCCTATGTAACCTATCAAGCCTCCTTTGATGCTACCCACTTGGCAAGTCTAGTCGGATACTGCATAGTTGTGGTCGGGGCTAGTCTTGTGAAGGTTCCGGAGCTAGGTGTTGCTCATCCGTTGGGGACGTGCCGGATTCACTTTGTCATAAGGCATAGAGTTATGCTGGTAGCTATACAAGGAGTGTTTGGGTAGCGTGAACGGTTATGTAAGTGTATCTTGCTGAGTTTGACTTAAGGATGATGTCCTAAAGTGCCGGCTGAGTAAGGTGCATCTAGATGGGTGGTCACTGCAACCTCTCGAGAGTATGTCATCTAACAGCTAGCCTTGTTCCTAGGTTATGGAACAGTTCAGTGTCGGTCACACTATTTGTCCTTTGTCGAGTCCGGAGGGTAACTTAAGATATGTTTGAAAGAATTGATGAACGACCTGATCTCACTTAATAAACAATAAGATGGTGCAGGGAACGTTACTCGAGATAAGGAAATGGGATAAGGCCAGTGGGCCTAGCAGTGGTGACAGATGGGATTAGCCTCGTGAGGCTCGAGGCCAGTGAGCCTAGCTGTGGTAATATGATTTATTGTGTTACTTGGTACCAACTGGTACCCCGTTATTCGTCACAGGTAAGCTCTTTGTGTGACCCCCGGTACACGATCCAACCCCACCTGGCTTGGACTCTGTGCTGGTGGTACCCCCGTTGTTTGCTTATGCCATGATTACTATGATGCCATGTTGTCATCCTTTTGGAGTATCGTAGGTAGACACTTGCCATGTTTAGACAATTATTAATGTTGCTAGTACTGGTTGCCTGATTGTTTGACTGTTCATGTCTCGTGGTTATTTTCTTGCGAGTACATCATTGTACTCAAACTAGCTTTTCATGTGGCCAGACGTTGAGAGGATTCATCTACCACCTTAGCCCGGAGATGGAGCAAGAGCGTGCTAGGATCAGTAGCCCAGCCAGATGCCTGTGGAATGGGGCCACACCAAACCGTTGCCGTATCGTTGTCTTCCGCTGCCAGTTAAACTCTGTCCCGTGCCACACCTGGCCATGATAAATTTTCATGCCTTGAAGGCCATGTAAACCATTTGTAGCCCTTTGGGCCTGATTGTGTAATGATATTTTCGCTATGTTGCATTGTCGTAACGTGCGTCCAGATATCCTGGGCTGGCGCACGGGGCGACCACCTCTCTGGCGACCTGTGTCAGAGGGGGTGCCACAGCTACTTAACGCGAAGCTAGGGGGATCATCGTCCCAATTACAAAGGATTTTATCAATAAAACACTTGCTAGCTATCTCATGAGCTACCTTGTTTGCTTCCCTAGGAATATACTTAAACTGAACATTGCCAATATTGGAGGCCAAATTCACAATATCTGCATAGATTGTCGTTGATTCATTCCACCAAGTATCCGAGCCAATAGAATTATAGATGCGAACGGTCTGGTCCGGTTTGCGTTGGACCTCTAAACCTGTTAGAATATTGCAGGTCCAAGGTTCGGACCGATCCTCCCCTTGTAGGGTAAAGGGTACCCTTTATGACGTGGTTACACCTTTCGGGTGTGCCACCGTGGACTACCCTGGTGCGGAAAAGGACAAAGGCACATCGGTCATAAAGCCCAGGAAGGAGGTCCCGAAGGAAAGACTTAGAAATATTAGGTCGGCAGGCCCAGATGTAAACCTAGTCGGTATAGGACCCGAGACCCAGTCCCACTATTTAAGGGCTAGGAGGGCCGCCGACCTAGGGTACGCTCATATTCCCCACCAGAAACCCTAGCGAGATCGCATCTCACGATCTCGCCATTGTAATCGATCTGTAAAGCTCATCATCAATTCCAGACAAGCAGGACGTAGGGCTTTTACCTTCGGGGGCCTGAACCTGGGTAAATCCCGCTTGTCAGACGATGGATCCACCAGTACCACCATCTTCTTCTCCTATTCTCTCAACCCAAGGATTTCATCCGAGGGATTTGGCGTGGTAACCCCACGTCAATTGGCACCGTCTATGGGAAAGACTGGTGTTGGATCTACGGATTCGGCGGCTTCATCAGCGACCATCGGCGACTCGCTGGATCTGCAATCGCCGATCTTCTTCGGCTCCCTGGGATTCAGCCCACACTCGCCGGTCACGCGGCCGGCCTTCACGGATCTACACGTAGGCGTGGACGTAAGCTTCGGCGAACTAAGTTTCTTCGTCAACAAGTGGAGCACTCTCCGCCTCACGGACGCACCGCACCCTGCGGCAACAGCACCCGCTACTTCATCGACTTCCGCGGTAGAATCCGCCCTGTCATCAGCTGCATCGGCGTTCGCCGTGTCCTCCTCCGACGAGCTTTTAGGCAATCCGCTCAAGGATAGCGCGTCGTTCTCGACTGCGACCACGCAATCTTTCGCGCGCACGACTGAATGGGCAGTCGTGCCCTATGCTTCATCGACTCCGTCATCGAGCCCTTCGAACTTTGCCGACGGAAATCAAGTAAACTTCGAGTCCGTCTTTGGAGACGACTCGGATCTGGAGGAAGTTCCGCGCATCCTCCCCATGCAGGTGTACATGACAGCACCCGCGGGACCAGCCGCAGGACCGGCCGCGGGGACAGCTATCATAACGGCAGCATCACCAGGCGCTCCACCCGAGCCACGTACATACCCGTTCACAGTAACTCTGCAGAACGGACGAACTCAACTGCACATCACCCAAGCTATGGGTGAAAAGGCGATAAAGGCCGTAGCGGATGGCGCTCCGGCGGAGGATGCAACGGCTGAAGACCTGCAATGCTACCAGTACCTGCTATGGCAGGAAAGCATCAAGCTAAAGGAGCAGGAGAGGGTCCTTGCGGAGAGAAGAAGGCAAGCTAGCCTGTCAAGCGCGCGACGGGCGGATTTATCCATCTAATCATCGGGGTGATCTCAACCTTCTCGCGATCGGCCCCTCTACCTGCGTATATCGGAGGGGGCAAGGACTACCGTCACCCGAAACTTGGAGGACTCCTTCATGTCCCTGGATGGCGGAGGAATACCAATTCCCAAAACAGCTACCGGCGCCCTCATGTCAGTGGCCACGTACCTGCAAGCGACGCAACCACCGGAGGGCGACCCTCGGGCGGCCTTGCACCGCCAGCAAATCAAGTTCGTCAGCATGGCGGGTGCGGAGTTGATACCAGAGGAACCGCCACAACCAACCGCAACCGCAGTGACTGCCAACAGCGCGCCTCCACGGCGACAACAAAGTCCACGGCATGAACCACGGACCCGCCACCTTGGCGACCGCGCTGCTCACGATCAGGAGGACCGCATCGTGTGTGTAAACAACGAGCGTGCCGCTCATGACCGCGAAAGCCGTGCCACCCATGATCGGAGGCATCGCGCAACTCGCGGATGAGAAGATCGATATCACCTCATGGAAGGCGAGGACGCACGCAACGTCATCACGCAGAACAAGGTCAACATGAACCGTACGAGGCGGGCCTCACGCGACACGAGCAGCGACGATCCAGACTCCGAAGAAGACTTCGAACCTTGCGGAGCACTCTGCTTCAGTCGTCGTATCCGAGAGGCAACGATGCCGAAGGGTTTCAGATTAACATCTGAGACCCCAAAGTATGATGGCCTACAAGAACCCTCCGCCTGGCGGGAGGACTACCTCACGGCAGTAACCTGCCAAAGAGGATCGACGTCTACTGCCATGCAGTACATACAACTCATGCTCTCGGGGTCGGCTCGAGCCTGGCTCAAGAGCCTACCGAGAGGCGCATACACTTGCTGGGAAGACTTCAGCGAGGACTTCGTTCGGAATTTCATCGGCACATACAAGAGACCTTCCTCATACGAGGAGCTGCGAGCCTGCAAGCAGCGTGAAGATGAGACGCTGCGCGAGTACATCCAGCGATGGACTCTCCTCCGCAACGCGGCGGAGAAGATATCGGAAGACAACACCATATACGCGTTCACTCGAGAAGTCTATCGACTCGAGCTGAAGGAGACGCTCGGAAGAATAAAGCCGAAAACCATAGCCCATCTCATGCAGATAGCCAACGAGTGGGCGGATGGCGAAGATTCCATACGCAATGAGCACGCCGACACACCTGGTAACAACGAAGACCAAGGTTCTTGGAGTCGCCGTAATAGCGACCGCCGTGGCAAGAGGAAGTCGCGTGTCTACGAGGACATGGAGGGAATGGAACTCGTGGCGGCAGGTTTTCTGAAAGCCGCGAGCAAAGAAACCGTGAAGACAGTTGATACGTCTCCGACGTATCTATAATTTCTTATGATCCATGCTTGTTTTCATACCATTTGCTACATGTTTTGTTTACATCTTATAGCATTTTTATGCATTTTCTGGAACTAACCTATTAACAAGATGCCACAGTGCCAGTTCCTGTTTTCTGCTGTTTTCCCGTTTCAGAAAAGTACTTAAGGAAATATTCTCGAAATTGGACGGGACAAAAAGCAGCAGTCTTATAATTCAGTGGACTACACGGAGCCCGAAGGAGAGGACCTGGAGGGCCGTGGGCCGGCCACACCATAGGGTGGCGCGGGACCCATGCCTGCCGCGCCACCAGGTGGTGTGGGGCCCACGGGAGCCCTCCGACGTCGCCCTTTCGCCTATATATTGCCCCCGACGCATAAAACCTAGACGGACCCCGTCATATTCCAAAGAAACATCTGCAGCGCCGCCGCCATCGCCGACAAGTTTCGGGGGACAGAAGTCTCTATTCCGGCACCCTGCCGGGACGGGGAAGTGCCCCCGGAGCCATCTCCATCGACTCCACCACCATCTTCATCGCCGTTGCTGACTCCCATGATGAGGAGGGAGTAGTTCTCCCTCGGAGCTGAGGGCCGTACCGGTAGCCATGTGGTCTATATCTCTCTCTCCCATGATGTGATCTATATGTGATCATGAGCTTTGCAATCTAGATGTTATGTTACTCAAGTGGGCTTTATTTATTTGATCTCCGGAGACTCCTTGTCCCACGTGTGTAAAGGTGACAGTGTGTGCACCGTGTGGGTCTTTAGGCTATATTTCACAAGATACTTGTTCACTGATTTATTATTTGAGTTGGATGTCTCTATGAAATTGTGGTGTGTTAGTACCTCCTATGAATGCTCATGGTCCAGTGTGGGGTATTCATTAGTACTTGGGAATATATGTTTGAGGCGTGCTTTTGCATTCCTACACAATGAATTAGTGTTCGTTATCCAGCCGGAGAATACTTCGGAGTAGTATATTGAAGTGCTTATATTTATATTCAATTATGATTGCATTGTTGAGAGTGACCACTGGTGAAAGTATGATCCCTAGGCCTTGTTTCTAAGCATTGAAACACCGTTTACAACAAGTTCTGCTATATGTTTGCTTGCTGCCATTTTTATTTCAGATTGCAATTACTACTTATAATCATCCATATTACTTGTATTTCACTATCTCTTCGCCGAACTAGTGCACCTATACATCTGACAAGTGTATTGGGTGTGTTGGGGACACAAGAGACTTTTTGTATTGTGATTGCAGGGTTGCTTGAGAGGGATACCTTTGACCTCTACCTCCCTGAGTTCGATAAACCTTGGGTGATTTACTTAAGGGAAACTTGCTGCTGTTCTACAAACCTCTGCTATTGGAGGCCCAACACTGTCTACAAGAATAGAAGCGTGTGTAGACATCAACAGTCGCTATGAGCGCAACAGTCGAACAACCGGTTACAAGGGCAACAAAGAAATCAAGCACGAATGGCGGCCACGAGAGTCGCGAGGTGGTCGAGCTCCACGAACTCCCCCAACGCTTCATGACGCGTGCCGGGCCACTCAGCCCTCGTTTTGAATGCGCAGATAGGAGGCTTCGCTATGAGCCGCGTGTTCATCGATGGTGGCAGCGGAATCAATATCATGTTCGCTGACACGCTGCGGGGAATGAACATACTGACGACAAACCTGGCGCTCCGTCAACACCTTCCACGGCATAGTACCCGGGAGACCAGTTTATCCCTTGGGAACGATCTCACTCGACGTGATCTTTGGTGAGCCAGCCAACTTCCGGAAGGAGAAGATAGAGTTCAAGGTGGTTGACTGGAAGTCGCAGTACCATGTCGTCTTGGGACGAACAGCGTTCGCACGGTTCATGGCGGTGCCGCACTATGCCTACCTGAAGCTGAAGATGCCGGGACCTTACGGGACAATCCCCGTCAACGGAGACTTCGAACGATCCGACGAGTGCGATCGCAAGTTCAACAAGATCTCTGAGTCGTTCGGGGTGCAGGAGCAGCTTCAGGAGTTGGCACTCACCAACAACCGCACCCTCTTTCCCGAGGGCAAACAATCAGCGTCAGGCTCTGCCTTCAACGCGACAAATGACACAAGGGAGCATCAGGTGCACCCGACGGACCCCAGGAAGACGGTCCTCGTATCGACGAGCTTGCCTTCCGCATAGGAAGGAGCGCTCGTCGAGTTCCTACATGAGAACTGGGAGATTTTCGCCTGGTGTCTAGCCGACATGCCAGGCATACCCAGGGAATTCGCCGAGCACGCCCTCCAGATCCTGCCCAATGTGAGGCCCGTCAAGCAAACGATGCGCCGCTTTGCGGAGCCGAAGCGCCTCGCCATCGGGCAAGAAATCGATAGGCTCCTGGCAGCCAACTTCATCCGGGAGATCAAGAAGTCTGACTGGGTCGCCAACCCAGTCCTGGTGCCAAAGAAAAACACAGACATACTACACATGTGTGTCGACTTCACTTCATTAAACAAGTGTTGTTCAAAAGATCATTTTCCACTGCCTCGAATCAACCAAATTGTCGACTCGACTGCAGGCTGCGCACGCCTCTGCTTCTTGGATGCCTATTCAGGCTATAACCAGATCAGGATGAAGAAGGAAGACGAAGAGAAAATAGCATTCATCACACCCTTTGGTCTTTACTGTTACACAACGATGCCCTTTGGGCTGAAGAACGCGGGTGCCACGTAACAGCGTATGATGCAGAACTGCCTCAAGGAGCAGATCGGACGCAATGTCCAGCTATATGTTGACGACATCGTCTTCAAGACCAACAAGGAAGACACACTCCTTGACGACCTCCGCAAAACATTCGCTGCACTGAAGAAATACACCATCAAGCTGAACCCTACTAAGTGCGTGTTCGGTGTGCCAGCCGGACAACTACTAGGCTACCTCGTATCTGCACGAGGCATCGAAGCAAACCCAGAGAAAATACAGTCGATCCTGAAGATGCCGGCACCGTCGAAGCTCAGGGATGTGCAGCAGCTCTAAAGAAGGATAGCGGCACTCAGCCGATTCATTAGCAGGCTTGGGGAGAAGGCGCTCCCATTCTACCACCTGATGAAGAAGACGGACCACTTCGAGTGGACCGAGGAAGCCCAAGCCGCCTTCGTCGACCTCAAGCGCACCCTGTCAACGCCACTGATACGTCTCCAACGTATCTATAATTTCTTATGATCCATGCTTGTTTTCATACCATTTGCTACATGTTTTGTTTACATCTTATAGCATTTTTATGCATTTTCTGGAACTAACCTATTAACAAGATGCCACAGTGCCAGTTCCTGTTTTCTGCTGTTTTCCCGTTTCAGAAAAGTACTTAAGGAAATATTCTCGGAATTGGACGGGACAAAAAGCAGTAGTCTTATAATTCAATGGACTACACGGAGCCCGAAGGAGAGGACCTGGAGGGCCGTGGGCCGGCCACACCATAGGGTGGCGCGGGACCCATGCCTGCCGCGCCACCAGGTGGTGTGGGGCCCACGGGAGCCCTCCGACGCCGCCCTTTCGCCTATATATTGCCCCCGATGCATAAAACCTAGACGGACCCCGTCATATTCCAAAGAAACATCTGCAACGCCGCCGCCATCGCCGACAAGTTTCGGGGGACAGAAGTCTCTGTTCCGGCACCCTGCCGGGACGGGGAAGTGCCCCCGGAGCCATCTCCATCGACTCCACCACCATCTTCATCGCCGTTGCTGACTCCCATGATGAGGAGGGAGTAGTTCTCCCTCGGGGCTGAGGGCCGTACTGGTAGCCATGTGGTCTATATCTCTCTCTCCCATGATGTGATCTATATGTGATCATGAGCTTTGCAATCTAGATGTTGTTATGTTACTCAAGTGGGCTTTATTTATGTGATCTCCGGAGACTCCTTGTCGCACGTGTGTAAAGGTGACAGTGTGTGCACCGTGTGGGTCTTTAGGCTATATTTCACAAGATACTTGTTCACTGATTTATTATTTGAGTTGGATGTCTCTATGAAATTATGGTGTGTTAGTACCTCCTATGAATGCTCATGGTCTAGTGTGGGGTATTCATTAGTACTTGGGAATATATGTTTGAGGCGTGCTTTTGCATTCCTACACAATGAATTAGTGTTCGTTATCCAGCCGGAGAATACTTCGGAGTAGTATATTGAAGTGCTTATATTTATATTCAATTATGATTGCATTGTTGAGAGTGACCACTGGTGAAAGTATGATCCCTAGGCCTTGTTTCTAAGCATTGAAACACCGTTTACAACAAGTTTTGCTACATGTTTGCTTGCTGCCATTTTTATTTCAGATTGCAATTACTACTTATAATCATCCATGTTACTTGTATTTCACTATCTCTTCGCCGAACTAGTGCACCTATACATCTGACAAGTGTATTGGGTGTGTTGGGGACACAAGAGACTTTTTGTATTGTGATTGCAGGGTTGCTTGAGAGGGATACCTTTGACCTCTACCTCCCTAAGTTCGATAAACCTTGGGTGATTCACTTAAGGGAAACTTGGTGCTGTTCTACAAACCTCTGCTCTTGGAGGCCCAACACTGTCTACAAGAATAGAAGCGTGTGTAGACATCAAGCTATTTTCTGGCGCCGTTGCCGGGGAGGTAAGGTAAAAGGTACTCACATCATCTGGCTACTAAGCTATTTTCTAGTACTGTTGCTGTTGTGTGAGTGCTCGAAGTTATTTCCTTTAGATTCTGCAATTATATCTTTTTGTTTCTTGTTTTTAATTTCACTAGTTAGGCTTAATGGAAAACAACAAAAAAATTAGTATTAGTTCTTTGGAAATCATTTTTGCTAATGCTATGGAAAAGTCTAAGCTTGGGGAAGCTAGTTTTTATGAAAATGATCTTTTTAGTTCCCCAGCTTTAGAGGAGAAAATTTGCTCTGATAATACTTTGTCTCCCATATGTGATAATTCGAATCATGCTTGTGATATTCTAAATCCACCTACTGAAAGTATTCCTTTTAAAATACCTATGAAAATTGTTGAAAAGGTTATGGATGAATGTTATGCAGGGGATGGAACAATCCGTCCAAGTGATCACTTGTTGAAACTTACAGAACTTTGTGAGTTGTTTAAGATTGCAGGTTTATCAAGAGAAAATGTCATGAAGAAATTATTTCCATTGTCACTTAAGGACAAAGCAAGGGAGTGGTATGATCTACTTGATGATCCTCATCATTTGGAGTGGAAGGAGCTTGCAAATCTCTTTTACTCTAAATTTTATCCTCCTTATGAAATGCATTTGGATAGGAATTACATTTTTAATTTTTGGCCTCATGATGGAGAAAGCATTGCTCAAGCTTGGGGAAGGCTGAAAACATTAATACTTAAATGTCCTAACCATGAGCTTCCTAAGAAAATAATTGTTACTAATTTTTATGCTAGGCTTTCAGGTGATTGCAAGAATTATCTAGATGCCTGTTCAGGGGGTTCTTTCACAAGTAAGAAGGTTGAAACTAGATGGGATCTTCTTGAGAAAATTCAAGACAATACTGAAGGTTGGTAGAATGACAAAGGTAAAGAATCAGGTATAAACTATGAATATGATTGCATTAAGTCCTTCATTGAAACTGCTGTTTTTCAAGAGCTTAGTGCTAAATATGGTCTTGATTCTCAAATTATTGTTGATTGTTGTAGAGCCTTTGCTTCTCATATTAATGTTCCTAAAGAAAATTGGGACCTTTATCATGAACCTTTTAAAGACACTTGCATGAAAAATGATATTGTTGTTAATGATTGTAATAAACGTGCTCAAACTTCTGAAAATACTATCTCTTATAAGCATGTTAATTTTTGTGGAGTAGTTAGACCTTGTAAAAAGAGCCAAATTGAAGAACAATATTGTATCCTTCATAGGAATGAAAAAACTAGAACTTGGAATAGAGCTCTTGATGATCTTGGTGAAAAAGTTTGTGCCCACTATCCTTTTATTTGTGAACTTTGCTATAAAGTTGGTCATTTCAATTTTCAATGCTCAGGGAAAGATAATAGCCTTTCTAATCCAATGAGTACTGCGAGTCTGTATTGTGATGACATGATCACTCCTAATCAGCATGATGAACTTATATTATTTTTGGGGTGTGAAGAGTTATCAAGAAAAACTTCTTTAATAGATATGAGTGCTTTTGATATAAATAGCGTCCTGCATGGTTGTCATCTTTATTATGTTGATAATTGCCATACAAATACTTATATACAAAATATTATACAAGATGGGATTTTATCAAAATATGACAGGACTAATATGTGTTTTGATCTTATCAATGAAAGAGAAGAATCCTTCCAAGTTTCCTCTGTTGTTTCTAACAATAAACCAGGTTATGTGGAGAAGCTTCCTTTTCAAGGCTCTCCCTCCTAAGAAGGGAAAGAAGAAGAAGAAGATGAAGAGTAAAAGGAGAGAGGAAACAGTACCTTTCCCTAAACATGTTGCTCCTATTATAGTTGTTGCTGATGAGTATGAATTCGATGATTTTGAATTAGTTGATGTTCATATGCCTGTTACTTATATTAGTGATCATGATTGGGAAAAGCATAGTACTTTTGATATTGAAAACCTCTTGGGTACTAATTCTGAAAATGATGATGCTAATGATTGCAACACTATTAGTACTATCCATATTCTTTCCAATGATGATATGATAAGCTCTAAGCTTGGGGATGAGGTGTTTGAAAATCCTTTTGCTACTAATGATTACATGTTTGATACATCTCCTTCTAGTAAAAATGATGATATGTTTACAGATGAACACACTTTGGAAGATAAATATTCTATTCCTTATGATGATACTATGCCCCCCAGTTTTTGATAAGTATTATAAAGAATATTATGACATGGGTTATAATTACAATCATCCTCATGAAACTTGTCATAATTATGGAGGGATCACCCAAAACCATCCCTTTAATATACAACCTGTTTATCATGTTCAAGTTCTTTATGATGATCCTGCTCCAGTTGTTATTCATGAGAAGAATTTTGTTTATGTGGAAAATGATGACACTTTTATGCATATGGATCATGATAAGAATTTTACATGTGATGGTTATATTGTGGATTTTATCAATGATGCTACTGAAAGTTTTTATGAAAAAGGGAGACATGGCTTCATATATCACAATAACATTGAATCTCCTCTCCTTTTGTTGAAATTTTGAAGTTGCACCTATTTTGTCTTCCTATGCTAGTCAATTTATGCTTCATGGATTTATTTACTTACAAGATTCCAATGCATAGGAAGTGGTTTAGACTTAAATGAGTTTTATAGTTGCTTCTTGATGCTCCCTTATTGTGCTCCAACTCTCATTTTTACGAGCATCATCAAAATTACCATGCCTAGCTAAAAGGCTTTAAAGAAAAGCGCTTATGGGAGACAACCCATCATTTTATTTTCAGTATATTTTCTTTTATTTGAGTCAAGAAGTTTGTTTACTTCTGTAGCAACTTCTTTGTATCTTTATTTTCTTGCAATGCTGTGCAAGTAAGGTCTCTAGTAGAAAGTTTTTGCTATATTTGGATTTCTGCACAGGAAACAGATTTCTGTCTGTCACCGTTAAATTCGTCGTTTATTCCAGAAGTGACGAAATGCTTTGAGATTTTGTGTGCTGAATCTTCATATATGTATGAAACTTTTTCTAGTTCAGTGATTTTCGATTTGAGCAACTCTAGTGCCTCGAAAAAATTCGTTTTTACAGACTGTTCAGATTTTGACAGATTCTGCCTTTTATTGTGCATTGCTTCCCTTGCGATGTTTATTTGGATCTTTTTGATTCTTTGAGCATCAGTGGCTGTAGCTAATGTTATAATGCATTAAGATGTGCTTGTGTCACAGTAGAACTTGTGAATTTTTGGTTTATGCACTAACCCTATAATGAGAATTACTTTGAGTTTGATGTGGTGGAAGTTTTCAAGTAAGCAAAAGGGACGATATGATGAGATCAAGAAGAGTGAAAAGCCTAAGCTTGGGGATGCCCCGGTGGGTCATCCCCAGCAAATTCAAGAAGACTCAAGCATCTAAGCTTGGGGATGCCCAAGGCATCCCCTTCTTCATCGACAAAACTATCAGGTCATCTCTAGTGATACTATATTTTTATTCCACTATATCTTATGTATTTTGCTTGGAGCGTCTGTTTTTATTTTGAGTGTGTGTTTTAGTTTGCTTAATAAGTTGGATCCTAGCATTCTTGTGTGGGAGAGAGACACGCTCCGCTTTTTCATATGAATACTCTTGTGCTTCGCTTATATTTGTTGAGTATTTTTAGCTACTGTTTGTTTTCTAGTAAGCTCTCGCTTTTAGCATGTTATCTTGTTTAGAGCTGCTAGTTCTTTGTGTTAAGATCTCTTGTATTTCACTCTTATTTGTTAGAGAGTTGTTTTAGTTGCTTGGTTGATGTGTTAGATTGGAAAATGCTATGCTTGTGATAGTGGTATGAAATAGAGAAAAGCTGCATAGTCTTGTAGACCTTTGTGTAGATAACTTGCTCCACTTCAATTGTTTTGAGGTATTAAAATAACTAATGGTTAAAATATGTTGGTTAATGTTGTTAAGAGCTGATTAGTGAAGATGTGTTAGTAGAGCGTAGAGCCGTACTTTTCTGAACTAAAAACAACTTAAGTCAATAGTGCTTTAGTGTCGTGATTTCCTCTTAGTTGAAAAGAAGTTTCTAATGGTATAGTTACTGCAACGGTCGGGGAAGCCAACGGGGCACTTGTGTCGCCGCCACGATCCCTCTCGGGGTGTCTCTAACCATTTGTAAGACTTTGATACTGTTAGTTGTTTGCAATATACGACATGCTATGTGAGTTTTTGGTTTTTGGCACTTCCACCTCCATATTTTGCTAGCCTCTTCGGTGCTTTGCATTGCCCTTTTTCACATTGAGATTGGTGCATACTTCGCAAGTACATCCAACCCCGTGGGAGATCTTCATCTTGTTCTCCTACACATAAGCCAACTATCTTTCTCAAAACAGCCACCATATCTACCTATCACAGCATTTCCATAGCTGTTCCGAGATACATTGCCATGCAACATCCATCATTTACATTACATGACTTTATGTCATTTTTACCTCATTGCCATATAGTATTGCTTGACCATTTGAGTTAGTGTGATGCGTGGTTTTCCACATGTGTTACATCTTTTCCACACTACGCTCGGTCTTGCATATCCACCATACACCATGTATTAGTCTTTGAGTTTTGAGTACACCAAAAAGTGTGATGATCATCTTGTAAAATAGAGTGTTGCCTCTACCTGTGAGCATATTGAAAAGAGTCCAAAGTGGCCAATCAAAAGAGTCCAAAAGAGACCAATGAGAGAAAAATATAAAAGAGCCACAAAGGCCTCAAAAAGCAAAAAGCAAAAAAAAAGAGAAAAAGAAAAAAGAATATAAAATGAGAGAGGGGGCAACACTACTATCCTTTTATTCCACACTTGTGCTAGTAGCACCTACATCATTGTAGTGAATTTTCATGCTTCATTAGTATAACTATGTGGGGACCAAACGTTATAGAACTTGGCTTGTATATTCCAACGATGAGCCTACTCAAGTGAGCTCTAGGTCTTCATGAGCAAGCAAGTTGGATGCACCCCCACTAGTTCCATTGGAGAGCTTCCATTCATATAGCTCTATGTGCATCCGTTGCATGGCAATCACTACTCCTCATTCAGTGTCTACTACGGGACTTCCTCTTGTCTTGTGGTTACCTCTTCCACTGTTTGAGCCTTTCTTTTTGGCCTTCCAAACCCCCATTATTATTCTCTTTGCCATAACCTCATGGTGCCAAGCCTTCTTCTTGCTTGTATTAGTTGAGTGGACTACATAACAGTTGATAAGTTAAGTGGATGGATAAAGGACACTTGACTTGAGCTTGGCTATTTCTATTATTGACTGAATTTGATGCTTTGAAGATTGATTGACATTTTACATTGGAGACACAATTTACTATCCTTCTTTCTAAACCTTATGTATGGTTCCTTGTCTCTAACACGCTGATTCATGAAAAGTTCTAGCTTCTTTTAGCTAGCATTTGTTAATCATTGTTTGCTTAATGTCAACTATAGACAATTGTTTTGGATCACCTTATTCACATCATGTGCTTTGCATTGCTATGTTGATCTAGATTGTGAGTTAGCATGTCTCCTAAGAAATTATTTGTTATCGTTCTACCTACTCGAGGACGAGTAGAACTAAGCTTGGGGATGCTGATACGTCTCCAACGTATCTATAATTTCTTATGATCCATGCTTGTTTTAATACCATTTGCTACATGTTTTGTTTACATCTTATAGCATTTTTATGCATTTTCTGGAACTAACCTATTAACAAGATGCCACAGTGCCAGTTCCTGTTTTCTGCTGTTTTCCCGTTTCAGAAAAGTACTTAAGGAAATATTCTCGGAATTGGACGGGACAAAAAGCAGCAGTCTTATAATTCAATGGACTACACGGAGCCCGAAGGAGAGGACCTGGAGGGCCGTGGGCCGGCCACACCATAGGGTGGCGCGGGACCCATGCTTGCCGCGCCACCAGGTGGTGTGGGGCCCACGGGAGCCCTCCGACGCCGCCCTTTCGCCTATATATTGCCCCCGACGCATAAAACCTAGACGGACCCCGTCATATTCCAAAGAAACATCTGCAACGCCGCCGCCATCACCGACAAGTTTCGGGGGACAGAAGTCTCTGTTCCGGCACCCTGCCGGGACGGGGAAGTGCCCTCGGAGCCATCTCCATCGACTCCACCACCATCTTCATCGCCGTTGCTGACTCCCATGATGAGGAGGGAGTAGTTCTCCCTCGGGGCTGAGGGCCGTACCGGTAGCCATGTGGTCTATATCTCTCTCTCCCATGATGTGATCTATATGTGATCATGAGCTTTGCAATCTAGATGTTGTTATGTTACTCAAGTGGGCTTTATTTATGTGATCTCCGGAGACTCCTTGTCCCACGTGTGTAAAGGTGACAGTGTGTGCACCGTGTGGGTCTTTAGGCTATATTTCACAAGATACTTGTTCACTGATTTATTATTTGAGTTGGATGTCTCTATGAAATTGTGGTGTGTTAGTACCTCCTATGAATGCTCATGGTCCAGTGTGGGGTATTCATTAGTACTTGGGAATATATGTTTGAGGCGTGCTTTTGCATTCCTACACAATGAATTAGTGTTCGTTATCCAGCCGGAGAATACTTCGGAGTAGTATATTGAAGTGCTTATATTTATATTCAATTATGATTGCATTGTTGAGAGTGACCACTGGTGAAAGTATGATCCCTAGGCCTTGTTTCTAAGCATTGAAACACCGTTTATAACAAGTTCTGCTACATGTTTGCTTGCTGCCATTTTTATTTCAGATTGCAATTACTACTTATAATCATCCATATTACTTGTATTTCACTATCTCTTCGCCGAACTAGTGCACCTATACATCTGACAAGTGTATTGGGTGTGTTTGGGACACAAGAGACTTTTTGTATTGTGATTGCAGGGTTGCTTGAGAGGGATACCTTTGACCTCTACCTCCCTGAGTTCGATAAACCTTGGGTGATTCACTTAAGGGAAACTTGCTGCTGTTCTACAAACCTCTGCTCTTGGAGGCCCAACACTGTCTACAAGAATAGAAGTGTGTGTAGACATCAGCCACCAGTCCTGGTGGCACCACACGAAAAGGAGCCGCTGTATCTCTATATAGCGGCCACAAACATGGTAGTCAGTACGGTGCTGGTAGTCGAGCGGGCTGAAGAAGGAAAAGCTCATGGCGTGCAGAGACCGATATACTACCTCAGCGAGGTGTTGTCTCAGTCGATGCAGAGATACCCGCACTATCAGAAGCTGGCGTATGGGGTATTCATGACCTCGCGCAAGGTGGCACACTACTTCCAAGAGCACCCCATCACGGTGGTGAGCGCGGCTCCACTAAGTGACATACTCAACAACTCCAAAGCGACAGGCAGAGTCGCCAAGTGGAGCATCGAATTAGGTTCTGTAGACCTAACATACAAACACCCGACAGCAATCAAGGCACAAGTCCTCCCCGACTTCACTACGGAGTGGATGGAGATGCAGTTGCCGTCGGTACCCGATACGTCCAACTCATGGACCATGTACTTCGATGGGTCCAAGAGGAACGAAGGCGCGGGAGCAGGTTGTAACAGCCCAAACTTGGTAACGAAAAATACAAAGAATTTTTCCACTTTTTGTTTTCAATGTTTGCATCATCGCATCCATATGCATTTGCCATTGCAAGCTTTCTTTTGGAAACAATTGAAATGGGGAGCCAACCTTCCCCAAAACCTACAACCAAAGGCAATGCCATTCTTGGAAACCATCTAAATGAACTTCCAAATTGTTTAGGAAGTTCCCAATTTGGTTGTATAACAAATTCTCACTTTTCAAATTTTTGTCAAATGAAAGTTGACATGAGGGTTGAAAATTGGCTGAATTCAATTCCTATTTTTGGAACCAAGTTAGAACTTCCAAAAATTCAAACTAAAATCATGCGGAGCCTCAATATGGTTGGGAGAGATTCCATGAAAATTTTCAATATTTCTGGAATTGTTAAAGTGCCCCAATTAAATGCATTTTTGGAAATTGCTCCAAATTACCCTAACTAAAAGCTATGAACAAATGTTGGGCAAACTATTTTATTTGACCTCACCAATTTTTGTGGTGGTTCAAAAGGGTAATTCTAGTCTCTATGAATTTTTCTGGGATTTTAGAAAATGTCCTGGGGCTCTAATTAAATGGTTAAACCCTGCTGCTGGACTTGTTTGCAGTTAATTTAAAAGTTCCAGGGGCCTTTTTGCAATATCTCCTTTCCCTCTCTCTCATCTCTCTCACTGTGCTCACCGGCCCTGGCGCCATGCCGTGAGCTGGCCAAGGTGCTCCGCACCATGGCGTGGCCCAGGTGGACTAGAGCACCATGGCGTGGCCCAGGTGGACTAGAGCTTCCCCGACGCTGTCTGTCCGCTCCCCTCAACCACTCCCTCCCGTTCCCTCCCCTTTTTCTCCGGATCGGGCGACCGAGACATCGTTTCCGTGACCGACGCCGACCGCCGCCGCAATCCGCCACACCACCCTCGATTGGAGCCGCCCCGAGCTAATCGGCTTCGGCCGGACGCCTCACCGCATCCTCCTCTCACCCCTGGTGCCCGGAATCGAGCCGGGGTGGCTCGGGATCGACGGCCGCATCCTCGACCGTCCGCCTCGGCTGCGCTGCTCACCTGGCCGATTCCGGCCGTCCCCGCCTCTCCGCGCCGTCGTCTCCCGCGCGTGTGACCTCAGGGTGAGCACCGCCCCTCTCTAGCCTGCTCCCGTGTCTCGATCTTCCTCTCCCCGCTGCCGATTTCTGGTCGCCGTCGCCGCCGGCGTCAGCACACGCGCCCGGCCTGCCCCCCCCCCCCCCCGGCCTGACCGGCCACGAGGCCGGGGCCTCTCGGGTTGTGGCCCGGCCATATGGCCGGCAGGTGGCCGGGCCCTCTCGGGTTGTGACCCGGCCATATGGCCGGCCTGCACCCCGGCCTGGCTGGCCTGCCAGGGAAGGTTTTTCCTTTTTGGAAATAAAACCCAGTTTAAATAATTGATATCTCGTTGTATATTAATCCAAAAATTGTAAATTAAATATCAAAGTGATCAGCACTTCAAATGCTATTAAATCTTGCACTTAACACATCATGATCACAAATATTTTACTTGTTGTTATTCATAATTGGTTTAAAAGAATTAAACTCTTTTAATTATATAATTCGCCAATTATTCATCGGTGCTCCGAAAATTACAAATAAAATACCAAAATGATCGGATTGACAAACCCTAACCATTCATGTCTTGTTCATGCATTTTGAGCCACTCCTATAATAATTTGATAATTTATGAAGATTGTGGTCACTAAGATAAATATGGAGTGGTGTCCAAATAATTGCACTAACCATTTGGAACTCCATTTAATTTGTTAAATAAATCAAATGATATTATCTTTGCATCAATTGGACATGTCATCATGTGTTTGCGCATTGCACCTTGTGATCGTGTGATTTATGTGTTCTTTGTATTTTCTCTTTTGGGTATCGATAGATTCCGGAGTCGAGGTTACCGATAACTACCCCGACGATCAGTACTACGCGCCCGGGCAGCAAGGCAAGAGATAACCTAACCTTCTTGGCATTCTAGCATCCTATTATACTATCAAATTATTTTATCCACCATAATATTGCATGCGGTTCAAATGTCTCTTTTGTTCGAAATGTAGGAAATCCTATGATTGCATGTATTTCCCCGAGCCAATCACATGTATCCCTACCTATGAACCTTAGTGTTGATGTGTGGCCGGATAAGAAATATAATTGTTGGTTATATTCTTAGCCATGCTTAGAAATGCTTAGTTGAAATACTTTTATGTCCGTTATTGAATTCCATAATTATTGATGTTGATGGAATGATTCGGGCATGGTGGATAATGGTGATGCTAATTAAAATGCTAAGACGGCTTGGGTGAGTTGCCATCGGGGATGGTGTTTTGCCTCACCCTAGCCCCTAGGTGCGAGTTCTTTACCTCTTGAACCAAGACGAGCGTGCTTCCGGAGGTGGGGGCATATGGAACCCCCTTTGACCGAATAATTTGTGAGGGGCTTGTCAAGGGTCCTCTAGTTTGCTATTTCCATTTGCGCGTGTGTGGTGTTGGTGGAAAAAGGAAACGAGGATGGTGGTGTGTAGGATGTGACGGTGGGGCAGGGCGCTGGGAGCGCTGAACCTGTCCTTCCGCCACTGATGGCCCTTGAGTAAGTCCCGTGCTTTGTAAAGGTCTAACCGCGCCTGCTTGCCGGCCTTCCTCGGAAGAGGGTCAACTAGGTGAGCCGGACGGTACCGATGGGTAAATTAGTACACCCCTGCAGGGTTAATCTTTTCGAAAAGCCGTGTCCACGGTTATGGACAACTTGGGAATAGACGATAAGATCATAGAGAATATTAACCTAATTGATATGGCAGCTAAAGGTTGCATAATCAACGTGTGATAAAGGTTCATTTCCTCGAGGGTGAGTCGAGGGAGTGCCTTTGTGTGAGATGAGTGGTGATGGTTGCAAGTAGGTTCGCCGAGAACCGAAGATGAAAATGTTACTCTCTTACCCCTTTATAAAAATATTTTGAGTAGACGAATGCCATGTGTCACTTTATATTTCGGTTATTTAAAATTAGCTTTATGCAAAAGAAATACATAAACAGCTTTAGAGCCTCCGTCAGTCATTGGGCCTATATCGCCCTACTAAACTTGCGAGTACATCGTACTCAGTCTCTCTTTGCTGCCTCTATGTATTTGTATTTCAGAGGAGGATGACACCGAGCAACTAGGTGGGTTCTTCGTTGACGTCGACTACTAGTCTGGGGTTCCCAGGTGGCAGCTTGGGACCGTGGAACAAGCTGGCTGGGATGATATTTATTGTAGGCCTCTTAGGCCATATTTTTGCTTCTTGTTGTTAGACAACACTACCCGCTTCCGCTTGTTGAATTGTTGGATCTGTGATCCTTTTGCTTGTAATATTTGTATTCTTCTCCTTATATGAGTTGCTATATGTTTTGTGTCGTAGAGTCATGCTTTGTGCCAGTTCTGTTCCACAAGTCTCGATCTTTGTCTTATACTTTGATGGTTGTGTCGGATTCATAGCCTCTCTGTATAATTCCGGGGTCGGGGCGTTACACAGGTGTTATCCTCATATCACCCAAAGGCGACAAGCTTCGTTATGTGCTGCAGATGGACTTCGAGAAGCCATCCAACAACGAAGCAGAATATGAAGCCCTGATCCATGGGATGAAGATGGCTAAGGAGTGCGGCGCTGATCGCCTGATGATATACGAAGACTCGAACCTGGTCGTGCAACAGACCATGAAGGAGTGCGATGCAACAACAGAGAACATGATAGCACATAGGAACCTGTATATCATCATGGAGGGGAGCTTTGACGGCTGCGAGCTCCGCCATGTCGGGCGAGCAAGCAATGAGGAGGCAGACACCCTCGCCAACATCGGGTCCTTGAAACTCAAGGTGCCCCCCGGAGTCTTCCTAGAGAAGATAAACAAAAGATCTATCAAGGTCAAGCAGCATGCGGCTCCCTCTACACCGACAACCGGGACTGAAGCTGCAAGCGAAGACGCATCTGCAGCAGCAGAACGTTCAGTCGAAGTATTCCTCATCGAGCCTATCTGGACAAAGGCATTCCTGGCATATATGCTCCGGCAGGAGCTTCCAGAGGACACAGTCGAAGCACGGCGTATCACTCATCGTGCCAAAGCATTCACAATAATCGGCGGAGAGCTGTACAAGCGCAGCATATCAGGCATCCTCCAGAGGTGCATCGCATCAGAGGAAGGCAAGGCCATGCTCTTCGAGATCCACGCTGGCACGTGTGGACATCATGCTAGCAGCAGAGCCTTAGTCGCCAAGGCCCTGCGTACCGGATTCTACTGGCCCACGGCGTTGCAGGACGCCGAGGACATCGTCAAGCGGTGTATGGGCTGCCAGAAGTTCGCAACACAACCTCATGCACCGGTGTCAGAACTGAAGACAATACCTTTGGCGTGGCCTTTCGCCCAGTGGGGACTCGATATGGTCGGGCCACTGCGCAAGTCTTCTCGAAGAGGACACACACATCTACTTGTGGTTGTCGATAAATTCACCAAGTGGATAGAGGCCGTGCCAATTACCAACTGCGTAGCTACCTCAGCTGTCAACTTCATCAAGTCCATCATGTTTCGCTTTGGGGTGCCTCACAGCATCATCACTGATAACGGAACAAACTTCACAGCCGAGGAGTTCCAAGAGTTCTGCCAGGAGAAGGGCATCAAGCTGAACTACGCTTCCGTCGCCCACCCGCAATCTAACGGGCAGGTGGAAAAGGCAAACGGCCTCGTATGCAGCGGCATCAAGAAGTGCCTCCTGGTGCCACTCAGGCGTGCAACAGGAGCCTGGGTAGAGGAGCTACCATCGGTGCTATGGAGCTTGCGCACCACGCCCAACAGATCGACGCAGTACACGCCATTCTTCATGGTGTACGGAGCAGAGGCAGTCCTGCCACATGACATACGCTTCGATGCACCTCGCATCGTCGCGTACGACAAAGACGACGCGGAAGCCGCACTCGAGGACGACGTCGAATTGCTGGATGAGGCCCGGGACATCGCACTCTCCCGAACGGCTATCTACCAGCAGAACCTCCGCAACTATCATAGCAAGCGGCTGCGCACAAGATCCTTTGTCGAAGTAGACCTGGTACTCAGGCTCAAACAGAAGAAGGTGCACAAGCTCGCCTCCCCATGGGAGGGACCCTTTACCATCGCCGAGGTCATCGGTGGAGGCGCGTACCGCTTGAAGGACCCAAAGACAGGCGAACTCATCCGCAACCCCTGGAACGCGGCGCAATTGCGACGCTTTTACGTGTAGCACAACTATCAAAGGCTGGTCATCCACCTCTGTAAACATTAGAGACCATGTCTCCAGCAATAAAGCGCAATGTTCCTCTACCATATGACCCAACACACAGCGCAAAAAAAATAAACACCCGAAAGGGCAAACATCATATCCAGCTCCGGACGTAACACCCGATACTCGGGGGCTACACCGTTTGAGCACAAATCATTCTCTGCCTTAGCAGCACACCGACGCTCGGAGGCGGCGCTATGTTTCGTGGTGGCATCAACAACATATCCATCAAAGACGGAAAGGAAGTGTGGGACAAGGCAACGATGGCGCTCGCGCGGGATTGGGTAGCAAGCACGGCTAGAACACACGCGATGTATCCAGGTTCAGGGCCCTCGTGGTGAGGTAACACCCCTACGTCCTGCTCTTCTGGATTCTTATTGCTTGATCACAGAGGGTGGGTTACAGAATGCTCCTGGAGCTGTTTCAGGTGGCAGCCGGCTGGAAGTCCAGGCCGGCTGAAGGTCGACGATGATCCTACTTTCTTCTAGCTTCTCTCCTCCCTCTGTTGCTTGCCTCGCGCAGGAGGCTCTAGCCCGCCTTATATAGGCAACGGGCTATGGTTTTGGGTTACAAAGAATTTACAGGATTATCCCTATGACATCATCTAATCTCTGGTCCGGCTGGAGCTCGTCGCCATGATTCTATACAGGGGATGCCCGACAGGAAGTACTGTTCACCAGGGGCGGTTATGCGGGGCTGGCCCACTGGTACGGAGCTGTCGGTTGGTTCGTCCGCCTTCAGTCCAGCCGGACGTCTGCGTCCGGGTAGACGCAGGCGGCCCGCTCTAGCCGGCGTGATCCAGCCGGCGTAACGCAGGCGTCGTCGTTCAGCCGGCATGAGGAGTTTGAAGGAGTGAGCCTCTTTAGGGTATCCGGGGTTCATCTCCCCAACACTAAGTAAAGGTGAAAACAAAACAAACTCTATATACAAAGCAACTCCAAGCTCTACAGAGCAAGCATACAAGTTTTCTGCAAATATACAATGTGCTTGCACAAACAAACAAAAAATCAGTCTACAGGCTTGTCCTTTGGAACCCGTGACGCCACATAGTCCGAGTAAATCTCGGTGTCACGCTCCAGCTTCCTAATCAACTTGACGGCTACATCTTCTACGGCGCGATAGTGAGTTTCCATCGGCGTAGGCTCCCCGTCTTCCCTGTCGGGGATTTCTTCTATCCCCCTCAGGACGAGATATGGGTGCCGCCGGTGAACAAAACCTAAGGCATACATCGCACCGCTAACAAGCTGCGTCCGGATAAAACTCTGCGCAGCCTTGCCATTGCGGAATCGCGTCATGAGAGCCCTAAGACCCTGCGGCTGCGGATCCAGAGGGAACAACGCCTTGTACACAAGCGCCAGTGCAGAACGGCACGCCCCGGCGAAGGACGTCACCTAGCTTATGCGATCCTGAAGAATAGCCAGCACCCGACCTCGTGAGGGGTCTGACCAAAACAAGGTGGTGTCGCGCCCGACAGCCTCGGCAACATGGCGAAGCCGACTATCCACCCGACCGGCCTCAGCTTGAGGGTCTTGTTGTACACCTACACACAAAGGAAAGATGAAACAACTAAGGAAATGAGCGACGCCAAAAGACTCGGGGGCTTGCAGCCACTTACACAAAAAGTCATTGTTGGCTTTTTCCAACTCCTCAAGAAGGAATGCTTCCCGTTCAACAGGGCGAGGCTGCTTCAACTTAAGTACGACCAAGGCACCCTGCGCCACCCGCAGGTCTTGCTCAAGCCTAGCGCAGCGATCCCGGAGCATCATGAGCCGATAATCCCCGGAGTCGCGGTTCCCCGAAGAACAACCAGCAGTCGCGGTCACATGGACATGCGGCGCGGCATCAGAAGACGGAGCGGCAATCGTTGGATTTACCTGTTAGCAAGCCAAGCAGCCAAGTATGAGACATCCTTCTTAAGGAAGGCCCGGGGGCTGGAAGAAGTCGCAAGGCACAAAGACATCTTATATAAAGTTTGCAACTGGCACAACCATTACAAAAGGGCGACAGGCATCGCCACGGACAAACTACAAAAGATGAAAAATACAAAGACAAGCAGCTACTGCGAGCTCGCGGACTTCTTGGCCTTCTCCGCACGTTTAGCAGCCTGCTTCTCCAAGGTTTTAGTCAGCTTTTGTGCCAACTCGCGAGACCGCTCGGCGAAACTACCAAGAGCCACCGGCTTGCCAGAGGGTCCGCGGGGCAGCCCAGACATAGCCTTGTCGAAGGCACCCTCGAAGCCGTGCCCCAGCAGCATAAGGAGGGTGGTATGCGAGCCACGTACCGTGTGCTCGCGCCTGAAGTCGTCGATGGCGGAGCTGTCAGGGCCAAACAGCTCAGCCAGATCCCCGAGGGAAGCAGGAGGCTGCCCCTTGGGAAACAGACTGCCGTGCAAGCTCGTCAGCGCGCCAGTAGCCTTCTCCAGGAGACCGCCCGCCTGTTGGCCAGCACCCTCTACAGCAGCAACTGCGCCGTCCAAGTCATCGACGGCAGCCTGGGCGCTGGAACATGCCACAGTGCCAAGGCTACCTGAAGAAAGCAGAAAAGAAGCTCGATTAAACCAAAGGAAGCAGAAAGAACAGAGAAAAGCAGAGTTAACACTTACCCAACAACGAGTTGCTCGCCGCGCAGAGGCGCTGCACCAAGGCCTGCTTGTGGGCATCGGCCGCCTCCTTCGCGACCGCGGCGGTGTTCAGCTCCTCCTTGAGGATAGCAGCCTGTTGCGAGGCATTCTCCCTCTCGCGTCGCGACTGCGCCAACAACTCTGCAGGCAAAAGGCGTTCAAACAAATAGCAATAAAAACACTCCCAAGCAGCGGAAGACAAAGGACAAACCTCGGAGTTCGGCGGACTCTCGCTCCAGGCGAGTTTTCTCCGCCTCCATGGCCGCAAAACGGCGGCCGATACCCAACAGCTCGAGCGTCATAGGCTGCTTCAAACAAAGAACAAAGAGTCAGTGGAAGAACTTGAGTCTGTACACGACTGAATTCAGTCGCCCACAGACTCGGGGGCTACTCCCATCGGGAGCGCTGTCACGCACCCGATAAATCACAGACAAAAAGCAAAGAAACAAAGGAGAAAGATCAGTTTATAGTCTATACCCAACTGTTCCTAGTTGACTATAGACTCGGGGGCTACTCCCATCAGGAGCGCTGTCGCGCACCCGATGCAAACAAAAAGTATTCACTACTTACATGCTCGGCTGAAGCAAGCGGAGGAGCGTTGGCGATGGTGGCAAGGGCGTCGCCAGGAGTCGAGGCAGTTGCGGCCGGCACGACGTCGGGATCAGACGGCGGTGGAGGAGCCGTTGTCTCTGCACGACGGGCCTCCGCGCTGTCGCCCTCGTTCGTTCGTTTGCCCGCATTGGGCGGCAGAGTCGCACCAGAGAAAGAGTCCCTGCAGATGAGCACACGATAAGCCAAGAATTTCAAATAGAAACTCTAACCAACAAGAAAGGGAAAGCAGCAGTTGAAAACTTACGAGCTAAGGACTGTCAACAGAGCGGCAGGGTCGAAGCAGTCCGGAGCAGCATGAGTCTTCTTCGGCGGAGGCTCCATGGGATCACGCGCCGGAGGGACCTCCTCATCGGCACGAGCAGGAGGCGACGATGGACTGGAACCCTCCGCGATGGGACCCTGCTTCGACTCCCCCGCTGCCTTGGATCCAGCGTCGCGGAAACGCTTGCGGCGGATGAGAGGAACTTCATCACTATCCGCAGCCTCTACATCCTCGACCGACGCAGCGGAACAGATAGAAATGTCCTGCTCATCAGGATCATCCCGCAAGTCAGGGGCCGCAGAAGTCCCCTTCTCCTCAGGAAGAGGAGGAAGGCTGACAAATGTCGAGAAGCCCTTCGAGCAGAAAAACAAAGAATCTCTCTCAGCAATCAAACATCGGCAAACACGCCAAACAGAGAAAAGAAACACAAGAACAAAGCACATACCTCTGGAACAGGGTTCTCGAGGCTGAATGGCACCACGGGCAATTCAAGGACGTTCGCCTCGCCGACCTTGAGCGGGGTCAGTGCGCAAACGCGAGACTCGACCTCGCCCGTGGACAACTCCTCTGCGGACGTGCGCGTCACGTCGGTGGCTCCAGCAAACTCGAACAACGGGTGCGCCCGAGCTTGAATCGGGTGCACCCGCCTTCTGATGAAAGTGGCGAAGAGGTGAACGCCACTTACCTCCTTGCCGGCGGTCTTCAGCAACTTCGACACCCGAGACATGAGGGGATCGGACTCCTTGATCTCTTAGGCGTTGGGGCGATGCGTCCAGGAGTTCTTCTTCGTCACGGTCACGCCAGCACGGAACAGGGGAACCCCGTACTTCTGCCCGGGCTGGTGGACGTCGGTGACGTAGAACCACCTTTTCCTCCAGTTCTGCGCGGACTCGAGCTGCTTCAGGTCGAAGTACTCGATGTCCCCCAGGACTGGATGCCGAAACCCCCGACGGGGTAAACACCACGAGCGCCGGCGTTGCGCTTCACGTTGAAGATCCGCGGCCACAGCCCCCAGTGTGGGTGAATGCCGAGGAGGCACTCGCACAGGACGATGAAGCAGCTGATGTGGAGGATGGCGTTGGGCGTGAAGTCGTGGAGCTGGACGCCGTACACGTACATCAGCCCCCGGACGAATTCGTGAACAGGGAAGGCAAATCCCTTGTTCACGAAATCGACGAAGCAGACGCACTCGCCGTCGCGGGGACGAGGGGCTACCTCGTCGCCAGGCACCCGCGTCGGCATATTCTCCAACGGCGGCAGGAGGCCGTCGCGGCGCAGCGCCTCCAGCTGGCGCTCATTCACAGACGACCTCTGCCAGTTGCCGTGAATCTTCTTCAGCCCGCCGGCCGTGCTGGTGACGGCGGCGGTGGCGCCGGTGGACCTTTTCTTTCCGGAGATTTTCTTCATACCGGAGGTGGACATGGACGCTTTGGTGGCTACACGCAGAGATGCAGATCGCAAAGGGAGAAGGGGAACTTCGGCGGTGAGAATGGGGATTGTGCCTTTTTCACCGTCGGGGCGGCCCTATTTGTCCATCGGACTGGGCGATCTGTGACGTCCGATATTCATCGAGCAAAACGGAGCACATCCAACCCCACATGTGGCGCGTGCGGAGGGCAATCGTCGCCGGCCGCATCGCCCACTACGCACGAGAAACGAGGAGGCCATCGGCATGGCATGGCGAAAGTTTTGCGCCCACCAGTCAAATCGACGTGACGTTTCGTACTGTCACTTCTGGCAGGCCAAACGGCAGCGCGCCTCGGTAGCGCAGCGCACACGCGTGACGTCATCCATGACGCAGGAGTTACAGACTGCCTTCGGCACGGTCTTACTCGACAAAGTATCGACTCCCATGTGTTGTCAGACTGAACAAATTTGCATCTGTTCACTCCCATCAGGAGCAAAACAAATCCCTCGGTTTACGGCAAAATAAATGGGTTGAGATTATCCCCAGTTATAAATAATTCAGCATAATTTTGAGGAACACTCCCCTCAAGAGCGCCACCGCGCACTCGATGAAAGCACGACTGTGCAACACTCGAAAGGTTATCGACTTCGGTATAACCCGAGCAAAATACTCTAGATGAATCAAATACAGCTGACCCTCGGATGCTGCACTCCGTAGTGCAAAGGTAAGACCCACCGATCCGTCGTGTAGGGCCAGGCCCACTGGCAGCAGCCGTGGTAGCTTGACAGATATGCCGCGCCAGCAGGTGTTAAGAAAAATCCCGACGGACGCGTTGGGTACCCTTTCAGGCCGAATTCGACTCCGTAAGATCCCAAGCGGCTGGAGTCGAAGGGACTAGCCTCCAAGCTTGAGCCTGGGGACTCGAGTTTGATGTACGCTAATAATGCTTGTGCCCAAGAGCACTTAACTGGTCCCGATCCGTCGAGAGTACCAGGCTTATTGTGCGAGATCCACCACTAAGCGTCCTGAAACACGGATACGAATGAATCGCTAAAGGCACGACTCGCACCAGGACAATACAATGCGGAGGAGTCCCTACCAGACTCTCCAAGTCTACTAGGTCCTCAGGGGCTACTGACGTGGTTACACCTTTCGGATGTGCCACCGTGGACTACCCTGGTGCGGAAAAGGACAAAGGCCCATCGGTCATAAAGCCCAGGAAGGAGGCCCCGAAGGAAAGACTTAGAAATATTAGGTCGGCAGGCCCAGATGTAAACCTAGTCGGTATAGGACCCAAGACCCAGTCCCACTATTTAAGGGCTGGGAGGGCCGCCGACCTAGGGTACGCTCATATTCCCCACCAGAAACCCTAGCGAGATCGCATCTCACGATCTCGCCATTGTAATCGATCTGTAAAGCTCATCATCAATTCCAGACAAGCAGGATGTAGGGCTTTTACCTTCGGGGACCTGAACCTGGGTAAATCCCGCTTGTCAGCCGATGGATCCACCAGTACCACCATCTTCTTCTCCTATTCTCTCAATCCAAGGATGTCATCCGAGGGATTTGGCGTGGTAACCCCACGTCACTTTAGGTCTAAGATTTGCCCCTAACTAGCTAGTATCACGTTGTTTTAGCTGAACTCAGTATGAAGTACTGCACTAGGCCGGTGGTGGGGATTGCCCAGCACTCTCAAGCGTCAAGGACATGAGCCGCGCGTGGAAGACGAAGACCTACAGGATGGTGGCGATGCTATCTTGCTAAGCCTGCAGCTAGCCCTGCACCACGCACTGGCATGTCTTGCGGCGGTACATGGCCCCGTCATCTCCTTGAAGCTCGGCACCGCCACCGCTATCGTTGCCTCCTCCGCCGCGCGCCCGCGACATCCTGCAACCACATCATGTCTGCGCGCTATACCACCGACGCCGCGCGCGCTCGGCAACCAGGAGCGCTCCTTCATTTGGCTCCCGCGCCCACAAACCCGCTCTCGAGGCGCCTCCGCACCTTTTCCACCACCCACCTCCTTTCCGCGCACGCGCGGGCCGTGCGTACGTGAGGCGAAGGTGAGGGAGTTGATCGAGTTCCTCCGCGGTGGCTACGTCGTCGAGACCGTGCACGTCGGCCGCGTCGTGCGGTACAGGATGCTCAACCTCGTGTAGAATGTGCTGGTTTCTGAGGACGCGGCCGACCTAAGCTCGGACGTCGGCCGGGTGCAGGAGATGGATACGATGATCAACGACATCCTCGATGGCGCAACCTTGAAGACGATGCGGCCGACGGCTTCTAGTTGAGGAGTAACGGTTCGACCCTAGGGTCATAAGGGTCTGACCCTGGTGGACCCTCAATTTTTACGGGCCAAACCTGTAACCTATTGGTAACAAAAAGGAGGTGCGGTGCGGAGGGCCAACGGACCGACCCGGACCAGTTGCATCTTTAAGCACAAGCATCAATGGTTTCTGTAGAGTCTGATTCCGCTATGATTGTATTACAGCCAAGCTTGGACGCCAAGATAAGACCTTCCTTCATAGATGCCGCTTTAGCCATTGCTGTCGATGCAATATTTGGTAGATATCTACTACATGCTACAACGAAATGGTCCTGATAATCTCGAAGAATTGCGCCAGTAGATCCCGCACATACATCCACGTGAAAGGAGGCATCCACATTCAGTTTCACTTGTCTCGGACCAGGTTTAGACCATTTTGTTACAGAGTTATGGTTTAGTGACCTTTGCCTGGTTGGCCACCATCTTCAGAATAGAGATCTTATAGTGACTGACCGGCGGGACATATTCGTTGTTGGTACGTCTTCTTCTCAGCCCCCAGAGATACCAACAAGCAGTGGATAAAGTTTCCTTCATTCCAATACCCTCAAGCTCCGATATTGTGTTATTTTGTTTCTGAGCATGATCTCGAATATAACCGAGCCAGATCTGCCCTCTTGAGGCACCTCATCAATAACTTCCAAAAGGCCTAGCGAATTCCAAAGATCTCTAGCTGCCGGATAGAAGAATAGGAGGTGACGAACATCTTCGGCTCCTTGTTGACATATCGGACACTCGCCACTTATACCGATGTGACAATTGGTAAGAATTCATTTTAGAGGGATAATACCATGTAGAGCTCTCCATATAAAATCTTCACCTTACTAGCTATCTTTAGTTTCCAAAGGCTTTTCCATACAGGATTAGTGGCCGAGCTTCCTGGTAGGGCTAACTGGTTCGCCAAGGTACCAAATTGATGTCTCCATTGCATGTGATAACCCGATCGTACAGTATACCTCCCATGATTTGTACCACTCCAAGCTACGAAATCCTCAAAATCACGGTTATTCAGCGGAATTTGGAGAATCCAATTAACATCAATATGAGGTCTAATTTCTGAAGATCTTGCCAGTGGTGAAAACAGAACATTAATCGGATTAGTCGTTCAAAAGATAAAAGTATTTTAATATTAAACTTAAGGGGAATCTCACTGATGTCACGTTTGCCAAACTAACACAAACCGGACAATGTTTGAGTCTCGATTTTGGCGGCCCCATTTCTTCCCTTCAGAAAGCGCGAGGCCGCGGCCCGCGCCTACGTTGCTTCGCCGCAGCAAGCGTTCGGAGGACTCCACCCTCTCTCGACCTTCCCCTGAGCTATTCTCCTATGCTCCTCCTCGCAAGGCTGGGCAAACCCGGATGCTGCTCTCCCACGACCTCCACCCGTCTCGCGCATGCCGCTCTCTGCCGTAACCGGTTCCGCCTCCACACCGGCGACGCGCACAACGTGTTCGGCGCGGTGCCTGCACCGGACGACATGCAGTGCAGCGCGCTGCTCAGAGCGCGCACCGCGAGCGGGGATCACTCCGGGTCCGCCTCCCTCCTCCGCGGGATGCTGGGGCGGGGCCTCCGGCCAGACAGGCTCGCGCTCGCCGCGGCCGTCAAGTCGGCGTCGGTGCTCCCGGACGGTGGCGCCCTCGGGAGTTGCCTCCACGGGTTTGTCGTCAGGGCCGGCTACGCCGCTGGCGTGGCGGTGGCGAAGGCGACCATGGACATGTATGGGAGGCGTGGGGCTCTCGCTGACGCCCGCCTGGTGTTTGATGAAATGAGCTGCCCGGACGCGGTGTGCTGGAACATCCTGATCACCAGCTCCTCCCGCGCTGGGTTGTTTGACGACGTGTTTGGTTTGTTCCGGTCGATGCTTGCCGATGGCATCCACGAGAGCTTGCCGACCGCGGTAACAGTGGCTGTTGTCATTCCGGTATGCGCAAAGTTGAGAGATCTGAGGGCTGGGAGGAGTGTCCATGGCTATGTCGCCAAGACCGGTCTGGAATCCGATACTTTGTGTGGGAATGCATTGGTATCGATGTATGCAAAATGTGGTGGTGGGAGCGGAATCGCGGATGATGTGTGTACAGCGTTTTCTTCAATTCGTTGCAAGGATGTTGTTTCATGGAATTCAGTCATCGCAGGATACTCCGAGAATGGGTTGTTCAAAGAAGCACTCACACTTTTTGCACAGATGATCTCAGAGGGATGCCTTCCAAATTATTCAACGGTAGCTAATATTCTTCCTGTATGCTCATTTGTGGAGTACGGGAGGTACTATGGCAAAGAAGTGCATGGTTTCGTGTTCCGGTCTGGCTTACATATGGACGTGTCGGTTTGTAATGCGCTGATGACACATTACTCCAAGGTGTGTGAAATGAAGGTTGTAGAATCAATATTCAGAAGTATGAATTTAAGAGATATCGTTACATGGAACACAATAATTGCTGGGTGTGTGGTGAACGGGTATCACTCTAGGGTACTAGACCTATTCCATAGGCTTCTGTCTACAGGAATGATCCCTGATTCTGTTTCTTTCATCAGTCTGCTCACTGCTTGTGCTCAAGTAGGTGATGTGAAAGGAGGGATGGGGGTTCATGGTTATATTTTTCAACGTCCAGCACTCTGTCAGAATACATCCTTAATGAATGCTCTTATTAGTTTTTATAGCCAGTGTGACAGGTTTGATGATGCTCTTCGTTCTTTTGACGATATTTTGGACAAGGATTTAATATCATGGAATGCAATTCTCTCAGCCTGTGCTAACAGAGGAGAACATATTGAGGAGTTCGTCAAGCTCTTCAGTGAAATGTGCCGCAAGGTTACTCGTTGGGACTCAGTCACGATCTTGAATGTTATCCGTGTGAGTACCTCATGTGGGATTAAGATGGTTCGCGAAGCTCATGGATATTCCTTGCGAGTTGGTTATATTAGTGAAATTTCAGTTGCAAATGCTATTCTTGATGCATATGCTAAGTGTGGCCACCCACAGGAAGCAGATTTACTTTTCAGAAACCTTGCAGGTCGGAACATTGTAACAGACAATACTATGATTTCTTGCTACCTGAAAAGTAACAGTGTAGAGCAAGCTGAGATAATCTTCCACCAGATGCCTGAGAAAGATCAAACAACATGGAATCTCATGATCCAGTTGTATGCACGTAATAATATGTGTGATCAAGCTTTCACTCTGTTTCATCAGTTGCAGTGTCCTGATACTGTCAGCATTACAAATATTCTCTTGGCTTGCATCCATTTGAGTTCGGTACAACTTGTGAGACAATGCCATGGCTACATGCTCAGAGCATCCCTAGAAGACATTCATCTTGAAGGAACTCTTCTTGACGCGTATTCCAAGTGCGGGAATATAACCAATGCATTCAACCTATTTCAGGTCAGCCCTAACAAGGACATTGTCATATTCACTGCCATGATAGGAGGTTATGCAATGCATGGAATGGCAGAAGAAGCAGTAGAGCTGTTTTCTGAAATGCTTACACTTGACATTAAACCAGACCATGTAGCTCTAACTGCTCTGCTGTCAGCTTGCAGTCATGCTGGGCTTGTTGATGCAGGAATCAAGATTTTCAAGCTCGCCACAGAGTTTTACAGAGTTGAACCGACAGCAGAGCACTACACGTGCATGGTTGACCTTCTTGCCCGTGGCGGGCGTCTCCAAGATGCATACAGTTTTGCGTTGGATATGCCCCCTCACTTGGTCAATGCCAATGCATGGGGATCTCTACTAGGGGCGTGCAACGTCCATGGAGAGGTCAGAATCGGCCAGCTCGCGGCTAATCACTTGTTCTCCATGGAGGGCGGGGACCTGGGGAACTATATTAGTGTGTCAAACATCTATGCAGCTGATGAGAAATGGGACGGTGTTGAGCATGTGAGGAAACTGATGAAGTCCAAGGATATGAAGAAACCTGCAGGATGCAGCCAGGCACTTCTTTATGGCCAGTGATGTTGAACGCCAAGATAGGTCTTCTATCCAACATCTTAGGAAGTTTGTATCAGCAAATGAAAGATACACAGGCAGGCACAGAACATTCAGTTATGGGTTTCAACATTGGTGCAATCAAACTGGTCAGCGGTTGGAGAAGCCTGAATTCGAGTTTTTCTTGTCAATCGTGTCTTTGATAGCTTGCTTCCATCCATAGTATTTATCTTCCTTAGGTATGCAAATAAGCAATAACCTAAGCACATTACTTGGTATGCATTTTGTGCATTCTCATTTGTCTCTTGACATCTGGTGTAGTTGAACTATGTATGAACTTCATAACTTTGTATCCATTATTGCTTAGTTATACTAACAAATTCATCCTACTGGCAGAGTTGAGGCAAATAAGTAACATGCCACCATCCACCGGACCATCTTGGAATTGAAGCAAGCAGCAACTACATCACGTGCCGTCATCTCCACTGGAACTCTCTTTCGGTTATCAACAAAACCAGGTTTGATAACATCTCATTTTGTTCATGCCTTTTATCACAAGATGTTGTTTGTTCCGAACATCATGGTAATTTATTATGATGCTGAACTATCATAAGATAAAGGGTTCGTGCTGATTTATTTTAGCTCCAGAGGAAGCTATGTATTGCTTTGGCTGCGACCCGCGAGAGAACATTCTTGTTCAATCTGGGCTGTGGCCTTATCATTGATACTTGTACCTCAATCCTTCACGCCCTACAAACTTACCTTTCCAATAATCATTCCTTTGGTAAACCAGTAAAATTGTCATGGCGATCATATCGGGCAATGCCATTATTTCCTTCATAGTAATTCTGACCGTTCCCAGTACAACTCACGTTTCTCAAGAGTCAAAGTAACTGACTAAGGAGTCCAATGTGACAGAGCTCCTAACTTTGCTCCTTGATGGCAGGTTAAGTCTTTGGTAACACCTTCTGGCTGAGGAAACATCAGAAGCAGCAGGAATCAGAGTCGGAGCTCTTGTTAAACTGGCTCGCTGTCAAAGATGTCTTTCGGTAGGTTAAACTCACCTTGCTGCTTGTGTCGATTTGCCATGATGATTTGCAGATGTGCTGTATCTATTTACCGTTTAACAATGCAAAGCCCTTCTGCTGGATCTCCAGGTACAGTGGTACACCATCATCATCAGGTGGCTGAAGAAAAAACAAATTCACGTACGCTCGCTTCAGGTGCAGCCCGGCCCAGAAGACCTGGGCCCAGAAGTGTTCGTAGGGTCAACCACTTGACGTGAACGGGCCCTCGAGAAAAAGAAAAACTTGTCGGTAACGGAAACGGATACCGAATCCGCCACGAGCTTTGCCTCGCTGGCAGTTGGCACGCGTTTTTTACGTCCACCATCCGAATCGGAAGACACCACCTATACCACGGCCATATAATAACGACCTTCCCCTCCCACCCTCGCGGACAGACAGAAAAAAAAACGAGTCCCTCACGCTTTGCTCGCCGGAATCCTCCGCCGCCCACCCGCCGCCGCCGCAGCAGTTGATGGATTTCGGAAGAACCGCCGCAAAAACCTGGACGTCTGAAGCGAAGAACAGTGTATTCCCAATCCCACGCCCGTCCGGCCTGCCCTTCCCAGCGGCCCCCTCCGCGCCGTGGTTCCGGGAGCTGTGGGTCAACGCATCAAAATAACACTCTTTTTGCAGAGGTATGTACGTTGTTTACTATACAGATACTTGTCTGTTTGAATAGTGAGCAAAGATCACGAGGTAGTTTTTAACCTGTGTTCGGTTGGAGCTTCTGCAGTAGATTGTGCATTTTTTGGTGAGATGGCTGTTCAACTTGTAAGGGCGGGTTATTTGGGATTAGCCAAAGGATTGGAAAGCCAGAAAACTGGATTCAGTAAAAGCGAAGTGCACAGTAGCTTTATTCGTCCCTAGCTTGCTGTGAAAGAAAGAGAGCTCTAAATTAATTAAGATCGAATTTACATATCAACAACAAACCTCAGAACGGCTGACGTTTCAGCAGTGTTGTAGCATTTAGTAGGCATCATCACAAAAATATGGGCCTATTCATCAACGAGGGACTCCTCTCCAATTCTCTATGAAATCCCTTCGTCCCAAATTGGGCCTAAAATTTTCAATCAATAAAGCGCTGGAAACAGGCAATAGGAACTGTATCGCTTTTTTCTGCAACTAGTTCTAAGACTCATTGATACGAATGTTACACTACTAGTTTAGTACTTCCAGTACTAGTATGACCTCATGCGATAACATATTAGGTTCCAGAAAACCTTTTTGTAAAAATGATGGCTCAAAGGTGGATTCTGTTGTTCTTGGATTTATTTATTGATTGTTAGAGATATATCATGTTCCACTTTTTTTCCACTTCTGAAATCTCTTCTTATAAAAAGATTGCTTAAGTGAGTTGACATCTTTGCCCACATTATAGGTCAACATTGGTGTAATTTGTGATTGATTGAAGGAAGTAAAGCGAAGGCAACCCAGCATCCTGTTGGCGAGCATTGGGGTCTTGTCTATTTTTGAGCTGAAATAAGACCATTTCAAGAAGGCTGTTAACTGCAAACATGTATAGGCAGAAGATCCCCAATTCTGGGTGGGCTGCTTTCGACCGCAGGTTACGCGGCACAGATGATGGAGGGGGTGATGCTGATGCCAACTCATTTCCTGCTCTCTCAGGTTCAAGAGGCTCCAGTTCTGCTAACCGCTCAGTTACAGAAAGTAATAATATGCCAAACGCAAAGCCTTTTGCATCAGTGATTCGCCCCCCTGTTGAATTTGCAGCTATTGGTAATGAAAACAGGAATACGAACTTGATTGATCACACGGAGAAAACAAATGTTGTTGTAAACTCTGCACCTGACAACAAAATTAAACTCCTGAAGGATGCTCATAGCTGGGCCGATAGTAATTTAATTGAGGACATATTGGCTGGTGTAAATAGTGATCTAGGCCAAGCATCTGTTTTGCTGAATGCTATGGTCTCTCCTGACTTGCCACCAAGAGAGGGTAGAACAACTGGTCAACCTGCTTTTGAGATGCATAAAGCCCACGGTTTAGCGTCGGAAAATGCTGCAGCAGAGAATAAACATCCAAATGAATCGCAGTTGTTACCACTGCAAAGTATTGCCTCGATGCCCCTGGAACCTGAATTGGAAGAGTTTGATGACGATTACTTAAACCACCGGAAAGATGCACTGAAGATGATGAGGTATACTCCAAATCCTTGTTTATGTTACGGATTAAACTAGGGTATGCATATCTTCCACAAAGTATGTATTGACAACATAAGTAAGATCTTATGGGCATTGGGTAAATTCGTGCAAAATCGGACAAGTGTAGGTCTAACGAGTGCAGACTTGTGTACCACCATATTTGTTAATTTATATCTTGCATGGCGATTGTCGTCAATGTCAATTTGAGAAGCAAGAAGAGAAACCCCTTGAAAACTGTTCAGTTAAACCTTATAACCTTATGTAAAGTTAATTTGTTACAACCAAACAATGTGCATATCATTTGATGATAAAAGTCAAAGATATGACCAAAACATGTGCTGCAATCTTGAGGTTGAGTCTTTTCTGTGTAACTGACCCATTATATTTCCTTTTGATCGTAGGGCTGCCACAAAGCATTCTCAGGCTGCCAGTAATGCATTCTTGAGAGGTGACCATGCTGCTGCCAAGGAACTCTCCCTCAGAGCTCAAGAAGAGCGGTCCGCTGCTGAGAAGTTGAACCATAAGGCAGCAGAAGAAATACTTCACCTCAGGAACAGCAACAACGGCATCTGGAAGATAGACATGCATGGTCTACATGCATCAGAGGCTGTAGCTGCCTTGGAGAGGCATCTGCACATGTTAGAGTTCCAGCCACCAGGAAATAGTCCAGCTTCAACTGACGAATTACATAAGTCTGAATCCACAATTGCTGGCTCAAATGAGGTTCCTGCGGATAAGGTGGTGGTGTTTCTTCGTCCTAGACAGTCTGTCTTAGAGGTGATCACAGGTAATATATTGTCTCTATTCTTGTTGCACTTATTAAGCTTTGCGGTCCATATTATTATTTCTTGCAAAAGAGGCATCCCTTACTATTTTTAGTCGTACCATTTCTAAGCAACACCAAATCATGAGAACTTATTTGCTATGCATTTCACAGGGATTGGCAAGCACAGCAAAGGACAGGCTTCACTACCTGTCGCAGTTAGGGGCTTCCTAATTGAAAATGGGTATCGATTTGATGAGCTGAGGCCTGGTGTTTTCAATGTTCGTCCTAAATTCCGCCGCCGGTGAAGCCCTGGAAGACTGAATCATTTGATCAAGCTGTATTAGTAGAAATTTGGGCTACTTGTATCACGTATCTTGAATGTAACAATTCTATACATATTCTAATATTATTGTGTAGCCACTTGAGTAGAGATGCATAACTATAAACTGTGCATAATGGCAATAATGGCCATAATGTATTACTGTTATTTGCTTACTGCTTTAACATGATTTGAGGTTCCTCTATGGTCTGAATGCCTCAGAGATCATCTTCTGCTTTTTTTCCAATCTTCGGCTTCATGCAAAACATTGCATTAGCACTATGGAAAAAAATAGCGCGCTATTTCGGCGTTAATAGCATGACATCCGGAGGGTTCACGCTAAATTTTAGTGATTTTGCTATGACGCTATTCATGAAAATCATGCTATATCGCGCTAAAATGTCAGCACACTATTTTTTTCCAGACTATTTGTCCAAAGGGCTGAGTTCTCCATCATAGAAAGAAGAAGTTGCTTTATGTTTATCGTGGTGATGAACTGCAATCTGGCGTTTTCTCTTCTGAATCGGAAGATGACATTGCTAATGCTGATGATTCGCAATAACGTTATGTTGTTGCCCCCTTAATTGTTGATGGTAAGCTTCTAGACAATTGGAATACTATTTTTATATGTTGTTATGCATATATTGTTCATATATTTTTGGACTATATCTTTAATTCTTGTTGAAATCATTTATTTTGGGCCATATATTTTTTCTTTTCAAAACGCTATTTAAATAAACACGCTACGCTATAACTTGTATAGCAATTGGAGGAAGCCGCCGCTGTTTCTCTTAGTACGCTATTTTAAACTTTGATTAGCACTCTCTATCTTCAATTCTAATGCTCAATTTTTGTTATGTAGCCCTTGGTATCCAATTGTTTTTCCCCTATCTTCCGCATCATGCTATTTTGTGTAGAAGCATCCGGTTACAAGAAAAAAAAAATCAAAACTACAAGCAATGGAGAAAATAACCCGTCCCCCCCCCCCCCCCCCCCCCCCCCCCCCGACCCCCGCGTCGCTCCGTACGGGGCGACTTGGGGGAACCCTAGAAACCCGCCGCCGCCAGTCCTCCTCTACTGCCCCCAGTCGCCGCCGCTGCCGCGGGCCTTCGCCGCGGTGGCGGCGGGCGCCCTCGCCACCAAAAGGTGCTGGGGGGAGCTCGCCGTGGAGGCGCTCGACGCGGATCCGGAGGTGGCGGCTGCTCGGTCGAGTGGTGCGCGCCGTGGTTGGGCGAGGACGCAGGGAAGATCGGCGGAGTTGCGGCGACGGAGCAGGGGCGGTGGGGCGACAGCGAGGATGGGGCGGCGGCGCTGCACGCGCACGGGCTAGGTCCGGGCCCGGGCGGGCCAAATCTAGCGGCGTCCTCGCAGGCCTTCCGGGCCTTTTCTGGGCGACAGCGGGCCGCGACGGAGATGCACGGTGGTGCTGGGCACCGGCTCTCAGGCGGTGCGAAGGTTGCCGCACCCTTCCTGCTCGCCTTAATCTGCCTCCTGCGCCTTCCATCCGTGATGGGGACTGCTCCTGGCACTAGGTACCATGCTATTCCCTCTGGTTCGGGGAATTCGGTGGTGCGAAGTAGGGGCACGGGAAATCCCGGCCGGCGAGTCTGGCACTGACGCGGTGGCGCCTGAGGGCGTCGCCTTCCCCGCTGGAGGGCGTCAGGTCGTCCCCTACTACAATCCACATCTGTGTACCGGGGGAAACCCCAGGACCTTTTGGTCCGAGCAGCAGTGGCGCCTTGGCGTCGGAACCCTCCTTGGAGGTGTTGTTTCTGGTACTCAGGATCCCTTGGTCCATGAGGTGTAGCGGTGGTACGACGCCGATCTCCGTCTCGGACTTGGAGCTTCAAAGGGCGCAATGTACTTGCTTCGTGGCTTCGCGAAGGCGAACCCTTCTCTCGACTCCGGTTCGGCATCTCCCACTTGCCGGAGCTAGGCCCCTCTTCGGCCTGCCTTTTCTCCTTGGCGCATGGGTGTGACCTCGTCGGAGCGGTTCCGTGGTAGTGGTGAGTTTCGGAAGCCACATCGCCGGAGACGCGGCCTTCAAAGCTCGGTGCTCTGCATCCTCGCCGCTCTGCTGGTTGCTCGGCATGGAGGGTTTGTTGTGTGGTTTGGCTTGGTGGTGTCCCTGCTAAGCTGTTGTAGTGATGTAGTGTTGCTGTTGTCGTTGTTGTGATGTTGCTGTTGTTGCTTGCCGTACTCCGGCGTGCGCCGCTGTCCTAGCTTTACTAGGTGTTGTATGGTTTTCAGGCCTGGTTTCCCTAATAAACCGAGTCACCTGGATATCAGCCTTTCTTCTATTCATTAATGAAAAGCAGCTCCGACTGATGTTTCAGTAAAAAAAAAAACTACTCCTATAAGCAATACAGAGCAAATCGAGATCGAAAACATTGTTTGCGGAAAGAAAAAGTAGCAGCCTTTAGAAAACAAATTAAAGGAAAGAAGATAAAACGAGAAGAAGCGGTTCATCGTTCAGGACTTTGCCACGTGGCTGTTGTTTTCACGACAAGCCCTGTGGCCGCAGATGGATTTGATATGCCTGGGCCATAGCCATACACAGCCCTGTGTGCTGGGTCCCGGGTGTCAGTTCCCCACTGCTCGGTCCCTCCCCGAAACTCTCCACTCTGCTCCGACCTCCGAGTAGTCGGAGGCAGGCACTAGACAGCGATGGCCTCGCCGGCGGTGGCGATGCGCCGCCCATCCCCCACCACCATGCTCGCCTCCGCCCCTCGCAGCCGCCTCCGTCGTCACGTGAGTGCCCACTCTCGTCGATCCCCTGGCCCTCGACGGCCGAAACTGTCTTAGCCCTTATCCGCGCCTTCTGGTTTAGCATCTCGGCCTAATTTCTGCGTTTTTGATGGCGGAATCATGTAGTTTGATTGTGGAATGTGGAACCAAGTGTAGCGATCCAGCTAGCTCAGCCAGTTTGACTGACCCACTCTAGGCGAAGCAGATTTCTGTAGGGAATATCCTTTGCCCTTGAATAATTGGATTGGCTCCACTTGACGTGAGCGGACAGGAGCATTAGATTTAGGGTTGAGGTTGGTAGGATTTGGTTTATATCACAGTATGCCCTGTGCATTGCCTGATGCAAATCAGTAAATTTAAGACCGGTGCCCGCCTATTCGTGCGGTTAAGCATCTACGCTCATATGAACGCGGGATCCATTAAAGATTGGAGAAGTGAATCATGTATACACTCAGATCTTTCATGTGTAACTTTATTGTTTCGCTCTATGTCTGTTTCTGGTCCTGCGTAATGCTTCTTTATCTTGTGCTAAATTATGTTCTCAAAGGCATTGCTTATTCATTCCATCCACAATTACTTGCAGGAGTATTCACCTTCCAAATTGGGTTCTCCAGGTTCGGCCTCACGGTTAAAAGTTACTGCACTTTTGGGGTGGCTTAGGGGAGATAGAGATGTGAGGACGCGTGAATTGATCCCTTCTGCTGAATCATACACTCTCACAGGGTCAGCCTCAGAGGTGTTTTTGTGTTTCTCGAGTGAACTCCTTTTCCAGGACTTATGCACCTGGTTCGTGGTTTTCTTAACCATTTTTTATTTTAGGTGGACATGAAGCCACGTGAGGTATCAATTTCTGTTGTCTCATCTATCATGGACATACCTCTGGCAGAGTGGGATGCTTGTGCAGTTGACTCAGCTGAGCCTGAAAAGCTAAATCCTTTTCTTACCCATGCATTCCTCTCAAGCTTAGAAGAATCAGGTTCTGCTGTGAAGGTGAGCACATAAAGCACCATTTCTTGATCCCTTACCCCCCCCCCCCCCCCCCCCCCCCCCCCCACGCGTTATCAGACTCTATGTTTGTTAGAAGGTTCATTTGTTCGTGCTAATGTACTTCCAGAAATCTCAATACCCAGTAAGCACGGGTGGTACAGTTTATAATTATTATGAGCCTCCATGAAACCGTCATGTTCTGGACCGATTTCAGGAAACAGGGTGGTTACCTCTGCATGTTGTTGCACGGGACGAGAACGAAGATATTGTAGGTGTTGTTCCGCTTTACCTTAAAAGGTTTAACATCATTAACACACTATCATCTACTGTTTGCCTACTTGTTGTAAACTTCCCTTCATCTTGTGCATTGGCTGAACAACTGCAATGTGCATTTCAGCCATTCTAGGGGCGAGTTTGTATTCGATCAGTCATGGGCAGAAGCTTACTATAGCTATGGACTTGAATATTATCCAAAGTTGCAGTCTTGTGTGCCCTTTACTCCAGTAACTGGTCAAAGAATATTACTTCGAGATACATCCTACCGGGATCAAGTTTTCGATGCTTTAGTAAAAGCTTTGAAGAATTTGGCTACCAAGGTATTGAATCAGAGTACTAGCAATATTTTGTTTAGTTAACAATCTCTTGGCTGCCGAATGATTCTATTATATGCTTGTGCTGTTGGTCATTGATTTTGCATGTGCAAGTGTTTCCTTCGTATGACAATGGCAATATGGTATTGTGATATTCGATAGGAATTATTATTCATCACTTGGCTGTTTTTATTACTAGAGTTCTGTTGGCATTTCCAGTGAATATAGCAGGGCACCAAGTTTATTTTACTGAACTGGAAGAACTCTGTTTCTGCTTGCAGCTAATTTTTTCAAACCAATGCTACATCTTTATTGAGTTGTCTAAAATCGATAAGTTAATCTTAAAAGTACTAAGAGTTTTATAGTCTGACCCTCTTTAGACGTTCTGTATCTTCATGGTGTTTGCTAATTTCGAGTTTGGGGTATCACGATGTAATAGTAGCATGTAAGTTGCCTATTCATTGTTGGTTTCATTGGTAGTTTCTGTGACACTTAAATAGGTGAATAGCCTTCAGATCTACTGAACGAAATTGACATTCTTATTGCTTTCTGGTGCATTTCAGCTGAACGTGTCGTCGCTGCATATAACTTTTCCATCTGAAGGTGAATTCAGCAAGTTGAAGGATAGGGGGTTGTTGCAAAGAATTGGGTTGCAGTACCACTGGAGAAACCGGAACTACAAAAGGTATGCTAACATGGGATTTATTAGATTTCTGGATTTTTGTGCTTTAAAGTTTAAAGTGCACTTCTGACCATATAAGACTATAAAACTCAGGGCTCACATCTGGTCATAAGAACGGCCTGGCAGACATAGTTACATCACAAACAAGCTCACATACTGGGGGCACCTACAATTTTCATCAGAATAACACAAACTCTAGGATTTTGTTGACAACAACCTTGCACACGTAACATATCATGAATTCATGATGCCAGGTTGTTGATATCTTGATATACCTGTTTGTTTCCTTTTATTTGGACAGTATGGCGAACAAGCTAGTAATACAATCTTCTTAGAGTTCCTTTCTGGTTTTTCTCGCTGTATTGATTACTTCGTCATGACCATCCCAATAGAATATTTGATGCGGGCAGATCATTGTAGATAAGGGAACCTATTACATGTAATATTGTTGGCCTTCGGCAGAAACGGAGATCGCCATGCGAAAAGCGTAAACATTTTACCTTGCGGACTTTATGATGGACCTGTTGCCCTTATTTGCTTCTTTTGAATATTTTATGAGATTACACGCTATTCATTATGATATATCAATATTTACTGATATCTTTTGTCCCACACCTTCAGTTTTGATGATTTTTTGATGGATTTGAAGCAACCCAAACGGAAGAATATCAGACAAGAACGCAAGAAGGTTTGCCTTCGTTTTGGATTCCATGGTTTCAATCTTAGCTGTAAATAACATTTCTATTTTGATCCTACTTTCCAGATTCCTGCTCAGAACTTAAAAATGAAGCGGCTCCGTGGAGATGAAATAACGGTACTTACGATGGTCAACTGCTCATTTGTAGTCGATATTAGTTTTCTTGACATCGTCAGATACTTCCACTAATACCTTCTCAGCCTCCTTTGTATCTGAGGTACTTTAAGTTTATTTCATAAAACAGTTACATGTATTATTAATTTATAATGGTTTTCCCTCGCATTGCAGAGCAGCCACTGGGACACCTTCTATAAATTCTACCGTAACACAACTGATAATCAGTTTGGTCCAATAACACTCTTCCCTTGTAACTTACTTTCCGTATTTGTTTCATAACAAACAATTTCCAAGCGGTCCTGTCCTAAAAAAAAATCACAAGGGCTTCTTGAAATAGTTTCATTTTTATCATGGGCGGAGCCAGAGGGTAGCCAAGGTGGTCCGTGGCCCACCCTGGATCCTGGAGAATTACTAGAGACCATATCATATATTCAGCTGAAAATACACACATCCTATAAAGAAGCTTTTTTAGGACTTAAGTTTCATTTGCTGTCAAATTTTTTTGAGCATGGCACACCCTCCGAAAAATTTCTGGCTCCGCCATTGATTTTTATCAATACATGTGTCACTGTGACTAATTGAACCAATAATAGCTGTTAAATGCCTTCAGCTGGTAAATGCTAGTGCATATCCTTGTACTTTGGTAGGACGTACGAAGTTATAAGAATCACCATCATTGAACCCCATCCCCTCGTTTTTGCATGCATGGCCTATGAATATTTGTTGGTAGGTTCTATTCGAATATATGGTACTTGCATCAAATTTCTGCTGCAGTGATTTTTCACTTATAGGATAAATTTCTTTTGTAGCTGGGGCAGAGCATACTTGACACGGGAGTTCTTTCACCTTTTGGGAGAAAAGATGGGTGACAAGGTAATGCTTATTGTTGCTGAACATGATGATAACTTGTCGCTGGAGCTCTTAATCTTATTGGAGGCGATACATTATATGGCCGCTTATGGGGATGCCTACCAGACGTTCATTTCCCCAATTTGCATTTTGAGGCTTGCTATTACCAGGTAATTCACACATCTTTGTACAAGAATGTGTACTGTGTTAAATGAGAACCAATCCATCATAACAATACCGTTCCCAACTTTTATTGGGACATGCTGACCTGACTATTCTGCAAAAAAGGTAGAGCTGTTTCAAATGGTGGGCTGGCCAATTAGCCATTAATCGCACTTGTGCTTCTCATCTTTGCATAAGAATCGGACTTCTGTACAAATTTGAATCCAAAAGTATCTTATATTTCCAGTTGCCATATGTATGACTGTTATTCTGAACAATTTGGTCATATGGTTCTTACTGAATATTTACATGCTCAGGCAATTGAAGCAGCCATAGAACTAAACCTTAGTAAGGTGGAAGCAGGTGCTCAGGGAGAGCACAAAATCCAGCGGGGTTACCTCCCAGTGACCACATACAGCTCCCACTACTTCTTAGAACCTGGTTTTGCGACAGCTATAGGAAATTTTCTTGTACACGAGACAGCTCAGGTATTCCACATGAATACTCAATCATTTTCTAGGGATTATTCAAAAATATTCTCTTAAATGTGGATGAGCCATCCTTTTCTGTTCGCTTCAATATGTGCCTCATATGGATCTTCTGTAATCTATCGTCTTAAATATATTGCATCCACAATTGCTACTCTGCCGTGTGCATGCATAGTATCTGCAAGTACTTAGTCCGATATTGACATCCAAAAGCCGAACTCATAGTACAAACTGTTATGGCGTCCTTAATTGTGAAATGTGCAACATGGTACCCTGTTTTTGAGTAAAATATTCCAGTCTTATGTCCTCATTTATGATGGCTGATACGACGCTACTGTGCAGATTAAGTGCTCTTGAGTTTGCACTGTGTAGCGCATGCATCACCATTAAACCTCTTATAATTCCTTGGCCGACAGTTTTGTATTTTACTCCCTCTCTCATATTGTACGGTGAGTTATGTTCAAATGGCAAAGAAATTTGTCGTTTCTGTTCACGAGCCTCACTTTTGGAGCTAAACAATAGCGGCTAGTGCTCATGCAAAGGAGTATTGCTTTCTTGCACACTTCAAAAAGGTTTATGTTAATGTACTAATTAGAATTGAAATGATAACATTTTTCTAACTTATCACTTGCCTGCAAAAGCAGAAATGAACTACTCCCTCTGATCCATATTAAGTGTCAGTGCATTGGAGGGAGTAATAAACATTTCAGACTATACATGTTAGAAATATATTAACCAGTACAGAGTGCCTCCATCCCATTATGTCGTGAGTCATTCTACTATGTTTCTGATAAATACTACTTCCTCTTTGCTAGGCCCACTTTTTTGAGTTTGGGGCAAATAATATAGAACACTGATTTTTATGCAACTCTTTCATTTTATATATACTACTCTTTAGAATCCTTTTATTCTCCAAGAGGTGCTTATCCACCTGGTGCCGTTGCTCAAATTCCAACTAATGCATGTCCTTTGCGTTTGTATCAGGTTAAGCATGTCATCAATGTCCTGCGCGATTCAGGTCCATACAAGGAAGACATAATGAAAGAATTTGCAACTCAACAAGATGATTAAATGTAGAACAGTGAAAGGAACTTGCAGTTATGCACACGACTATACTACATGAATCAGAAGTAGCAATAGGAGGCAATATTGTGACTTCAAAGACTCGGATCCCCACCTTTGTACATTATTAGGCATGTAAATAGCAAATATTCTGTTTCATTTCAGATAGAAAATATTCAATCTAAAGTCATCCATTTGAACGGTCGCATCTTAAAGCAAACTTTCTATCACGCAATTTCGCTCTCTGCACTACTGTATAAGCGCAATTAGGACTTTGAGGCGAAGTGACTGCGTTTTCTTTTCCCATCAGAAGAATCGGATGCTACTTTAATGTCAACTTGTGCTGTTATTTTCTCATGAGATCTGATCCTCCGAACTACTATGAAACAGGTGAGCAGTCGCGGTCTGACCAAGCGAAAGGCAAAAGAAAAGCTCCCAGAACGTCACATCAGCAGATCAGCGAAGATCCAAGCCAAAAGGGACGTGAGATACTGCCTGCCTCATTGTGCGTTTTGTACAAGGATACAAGGTGCTCTTCCTCAACTCACTCACTCATCAGCCAAGGGCCAAGAACAGGCTAGAATCATCTCAAAGCAAACAAATCTACCTAAAGTTCCATCCATGGTTGCTGAAGCGTGGATGGTTCACTGCTCGCTGCAGAAGCTATTACAGAAGAGCTACTTCTCCATGCAGGGTTGCGGCACGTCATTGGACCGCAGCACCATTGGACCATCTGTGCAGGAGCTCGCCCAGGCACAGGATGGCATACACCAGCAGGATGACCTTGAAGAGGAAAGGGAAGTAGTTCGAGAGCCCGGCGCTCGACGAATGCAGAACCTGAAATGACACAAAACAAACAAAGACAATGAGTTCTGGAGCATCAGATGGTTAGATGTTGCGGTATAAATTAATGGTGGTGGGAGCGATGATGACGTGCCATGGCGATTCCGGTGAGGTGTGCTCGCCGTCCCGTCGACGACGTGCCATCGACAACAACGGCGTGGTCTGCAGGCAGCACCCTCTTGCTCATCACAGTATCGCACGGCGAGGGGTCCTCCTTGGGTTTGGCGCTCGAGCAGCTCCTCAGGCGCGGCACATCCTTGGTCTGAAGAGGCTTCACGATGTAATCTTCAGCACCAGCATTCAGGCATCTGCTCCCAGCAAAAGGTTAAACCGGTTACTATCAGGTATCAGCTGCCGGATTCTATAGTACGATCAGAAGATTAGAAACACACAACGAATGCGCAAGTAAAAGCGAGATCTCTCCATCAGAGTACTACCACTTGTTCAAACAATAATTCGCTGTGACGATCAAGAAGCGCACATAATTGTGAAGAAAAGTACAGGCAGCATAATGAGCTGACTGTCAGAGTATTACTGAAGCAAAGCACTGTGGTCGCGAATCCATGGTTTTAACCGGCTTTAACCCCATGATGTATGTGCTACTGCCTACTGTGCCCCCGCCTTTTTATGGCCCCATATAGCTGCATCAGGTTTGCACAAAAATGGGTGCTCAAGAGAAGAAAATGGGTAAGGAAAATTGCAAGGCTCACCTGCTGATCCTCTGGGGCTCATTCTCCGACGACATGACGATCACCGGGATCGGCTTCAGGGGACTCATCGCCTGAAAACATCCACAGAAATCACGGGATTGCAAATGAGACTATCTGCCAGATTAGTCAGAACAAAAATGTGAAAAAATATATATATGCAGCGACGACATGGTACCTTGATGGCTTTGAGGAGGTCGTAGCCGGTCATCTCGGGCATGCAGTAGTCAGTGAGCACCATGTCGATGGCCTGCTCCTGCAAAACAAAACCACCACAGGTTAAACTAATTAACTTACCCTAATTAATCCAAGGAACAGCTTTTTCCAAACCATGCTTTTTTTTTTATTACAGGTTTCTTTCATGTCATCTAGCTACCAGACAGCCTCTGCGGGCCGCTGTAAGATGACGAGTTTTAATCACTTTCTTCCCATGAAAAAGTGGCGGCCTTTCCCGTGCTCCTCCCAAGAACACAAAACCCTCACGCGCGCGCGCATGCGCGAGCCCCTCGCCGTACGTACGGTACGGCGGCCGGCCGGCCGACCTTGGTGCCAATGGCGAAAGGCAAAAAAAAAGGAAGAGAAAAAAAGAAAAGCAAAGTCTTGCTTTGCAGTTGATGATTGCTGTGTGCTGAATGCGAGGAGATCTGTCATCGACAGGGGGTGTGAAGAAATTCTTACCTTGCCGTCCTTGAGCCCGAGGAACTCCATGGCCTTCTTCGCGCTGTCGACGGCGATAACTGCACGAAAATAAGATGCTGTTCAGATTCATTGATTATTTCATGGTGACGACGGGAGTCACATAAACACAGCGACAATGCATGAGACGGCAGGACGAACAACATGTGACACTTTGCAGAAGAAGAAGAAGAAGAAAGCAAGGCACTAGCGGCTTTTCTTTTCTGTTTCTACGAACTGCTCGAAATGGGACGAACGGAACGAACAGAGCAAAAGCACGCGGGAGGCCAACGAGATAGCGCCGTCCCAGAATTGCAAGATAAACAGATTGAACTGCAGCTATGAAAGAAAGGAATGAAGGGGGCCGGAGCTGACCGTGGAAGGAGCCGGCGAAGGTGTTGCTGCCGAGCACGAGCTGCACCACCTTCCTGTCCACCGGTGAGTCGTCCACCAGCAGCACCCTCATCACCCCTTCCTCCACGCCTCCTCCTCCTTCCATCTCTCTTATCAAATCAAACAAAGAACTCCAGCAGCAGCTAGCCGATACGATGCTCTCCTCCTCCCACTAGTGGTAAGATACTAGAATTGTTACTGCAAGTTGTTGCAGCGTAGTGAGGTCACCGATAATGGCTTTTTAAGCAGCCGGGAAGAAGGAGGAGGTGGTGGTGGGAGGGCAAGCATTTGATGACCTGCAGCCGAGTGATGAAGGCTCCTCCTCCTCTTCTTCAGGGCAGGGGAGGGGAGAGAGGGGGTGGGCCCAACTGGGTGCGGGCCCCGCCGGCGGTGGCCAGCTCCAGCAGCTCGTGGGGCACGGCAGAGAATGCTTTCCCCTCTCCTCTAGATTTTGCTGTCGGGGAATCTCTCCACCTCCCCTTTTCCCAGTTTTTTCCCCCTTTTTCTTCCTCCTCCCCTGGGCCTGGGCTCTTCACACACCAGGATTGATTTGCTGGTACGACGGCGATCGGCCGGCCCCGTCGTGGCCGGAGGATTATCGGATATCATTATCGTCGGCGTTTCTCTTGTAATTTATGCGCGCCGGTGGTGCGCCGGGATTAAGAAACCATTTGACTCGCACGGGATTCCGATCGGGTTTTGATCCGGTGACACGACGGCGTTTTCGGTTGCGGACTATAGAAAAGTCAGCACGTGGATCCGGCGCGGGATACGGTTTTAACAACTTGCGGGATGTTTATTCGCATGTCTGTGCCAACTAAATCATACCTCTCCCGGATGCGTATCTTGGGGATTATATATTTTGCGCTCGAGTACGTGTTGGAGATATGATATCGTATTAAATTTCAAAGTGGGAGACTGGTAGTATGCATATGCCTCGAGGGATTAGACATTCTTTGCGTTATCGAAGTAGATGGCAAGTGGAGTAGTAGACTAGATGTACTCATATTTTTATGTTCAGGTTGGATACAATTACCAGTGTACTAGTCAGTGGCGAAGCTAGAAGATAAAGCCATTGGATTCAACTCCATCTTTTAGGTGTAATACTTCACTAAATTAACACCGGCAAATACAAAATTTGTGAAGGATTTCGAGAATCTATTGGGATCATCTGAACCCAATGCTTGTACACCAACTCCGCCACTGGTACTAGTAGCAAATATGCACAGCTCAACTCTTCAACTTGTATTTGTATTAAAAAAAATAAACAAGTAAAATGGTTTCAGCCAATGAATAAGCACCTACGAAAATTTATTTAAAAAAACGTATGTATCGCCCAAGTGATTTACGTGTTAAGATGACACAAGTTAGTAAAAAATCCTCCACGGAGTAAATAGTAGTACTCACTTCGTACGAGAAAAAAGGAGACCTCATAACGTCGATGGCCTGCTCCTCCGCCGCCGGATGACATCTGCAGCTTCATCGTCGTCGCCGGCAAAGATTCGACGGGTCCTCGCCTCCTCTAGGTGCCGTCTGGCACTAGAAGGGGTGGGGACCTCGGACCTGCGCACGGTGCTTTTCGAAGGTCCCTAATGGTAGAGTTTGGTTTTGGTCATCATCTTCTTCGTTAATGGAGATGGTATCGTCTGCAATAAGTGATCTTCCACGCTTCGTTCGACGGCGAGATATCCTTCCCGACGTCAATGGTGGCTTTGGAAGATTAAGTCGGTCTAGGTATGGTTCTTCAGATCTTGCTTCGTCAGATCAATCTTGGATTGTTTCTCATGATTGCCGTGAGGAGGTTTGTCCTCGCAATATCTATCCCAGCTACTACGTCTTCGGCAATGGTGATTCGTTCTCTCGGCTCCCAACGACGTCGACAAAGTGGTTTGGTTATTTGTCCCTGGAATATCAGTGGTGGTGCTCTTGCCGATGTTGCTTGATTAATTTAATGGCTGCGTGCGTGCACAAAGTCTTGGCATTGCGGCTCAAACTTAAAAAGGGAGAACCTTCGGTGGTATTCACAGGTCTGTGGTTTGGTGGTGTTGGCATTGTTCTACGATTGCCTTCAGAAAAGTACAAGATTGTGTTATGGATGAAGAAAGAGCTCGAATATCTCATAGATTTGCTAGTCTCTTTTAGTTTTGTTTTTGTAATCGTGTACTCTTTGCTGGTTTAATATACGTGGAAAATTTTAAAAAAAAAGTACTCACTTCGTCTCAGTTTAAAGGACACACACGTAGTTTAAGAAAATAATTGACCACTAATTTTGATCAACAAAATATGAGATATACGTGATAACAGCTATACCATTGGATACATATAAAAAAAATTAATTATACAATTCTATGATATAAGTTTTTGATCAAATTAATGGTTAAATTTTTTCTTAAACTAAATGCGTGACTTTTAAACCGAAACGGAGGTCGATACAGTTGACAGTTGAGTCATTAAGTTGTAAACTTGGGTCAACGTCGGTATAAATTAACCACGCTGAAACGCAACCAAAAAATTACTACTGCACAGTTGATACAGTTGACAGTTGAGTCATTAAGTTGTAAACTTGGAGTATACAAAACACCTTCTCGAATTTACTATTGCACGGACTGTTTCGAAATTGGAACGGTGCACCTTTTTTTACGGCAAGGGAAATAGGGAATGGTGCACTTCATATTGTACGTTAAACGAGGCCTGTCACATTCCTGTCACGGATTATATGGAAAAAGTGTGATTATACGTACGGATACTAGTACAGTGCTAGCAGCTGTTCGCAACTGTACCCGAGAGAAGTGTAACACTGTAGGTACAAAAAAGAAAAATAGCCAATGTTTTTAGTAAGCAAAAAGGAACACTAGAGGAAAAACAAACGGATTTGCTAATTCTCAGGCGCCTGATTTTTTCTTATGTCTCTTATAAAATGTGCATCAGTTCCACTTTTCTGTGAGAATGCAGTTGCACTTTTTCTGAGGTGATTTAGACTTAGGAAATTCTCAGGCGCCTGATTTTTTTTTATGTCTCAGTCACCCAAAAAAAATGTGCACGAGTTGCACTTTTTTGGGAGAAATGTGCAATTACACTTTTCTGACAGAAATGTGCAACTCGTTCGAGTTACACTTTTTTTTTAAACTGCAGTTGCACTTTTCTAGATGATTTAAACTTAAGAAATTCTCAGTCAACTGAGACATAGGCAAACCCAAAAACAAAACTCATGCACATTTTTGTAGCCCTCTATTATTGACAAAAACCAATTTGGCCTTCAACATCAATATCGCACATTATTTTCTTACCTCGCTCACTTGTCAACATTGTCTAAACCTTCGTGTCAATAAAATATGTTCGGAGAAGAACGTAGCATCAATTTCTCATACACATGGCAACCTAAATACATAATCATCACAAAAATAATAGGTAAACACAAGAAAAAAATGAAAATAAAAATTAGAAAAAGAAGAAAATATGATTAAAAGGTTATTGAAGATTTTGTTAATTAAAAAAGCATGATGCCCTATTCATATATATCCTGGAATAGAATTTCTATAGTACTCCCTCCATTTTTTGATGTAAGACGTTTTATGAAGCTAATTTAGCTTCCTAAAACGTCTAATATTAATGGACAGAGATAGTAAAACTGCAAGTTTTCCTTTTCTAAGTTTTTTTTCAAATCTCAGATTTTCGGCAAACATCTTCGTAATATTCATATTTTTATATGGTTCTCATTCTCCTAAAAATATTTATCAATAAATTTTCTCTAAACTATCAGATTTTGTTTGATTTTCATGGTTTTCTTTGGGGGTTAGCTATATTTACATAGAAATGTTTAATATTTCAAAAAAATCTAGGTTTTCAAATTTGTATGAATAGGAAGTCATATGTTTGATGAGAGTAACCTCACAGAGTCACAGGACGGGTGCAACTTTGGTGAAGGCTCAACTGTGGTTTCTTCCCCGGCTAGGGCATGAACCGGTGGACGCAAATTTTGCCACCTTGGTCAAATTTCGTATACGAGTAAATTGATCTTTGTGTTCCTTATACCTCCTTCTAAATATAACGTTATAGGGTTTCTCCCTGTTGTACTGGTATTCATACCTTATAGTAGGGGTGGGTCTACCATCCCTCCATCTTGGGCAGCCGCCCAGGCTTGCCAGAGCGCGAAGCATTGGCTTATGTGAACAATGATGGCATCCAAAAAAATGTATTAAACATATTTATCCACACTTTCAAAACTTTCTAGTTCCACAGCAGCCTCATAGGACGCGTGTCCCTTTGGGAGTACTCTATAATGGCAACAGACGGTTTACGTCCCTATTTAGATGGTGCGAGTGCCGGATCTAGGATACTAAGGGTGTGTTCGGTTTTAAGATTGGGTAGAGCGGAATGGAACGGTTCCATACTCGTGTTCGGTTCGGACAAAAGAATTGGAATGGAACGGTTCTATGCTCTGTTCGGTTCCAGAATTGAAGAGGGGAATGGAACGGAAGGATTGCAAAATCAGAGACAAACGAGGCCAAAATCGGAGGTCAAATAGATCAAATTGGACTGGAAGGATCTAACGAGAGGAAATCCCGCTGCCGCCGTGTCTGATTTCCGCCGCCGCCGCTCGATTCCTGGCCTCCGTGGGCCCGTCCATGGCCGTCGGGCCGCTGGCGCTTGATTCCTGGCCTCCGCCGGGCGCGTCCATGGCCGCCGCCGCTCGATTCCTGGCCCGACCGAGGCCGCCTCGGGCTGGCTGGCTGCCGCCGCGCCTCGGGCCGGTCGAGGGGAGAGAGGAGAGGTCGAGGGGAGAGAGGTCCGGCCGCCTCCGCGCCGTGCTCGTCCACCGTTGACCTCGTTCCGGTCGAGGGGAGAGAGATTAGCGGGGGAGAAGGGATTAGCCCACGCGTGAGAGAGCGCGTTCCACCTCGTCCGGCCGAATCGGCCGGACGGGTGCGTTCCGCACCTACAGCGAATATTCGCTTCCGAGGAACGCGTCGGTTCCGTTCCATCCCAGAAACGAACGCAGGAATCGTCCTAAGGAACGACTCGATTCCATTCCGTTCCATGTGGTTCTGAAACCGAACAGACCCAAAGTTAGTATAAAATGAGGGACACTTTTTGTGGATCGAAGGGATTAGCATTTTTTTAATCATGAATACACATAGGATTAGTCCAGATAATAATAGCAATGAAAATTTGTGTATTTTGTTGATACGCTCCCGGGTTGCGTATACATTTTCGACATCTAATTTTGACCATTAGTTTGACTAGCGAAAAATGTAGTATATATCACAAAAGTTGTATAATTAAATTCATATTCAAATAAAAATTAATTATAGTATTTTTTAAAACAAATATCACCTACTGTATTTGTCAAATTGACGGTTTAAGTTAAAAGACGGAAAACGAATTGGGCGACCATCCAGCATTGTCTTGTAATCCTTCTGAAACTCTTGTTTAGTGGGCTGGGATTGCTTACCACCCTTGCCGCGGAGCAGAACGGGGCGGGGCAGTGGTAGGCGAGAGGTGGAAATACAATACCGGTAGGTTTGAGCGTTGGCGTGGCACAGGGGCATACCCTCCTGGACCTAGAAGTGGAAGGACTACTAGGACGAGCCTAGACTGGTTGGACCAGACTCATACCAGCAGAGTAGTCTACTCCTACAGGTCATCAGAAGCAGATTTCCGACATGACTAGGCAGGCAGACATCCCTCTCCGTGGATGTACGCACCGAATCACGAGCCCAGATCATCTGAAACCGCGATGCGACCGCTCACGGAAGAGGAGGCACCAACACGAACACGCATGAAGATCTCTCGCCAGTCGCCACCACCACCAGTTGGTCTACGATCGACTGGCATGGCATCCAATCCATAAATACATTTGTTAATGCCGTTCTCGTACCAGCAAGATCGCCTCAAACACGCAATCAAACCAGGGCAACCAGCGCGAACGCACGATCGCGCATGAATGACAGTCCGATCTGATCGATATCCGAATCCGAATATCCGATCCTCTCGTGGCAAGCATCGTATCCGGCGGACGCAGCTAGCGGGGATTTAATTAATCCAGCGACTCTCGCATCAAATTGGCTGGCTGTCTGGATTCAGGAAATTCAATGCGGGATACATACAGGTTTGCGGTGGTGCGCCTGTGGCCGACGCCGGCGAGGAGCGGCAGAGTTTGCGGTGGTGGGGAGCTCGCAGGGAGTCTTGGCGACATGCGCATGTCCGCTTGCGGGCGGCGGGAATATCGCAGAGGCCCAAAGGTTTGGCAAGACGTGCAGCGATGCTGGCTGCTGCTAGCGCAGGGCAGGACCGTGCGAGTGCGTAGCGCTGCACAGACCAAATCTGCTTCTGGTTCATGGCTGCCTTGAATGGAGATCGATCGGCCCGCAGAGGTGCGGTGGCTGGCTGCCCATTCATTTTCGACGCAGACATTCTTAACTGTCGTGCGTGGGGAACCGGGAATGGAGATTTGAGTATCGCCACTTCCGCCGATCTCTCCCTCCCCGGTGGATAAGCCGTGGGCCACGGAAAGCATTGAAGTTTGAAGCATATCTTCTTCTGGCAATCTGATCTCTCTGAGACATAACTATAAGTAGTGTAGTAGGTCCTGCGAGTATCTCAGCCAAAATTCAATAATAGCAGCTCCACTGGAAACACAAAATCTTAACCTCTTCGGGAGCCGTCGTCATAGATCTAGTTTGGGCGCGGTTATTGTCGTCGGATCTGCGGGATGAAAAGCAGAGGAGAAGAAGAAGGCACAAAGTAGCGAACAAACCTTGGGCACCGATTTCTAGCTCCGGAATTCCGGTGATCTCTTTATTTTTAATAAATCGAAAATCATATATTTATGAGTTTCAAAAATATCTAAAAGAATCCTAGATGTACCCAATGATGAATTCTACAAACATGTTAAATCTCACCTCAAAATACTTTTATGTTCAGGGTTACACAAAAATGAAAAGAAAAAGTATGGACCTAAGTGAACATGGCATCTTCTCAAAACTCCAAAATTTTAACTGATTTCGTCATTTCTTTTGTAGCCTCGGATTATAAGAATCTAGCGTTGCGATTTTTCATGTTGTTAGGATAAATCTCATTTGACTGTATCAAATATTTTTTAGGTTATTAAAACTTGTAAATATGATTTTTGGTTTTTTTAAGTAAAGGATCACTGGATTTCTGGAGCTAGTTGTATTGTGGGCAGAAAATAATAATGATCAGCTCCAAAAGTACCATGTTGGGCCCACCCCACTATGCAATGTGTGTGTGTGGGGGGGGGGGGGGGGGTGATACGTCTCCGACGTATCTATAATTTCTTATGATCCATACTTGTTTTCATACCATTTGCTACATATTTTGTTTATATCTTATACCATTTTTATGCATTTTTGGAACTAACATATTAACAAGATGCCCAGTGCCAGTTCCTATTTTCTGCTGTTTTTTCCGTTTCAGAAAAGTACTTAAGAAAATATTCTCGGAATCGGACGGGACAAAAACCATGGATCTTATAATTTCGTCACGCACACGGAAAAACAACTTAGTTTCGCTCCTCCCTTTTTGGTGTCTTGACGCCAAAGGGGGAGAAGTGTTAGCATAGTCTTTAGCTTGCGGGATTTGCATGGTTGGGACACGACATTTGCCATTTTCAGATTTGTCTTTCTTATATCGTGTCCCAAAGTTGAACCTTTTAGTTGTATTGCACTTTAAACTCTTTGCATGATGTGAGCGTGCAATCGTTTGTGGAACCTATTATCATTTGCTAGCTATCTATCTTGCTATATATGTTCCTAGCTATCTATCTTGTCTATCATATGGCATCTATTTGTTTGATGTGTGAAAGGTTTCCAAAAGATAGGGGAGCTCCTTTAGGGGGAGCCCGTTTACCTTTTGGAAACCAACTCTGCAAATTAGTTGTATTGTCGTCAACACCAAAAAGGGGGAGATTGAAAGAACATGTGCCACCCCATTGATTTTGATGTTGACAACAATACAATTAAGTGCTCTAATGTTGAATCTCAGTTGTGCAGGAATTTCAAAAGAGTCGTCGTGAAAAGATGTGCAAAGAGGTATTTTCAGTGTTCACCGGAAGTACCGGTAAAGTCACCGGTACTACCGCTGGAAACTTCCGGCGGCACTTCCGGTGGCATTTCCGCTTATGAAAATTCGCTTCTGTAATGCCCGGAAGTACCGGCGCGCTCAGCGGTACTACCGCTGGCTACTTCCGGAGCCCACTTCCGGAACCAGCGCCGCTGCGCTTCTGGTATTTTCCGGAAGTAGCACCGGAAGTGAGCCCGGTACTTCCGCCAAATCGGAAGTATCGGCCCTCCCGGCGGTACTTCCGCCCCTGCGGGATCTGGACGACGCCTGAGAAGACCGTTGACTGAAGGACCGGAAGTACCGGCCCTCCTGGCGGTACTTTCGGCGATGCGGGATGAAGTTGGCCTAGCAACGGCCAGAAGATGCCTTCCAACGGCCAGTTTTTGTGAAGGAGTATAAAAGCTCCTTCACCTAACTTGGAAAAGTTAGTTTGTTCATTTCTCTCACCTCCATTAATGCCCTAGCAAGATCAAGCTCAAATTTCATAGATCTCTCAATCCCTCCACCCAAACTCGCTGATTCTTGGAGGATTGAAGGAGAAGGCCCCGATCTACATCTTCACCGAGCAGTTTTCTTTTCCCCCTCATTCTCTTGAGGGATCTTGTTTCTAGAGTTAGCTTTGTGTTACCCTAGTTTCTTGTGCTCACTTGTTGTTGTATTAGTGACAGTGTTGTTGATTTGGGAGCCCCCAATTCAGTTGTGGGTGTGTGCCCCAAGAACCGTGTAAGGGCTCCGGATTCCGCCTTGAAGGACTCCGAATAGTGGAAGGTGAACCAAGCCTTTGAGGCGAAGTTCATCGGAGAATACGGTGAGGCCTTCGTGGTGTTGAGTAGGCCTATGTGGCGAACTCACACCACTCCAACGAGACGTGCTCCCTTAACAAGGAGGAACTCGGGAATACACCCTTGTCTCCGCGTGCTTCCCCTTTCGGTTACCTCTTCCCCTTTGTAGACTTTACTTGTATCGTTAATTGCCTAGTTGTTTAGCTTGCTTCTCATATAGGTAAATTCACCGTAGTTGCATTTCTAGATAATTTACCTTTGTGTTAAGCCTTAAATTGAAAAAGATTAAAAATTGGTGTAGCACCTATTCACCCCCCCCCCCCCTTCTAGGTGCACATACGATCCTTTCAATTGGTATAAGAGCCTCGGCTCTTAAGTTAGGCTTTACCGCCTAAGAGAGTATGGGTGACGGTGATGAGGTGACGGGTGGTAGCACCCCTCCGGTGTCCATGGATGATCTCAAGAAATTGGAAACAAGCTTGAAATCAACTATGGACACTCAAATGGAGGAGTTGCGTGCCATGATGAGGCAACTCTTAAATGGCAATAAGCCACCCGCCACACCATCCCTAGAGGCTAATGCTTCCGCCGCGCATAGTGGGGAGGGCGAACAACTCACTAATGAATCCCCTCCTAAAATTGATGATGGGAAGAAGGAGTACCATGGTGTTCCATTTACGTACTCCGTCGACCCACCTATCCCGCACTATCATATAAACAATAGGGGTGATCCACCTAAGTTTAATCCATCTTGTTTTACTAATTGGCAATTTATGATGAAATCTCATATCAAGAGCGCTTCGAGCGAGCTATGGAGGATCATTCAAGTTGGGTTCAAGGCCGTTGATCCGAACAACATGACAAGAAGAGAAGTTGTGGATGGTCAACTCAATGACTTGGCTCTCAACATAATTCACACCGCCGTGGGAGAAAAGCACATGTCTCTCATTAAGATGGCCACCACCGCCAAAGAAGCTTGGGATATTCTCACTCAAGAGTTTGTTGGTAATGAGAATGCAAAGGAATAGATTTGAAGCTTTGAGCAACCAAGCCGAGGGTTTTTTCATGGTAGAGGGTGAAGATCATGAAGAAATGTATCGAAGACTCAAGACCCTTGCTACTCAATTTCGAGCCCTTGGTGCAACCTATGTGGATGATGCTTGGATCAAGAGGAAGTATGTGAGCGCCCTTTGGCCGTTTGAATCCACCGACTTGAAGAGCCTCCAAGGAAGACACAATTACCACCTCATGACATCTAATGAGGTCATGCAAGAGATGGCGGCATACAAGGTGGCCGCCAAGAATGCCGAAGATGCTAGAGCCCGAGCCATTGGAATGCATAGAGGAACCTCACTTGCTTTGAAGGCCAAAGTTGTGGAGCAAGAAGACGATGATGAAGATCAAGAAGATGTGTCACATTGGGATCCCAAAGAGCTTCAAGATACCCTCAAGGACTATGCGGCTCTCACATCCAAGGTCTTTTGGAAGAGTCCATCCAAGGCAAGGGATTTCGTCAACAAGGCAAGTAGAAGGAAGGAGGGTAGCCAAAGAGTTCGTTCTTGCTACAATTGCCAAGATAAATATCACTTTGTGGCCGAGTGTCTGTTCGAGAACCGAGAACTTTATGGAGGAAAGCTTGTTAGGAAGGACAAATCAAAGGACACACATAAGAAACCTTTCTTTAAGAAGAATGCCATCAACAAGAAGCCTCCGAGAATTGTGTTGCTTGCTCAAGAAGAATATTCATCCGGAGAAGAAGAAGAAGAACCCACAAATGAAGTTGCCGCTATTGCTATTGCCTCCTCATCATCTCCTTCCCTATTTGAATCCCCCAATGAGAATGTCTCTACCTCCTCCACAAGATGCTTCATAGATAAGACCACCGAGGTAACATCACCCTCATCTCCTAAGGCAATGAGTAATATGGATGATGCTACTAGTCTTAAAATCAAAGAGGAAATAGTTGCTTTTGATCATTTTATCACTAACATGCAAGGTGAAACAAAGAAGCATGTTGAGACTCTTATGAGTCAATATGGTGAGGCTCAAGAAATGCTTGAGATAAAGGGTAAGATTGAAAGAGAGGATGCTATGGAAATTGCATCCTTAAAAGACAATCTTGAAGAAGAGCATGAGCTTAGAGTTTCTCTAGAGCAACAACTAGAATCTATAGAAGAATCAAATGATGTAATTGTTGCTAAACTCATTAAAGAACGTGACCATGCAATTGCTAAATACAAAGCATGTAAGAAGGAAAAGGTCGAGCTTGGTGTTGGTCATTCTAGACTAACCGAGGAGCTAGAGAAGCTCTCCAAGGCCTACAAAGCATTGGAGAGTGAACACTCTACCCTCACCAAGTCGTATGAACAACTTCAAGCTCAACCGCCTAAAAATGATATGCCTAGTTCCTCTACTCCTATTACTTGTGATCATACAAATATCATTGAGGAAAATGCTAGGTTGAAGATCAATCTTGCTAAGGCCATCTCCCTAGGTAAGAAACCGTTTGTCACTTCACAAAAAGGGAGAGTTGGTCTTGGTTCGTGGAGGAAGAAAAGGAGAAAGAGAGCATCACTGAAGGATGCTAGAGCTCCTCAAACTAAGAAGGCCAATGTTACTAGTGCTCCTCAAGCAAAGAGGATCCCTCAAGCAAAGAAGAAGGTCAACATTGCTAGTGGTGGTGCCACAAGGGGCAAAACCATGAGTGATGACTTTGCGGTAAAGACTAACCCTTACTACATTATATTTGTTGATTATTATGGGGATGTTTATGCTAAGTTTGTTGGTCCTAGAAATGTACCCATTGCTCGTTCTATTTGGGTTCCTAAGACCCTTGTTGCTAACAAAAGAGGACCCATTGAAAAATGGGGACCTAAATCCAAGCAATGATTTCTTGTAGGACTATGCTTCCGGTGGGTCAAAATGGGTGCTTGATAGTGGATGCACAAAACATATGACCGGAAGCAAGGAGTTGATGACGGAGTTGAGACCAAGTCTAAATCAAGCAATCGTCACTTATGGAGATCGATCAAAATCCGAGGTATTGGGCTTTGCAAGGTGGTAGTCGCTAAGGATATCACCTTAGCGAATGTCATGCTTGTCAAAGACCTTGGTTTTAATTTACTTTCCGTTCATGCACTTAATAAGATGGGTTACGCCTGTCTTCTTTGATATTGATGTTGTGGTAATCTTGTGGAGCAAGACTCTAAAGGTCGCTTTCGTTGGGTACGTCGAGGATGATTTGTTTGTGGTTGACTTCTCGAGGGAAACCACTTCAAATTCGATGTGCCTATTCGAAAAGGCCGACAAGGGTTGGTTGTGGCATCGCCGCCTAGCCCATGTCAATATGAGAACTTTGCAAAGTCTTCACAAGGGAGGCCACATTCTCGGACTAGAAGAAGATGTCTGTTTTGCCAAAGATCGTGTTTGTAGGACTTGTGTTGAAGGAAAGATGCATGATTCTCCCCATCCGTCCAAGACTATTATTTCTTCCAAGAGGATCTTTTTGGTGCCGTGCCCGAAGCTAGTCTTGGTGGGAAGAAGTATTGCTTGGTGATAGTTGATGACTATTCAAGATTCACTTGGGTTTATTTCTTCAAGTCGAAGAGTGAGACGCAACAAACCTTCATCGACTTCTCCATTGAAATGCAACGTCAAAACAATGTTCCCATATTGGCAATTAGAAGTGATAATGGCTCCGAGTTCAAGAACTACACCCTCAATGAGTTTCTTAGTGAAGAGGGCATTAGTCATCAATATTCCGCAACTTATACCCCTCAACAAAATGGTGTAGACGAGAGGAAGAACCGGACTCTTATGGATATAGCAAGGTCCATGTTAGCGGAGTTTAAGACTCCAGTTGACTTTTTGGGCGGAGGCTATTTCCACGGCTTGTCACTCCTCCAACCGGCTCTACTTCCGCAAAGGGTTGAACAAGACCCCTTATGAGATCCTCACCGGCAACAAACCTAACATCTCCTACTTCCGTGTCTTCGGTTGTAAGTGTTTCTATTTGATTAAAGGTTGTCGCCTAACTAAATTCGAATCTAAATCACTAGAGGGTATATTTGTTGGTTACGGTGCCGAATCCCACACTTATAGAATCTATGATAAAGCCACACGGCGTATCATAGAATCTTGTAGTGTGGTGTTCGAGAAAAATAACGGCTCCCAAGTAGCGCAATTTCATGTTTCCGATGTAGATGATGTAATTCCTCAAGATGCCATAAGAAGAATGGGTGTGGGATTTTTCCGCCCCATTGAGGAACCCCTTGTGGTGGATCGAGAAGGACAATGCTCTACTCAAGTGGAGCCTTCATCTACTCAAGAAAATCTAGCCAATGAAGATCCTAGTGCACCAACGCAAGAACAAGTTGAAGAGCCTCAACCTCGTGATCAAGTTGCTATGCAAGAGCCCAACTCTCCTATCCGTGATGCTAGCCATGATCAAGACCTTGCTCAATCATCCTCTTCATCAAATGTTGAAGCCGCTCCTAGTGATGATCAAGGTCAACCTACCGGTCAAGGCGGGGACTCGAATGATCAAGATGATCAAGTGATACCTCCAAGATGCAATGAGGATATCGAAGCCCGTCGTCGAGCTAGAGTTGCAAGAACCATGGAACTTCATGAACATACTCTTGAGAAGGTTATTGGTGATTTGAGAGACAAAGTGTCCACCCGGAGGCAATTGGCAAACTTTAGTGATCATCAAGCTCATATTGTCATGGTGGAACCGAAGAAAGTGTCCGAAGCTCTTGAAGATCCGGATTGGTTGCTAGCTATGCATGAAGAACTCAACAATTTCGAGCGCAATAAAGTTTGGAAGCTAGTTGAGAAGCCAAAGGAGTGCCGCAATGTTATCGGCACAAAGTGGATTTTCAAGAACAAGCAAGATGAGCATGCCATGGTTGTGAGGAACAAGGCTAGATTGGTGGCTCAAGGGTACTATCAAGTTGAAGGCATTGATTTTGGAGAGACCTATGCTCCCGTGGCTCGCCTTGTGTCCATCTGTATCCTTCTTGCTTATGCATCCCTTTATAGATTTAAATTGCATCAAATGGATGTTAAAAGTGTCTTTCTTAATGGTCCCTTAAAGGAGTTGGTGTTCGTTAAGCAACCCCCGGGGTTCGAGGACCCCAACTTCCCTAACCATGTCTATAAGCTTGATAAGGCGCTCTATGGACTTAAACAAGCACCACGTGCGTGGTATGAGCACCTTAGAGAGTTATTGTTAGACCGTGGATTTGAAGTTGGGCAAATCGATCCTACTCTTTTTACTAAGAGGGTTGAAGGGGAGATTTTCGTGTGCCAACTATATGTTGATGATATTATATTTGGCTCGTCTAACAAAGCTTTTAATGATGAATTTTCAAAGCTTATGACCGATAGGTTTGAGATGTCTATGATGGGCGAGTTGAAGTTCTTCTTGGTTTTGAGATCAAGCAATTGAGAGGAGGGACTTTCATTAGCCAAGCAAAGTACATTCAAGACATGCTCAAGCAGTTTAATATGGCCGATGCTAAGGAGAAGAAGACACCTATGGATACCAAATGCCATCTACAACTTAACCCAAAGGGTATAGATGTGGATCAAAAGCTCTACCGCTCCATGATAGTTTCGTTGCTTTACCTTTATGCATCTAGACCCGATATTGTGTTCAGTGTAGGTGTGTGTGCAAGGTATCAAGCGGCTCCTAAAGAAAGCCACATGTTGGCGGTCAAAAAAATCCTACGATATTTGGTTCATACCCCAAGGTTTGGTTTGTGGTACCCAAGGGATTCTTCTTTCACTCTTCGTGGGTTCACGGATTCGGATTGGGCCGGTGACCAAGATGATAGGAAATCAACTTCCGGGGCTTGCCAATTTCTTGGTAGGTCCTTGGTGAGTTGGTCTTCTAAGAAGCAAAATTGTATTTATCTCTCCACCGCCGAAGCCGAGTATGTGGCCGCCGCTAGTGCTTGCACTCAATTGTTATGGATGAGGCAAACTTTAAAGGAATACGGTGTCAATTGTGACAAAGTGCCTCTTTTGTGTGACAATGAGAGTGCTATCAAGATCGCCTACAACCCGGTGCAACACTCAAGGACCAAGCATATTGAGATTCGTCATCATTTCATTCGAGATCATGTTGCCCGTGGAGACATTGAGCTAGCATATGTGCCAACCAAGGACCAACTTGCCGACATTTTCACGAAGCCACTTGATGAAGCAAGATTCACTTATTTGAGGAATGAGCTAAATATCATGGATTCAAGGAGTTTGGCTTGACCATCTTGCATACACACCTATAGTTTCAACTTCTATCTTGGTTTAGGTGTAGGCATGAATTTAGGGGGAGTGTTGTCCTAACTATTGGGCTCTCCCTCCCCCCATGATGCCTATATTAATGATTTCATTTGTCTACTCTATATTCAATTTCATGAATTGTGAGCTTAAATGATGAGTTTTGAGTGAGAACCCAAGATACATCTTCGCGGTGTCTCACTCTTCTTACTCATATATGGTGGCCTAGGCCACCGACCTCCTCGGTGAGGAGTTGCCTTTTATTTGGTGTTTATTTGGCTTTTCTAGACCTATATGTGTCACTATGTGTGTGCGATGGAAAAACACTCATGTTTGGCTTTTCTTTGTTGCATCTTGCAAACGTGAGTGTAGTACCATACTATGACAGCTTGATCTCTCATCCTAAGCCCCATCTCTTCCCTAAAAGCCATTCCATATCTAAAACTCTAAATTCCCTCTAAAACAAGCATCTAGTTCTTTCTGTCTGGAGCGGTACTACCGGTGGAGGTACCGGTACTTCCGGCATCGCGGAAATTTTAGCGGAATCTCCGTCTGGAAATCCCGCGCGGGCGGAAGTACCGGCACAGTCGCCGGTACTACCGGTGCGGCGGGATGAAGAGTTTTAAGGGACCAGGCCGGGGGGAAGGAACCCTAACTCCTTCTTCTTCCCCCCGCGCCTCAACTCCTTCTCTCTCTTCCTCCAAGCCGCCGGCCACCCCTGGGCTCCCGTGTGGCCCCTCCGGTGCCCCTCCGTCAGATCTGGTCCGAGGGAAACGTTCCCCTCGTCATCCTCCTCCATGGCATCCGGTATTTGGCCTCTCTCACGCTTATTCTAGGCATCATTAATTTGAATCTAGATGTGATGTAGGACAAGCCCTAGATGCACGATTGCTTAAGTTCAATCTCGTTTGGAGTATGTTTTGGACCGGTACTAGATGTTGTTAGTTGTCTAGAGTAGGTTTTTCATGTAAATCTTGGAGGAATCTCTAGTACCTAGTGAAACCCTAGCTTCTCACCACTCTTGGGCTCTTGTGCTTGGGTGTGTTGTGGGTTGTCACCGGGGTTTCCCTCGGTACTATTGGTGTTCTCAAGATTCACATGGCCTAACTACTCTTGATAACTACGTTGTTTTATTGTGAATTTATTGTCTCTTCTAGTTCCCTCCCTACCTTTGTGCTTACCTCTCAGGTTGTTCCTCCTCAGCTTCCGCCCGCAAGAAACAGCGCACGGTTGAAGAGGACATTGAAGAAGAGTCCGAAGTGATGCCGCAAACCAAGTCAACCCGGCAAATCAACCTTGAGAAGAAGAAAGCTGCAGCCGGCACTAGTGGGACAGCCAAAAAGACAGTTGTAAAGAAGCCCAAAGTTGTGTCCTTTGCCAAGATGCCCGACAAAGAGTATCGTGAGTACCGGGAGAAGAATCCCTATCTTATCCCTCGCCAACTCAATGTTGAGGATCCCCGGTTTTCACAAATGAGCAAGAGACCGTCTTCAATCAGATTTACACGGGCAAAGGAATGCGATTGGTTCTTCAACATCGCCTCAACATCCCTCACATGACCTCCCCCAAGTATCAAGCGTACTTTGCTGAAGCTTATAGCATGTGTGAAGAGTTTGGACTGCTCAAGATCATGTCACTGCACCAAGACTACAATGAAGAGCTGATTTCACAGTTTTATGCCACCGTCCATGTGGGGAATGAGAGCAATGCCAAGCTGCACTAGATGATCAAGGATGAACATGTGGAGTGTCGGTGGTCAGATTTCTGTGCTCTGTTGGAGTACCCTCGTGTCCAAGGCTCAAATGGATGGACCGTGCATCATGAAGGCCGAGCTAGTGGCAGGGAGGTACTCCTTCCCATCACTATGGAAGGTGGTACTCCCGGTCAGTCTGAGGATCTCCTCCCCACCTATGAGATCATGTTCCGTATCTTCAGGGAGACTCTTACACCTCGGGTGGGTAACTGGGATCAAGTGCATGGTTACTTGATTGATTTGCTTCTTCAGTGTCACTTGAGGAAGGGGTCCGGTGAAAAGCTTGATGTGATGAATGTGATCTTTGAGGAGCTGTGGTTAGCTATTATTGACAAGAGGGTTCCCATCTTTGCTCCCTACATCATGAAGCTTATTGTTGGTAAGTGGGCTTATACTCACAATCATGAGCGCCTTGACCATTCGGTGCCTGTGGTTGCCCATCTTGAGAAGAAACTCTGCAAGAAGAATCATATCCTTCCTAAGGACCGCACTATTTCCAAGGGCACGAAGGCTGCTGCTGCTCCAGTTGAGGAACCGGGATGGTTTCAGAAGGTCAAGCTCAAGATCTGTGAGTCCTTTTGTTTGATGGATAACCGTATGTATGAGGCCCATGTGCAAGAAAAGAAGAACCGCTCCCGTCAAAAACAGATTATGCGCAAGCTTGAGATTCCAGTTTCAGATGGCTCTGAGGAAGAAATCACCCCCAAGGAGACTTGGACTGCTCGTGGTCGTGTGGCTTGGTCCGATGGAGATGAGGAAGAGGAGGAGGAGCATGAGGAGTGATCCTTTTTGGGACACTTAGTTTCGCTCCTCCCTTTTTGGTGTCTTGACGCCAAAGGGGGGAGAAGTGTTAGCATAGTCTTTAGCTTGCGGGATTTGCATGGGTTGGGACACGAAATTTGCCATTTTCAGATTTGTCTTTCTTATATCGTGTCCCAAAGTTGAACCTTTTAGTTGTATTGCACTTTAAACTCTTTGCATGATGTGAGCGTGCAATCGTTTGTGGAACCTATTATCATTTGCTAGCTATCTATCTTGCTATATATGTTGCTAGCTATCTATCTTGTCTATCATATGGCATCTATTTGTTTGATGTGTGCAAGGTTTCCAAAAGATAGGGGGAGCTCCTTTAGGGGGAGCCCGTTTACCTTTTGGAAACCAACTCTGCAAATTAGTTGTATTGTCGTCAACACCAAAAAGGGGGAGATTGAAAGAACATGTGCCACCCCCATTGGTTTTGATGTTGACAACAATACAATTAAGTGCTCTAATGTTGAATCTCAGTTGTGCAGGAATTTCAAAAGAGTCGTCGTGAAAAGATGTGCAAAGAGGTATTTTCAGTGTTCACCGGAAGTACCGGTAAAGTCACCGGTACTACCGCTAGAAACTTCCGGCGGCACTTCCGGTGGCATTTCCGCTTATGAAAATTCACTTCTGGAATGCCCCGGAAGTAGCACCGGTACTTCCGCTAAACCGGAAGTACCGGCGCGCTCAGCGGTACTACCGCTGGCTACTTCCGGAGCCCACTTCCGGAACCAGTGCCGCTGCGCTTCTGGTATTTTCCGGAAGTAGCACCGGAAGTGAGCCAGGTACTTCCGCCAAACCGGAAGTACCGGCCCTCCCGGCGGTACTTCCGCCCCTGTGGGATCTGGACGACGCCTGAGAAGACCGTTGACTGAAGGACCTGAAGTACCGGCCCTCCTGGCGGTACTTCCGGCGATGCGGGATGAAGTTGGCCTAGCAACGGCCAGAAGATGCCTTCCAACGGCCAGTTTTTGTGAAGGAGTATAAAAGCTCCTTCACCTACCTTGAAAAAGTTAGCTTGTTCATTTCTCTCACCTCCATTAATGCCCTAGCAAGCTCAAGCTCAAATTTCATAGATCTCTCAATCCCTCCACCCAAACTCGCTGATTCTTGGAGGATTGAAGGAGAAGGCCCCGATCTACATCTTCACCGAGCAGTTTTCTTTTCCCCCCTCATTCTCTTGAGGGATCTTGTTTCTAGGGTTAGCTTTGTGTTACCCTAGTTTCTTGTGCTCACTTGTTGTTGTATTCGTGACAGTGTTGTTGATTTGGGAGCCCCCAATTCAGTTGTGGGTGTGTGCCCCAAGAACCGTGTAAGGGCTCCGGATTCCGCCATGAAGGACTCCGAATAGTGGAAGGTGAACCAAGCCTTTGTGGTGAAATTCATCGGAGAATAGGGTGAGGCCTTCGTGGCGTTGAGTAGGCCTTTGTGGCGAACTCACACACCTCCAACAAGACGTACTCACTTAACAAGGAGGAACTCGGGAATACACCCTTGTCTCCGCGTGCTTCCCCTTTCGGTTACCTCTTCCCCTTTGTAGACTTTACTTGTATCGTTAATTGCCTAGTGGTTTAGCTTGCTTCCCATATAGGTAAATTCACCGTAGTTGCATTTCTAGATAATTTACCTTTGTGTTAAGCCTTAAATTGAAAAAGATTAAAAATTGGTGTAGCACCTATTCACCCCCCCCCTCTAGGTGCCCATACGATCCTTTCAAGGATTAGAAAATTAGGTTAGTTTAATTAAACTAAGTCCCACTTAATAGAATTTATACGGGTATCAGGGCATGCGGGTATGGGTTATGCAATCCCATGCCCGTACCCGCTCTGCCCGATGGGCACAAGATTTCCCTATTTATATACCCATGGGTATTTTTTTAGTCCCAAACCCTTACCCTAATAGGGTTTTTGCCCGCAGGGTATGCGGGCACAGGGTACCCATTGCCATCCCTAGTAGGTCCTGCGAGTATCTCAGCCAAAATTCAATAATAGCAGCACCGATGAAGCTCCACTGGGAACACAAAATCTTAACCTCTTCGGGAGCCGTCATCATAGATCTAGTTTGGGCGCGGTTATTGTCGTCGGATCTGCGGGATGAAAAGCAGAGGAGAAGAAGAAGGCACAAAGTAGCGATCAAACGTTAGGCACCAATTTCGAGCTCCGGAGTTCCAGTGATCTCTTTATTTTAAAAAATTGAAAATCATATATTTATGAGTTTCAAAAAAACTAAAAGAATCCTAGATGTACCCAATGATAAATTCTACAAACATGTTAAATCTCACCTCAAAATACTTTTATTTTCAGGGTTACACAAAAATGAAAAGAAAAGGTATGGATCTAAGTGAACATGGCATCTTCTCAAAACTCCAAAATTTTAACTGATTTCGTCATTTCTTTTGTAGCCTCGGATTATAAGAATCTAGCCTTGCGATTTTTCATGTTGTTAGGATAAATCATTTGACTATATCAAATATTTTTTAGGTTATTAAAACTTGTAAATATGATTTTTGGTTTTTTTTAAGTAAAGGATCACTGGATTTTTAGAGCTAGTTGTATTGTGGGTAGAAAATAATAATGATCAGCTCCAAAAGTACCATGTTGGGCCCACCCCACTATGCAATGTGGGGGGGGGGGGGGGGGGGGGAGGGTGTTGTCGCCCGCCGCATACGAAGAACATCTCTGACGGTGCTCCCAATAGCTGGTCCGGACAACACTGTGGATGGACGCTATTGGGGGTGTCGGCACATGTTGGCACATGTTGCCGACATATTGGGACCGGCTACTCCTAGCTACGCTTCCAATAGAAATTTTGCAAAAATAAATGAACTTAGAAAATGATACCAGACATATTTTCATTTAAGTTAAAATATTTTACATGTTTTGAACCTAGCCCTAGATCTAGAGCATGTGCACCACGGTCGCTATCCGCGTCCGTCCTCGTCGAAGGAAGAGAGACCGCTGCTAGAGTCACCGCCGGCGTCGTCGACCGTGATGATGTTGTAGTCGGATGCCAACCATTGGCACGCGTACTTGTGGGTAAAAAAGAGAAAATTCGGTGCTAAAATAGGAATTTCACGAGACATATTTTTATTTTATTTTACATAGGCCACAAAAAATAATGTTTTTTCATTAAACTTGGCGCGCACATAGAATGTCAACTTCTACGCATAAAAAAAAAGTCAGAATTTTTTGACATTTTAAAATGTTTTCCGATGGCAGGAGCATATGGTCTCATGTGCCGAAGTGAATTTCCTAATCGAGGGGCCTACATTCTGGCACCCGGAGCATCTGCTCCCGATTTTAAATTATTTTGAAACACTTTTAAAACAAATAATAACCGGACAAAAAAAGGCCATCGCGTACATACTACACATATGTTCCATATATTTCCAAAATGTTTTCAAAATGTTTTCGAAATGTCTAAAAAATGCCACGCGAAGGTATTGACATTCGATGTGCTCAAAGTCATTTAAGGGAAACCACATTTTTGTGGGTGTGTAAAAACTGGTGCTAAAAAGGACTTTAACGAGACACCTTTGTCGTTTTTACATAGGCCAAAAAATGTCGTTTGTTCGTGAAACTTAGCATGCCCACATAGAATGTCGAGATGTACGCATCAATTTTTCTTGTTCGGATTTTTATTACATTTAAAATTGTTTTTTCGGTGGCCGGAGCATATGCTCCTATGTGCCTAAGTGAATTTCCCAATCGAAGGGGTGGCGTTTTTGCACCCGAGAGAATATGCTTCTGATTTCCAAAATGTTTTTAAATATGTTTCGAAATGTCAAAAAAATTGTACAATTCCACGCGTATGTTTGACATTCCATGTGCTCACAAAGTCGTTTAACGGAAAACTGAAATATTTTGTGTCGTGTGTAAAAAATACAAAGTTCGGTGCTAAAAAGATTTTTATAAGACATCTTTTTTTCTTTTTACATATGCCAGAAAATATATCTTTTTTCATGAAATTTGATGTGCACACATAGCATGTCGAGTTATACACACCTAATTTTTTGATAGTTTAAAATATTTTTTCCGTTGCCAGAAGCATATGCTACCATGTGCCGAAGTGAACTAGTTGAAGGGGGTGGCGTTTTGGCATTTGGAAGCGTATGCTCCTGGTTTTTAAGATATTTTCTCAGCACATTTCTAAATTTCGAAAAATTGGTCAAAAGATGCCGCCGCGTACATACTAAACATATGTTCCACGTATCTCCGCTACGAAATGTACATGATACAACATGGTCGACAACTAAACGCTCATGTTTCTGTAGAAAAAGAAAATCACATTTTCCTATATTGTAGTAAGATGAAAGGGGATATAGGAAGGAAATTCAGGTGAGTGGAGATAAGCACTTGCCGGTCCCTTCGTGTTAAAACAACTGTCCTCTCTCTGAGGATCGAAGTGCTTGCTAATGACGCATGCATCCAAAGGAGGACCTCCCTTTAAACCTTTCTGCTGATGCTGTTCCTCGAAAGGGCAATCATGGATTGATGGCACATGTCGAGCCTGCATCAAGAAGGAATGATGGAGAGCCAGGAACTAGAAAAGGTTGTGATAAAGTCAAGCGAGGGCTAGATGCGCCATCAAACCACGCTTTAAGATCTCACTGTTTTGACCTAAGCAAACACTTTAAAGATTTCCAATTGACCCTCTTTTGACCGATCAATTGATTGTGAATCAATAGCAACTACTAGTACAAGATATCCACAGTGATTATGCATCTCTCTCTCTCTCTCTCTCATGTTGCTTGCATATCACCCTATAAATCTTTTAGCTTTATTAGAAAGGAATGGTACAATGGAGTTGAGCATGGGGTACATAACATGGCCTACCAACTCAATGGTAGTAGCAGGGCAGAAAGATAACACAGGGATGAGTTTGAACTTTTGAGTGGCCCTGCCAAGATTTGAGCCACCCCACTAAGGGGCCAACCACAGATTTCAACAAGATTGCTGGTACGGATTCTGAAAACAAAAGGACATTGCCAAAGAAAATGGCCCTGCAGTTAGTTGGCCAATATCCATTTTCTCAACTAACCAGCCCGGCCATATCCATCAGAAACCACAAGAAAATGAAAAAGTATCCAACCCCAAGTGGCAACGGAAGAAAATAAAGGATACTCTATCTAGCGGGGTAGTACAAAACTAAATAGTAGGAGCAATAATTGTACACACATGTTCTGGATGTTGTTGATTTGACCTCCTGAAGTAGTGCGTTCAAGAAATTCCACAAGAAAATGAAGTGCATCTGTCACACATCTTGAAGAATGATGACCTACATTGTCCTCCGTTTTCTTGCATGTACTTCGGGTTGACTGGATTTACGATCATATACGGGATCCATATTTTATGATCATATACGGTGAGCTTGTAGGGGTACGAAAAGATTAGATACTTATAGATCTCGTTTCTTTTAGCAAAGTGACCAATTAATAAACAATCGTCTTCTAAAAATGGAACATTCTTTGTCATGATGGGTTAGGAATTGAAGTACTTGAAATTAAAAATAAATATTTACTAAGTAAATGGCTTTTTATAATTCTGACGACGAAAGAGGTATAGCAGGAGTTGTTGTACAACAAAGTACATTATGGGTAAAACGCTAGCTCAGATTCAAGTCACTCCTACCGACTGCCTTTTTGGAAAGGAGTTATGCGCCGGGGGGGGGGGGGGGGGGGGGGTGAAACATGTGTTTTTTATCGTATTTCCTTTTTGGAAAGGAGTTATGGGGGTGAAACGTGAGTTTTTTTATCGTATTTCTTATTAGTGGGTAATGGACAAAGTACTAGGTTTTGGGAGGATCCCTAGTTGGGTGATGACTTTTGGCGTGTTTACTGTCAATCTTATGAATGGGTCATACCAGGTTTTTACTCTAAAGATTAAGATCTTTATGTGGTTTCTTCATCGGAGGATTTTTTTTACTAAGGATAACTTGGCTAAGAGGCGTTGGACGGGATGTAAAAAAATATTACCTCTCTCCCAAAAGGATGTCATTTTTTTTGTCTAAATATTGTCTAGATACATTCAAATTTAGACAAAAAAAAATGACATCCATTTTGGGAGAGAGGTATTATGTTTTTTGTGTAGAGCATCTTTTTATATATTTTCAATTTGCAAATATATCTGGAGATCGATCCATTTTACTTTCACTATTACTAATTTGTCCTAATATTATTGCTAACTGGTTGCATGGGATTGACAACAACACTAAAGCCAATATACTTATAGGTGTTTGTGTTTTTCTGTGGGCAATTTGAAATTGGTGGGATGATGTGGTTCTTAAAAAGACTAGAGTTGGCCTTTTTTTTTGCAGGTTATCCATCGATCTACTTCTTGGATCCACGAGTGGTCTTACCTATTACCGGAGGATGGGCGGGGCGTGTGGAATCTGGATGCACTCGTTCATGCTATCTACAATCAGAGTGGTTGGTTGCGTACCAGACGATTATAATACGTGTATCTATCATTTCTTGACGTTATCTCTCGACGGCATATTCATGTGGCCACGTCAAGGGATCCTTGATTTTTTTTTAAACAAACGAGCAATAAGTCAAAGCTGCGCGCATCGTTTCGATGTAGAGTCCGGAGCTTCGACCCTATTTCAAAGAAGAAGAAGAAAATAGAAAGAAAGAATACGGTGAGGTTGTTAGTTAGCGTGAAACGAAATGTTCAACGAGGACGACGCGGGAGAGGTAGAAATCCTATTTGACACCCAGTGTGCAGAATAACTTATGTTGCATCCACCATTTTTTTTGTTACATTGTTATATCAATAAATTATGTTACATATGTAAATATTTACGTCATGTTGACCCATATAATAGAAAAAATCGACATAAAAATGAAAAATATGAGTTAAAATTACTCATAAAACAATATAAATATGGGTATTATAATACGTGTGGCAGAACGCTAATAAGTGGGGTTAACCACCCCCTAGGCTAGGGCGGGCCCAGATATATGGACCCAATCGAGAGAGATCCTAGTACTACTAGTAGCTTGTCTTGGATATGACCCCACGTACACATGCCATGCCACGCCTACCGACAGTACGCGTCACTCCCGTGGATTCATTAATGTAGTAGAGAAAGAGAATAACATGATGGATGGATGGACGCTGAACAGCATGAACGGAAAAACCCAGATCGCCGTTTCGCTAGTCGTCGTCCTTGTGGTGGTGGAGTGGAGGAGATCCGATCGAATCCCGCGCGTCCCGGCGCTTGACCGCACGGGTTTCACCACTGACTCGGGCATTCAAGCGCCGAAAGGAGAGGCGGATTAACCGCGGGTACTGTACGGCCGATCCTTCCTGCCTTGCGTTACTTGCGTACTCTAGCTAAACCAAGAAACCAAGAAAGGCAACTAACCATTTGCTATTATCAAGACGGGATACGTTTTAGGTCCATCGAAATGATACTCCCTCCGATTCAAAAACAAATACCGTGGTTTTTTAATCGACGTTGTCATGGGTCGGAGGTGCTCCTAGTAGCATCCGGTTCCTCGGAGTGGTGACTCGGTCGATACTAAAACCCAGACAAATGATTAACCAAATTGCAGGAAATAAGTTTCTCATACGAACCGCCAGCCTTGAAAGGAATATAACGAGCCACTCCCACTCCGGTAATGAAAATACTACTACGATAGCTTCTTCTTGGCTAGCCCTCCAACCCCCGAATTAGTTTTGTAACTGGCGAGAAAAAAAATTACTCCCGGGTCTCTGCCCGGCGGTGTGTTGTGTGCACACCAGCACCACCGGCTATAGGTGATTTAGGAGTGTCCTCTTTGTCATGACGACTGCAGGAAATAGCTTCTCAAAATTAGCTTGTATGATGTGAAGGTTGTTTTGAATGCTCACAAAATTAGCTTGCGCTTAGGAATTCCTTCTTATCGTCTTCGCGGTCCGGTTGCGGATGCCTGAACGTCTAGATGTAGGGATTCCAAATCAAGTAGCTTAGTATCAGTAGATTCTGTTGGTTTCAATCGCAGCTATTGAAGAACAACAAGGTTTTTGTAGCGATATAGAATAAACCTTACCTTACCGCCGAAGGTGACTGACAAGGAAAAAGAGGGGATTTTACACCAGCGGAGTTGGAAACGGTGCCTCTGCCGTCGCCTACGCCTCCCAATGCTGCACGGATCAAGGTGGGAGGTGGGATTTTACGGTAGGCGTTTTTTAGAAACCAGCCCGTTAACCTCATATCTACACCCGAGCTATGGCGCCGCCAGAACAAAACACCGACACCGAAATCAGAAGCAACATAGAGGGATTTACGAGAGAACCCAACCATGCGTGGCTTCACATCCATCCGCCACTAAGGATCAAATGACTACCAATTAACAGGCCCTAGCTTACGTTCAAGTGGTCGTCGATTCAGTCTCATAAACTTCAGGAATTGGCACTACATTTGGAGTTCTATTAAAAACGATACAGAGTCGATTACAAATGGATGCTATAGCCAAACCTCGCGATCGAATAGGGTTTCATCCCAATTGCACAAGATGCCCCAATTGGAAGCCTGACCAAATTTGGTGGCCGGGGGTAGCTTCTCGGGGAAGCCATCCGAAAGTCACAAAATGAACTAGGCCTTAACAGAGTGAAAGCATAGGACAAACAACACGATCGTTGAGCTAAAGGTGGCAATGTGTAATTGGAGCTCTCGGATTTCAAACAGCGACCGTTGGAGTAGTTTCGGCTGTACGATTGATGATCAACGACGCAGAGCAAGCGACCTTGGCGCAAAGTGGTAAATATTTGTTCTAGTCGGTAGATCAAAAAAAATGTCTGGCTGAAAGCGAATCCAGGAGTGGGATGCGTTTACCTGAAAGATGAGTGCGGGGAGCACTTCGTCACAGAAGTTTGGGGTCTTTACGGGCACCAGGAGACCAGACCAACACAAACAGGAAAAATGCATGGATCTCCCTTTGTCCTTTGCCTGCCCCCCTTGCTTGGAAGGCAAGGTAGAACGCAGTGGTGCGTGCCTCCCTCGCATATCATGACCCAAAATCGATCCATGCCCCCAAAACACACCGTATTTGTAGTCTGTACATAATCTCATGCCACAATGATGGCCTGTGATGCACCCAACAATCCTTGCAACTGACACACGGGTATCAGAGAACAAACCGACCAAAAAGCCCAAAAGGTTTCCACAGACACAAAATCTAATTTAATAGTGCCAAAGTTGATGAGGAGTTTGTGCATAAAGTTCTTGGCATCTGGGATGCATGTCTCACACAGAAAAAAGAAAGAGGCTACGGTGACCGGAAGTGTGAGACAGTTGTAGCAGCTAGCAAGCAATGGCCACACATGCTGGAATCTACAGGGACAGCATCATGGTGCCTTGCCTGTCAATGTTCTCCTCCTTTCTGTTCATGTCCGGGGTTCAACCTGCCACTGGCATGGGCATATGGGCCAATGCAATTTTTGGTGGTTAGGTCAGCAGTAGGTGCCAACGGGGTCGCTGTGGAAAGGATCCTCGCCAATATTTCTGTGGATCCTGCAAGAACCAACACCGGCATGTGACAGCAACAAATGAGAGGCCTCTCCACTGACACCTTAATGGATACTATGATTCAGATTTCAGAAACTTGTCTGCATCATCATTTTGTTCAGAAATATTACTACTTAGAGCATCTCCACCGGGTGTCTAAATTGTGTCCGGCACCACCCGTTGGAGGCCCAATTGCAGGGTGCCGGACACATGCCCGGTCTTTTTATTTTCCCCTCCCACACCGGCACCCTCTAAACGGCCGGACCCCAATTGATCAACATTTGTAAAAGGAGGCGATTTCATTGCGATCCGACGATTTCTTTTGCAAAAGAGGCGATACAACTTAAAATTTAAACTAAAACTACCTAAACTAGTACTCTAGAACATGCCGGGCGGAGGTGGCGCGCTAGGGCCAGCCTCGTCGTCGTTCGCCCCCTCGTCGAAAGAGGGGGAGGCAGGCATGTTGAGGCCGCCAGCATGCGCACGCAAGCGCCTCGCCTGCCTGGCCGCCCTGGCCTCCAGCATATGCCGGTGGCGCTCCGCCGCTTGAGTGCGCTCCCGCGCACGGCGGCGCCTCTGCGCGCGCTCCAAGCTCTCCGCCGCCCGCATGTCCTGCTCCGCGCGCGCCGTGAGTTCCGCCTCCGCCGCCTGTTCCGTTTGCAGCTCCCGCTCCTCCGCCGCGTCCTGCCTCGCCATTTCCCGGCTCAGCCTCTCCAGCTCCTACGCTTGGGCGGCCCGGTAGAAGGCCTCTGCTAGCTGGCGGCTGTTGGCGATCACCCTCGCCGAGTTCACCTCCTCGTGCGCCGCCCGCTCGGCTTCGCGGAAGGAGCGGGCGTACTCGTCCTCGACGAGTGTCTCGAGCGACATCTCCACGGCGCGCGCCTCCGCCGCGTCGTTCGCGGCCATGGCGAACTCCTGGAATCGGCGGCGCCCCTCCTCCTCGCGCGCCGTGACGAAGGACAAGAACGCCGCGTGCTGGTCCGGGCAGATGGGTGGCTCGTGCATCTGCTCGCGCGCCACCACATCCTCCGGCACCGACACCGGCACAGGCGCCTCCCCCTCCTCCTCCGCCGCCGCCTCCTCCTCCTCCGGCTCCTTCGGAGGAGGAGGCGGAGGAGGGTTTCCCCTCTCCAGAGGGTAACGGCGGTGCGCGGTTTGGGTGATGGTGACCCATGCGGTCTGTAGCTTGCGCGTCATGGTGGTGGCAGTCTGGGTGTTTATCTACGGTGAGGTGAGAAGCACGGTGAGAAGCGGGGGGACGACGATGTTCTTTTTATAGCGTCGGGAAGCGGCGGGAAAGGATGGGCGCGAAGCGGCGGGAAAGGATGGCGCGCGCGGGAAGGGACGGTTGGCCGGTGAGGCGACGTGCTGGTTTAATGCCGGCGATACGTCTCCGCCGCGTCGGCTGCAGCGCCGCTTCGTAAGGCTGCCCCGCCATTAAACCCTCGAAGGGACGGGTGTGAGGATGACAGGCGGGCCTATTCTGTCAGTGGAGATGCCCGGACAGTGTCCAGCACCGCGAAGGCAGCCCCAACTTTGGAGGCGTGTTGGCGGTGCCGGACAGTTTTCGGGCCGGACAAAGCCTTTGCGACCCCCGGTGTGGCCTGTTTTTCTGTCCGGTGCCCTAATGGAGCTTTAGGGGCCCTATTGCGACCCCCCAGTGGAGATGCTCTTACTACCGACATAGTGTTGCGATCGAAGCCACAGGAAGGGCAGATGAGAACCACACAGCAAGACACAGCTGGGGAAAAAGAGAGAACATGTACTGACAAGAGTATTGTTTGTTACACAAGAGCACAAACTACCAAAAAGAAATCCACCGAACTGGTGATTGGGGAATCAACTCTTTACAATAAATATACCAGATTATTCCATGATCCAATGAATCATCTTCATGAGAAATGACAAGGGCAAGAAAAAAATTGTATGATCTGCCTAGTGCTCTTATTTTTGCCCTCAATGTGACTTGCCGAGATTTGGGAACAGCCCATGGATATGCTCCGGCATGAGGTCGTGCCTTGTGAGGATCCCAGCAATGGGATGTCTCTGCATCAAAGCAAGAAGAAGAAAAATGTTATCGACATGTGTATTTGGCATGGAATGTAACAACTCCAGCTGCATTATGAACTTCATATCACGAAAACAAAGAGTTTGCAGTAAAATATTGAAGGATCAGGGGTATGGGTATGAAGATAGAAGGTCTCACCCCTGGGCTCTTTGGCACAACCAGTAGGTGTCTTAGTCCTAGTGCCCTGAAAAGGACTGCAGCCTTTGCAAGCGACATTGTCTCAACCACCGTGTAGGGTGAAGTATTTGTGATTGGATGCAAATCAACATACATCTCCATTTCTTCATCAGTGAAATCCAGGTCCTCGATTTTCATACCTTTCCCCGAACCGGCTTTGGCAAAGTCAAATGCGCCAAATCTTCGCAGCACAAAGCTACCACTTGTTTTCACCTTCTCCTTCATGAAGGTCTTGCCATTCAGCAGAACCAACAGGTGTGATCTAAGCACCAGCCCAACCAGCTCTGGAGCTTCAGATAGAGGTGGCTCATCAACTACGGGAAAACCATTGTGGCCCGTGATCCTTAGAGCTTGAATAATGTTGCCCACCTTCTCAACACCTGAAAAGCAGATCAGTGGCCCAGACACTACATCACCAGCCACCAAATGCCTCATGTATGGTTCAGCATGAGCCTCCATGAATGGCAAACCTTTCATCACAACAATCTGATCATAGACCCCTTTGTTGAAGCAATCGGCTATGGTCTTCGATATCAGAAGGACGAGCATGACCAAAGGGAGCATATGGAGTTCATTCGTGAGCTCCAGAAGGATTACACACACTGACACGGTCATTCTCATTGTCCCACCAAGGAAAGATGCGGCACCAAGCAGTGCAAAGAGGCCAGGATCAAGATCAGACATGGGGCCAAGAAGTGTCCCCACTATGCGTCCATACGTAGCCCCAGCAAGTATTACCGGGATAAAGAGACCAGATGGGACAGCAATACCATATGTCACGAGACCAAGGCAGTAAATAGCGATGAAGAATACGAAAAGACTAGACATGTGGAACTCATTCTCGGTACCACGGCTGAACAGATTACGGATGGCATCGTCATTTGTGTTGAAGAAAAGTGATGCGAGACCATTGTAATGACCAGGCGGGCACTGAAAGCTCTTAAAATTTCCAGAACGGCCAATGGTGGGGCATTGCTCCATGGAACCAAGAGGGCATGGAGTGCACGGAGCAAGCCAAGGGAGCCCATAGGAGCACGCTGACGTGATAATTGATATTGTGATTGTGAGAAGGATCTTTAATGGAGCACCTCTCCTATACGGAAGCATGACAATGCAAATCAGATTTTGTTTTGAAATTGAAATATAAAAACCAGAAAACTACATCAATGCACTTACTCATTGATAATACTGTAGACACGAAGAATCCTATCCAAGAGAAAGTTGAAGAGGCCTCCGAAGACGCCACCAATTACTCCAAGGATTATTATTGCAATGACATCTTGGGTGCCATATGTCGGGATGTTTGAGCTAAGATCAAACATAATCAACCCTCCTTGCCCAAATAGACCACATTTTCCACTACGACAGACCTCGATCAGGGCCCTCAACACGACAGCAACAACAGCAGTTGTAAAGAATGTTCTCCACAGAAGAGCACTTCGCCACCTGAATAAACAAAAGCAGAATAGTCATGGGAAAAGTTAAAAACAGACGCAGTAAAACAAACATGTTCACATAATCATATTGACCATGTAGGGATGTTAAAAAGAAACATAAATTCGATAGAACAAAGATAAGATTTTAGACACCCATGCAATCAACAGATTCTTCTCCATTCACATTCATATGGAAATTATGGATGCATATAAGATTTCAAGTTCTCTATCTGATAATGTTACCTGAAATCCAGCTTGATGTCGATAAATTTGTATACATATTAGGCTTGATATAGTGTGAAATTGATGTTCCTTTGGTTAGCTCAAAATTGCAATAGCTAGTCGTTTTGAGCATGAGGGTAAATGTCACCTTACGTAGTGATTATGCAAATAACCAAATCCGACCAAATTGAGTAGAAGTTTGAATGGAATTTGTATCTGGATTTAAAATATGGATCGAAGATTATTTGTCCCACGTCCAATATGTTTCTACCCCTAGAACCACCTACTCCTTCCGCAAAGAGATCTGTCCATTTTCAACTAGTTGCCCTTGTCAGTAGGGGTGCGCAAATATGACACCGGCCAAAACCGTGGGAAACCGTCTCGTGTAGGTAGTTCATTTCCTTTCACAAAACTAATCATCACTTCCAGTTTAGTAGAAAAAAATGAACTAAGCTAAAACCGGGTAAACCGTGGAACCGTTTTTGCCCACCCCTACTTGTCAGCATAATGACCTGTGGCCTATAAGATTTTTCATGCCAGATTTACATTGTGGAAGTATATGACATATCCAGTGTCTATGGACACTGTAGATCTTTTTATTACTCAAGATTTGAAGTTTCAAGTGGTAACTAGAAGAGCAGTTTTCATACATAAGAGGACATCTGACAAGATTATCATCAAACATTAAAGTATGAATGAATAGCTTGAGAAGGGATAGAGGTGCTACCATGATGCTGCTTCCTCAAGAGCAAAGAGTACACCACCAACAGGCGCACGAAATGCTGCTGCTACTCCAGCTGCCGCACCACATGTAATCAAATCTCGTCTATCCCTATCGTTCTTAAAATATTTCAGCCAATTACAGGTAAGATGGTACTTGCGGGATCCCCCCTGACCAAGCAAGTTGGCAATGCAAGCCCCTGTATGTACCATGGGACCTTCTTTACCAAGTACAAATCCAGCTGAAACTCCAAGTATTGAACCAAATATCTGCAATGTAATTGAAGAAAGTTCAAAGAACATACAATGCAATAACTGTTTGTCTCAGCCTAATGATATCCCAGCTACAAACGAGCTGCTTATAGATCATTTTATTCTCAAGTATCAACCATATGGACTGCAACTGCAATGAATCTAAATGGAAGTTTCTTTAAATTTTCAAAAATGGACAAGCTTTGGGGCATAGTGACAAATCAAAAAGAATCTAGACATTTTCCGCATTTGCTGACGAAATAAAACAAAAATTAAATTGGAGGTACTTCAGAGTTCCATCTATAGCGATTAGATTGTCCGCATTGGTTAGTTTCTACAGAGGATTAGATTTTGGTTGTTACGAGGCTGGAAAGTATCAGAGATGGGGATTGAGCCTCCACCACCCACACATCCATACAATCTCTGACTACTCACCCAAAATTCTGAACCTAATACCTCCAAGGTCAAACTTGTTTGAGACTTCAAAAAGAAAATATTTCCTATACTACCTAGCAGCACCGGAAAGGTATCAGAAGGTTTTGTCATAAGCATGAAAAGCATTGGAGAGCACACGATGCAAACTCTAGCAATGACCCATGTAATCTAATAAGATAAGCTAGCATAATAAAATTACCATAGCGTAGTATACACCAAAGTAACAAATGCTACATGTTTATTCCGAGTTATGCCTTACCTTTACAAATAGTGTGCTGGGAGCTAAAATAGAGTAAGCGTCAACTCCATTAAGATATGCCTTAACTTCAGGGATACCAGAACCAGCAGCAGCAGGTGCTATGTAAGCACAGATTGCCGCAGCAGTGGCTCCCAAGACTAGATTGCAGCCTCCATATACCAAGAATGCCGTGAAGTACCTGCACTGGAAGCAGCACACAATCGATAACTTCACATTACCTCATCACTGTAAACCAATAAACTTTATGGAGAACTAGTAAAATGTATATTAAACTACACCTTATAGTAAAAGAGCAAAAGCATCAGAGTGAAGCTTTACCTTTCCTGGAGCATAAAATCACCTGTGATCAACAATTTGAATCCAGCAATATTCTCGACTGCAAGGTTGTTGAAGAAACCAACAAGTCCAGTCAACAAGCCAATAAGAAGAACTAACGCCCATTTCAGAACAACATACTGAAATATCTGCTTCTTCTTTCTCGACCGCCAATCTTGCTTGAAAAGGTCATTCTCCACAATTCTGTAATAGACAAAACAAACTTTAGAGAATAAAAGTAATGAAATGCACCTACTTGCATGCAGTGTGCATTTTTTCACACTAAATTACTTGTTTTTCATCGGTATTCGATCATTGAGGGGCTTACAATGCGAGAACCTCTGCGGGTGGCCTTTTTAACTTTCTTGATATCTTACTTTTGCATGTTGAGTTAGTTATTTTTCAAGGGGTGACGACTTTATTGATCAATACAGTTAATTAACATCTGAATTCTTCTCGCAAAAAAAAAAATTAACATCTGAATTCATCAAAACAAAAAACTACTACAACCTACAAAAACATTACTATATATTCGTGTTAAGGGATAAACTCCACCGTATTCCCCTCCCGTTAATAGCGGCTTTGTGCAATCAATTCCACACTTAGTAACTAAACATAGCAAGTGCCCCTTCAAATATATTAACAGGTAGGATCGCTTCAGAAAAGCCCAGTAACTGGACCAGTAAAAAAATCCTAATAATAGTAACAGTGTCAGGTTGGCCTCCTTAAACCTGGCAATCTCCGTTCAGCACGCACCACGAGCCAGTGCAAAACAAACCTCAATTTTGGCATTGTGCTCGATGCCTACCAGTATCTGAGTTCTTTATTAGTATATAAAGTTACAGAAGGGGCCATAAAGGATCACGCCTTTCTATCACGAATTTAGCCTTCCATATTCACCAGGAGGTCGATGGTACTGTAATTTGTGTGTGTGTCCGAGTCAAACAATGAACTAACCGTAAGGACAAGTCACCATTCACCAAGATCATCACAGCGACAAAAACAGAGCTTTCAAAGTAACTAGTAGAGGTTAACTGAAGGCAGGGGGAGGAGAGAGGGAGAGGGAGAGCCAGAGAGGGTTTCGGGGGGAGCTTACTCGTAGTCGAGGCTCTCGATGGGGAAGACGTTGGCCCCGACGATGGCGATCTGGGAGGTGGTGTTCATGGTGCGCTTCCGCAGCAGCGGCTCCCGCGGGCCGGCGCCGGCGCCGCCGTCGTCGTCGTACCGCAGCAGCGCGTCGTCGTCGTTGAACGAGCCGTTGTTCCACGCCGCCGCCGGCGCTGCCGGGCCGCGCCACCCTCCGTCCACGCTCTCTATGTCGTAGTTGAAGCTTCCGTCCCGCTCCGGCGGCGGCGGCTGGTTGGAGTCCGGCGACTGGTTGCCGCCGTCCATTCTTGTTCGCTGCTGCGGACGGCGGCCCTCGCAGCCTCGCTGACAGACGCCGCCCGGCCTTCCTGCAGTTTATCGAGCTGGGTGGGGGGGAGCAACAGAAATGGTAATCAGTGAGAGAGGGAAATTAAATCGTAGCGAAATTGCGTCAGCACGTGCCTAAAAATGTTTACTACTAGTACTAGCGAAATTAAATCTGGAAACTGGAAAATCAAATCTTATTAGCGAAATTGTGTCAGCACGTGCCAGAAATATCTCAGCGAAATTAAATCTTCGCCAGCGCAGCACAACGGCACGACAGGCGCGGCGCACCATGCGCGGTCGGCCGGAGTCGGGCCTACCTGTCACGGTGACCCGCCATGGCATGTCTCGCTCGCCCGGTCCGGCTTATCACCGGAAAAAGAAGGGGAAGAGATGACCGGTGAAGCTGACGGGCAACCTTGCCCTTGCGCTCGTGGTCATGGAGCCGTGCCGGCGAGGTCATGGTATCCGGTGAGGTGAGAGACATTAATCCAATTAACAAAAGGCGCACGACAGTCAACAGCAGCAGCAGCAGCTAGCACGCCATCAACCTAGATGATAGATTGTCAGATCGGATCAGGATGGAAGCTCTCAATCATGGGGACTTTTGCAACACGCGAACATGGCAACAAATAAATCCCACTTTTCACGGGCGCTCGATCTGCGCATAATAAAGAATTTAGCAGCAAAGTTCACGTTTGGTTCGGCTAATCATCGTCCGTCGGTTTATTACGGAGCACAAAATGCAAGTATATATAATAAAAAAAACTCGCAACCACCTACTACTACCAGTGGCGGATCTAGGGCAAAATTAGTGAGGGTGCCAAGTTTAAAACTTCCCTATTATATTTTGTATTTAGCAACAATTAGTCTAAATACTAGCATATTTAGCAAAAATTAGTTCAAATATTAGTAGCTAAATAAATTTCTATATTTTTTTAGGGGGTGCCACGTACGGTACCCCATTGGATCCGCCCCTGACTACTACCAACCAATGGCCCGTCTTTCCGTGCTAGTCAGAGCTACCACGTGTAAAAGGCGGACAGGTTCCCGCCTCCACAGGACAAACCAGGTTCGATCGAGATCTTTCACAAAAAGAAAGAAAAGGATCGAATCCGCGCGCATGTCGCCGTAGCTTTGCCAACGCCCTCACGGCTCAAATGGCTCACAGTGGTTAATTAACCTAACGCAAACCTAATCCTCTACTTATTTTATAGGTGAAAAATCCAGTAATCGTGGTTAAGCTTTCCAGATTGATGGAGGAAGGTGTAGTAGTCAGCTGATATCTTTACCCTCCATACAAGTGGACAAATTAAGAAGAGCGGGCTGTGCAAGCAAAGCCAGAGTAATCATACTCCAGCTAATCCACTCGTTAATTCTACCAGGTGGCGTGCGTCACGCACACTCCCTCTGTCCGTCTCTACATGGGTTCCGGCCAATGATCTTCCGTAATCCAGATACTTTTCCGGAAAATAAAGCGTAGCTTTCGGTCTGAATTTCCGCTCTTCCCCCCGGCCGTCGCGATCTCACGTCACGGAAAAGCTAAGGCCGTGAAGAGTTATCCCGTAATGAGGTCGTGCTATCTATGTGGTAGGCCCCAGTAGGCTTAGCTACGGACGCTTCGTATCCAGCTTGGCCGAGCTTGTGCCGAATCTAACAACAGCTAAGGAGGAAATGCGCGCGGTCTTCTTCCTTGCTGCTACGCCAATCGATCGATCTGGAAGCTGCTGCATGCTCGGAGAAGAATCAAACCGGCGGCACGGCAACTACTCAAGCGCGCAGCCGCCCATGAGCGAGTCAGCGACCCCATGAACGATGGATGATCTCTGCAGGCGCAGGGGTGACGATATTTGGATGGGCGACGATCTCGGCCGAGAAGAAACGGAATGCAAAATAGACAGACAGCGCAAGACGGCCAAGATCGGCTAATTAAGAGGTACCTGAGGGGTCTGTCTTGATTCACCCGGCGCTGCTCGAAGCTGATCCGGCCAAGAACGCGCGGCGGCGGCGGAGGAGATGGCTGGCGGAAGGAGGAAGAGGAGACGTGCGCGTGGTGGGCGGGACAGCAAGTGAGGGAAGAGATGGATGGATCGATGGAGAGCCGGGCTGCTGCTCCCGCGCGCGAGTCTATTGGCTAGTAGTAGCAATGGAGTGAGTATTCGGCTTGCTGGGTTAAATGGATGTGGGATCGGCGCCATCTGGGGCAGGCTCCACCCGTCATCCAAATCATGGGATGGCAGCGGGCGTGGAATCTGCTGTCTGTCTGTCCTGCTCCGGAACGTGTCTCGCGTGGCGCCGGTGGGGCCCACGACGCGCGGCCCGCTTGACCCGCCAGTTGGACGGCTGCGATCGCGGCGACCCGATGGCTACGGTACGGCTGTGCTAGCTTGCCGACCACTGGATTGACACCACACCACCCTAGGGCCCGAGGCGTCGTGAAGGATGTGATAATTAACCCGACGGTGGCATGCCCATGCATCACGGGGCGGCCGGCCTCCTTGTCAAAATCAAATTAATTAAGCCACGAGTCTTCTGGAAGAGAGCGGAAAAAAATATTGGCAACTGCCAGAGGCATCGAGAGGAGGTTGCCTGGGAGGGATACGAGGTAACCGCGCGCGCAGATGCACCACCGATCCATCATCGTAACATCATACTCTACTACGGAGTACATACTACTGCATGTGGGGCAACTTGCGTCGTTACCACCACTGGTAGAATGAAAAGAATTAATAAGCAGCGGTGGCAACAGGTGAAATGGTCTCAACAAATACACACAACTGCTGGATGAGATGCCGATGTAGTGTTCCCATCGACCCACGTCTCAAGTACGTAGCAATTATTCTCGATCACGTACGGTAACCAATTAATCGTGCATGTATGTAGGTAAGGTAGGTGAATCTTGCAACCTAGTATCACTGAGAAATGATCTCTGCCACGACGCATGTGCTCCAGGGACCTGATCGAAGCTAGAGCCATGTCATGCACATGGAGACGGACTATGCCACATGGACTCGCCGCGGCCGGTGAATGCGTTCCTCGGCACGATGCCACATGGACTCATCGCGCCTCCATGTGAGGACTATGTCACAAGCGGCTAAATCCTTACAACATGACTGTAGTTTCCAACAGGCCCTAAATCCTAGCTCTCTCTCTTCTCTCGCTCTCAGCTCACGGAGGGAGACACATGGATTTTTCAGGCGCACTAACACCGGCCGCAACTGACGGCTTTTCTTCAGTCGAGCACCAACTCGATGTCAATGGCGATTACAGAGGGGTGGCTTTATAGGCGGAGCTCATACTCCTGCCCGCGCCCACGTCACGCACCAACACGACCCACGCACCCACTACGCCATGATCGGCACACCCTCGGCTCACGCACACGCCGCGCACGGACACGTACAACACGGCCTGCTCGACCTGGTCCTCCCTCCTATCTCGCTAACGGCCTAACAGACACACGCACACACGCGATACATGCACCAGCCACGCCCTAACATGGCTTAGTGCTAACAATCTCCTCCTAAGCCATGACCTAGTAGAGGCCCGACATGTCGCCGGCGTCACAGATGAGTGCCTCCTCCTTCTGCGCCTTGTTCTTCTTCGGCTTCCAGCAATCACGGGCGAAGTGCCCACGAACGCCGTAGTTGTGGCACCTCCCTTTCCGTCCTCTTCCATCAGCTCCCGATGTCGTGCTGATGCCGTTGCGACGCCTCGCCGCCCACTGTGCCGCAGTGAGCAACAGCTGCCCGTCGCCACGATCGCCGCTGCCTGCTTGCTTCTTGTGCCGCTCCGATCGTTTCTCGAAAGCCTTCAGTCGCCCGAGCGTCTCATCGAAGCACAGCTTCTCCACATCGCAGAACTGCTCGACGCCGGCCACCGCCACGTATAGACGATCGGGCACCGAGTCCAGCAGCTTCTTCACCATCGCCGCATCGTCGAGGGTCGCGCCAAGATTGGCGTACCTCGCCGCCATGCTGCTGATCTTGCCGGCGAAGATGTCCAGCGCCTCGCCATCCCCCATGTGCAGCCGATCGAAGTCGCCGCGGAGCGTGGACAGCCGAGCCGCCCTGACGCGATCCGCTCCTACGAATCGCGCCTTGAGGCTTGCCCACACCTCCTTCGTCGTCTTCTTCGACGAATCCAAGGAGGTATGCCCTCGCCGGCTTGTCCTTCTTCGTGATGATCGCCGCAGCCGCGTCCTCCGTCGGGACCACAGCTTCCCACAGCCCCTGCGCGTCGAGGTTCGCCTCCACCTTGATCGCCCAGACGGTGTAGTTGTCGCCGGTGAGCATCGGACAGGATAGCGGCACCACGCTCCCCCCATTGCCACCGTGCGGGACCAGTGCCATCGCTCACCTTGTTCTGATACCAAATGTAGTTTCCAACAGGCCCTAAATCCCAGCTCTCTCTCTCTTCTCTCTCTCTTAGCTCATGGAGGAAGATGAACAGGGACACAGGGATTTTTCAGGCGCACGAACACCGGCCGCACTGACGGCTTTTCTTCAGTCTAGCACCAACTCGATGCCAATGGCGATTACAGAGGGGTGGCTTTATAGGCGGAGCTCATACTCCTGCCCGCGCCCACGTCGCGCACCAACACGACCCACGCACCCACTACGCCATGATCGACACACCCTCGGCTCACGCACACGCTGCGCACGGACGCGGACAACACGGCCTGCTCGAGCTGCTCGACCTGGTCCTCCCTCCTATCTCGCTAACGGCCTAACAGACACACGCACACACGCGATACACGCACCAGCCACGCCCTAACATGGCTTAATTAGTGCTAACATACCGTCGGCGTATGGCCTGTTGTTGGCGTACACTGAAATAATCGCCGGCCATCGGTATATACCGAACGTGCCGCCGTTTTTCTTAGGTAGTCGGCAACAAAAAAGTAACAAACGACTACGTTTGACACGGCGTCGACAAATTTGCCGACGGTTACATCGTCGGCATACGTGGACACGTTGCAGTTTCTGGTGCGTCTCCGTCTGCGTAGTTGCCGAGGGTGCAGCCATCGGCGTACCGAATTATATTTCTCGACGGTGGAAATAATTAAATAAAGAAACCAAAAAACTGGGCCAGTTTGTATGCCGACAGTTTAGCCGTCGGCATAGAGGGCACGTACCACTCCGTCATACTAGTCAAATTGTTGACGTGTGTTTTTATTTAGTGAACAAAGAGAATGAAATTATATCTTAGCTAACATACAACTTTTGTAAATTCATAGAAAAAATTGCTAGCACAGTCACAAGCATACATTCGACCAAAATCATTAAATGTAAATTTATTTAGATATAAGACATAAGAAACAATGCATTAGTGTGGTTGTCTCTTATAATACACCAGTATTTAGGATAACCCGCTAAGATATAATGTATTTGAGCATTTCTAGCAGATTCCGTATAACGGTCCACCCTAAAAATAACTACCAATTTTAGGTTTTTGGCGAAAAACGGACCCGCGCAGATCCTGCATAATCGGCAAAACCAAAAAAGAAACTAGTGCACCCCCCCTCCCCCCCGAAAGGAGACCATAACAGCGTCATACGTTGGGTTTTCGCGGCTTTATTCTAGTTCACTCCATCCCTCTGAAATTTTGGTAGCGCGGAAATTTCAGCACGCGACCTTCATTCCGTCGCTGCCGCGTCCCGTCGTCGATTCGAGCTGTCCATGACCACGCTGTGCTGGCGAATAGGCCTCCCGTCGTCCGCCGCTTCTTTCCCATCCATTTGGGAGCTCACTGGGGAGGCCTTCCAATCCATGTAATGGGCTCATTCGAGCGTGATTGAGCCGCAGATTCGCTGGCGCTTAGCATTTGGGGCCGCCCGTCCATGGGGAAGAAGGCGTCACGGATCTCATCAATGGGGAGGAAGACGCTGGTGATTTGAGACCTACATCCACCGCTGCGGAAAGGTAAACTTTATTTTGATTTGTAGTTTAAAAGTCATGTGATTTATTATGTTTATTTTTAGATTTTTTTTGGGACTCGTCGGATGAGGAGAAGGAGGAGGATTCTGACATAGAAGATTTGATTTGCGATGATGATTTCGAGCACCTCATCTTTATGCTCATTGTCAAAGAACTCGAGGATGGCAAGAAGAGAAAGCATCAAGGATCGATGGTTGGGCGTCTTTACCTTCCGCACAACCGAGTTGTGGACCATGAAATGATTATGAAAGATTTTTTTGCCGAGTTTTGCACCTACCCTCTCATCTCTTTCATAGACGTTATCAAATGCGAAGAGATATTTTTGTTTGCATTGTGGAAGGTTGTGAACAAAGGTCTCATTTTTTTCACTCGTTGGAGGAATGTTGCCGGTTTACTTGAACTTAGTTCGTATCAAAAGATTTCTACGGCAATGAGCGTGATAGCATACGGTATTCTGGCTAACTATACTAATGAGTACATTTGCATTGAAGAGGATACCATGCTCAAGTGTGTGTGGTTGTTACAAACGTGTTGATCTGGGTGTTTGGTGTCGAGTACCTCTAAGCTTCCAATGAGGAGGACACAAAGAGATTGATGGCGATGAATGAAGTTATAGGATGGTCAGGCATAATTGGATGTGTGGATTGCATGCAATAGAGGTGAAAGAACTTCCCTGCAGCTTGGCATGGGCAGTACACCGGCCATCATCGTTATCCCACTATTGTGCTTGAAGAATTGGTTCCGAGGACCTGTGGATTTGGCATTGCTATTTTGGTTTTCCGGTGTTCGTCAACGATATTAATGTTTTGGCGAGGTCCCATATTTTTTCTAGACTTGCTAGTGGAGATGCTCCAGCTTGCAACTAAACCGTCAATTGACATGACCTTACCATGGGGTTTATCTAGCCGACGATATTTATCCTTCATGGTCAACATTTTGTGAAGATCGTCCAGCATCCTCAAGGTAAAAATCAATCTTTTTTCCAAGCTCAAGAAGCATGCTTAATGGATATTGAGAGGCCATTTGGTGTGTTGTAAGCTCGGTTTACCATTATTCGAGGTCCTGCTCACTTTTGGGATAATAAATCGTTCTGAAATATCATGACACCATGTGTGATTCTACACAACATGATAGTCGAGGATGAGAGGGATTTAACTTTAGAGTTTTTCCATGCAAATGTTGGTAGTCGTGTTAAACTTAGCAGGAACCTGGACATGATCCAAACATTTTCTTGAGACCTACGGACAGACTAAAGATAAGGCCACACACACACCTAGCTTCATGATGATCTCAATGAGCATTAGTGACAATTGTATGCGAGATACTCTCCCATTTTATTCATTTGGCCTCATTTGTATTCTTTGTAATTTTAACCATTCTTTCCAGACTATTTATTATTTATTTAATTCAATTATTGTAATATGGATCATTGCCATATTGTATGATGCTAAAATATTAATAGGTTTGATTTGTATTGGTGTTATTGAGAAGTTGTTGTTCAAATATGAGATAAACCCCGAAAACTGCTTGGTGGTATCACGAGGGCTCGAGCGGAATAATATCCTTAACTCGTACCATAAATCATTTATGGTACGAGTTTAGGTTATCTATTCTGCTCAAGCCCGCGCGATACCACAAAGTACTTTTCTGGGATACTTCAAACTAGTTATCCTGTATGGTTTTTTCGAGGACCTGCTAGAGATGCTCTTAGAGTATCTCTACCGGTGCTCCCAATAGACAATCTAGCAACTACTTCAGATGGTCGCTATTGGGAGTGCCAACACATGTTGCCGCCCTATTGGTGTCGGGTGGCCCAGCGACGACCCGAGTATGGTTTTCAAAAAACACTTGAAAACATGATTTTGAATGAAACCAACAAATTTTCATTCATATTTTAGATATATTTACAATTTTAAACGAAAGTGAACCATAGATATGGCAGTGCATTACATCCTCCCGAACTTGAGGAACTTGGATGTTGCTAGCCTAGTTGGTGTTGATGTCGACGATCAACGCAACCAGCGGTGAAGGTCGCGATCTTGAGGAACTTGGATGTTGCTAGCCTAGTCGGATTCGATGTCAATGTCGATGAGCGGCACAGTCAATGGTTGAGGTGGTGGTCCTGTCAAGGATGCTTAGTTTGTCGACTACATGCCAGGCCCTGTTTGGCCTAGTCCCTGAACCCCTCCTTCTCTTCGTCGCACTCAATTGTTGGGCTGCCTAATTTGCTCGGCTGACGCACATGCATCTTGTCGGAGATCTGTGCACCGTCGTCAGGATGAGGCGCCATGCATCTCCACATCATATACCGATGAAAATGACTCGACATGCTGCGAGAAATCGTCGGTGGTGGGGAAGAAGATATGGAGTCAAGCCTCGTACTCCAGCTGCACTTCTCGGCCCCAATAGGATGATGACATGGCGTACTCGGAACAAATCAGGATCTCCCATGGCATGGCCTCGAAACATTCCTTGACGCTGAGCGACGGTACCACCAAAACGTGGAAGAAGCTCATACATGAGCCGCCCAGGAGGCGGCAATCGGTCGTCAAATGCAAGTTGTTGCGCACGTGCTCGCGCGGCTTCTCCACTGTCACCAAACGGAGTGTGTCGCATAGGAGGAGGCGTGTGGGACTAGCTCCCCCCTTTATGCTTCCTCTGGCAGCGAAGAAGACGTTCTAAGGTCGTGGCGCGACGTGGCTCGCATCGCGACAGTAGAAAAAGATAGCGGTGGATCTGTGATAACCCACAAGTGTAGGGGATCAGTTGTAGCCTTTTCGATAAGTAAGAGTGTCGAACCCAACAAGGAGCTAAAGGTAGGATAAATATTCTCTCAAGTTCTATCAACCATTGACACAACTCAACGCACACCGAACGTTTGCTCTATCTAGGAAATAAAACTATAAGAATAATGCGAGTATGAAAGGATAGCTTTGCAAGCTAATAAACAACAAGAAAATAAATGTTAGTTGCTGCAGCAATAAAGAACACTAAATGACCATAAATAACAGAACCATGAGTGTGGAAAAGTGGTGGAAAGCGTGGCGGAATTGTCCATAATTAATTAGTGGAGATACTCGGTTCATTGTCTCCGATGAAGTTTTCTATGTGGGAGAGGCAAAGCATTCACGTTCTCAACTACTTGTGATTACATGTACTATATGATTGGAACATTAGCAAGCAATCCGCAACTACTAGCATTCATTAAGGTAAAAACCCAACCATAGCATTAAGATCAAAATGTCCTCTTTATCCCATACAATGTCAAAGACCGGGATGGGGCTCAGGTTTCTGTCACTCCGGCAGCCCTACCCCCATCCTCCTTCACATACTACAAACCCATACAATGTCAAAAGATCCTCTTTATCCCATACAATGTCAAAGACCGTGATGGGCTCAGGTTTCTATCACTCCGGCAGACCTACCCGCCGGCCTTCTTCACATACTACAAACCCTATGATGTGATCCATGCGCACACAAGTATATAATGGGCACCATAGGACTGTACCATATCAACATGCAACTCGAATCAACCAAAGATATTCAATAATTCAAAGATAGGACAAAAAGGAACTACACAAACATGACATAGATCATAGGATAATAATTTATAGCATCAAACACCATGTTTACATAGAGAGGTACAGAGGTATGTGGGAGGATGAACCACTGTAATCAAGAAGGAATTGGCGATGGAGATGGCGGTGAACGCGGCGACCATGGAGGAAAGGGCAAGGCGGAGGCGGTGCGGGCGGCCACCGACCGGCCAAAGGGGAGCGCCGCCCCCTAGCCCACTTCCTCCATGAATTCTTGCTTCTATAGAGGAGCCCTCCCCCTTGTAGATGAGAGCCAAGGGGAGGCAAATTCGTGGCTTTTGGTGGCTGCCCCCAAAATTAGGGTTTCCTCTCTTTATATAGATGGAGACAATGATTCCTGGCCTTCCGATGGATGGTCCCTTGATCCAAGGGATCTTGGGCACCTCTAGAACCTTCCTAGGGACCCCTCTCATCCTTAATGAGGTCCCAAAGTCGTGACTTGGTCGAATACTCCAAGTTTGGTAAGAGTTGGAGCCAATCACGTCACAAACTTTCGGAATACCGTAATCAGATATTTGGCCTTTAGTAAAATGGGTCCTCCAGGAGCTACGGACCTCCGATTGGGCTGTTCTTGGGCTTAACATGAAATTTCCCACAACTTTGCAGAAGCCTTGATTTTCAGTTGACATTGTCTTCAGGTCTCAAACTGATGATCTCCAAAATCTCTAGAGGTGGACATATTTCAGGAAAGTTAGATTCCACCTCCAACAAGCCTCTTTTTGCGTTTTCGCCAATTTCCAAGTAATTCCTACATATCAAAGTGTAAAACAAGAACATTGTGCACTTTTACAACTATTAATAGGTTAGTCCAAATAAATCATAAACTTAATTAAAAACAAGTATCAAAGGCATAAAAGCAGCATGAAACAATCAAAAATTATAGATACGTTTGAGACGTATCAGCATCCACAAGCTTAATTCCTACTCGTCCTCTAGTAGGTAAATGATAACAAAATAATTTTTGATGTTGAATGCTATGACCATGTGAAAGAGCATGGTTGCCCCCATGTGTGGTTTTGGTAATTAATGACAATCTCTATGGACTAATGTGTGTATTGGGCTATACTTGTAGGTTATGTCCATAAGCAATGGTTGATCTCCATATGTTGGAGTCAAGGCTAAGGGAAGAAGATTATATGTTGATCAAGGCTAAGTGCGAGTTGATCAACACACAAGGCTAGTGATGTACCATGAGGGGTCGTATGATCTCATGGTATGGTAAGAAATTATCCAATATAGCCTTGTGAACTAATCCATGATCCATGTGCTCAGTATCTCTATGTGGGGTTAGGTATTTCTCCATGAGCATTGATATGTCTCCGACGTATCTATAATTTTTTATGTTCCATGCTTCATTATATATCAGTGCCACATGTTTTTATAATGTTTTTATATCATTTTGGCATGATTTATTGAACTAACATATTAACAAGATGCCGAGTGCCAATTCCTGTTTTCTGCTGTTTTTTTGTTTCACAAAAGTTGTTCTGGGAAGTTTATCGGAATGCGCTGAAAATTTACGGGATTTATTTCCAAGATGAAATGAAGACGGAGCCAGAAGGACGCCCCCAGACGCGGGCCCACCCTAGGCCATGCCTGGGTCCCACCTGGGCAGCTCCTTCGCCTCCTCGAGTCACCCCTTTGCCTATAAATCCCTCCCGACGCAAAAACCCTAAGTACCCGATCATATTTTCCAGAAGACGTCCGAGGTCACCGCCATCGCCAACCCTAGATCGGGAGGGTTCTGCATCTCTTCCCGGCACCCTGCCGGAGAGGGGAATCAACACCGGAGGCATCTACACCACTATGCCTGCCTCCGGAGTGATGCGTGAGTAGTCCACCACGGGACTACGGGTCCATAGCAGTAGCTAGATGGTTGTCTCTCCTCCTTGTACTCCATTGTTTAGATCTTGTGAGCTGCCTGCCTACCTATCATGATCAAGATCATATTATATGTAACTGCTAAATGATTGTGTTTGCATGGATCTGATGAATTGTGGAAGTCATTACTTTTGTTCATCTATGTGTTATGTTTTATCTATGATCTTGCATGCTCTCCGATGCTAGTGGATGCTTTGGCTAAGTAATTGTTAGTGTCTTCAGATGGAGTATTTATGCTAGATAGTGGGTTCATGCCTCTCTTTGTCTGAGCTCGGGTTGACAAAAATGATTAAGACTAGAGATGTGTTGTTGCCACTAGGGAGAAAATAGCGGTGTGTGATTTCCTTGGGTTATTTACATTGCTTACATTATGCACTTTGCTTATTGCAATGATCTGTTGCTTGCAACTTAATACTATTGGGTGACATGCTGGATAGCGATCCCGGAGTGGATTATTAGTCATAGATGCGGTTGGATAACGGTCTATGTATTTTGACGTAATGCCCATATTAGATGAAACGGTGAACTATATTGTTTTATGATAGCATTGCTATGCGCCCACAATTCTGTCAATTGCCATGCTGTAATTTGTTTACCCATCATGTATATCATTTAGAGAGACACCGCTAGTGATCTGTAGACCCCGGTCCTATTTTCCTACATTGTTTACAACTGTTTTAATAGCTTTTCATCATCATTTGCTCGCTGGTCATATTTCACTCTCATCATATTTTACATCTGCACAATTAATCCTTTGTGTTCGGCAAGCCGGAGAGATTGACAACCTCTCTGTTTCGTTGGGGCAAAGTAATTGTTTGTGATTGTGTGTAGGTCCGCCTTAATCTACAAGCGCCAGAGTAGATTGACACCTCGCTAAGCCTTCTCCAAGTCCTACTGGATCTGACAACCTTGATTTTATAATCAAGGGAAACTGCTTCTTTACTGCATACCTTCCTCTTGGGGTTCCCCAGCGAACGTGTGATCCACGTCATCAAGCATGAATCAAGAGGAAGATCCTTTGTAGCTCATGGAGGATGGCATCACATGGTGATCATCATCATTAATGGCCAAGTGAAGATTTTATGAACAGTTCCTCTCCCATATTGTTGTATGGGGGAGCAATAATTGTGTCTTCACCAAGCGGAGCGCAATCAAGAAAGGTGGTCCAACTTGAGAAGACTAAGATCATGAGCATCAAGCTCAAGTGGATTATGCGCAAGGAAAATGTATGATCTTGATAGGTTTTCTACTTTACCGGTCTCATGATGTTAGTAAAGAGACCGGGTTAAAGGATAGATGCCGTACTATCAAGAGGGTCTCTCAAGTGAGTAACTTGATCACATCTTTGTGGAGAGCTCAAACCTTTGCATTCTTGGCATATCATCTTTCTTGGTTGTTATTTGGCTTTTATCCATGTGAGGATTTTGAGCTTGTGTTCATATTCATGCCAAGCTCTATTTCATCAAAAATGGATTTCATGAATATCTTCTTGCATTTTTGATATTGGAGGTTTTACCGGGTTGTCTCTTCTAAGAGAGGTCAAACTCTCTTCTTTTGGTTTCCTTCTCACATGATGGACTATGATGTGTATATGCATGATATAGTAGGGCTTGTGATTATCTTCGAAACAAGCCTAAGATCATAGAAAACGGAGTCCGGATGAAAAACTTGTTGGGTTCTTTATGTTGGAGGATTTACCGATTGATCTTTATACAAAGGTTTTAGCTTTCTACATTTGGTTTTATTCTCCCTTGTTGAACTATGATGTTTCTCTATATATTCTTGTAGATCTTTTCGTTGCGATTCCAACGAGCCCAAGAACATCTAAAACGGAGTTCGTATGATAAAGATATCTTTGTGTTTCGTGTTGATGTTTCGGCAGTTTTTCTGTAGGCCGGAGTCTCCGGTCTGCGCAGTTTATTTTTTGTCCAAAACGTTGCGCGGTACTGGTCCCTGGTCCGGAGTTGCACCGGATTCTCCGACCTAGGATCGGAGTCTCCGGCCTGGGCAGACCGAAATCTCCGGTGTAAGCAGTTTGCAACGGCTCTTTTTCGTGGGGACCTATAAATGCCCCCCTTCTTCCCCAAAGGGTAAGAGCTTCTTTCAGCACGTTTTTCCTCTCTCCCCCACCATTGTTGACCTTGAAAAGCTTGCCCCCCTCTCAATCCCTCCCATGATTCTTGCATATCTTTGAGGGAAAAGTGAGAGGAGATCTAGATCCATATTTCCATCAATCAATCTCTCCTCTAAGTGTTGGGAACCTAGTGGATCTAGATCTTGGAGTTCTTATGTGGTTCTCCTCTTTGTTCTTTCTCTCTTATTCCTCCATAAGCATTTGTTGCTTTGTTAGAATTTGAGAGTGAAGGTTTGAGCACTTGTGCTCTTGCCATTGCATTTGGTGCATCGGTTTTGCTCTCTCCACAAAGATTCGTGGAAGTGAAGATTGTGAGTGTAGGGGGGATGACCCCCGGGTGGTCAAGGACCTGCCTAAGTGTGATATCAAAGCCATCCGACTGGAAGACAAGGGAAGAAGCCAATACGGCTAAAGGGGCATCCGCCTGCCTCCAGCAGCCGGACGAAGAAGGAGACCGGCTCGAGCCAGCCGGCCTAGGTCTCTCCGACACGGCAATGTGGGCTATAGGGAGCCGCCGCCCGACCGCACGTCGCCCGTACCATGACTGCCTCCACAACGAACGGTACGGGGCGTGCAGCAGACCGCCGACCCGGAACTGGCGGAGGCGGAGCCCGGCAGGACAGGAAGCGCGCCACCCGGCTCCTCAAGTCCTCGACAGCGGCGCCTCCATACCGTGCGGCGTCCACTGTGCCTGATGGAAGAACACTGTGGGAAGGAAGAAGACTGTAGCCGGACCCGGCGGGGCCGGGTCGAGCAGCCGGACCCAGCAGTCAGTGTGTAATCAGCCGGCCCCAGACATGTACAGCAACCCCCTAGGCCTATATAAGGGGTGTGCGGCCAGAGAGAGAGGAGGATCCGGAAGGCAGAAAGGAAACCCTAGAACACTCACCAACCAGTCGATTCCTGGAAGCTCAAGGAGCTCATTTGTACCCTGTCCACTGATAATAAGAAAGAGCAAGGCAGGAGTAGGAGTTTTACCTCACCATGAGGGCTCCGAACATGGGTACATCTTGTGTTAGCTTGCATGCTTGTGCCCAATCCCGCCTGCAGATGCCGCCGGCTGTGTTAGCTGCTCCCACACCACTCAAGCCTTCCCTTAGGCATATGTCGGCACCATGACAGTGAGCTTGTTACTCTTGGGCCTTTGGACCCTAGATGGCGTTTTCGTGATTCTTGGGAGCCTCCAAGTCAGTTGTGGATGCGTGCCCCAAGCTTAGTGGTGTAAAGGCTCCGGATTCCGCCTCGAAGGATTCCGATAGTGGAAGGTGAACCAAACCTTTGTGGTGCGGTTCATCGGAGAATAGGGTGAGGCCTTTGTGGCATTGAGTAGGCCTGTGGTGGCGAGCTCACACCCCTCCAACGAGATGTACTCCCCTCAAAAGGAGGAACTCGGGAATACATCTTCGTCTCCGTGTGCCTTGGTTATTTCTATACCCGAGCTCTTTACTTACGCAATTTACATTGTGATAGCCTTGTGCTTGAAGTAATATATATTGCTATCACCTTGTTGTTATCTTGCTTAGCATAAGTTGTTGGTGCACATAGGTGAACCTACTATATTAGGTTTTGTGTGCTTGATAAATTAAACGCTAGTTTTATTCCGCATTTATCAAGCCATAAACGTAAAAGTTTTAAATCTCCTATTCACCCCCCTCTAGGAGACATCCTTGTCCTTTCAATTGGTATCAGAGCCTGGGCTCTCATTATTAGGCTTTACCGCCTAGAGAGTATGTCGTTTAGAGAATTAGTGCATGATCCCACTTTTATATTTGATGGCACAAATTATGATATATGTAAAATTCGCATTCTTAACCTTCTTAGGGACATGGATCCAAATATAAAGAGAATTGTAGATCTATTTTGAGCGATGTAGTTCTTGAGTCAATCATGCCTATTTGGAACGCTAATGAGTTGTGGACAAAACTTCAAGATAAATATGACGTGTCCAACTTTATTGAGGATGATTGTTCTCCTTCCACCTCCGGCCGTGATGAGATCACATCTTCTTCCACTTCACCAACATGTGATTTGTCACAAGGTAATGATATGGTGAGTGGTGATAGAAATTGCATTGTTGATGGTGAATCTACTATTGATTATACTTCATATCTATCTCATTGCAATGTTCTATCTTTGGACTTAAACTCTTCTAGCACTCCAATTGTCTTACATGATAGTGTTGATAGTTCTTGCATATCATCTAAAAATTGCTTGTATAAATCTCATGGTGATATGCTTGCTTTATCTTGTTGCCATGATAAAAATGCGTGTGTTCCCTCTAATCCTTGTATTATTAATAATGTAGAGGAAACCAAATTATCTATGGAACAAGATGTGAACTTGAGTAGTTCCTTAATTAATTGTTCATCTTCATCAACCACCTTTTGCCTTATGGATAAATATTCAAGTAATGATGATAATGACAATAATAATAATTATGATGAAGAAGATGATGATGATGTTCCCCTTCATAAGAAAGGTCTAATGGTGCTTAATGCTCTTTCAAAGAATAAAAATGCTTGTGATAACCTCTATGAAATCATGAGCACCCTTGTTGAGCGTGGGCTTACCATCAAGGCCTTGCAAACAAGACTCGAAGAAAAGGGAAGGATTGAAAGAGAGGATGCTATGGAAAAAACATCTTTAGAGAATGCCCTTGAGCAAGAGCAAGAGACTCGGGTTGATCTTGAGGAGAAACTCGAGTCTATTGAGGAGTCTCACAATGAAATAATTGCTAAACTCATCAAAGATCGTGACCATGCTCATTTTAAATATAAAGTCATTAAAAAGGAAAATGCTAGGTTGAATGATGAGCATGCCATGTTGTCTTCTTCCATTCCTAATGTTAATGATGTTTGTGCTACTAATGCCACTTCTTGCGAAGAATCTATTTTGAAGGAGAATGTTGAGCTAAGGGCTCAACTTGAGTTGCTAACTAGCAATTATGGGAAATTGGAAAAAAATCATAAGAAGCTATCTTGCTCTCATGATGATCTTCTAGTATCCTATGATTTGCTAAAGTTAGCTCATGAGGCCATCACTATCAAGGTAACATCTTGTGAGCCTCGTGTGGACAATGGCACAATTTCTAGTAGAATTTCTATATTGCCATGTGCTAGTCCTAGTAGTTCATCCACTCATAATGTTGGTACATCTTGTGATGATTTACTTTCCTTGCCTTGTTGCTCTAACTATGAAGCCTCTACTTCCTCTAGTGTTTTTGTTGCCACTAACCATGTAGAGGAACTAAAAGATCTCAAGGCCCAAGTCACTCCTTTGAAGAAAGACTTGGAAAAGCATCATCAAGAGAAGTCCACACTTGACAACATGTTGAGTGTGCAACAATCCCCCAATGACAAGAGTGGACTTGGATTCAACTCCAACAACAAGAACAAGTCTAAGATTGATAAGAAGAAGGGCCAAGATCAAGTCAAGAATTTGGCCAAGATTGTTTACTTCAAGTGCAAGGTTGAAGGGCACGATGTTAGATAGATCATGCCCTGTGAAGAAGAAGCCTCTTAGTGAGAAGCAACTAGGGAAGCAGCCTCTTGTTCAATCTCATGCTCATCCATGGGTTGAACAAAGGCCACCTCCTAAGAAGACTCAAGTTATTGCTCCTCAAGTTGAGGAGCCTATTAAGAAGAAAGAGAAGATTCGAAGTTGCTATTTATGCCGTAAGAAGGGACATTTTTCTTCTTCATGCACTAACGGTACCCTATCCAACCCCATTATAATTGACGATGTTTATTCTCTTGGGAAGGATAGAGTTGGCAATGTGTTTGCCAAATATGTGGGTACTCAAAGTGGTGTCAAGAAAAGAACCATTTGGGCTCCCAAATCTATTGTGACTAACCTCTTAGGACCCAACTTGGTTGGGGACCAACAAGCTCAAACTTGATCAATAGGTGTTGTTGGAGGATTAAGGGATCTCCATATATTCTATCTCTCAAGACAAGTCATTTGGAGTATATTGTTATATCTCATATTCAATGTTCCTTCTTGCGGTAACTTGTATTTAAATCATATATACATTGAAAGTTGCTTGCGCCCTTGCATGTGTTAGGTTTTGTACCTTGCTAGTGTTTGTATGTGTTGTGCTCTCTACTTACTTATCTTGGGTAATCAAGTATGTGTATGTTGGTTTGCACACCACCTACTTGTGTTGAGCCTTATTGCTTCTATTTGATATCTTATCTTGTTGGCTCTCACTTGAGAGATTAATGGACTATCCCATTTTGGGGGAGTGATATGCTTCGTGCACTTCACAATCCTAAAATGTGTATACATGAGGATTACCACTTAGTATTGATATATCTAGATTATCTAGTCACTATGTGGTATGTCATGCTCATGAGAAATTCGAATTCTATAATGTCCATTAATTATCTCTAGTTGGATTTTATTTGCCTCTTGCTTAGATAAAATGGATTATCACATTATGGGTGAGTAATAAGCCTTGTGCATATTACAAGCCTAGAAAATATGAACATATGAGGTGTTGCCACTTAGTATTGATATTTTAATTATCTTGTTCCTCGTGGCATGTTGCTCAAACAAGTTCCATCGTACTTAAAATGCTTTTATTGCTTATCTTTTGGATCTTGTTTGTGATGGACTTTCTTGGTATGATTTTTCCCGAATATGTTTGCATATATCCTTTTAGAAAACCAATGGCTTCAAGCTACTCTTTGGAGTTGCTTTGCATGATCACGTAAATTTTTTAAGCTATCAAGAATATCTATCTATCTATCTAAGCTTTATGTTTAAATATTATCCTTGACATATGCTTATTTGTTGTGAAGTTGGTCTTAAATATCATTTCTATATACCACCGAGAAATATCTCTATATACTCCTTGTACATGACAAGTGATACTCATAATTGTGGTGGATTTTGTAGACCATCTTGATATTGGTTCTTGCGTTGTATTGCCTTATTTATTGCCAAGTGTTTATTTTGACTCCCGTTGTCTTCCTTGCCTCTTGCATGGATCCTATTTTTCAATTGGTATTTTTTAGTGTTGTAAATGACATATGGAGAGTAATGATCCCTTGTATGTGCATTTTGTATTCAAATGCATATATCAAGATAATGCACAAATCTTGGGGGAGCCTTCCTTTGTTATTTCGAACACTACCTTATCAATTAACATTTGATCTTTTCAATTGGTATTTTATCTCACTTCATGTGTTTGTCGTGGGGTCACTCTTCGACTACCCCACGGTGGTGATACCTGGGTCACGCCAAGAACATCTGCCTTATGACGAGGGCCCAAGGAAGGCCCAAGGAGGACTACGTGCGGCCCAAGATAGTCGACGTTAGGTTATCAGCCTCGATCGTCTTGTAAGTGCCATCGGCACCGTTCACCCGAGACCTACCTTACCATATAAAGGCTAGGAGGGTCCCTCGTCTAGGGTAACACATACGCTCACACTCATAGCTGCCATCTCAAACCCTAGCGAGATTGCCATCTCGCCATTATAGCCACACTCAACATCAATACCAGACAAGCAGGAAGTAGGGTTTTATCCTCCGGGAGCCTGAACCTGGGTAAACGCCTCGCCTGTTAGCGTTGTGATCACCAGCGCTCATCTCTCCCCCCCCCCTCAATCAACCCGGGGTACTCGACCCAGGGATTTGCCGAGTCTTAGCCTCGTCAATTGGCGCCGTCTGTGGGAAAGAACGAGCGCTGGAAGCATGGTCGCACCGGCCCCATCAACCTTGAAGATCGACGCCTGCACTAGGGAGCCAATCTGCTTCGGCTCCCTCGAGTACGTCAGCCACCCGCCGGCTCATCGCTCGGTGTACGCTGAACTGCGTGAAGGTATGTGGATCACCTTTGGTACCATGCACTACCTCATAAACAGCTGCGGAACACTCCGATCTACGGCGGCCGCGCTGGTGACACCCGCATCTGCCTCGACTACGTCAACCACGCTTTCACCCGCCGTGGAGATCGCATCTGCTGCGAATGCAGCGATCGCATCTTTGACTGCCGCGAAGATCGCATCTGCCATGACTACAATGACCACGTCATCACCTGCCGTGATCGCATCTACCGCGACTGCGACGATCGCATCTTCGACTGCCGCGAAGATCGCGCTCGCCTCGACTACACCAACTGCCTCCATGGCAGAGATCGTGCCCAACGCGACCACGACACCCGCATCTCCGGCTGCCAAGGAGATCGCATCGGCTGCGACCCCTGCGCGGATCAAGTCTACTTCGACTACCTTGATCGCATCGCGGGCAAGGCCAAGATCTACATCGACTCCGACTACGTCAGCCACGCCTTCGCGCCGCGAGATCGTCCGCAAGCCAATCACACCCGCGTCGACGACAGCGACTCCATTTCTCGCGTCCGCGGTGAAGGTCGCGAAACTCTACGGAAAGAGCCTCAATGGCGACTGTGGTACCCACCACGTTGCAGCCATTTTCGACTCCGAGCACGGCTCGGACGAAGGAAGCAGCAGTGGAAGCATCAGCCCCACTTACCAGATTTACCCCGCACAAGTCTACATGGCCGGCCCGTCGCGGGCCAACGGCGACGAACCCGCATATCCACTGGAGGTGGTCATGCCGGACCAGGCGACGCGACTCACCATCACCCGCGACATGGCAATCAGAGCCCTGAAGCACGTTGAGGAGGGCACGTATCCCCCACCAGACGCACCCCGAGAGGACCTTATGGCGGTCCAGTACCTGCTGCGGAAGGAAGGAGAACGACTTCGCGCAGAGAAGGCTGAGCTACTCCGACGCAAGGAGGAAGCCGACACGTCGAGTGCCAGGAGGGCCGCTTATTCATTCACTGCTGCCTCGACAGAGGTCTCGCAAGGAGCAAGACGCCACAGGGCCCGCGTGCCTCGGATGACAGAGGCCGAACGCGCCGGAATCACCCGCAACCTCGAATCATCATACATGACTGAAGACGCGGACGGGATACCCATCCCCAAAACACCCGGAGCTGCTCTCATGGAAGTCGAAACATACCTGCGACTGACGCAGCCGCCTGAGGGTGACGCCCGTGCTCTCCTCCACAAGCAACAGATCATGTCTATCAAGGCAGTTGAAGAAGCTCTGGCGAACAAGGCGCCAATAGAAAAGGCGCAAGAAAATCGGGGTCGCCGCGATCGCGAACCCGCAGCACTCGCAGGCCCAGCTCCAAGACAACTGCGACAGCCGCAGCCAGGCGAAGACCTCCGGAACGTCATCACACAGAGGACGGTAGACCGCAGCCGCACCTAGCGGACGGTCAGCACACCCAATGCTGACGACCGCGACGATAGCGACTTCGAGCCACGCGGCGCCGCATGCTTCAGCTTCAACATCCGCGACACAAGAATGGCCAAGGGCTTCAAGCTCACGGCAGAAGCGGTCAAGTACGACGGAAAGCAGGACCCGAGAGACTGGCTGGCGGACTACCTCATAGCATGCAGTTGCCAGGGCGGTACTTTGACTACAGCCATGCAATACATCCAGCTGATGCTCACAGGATCTGCACGCGGGTGGCTCAACACTCAACCCAAGGACGCCTTCAGTACGTGGGACGAGTTCACGGATGCCTTCGTTAAGAGCTTCCTGGGGACGTACTCAAGGCCGACAACTTTCGTCGAGCTCCAAGCATGCAAACAAGGACGAGACGAGTCGCTCCGGTCGTACATCCAGCGATGGACCCTGCTCCGCAACACCATGGAAGCCACCTCGGAAGACCGAGTGATGGATGCCTTCATGCACGACGTCTACCGCCGCGACCTCCGCGAGGAATTTGGTAGGCTCCGGCCGAGAAACATGATTGAGCTCATGAAGATAGCCAACCAGTGGGCAGACGGAGAGGACTCGGTCCGTGATACTTCACGTTACTCCCCAAGAGACGAGGCCGGACCAAGCAACTAGCGGGAAGGACGCCAGAAGAAGAAGCCGTGTTACCACGGCAATGACTCAATAGAGTTAGTAGCAGCGGGATTCGAAACCCCCCGCGAGGATGAAGCATGCGACAGCAGTCGCCAGTACAGTCAAAGGCAGTACAGTCGAAGCGGCGATGACCAGAGTCGCCAATACAGCCAAGGGCATTTCAACCGAAGCGGTGGCAGCACCTACCGTGGCGACGGGAGCCGCAAACGAGAGTGGCAGAGGCGCACGCTGACTCCGGAGGAAGAGCTGGAGCAACCCTGCAAGCACCATATGTTCAGGAACCCGGAAACGGGCAAGTGGGGATCCCACCACCTGTTGAAGGACTGCAAAAAGGCACGCAGGATATACCAGGCAATGCAGAAGATAGTCGCTCAGCAAGCCACGCAGTTGACTCTCCAGGCAGCACCCGTAGCGCAACCAGTCGCGCAGCTGGCTCTTCAAGCAGCACCTGCACCCCACACCTGTAGTCGCTAATCCAGCACAAGCAGCGGGAGCTTTCCATCAACAGCAGCAGCCGCAGCAAGAGGCCCCTGAGGCATATCCAGCGGGACGCGGACAGCTCAACATGATACAGAAGGGGCGCCCTTCAAACAGGACCCAGAAGATCATCACCCGCCAAGTCTACCAGGCTGTCACCTGTCCACCTGCAGTACCCGAATACCTGAGAGGGTCAGAGACACCGATCACGTTCTCCAGAGCAGATCATTCGCCTGCGGTACCACGACTCGGGCACGCCGCTCTGGTAGTCGAAGCTCTGATCGGGGATTACACCTTGAAAAAGGTGTTCATGGACGGAGGCAGCGGCATCAACATTATCTTCGCCGACACCCTCAGAAGGATGAACGGGCCAACAACAAACTTGACGCCATCAGAGACCACCTTCCATGGCATAGTACCAGGGCAAGCAGTCACGCCCATGGGAACAATCACACTCGACGTCATCTTCGGCACACCCGACAACTTCCAGAGGGAGGCGATCGACTTCGAGGTAGTCGACTGGAAGTCGCAGTACCATGCGATACTCGGGCGCCCAACCTTTGCCAGATTCATGGTGATACCTCACTACGCCTACCTTATGCTCAGAAGGCCACGAAGGAGCGTCAGCAAAGGCTTGGTCGCATCCTTGTCTTCCTTCGACAGCGGGTGCGCCCACGCGTTCGTCTTCCGCAACGCGCGATCAGCCACAAAGTCGGGAAGCCCTTCTTGGTCGCACCTGATGTAAAACCACTTCTTCCGCCAGCCCTGGACGGAGTCGGATTTCTTCATCTGAAAGTAGGTGGTGTCGCCACGCACCTGGATGCCGAAGCCGCCGACTGGATACACCTGCTTGCTCTTCCCAACGTTCCTCCTCATGAGGAACAGCGACTTCCACAGCAACCAGTTGGGAGAGATTCCCAGGAAGCACTCACAGAGCACGATGTATCTCGCGATGCTCAAGACGCTATTGGGAGTCAGATCGTGGATCTGAATCCCGTAAGCATACAAGAGACCACAAACGAAATCGTGGAGGGGGAACCCGAAACCCCGTGGAAGGAAATCCACGAAGCAAATGCGTTCCCCATCGCGAGGAGAGGGGAATACCTCTTTCCCAGGCGTACGCACCGTCGCCTGGTCCACCGGCGACAGCAGCCCCTGCGCGCGGAGGCCCTGGAGGTCGGCCTTCTTCACCGACGATTTCGCCCAATCGTCGTCGACCTTCTTCATCACGCTCGCATCGGCGGCGGTGACGGTGCCCTCAGCGGTCTTCGCCCTCTTCATCGCGGCCTTGCTCGCGGGGAGTGGAGAAAAGAAACTGGAAGGAAGGAGCAGCAATGGAGGAGAGAGCAGTGGAGGCGACGGTGAAATGGGGATGGGATGAACTGTTCCCCATCGCGGTGAAAAATATATACCGCGGGGTCAGTTCATCCTGGCCGTTCCCCGCGAAACCGCTCTCCACAACCTCATCTGGCCGTCCACATGTCGCGCAGAGATAGCAACCGTCGCCAGCCACGCCGCCCACTACGCGCGGGAATCGAGGCGCCATCATCACGCCGCGAAAATTTCGCGCCCAACGGTCAAATCAGTCAATACTGACACTGGGACCACCCTGTCACGTCCCATCGGACACAGAATGTGCCAAAAACGTCAGTGCTGACGTCACCTGCGGAGGCATAGCAAGTAAGCCAACGGGCTGATGGAGCACCCGGATAATTCATTCGAGTGCAACAAAGATACAATAAGCTTTAAGAGCTGAATAGACTCGACAAGTCCATTCGAGTGGAAAAGAAATTCAGTAAGCTCCATGAGCTGAGTAAAACTCAAAGCAGTAAGCCAAACCGGCCGAGTACAAAGTAAGTCACGCAAAGCCAGTTGCGACTTCGTTAGCTCGAGTCTCTTCTTTACTCCCATCGGGAGCGGGCTTTTCGACTGAAGGAAAAATTGAGTTTAACCTCAATTGCAAGCAATTCAGCTTAATCTCGGGGGCTACTCCCATCGGGAGCGCTGTACGCGCTCCCGAATGACTCAGAACAATCGCAGTAGAAAAATCACTGACCAAAGCAATACTCGCAGTTTTTACCCTGCAGTCGATGTTTCGACTAAGGAATCCTCCATAATCCCTGAACGGCCGGAGTCGACCAATTTTATTTGTTCCTTTCAGGAACCTGGTGGCGTGCCCAGAAGGAAGGAGTCCTTTACCCGACTCTACGATTCGACTAAGCACTCGGGGGCTACTGTCGTGGGGTCACTCTTCGACTACCCCACGGTGGTGATACCTGGGTCACGCCAAGAACATCTGCCTTATGATGAGGGCCCAAGGAAGGCCCAAGGAGGACGACGTGCGGCCCAAGATAGTCGACGTTAGGTCATCAGCCTCGATCGTCTTGTAAGTGCCATCGGCACCGTTCACCCGAGACCTAGCTTACCATATAAAGGCTAGGAGGGTCCCTCGTCTAGGGTAATGCATACGCTCACGCTCATAGCCGCCATCTCAAACCCTAGCGAGATTGCCATCTCGCCATTGTAGCCACACTCAACATCAATACCAGACAAGCAGGAAGTAGGGTTTTATCCTCCGGGAGCCTGAACCTGGGTAAACGCCTCGCCTGTTAGCCGTCGTGATCACCAGCGCTCATATCTCTCCCCCTCAATCAACCCGGGGTACTCGACCCAGGGATTTGCCGAGTCTTAGCCTCGTTAGTGTTGATGTGTTTTTGGAATCAATCATTTGTTGTTGTTGGTTCCTTCTCAATCATGTGTTGATTTGGATTTTGATATAATTTGGACAACCTTCTCGTGTCCCACTTTGGTGTGTCCCCTCTTGGTTTACTTGGTGTTTTTGTCCAAATTGTATCTCGTTTGGTTCTTGAAAGACTTTGCATGTATATTCTCTAATATATATATTATATGGCATGTTTGTCTTTCTCGTTCCAATATATAGGGTTTACTCCACCGAATCCTAAATCGGCTAAGATGGGCGTGAAATTCAATTTCATATCCATATGCACATATTTATGTGGAGTGTTTCCTATGTATTGTAGTGTATATAACTACTATGGGACCCAATGAGTTTGGGAACCATTTTGTACTTGAATGTTGTTTTAGGTACAACGGAGATGCATTGGAGGCTTGTCTCATTCATAAGAAAGGTGTTCTCACCATGTGATTGTAGGAGTCAAGCTACGATGATTAGCAAACTCTCATCTTCTTCATCACCAATGACATCTCGGTAACAAGTATCTACCTCATGCATGCCTTTCTTGTATTCAACCTTGTGTAGGTTGCTTCTTGGCATGAAAGATTTTATGTGCAATTGTTTTGATTTTTGCTTATTTCCTTCACTTGGTATATCTTGGTGATATTTGTGATGAAATTGCAAAACCTTTCCTTCCATTGGTATTCTTTCTTTGTGATACTTGTTGCCTACCTCAAAGCATCTCCACTATCTCTTGTTCCCTTAGTGATATGTGTGATGTCTTTGATGTGTTTGAAGTTCATCTATATACAATGAGATAAATTTGAGCTATGTGCTATGCTTTTAAGCAATAATCTCCTTTGTATATTTATGACTTCCTTTTGGATACCTTGTTCTCTCTTTCACTAACCATTTCGTATGTACATGTTTCTTTGTGGATGTATATCTTCAAAGATTTGTCTACTTAGAAACCTATACATATGTAAGAGGTCACCTTTTAGTTGGTATCCTATTTCTTACGAGCTACCTTGATTTTTATCTATAATTCTTTGGTGACTCCAAATTTGTTTCATGAGTGCTTATCTTAATTTTATTTGCATCTTTGCACACTCATGTGTTTGTTGAAGATCTTTGTCCTCATGCTTACCTTGGTGAGTATGTTGATTCTTATCGGCAAGATGGTCTCACAAGTTTTTGTCTTTTTCAATTTATTTCATTTTCCAATTGGTATCCTTGAGCCTGCGAATATCTTGTAAATCCCCGGGATCGGTACTATGTAGATTTGAGCGCTACCGCTAAATCCGCATAATAACGATCCTAGGACGCTGATACGTCTCAAACGTATCTATAATTTTTAAGTGATCCATGCTAGTTTTGTGATATTGTCACATGTTTTTACTATCATTTATATCATTTTTATGCATTTTGTCGGACTAACCTATTGACAAGTTGCCAAGTGCCAGTTCCCTGTTTTTGCTGTCTTTTTGTTTAAGAAATTTACTTCTGGAAATATTCTCGGAATTGGACGAAAATTTACGAGGAATTTTTACTCGACGGAAGGCACCAGGACACCAAAGGGCAGCCCTGGGGGCCACCCACAGGCCAGGGGCGGCCTGCTGCCGCGGCCTGGGGGCCACCCGTGGGTGGCGCCCGCCCCTGCCCGTGGGGCACCTCCTCGGCCCCCTTCGACGCCTATAAATTGCTATCAGACCTAAAAACGTCAGGGCGGCCATTATTTTTCAGAAACTTGACCCCGACGCGACGTCACCAAAAACCCTAGTTCGGGGTCCAATCTGAAGCTGATCCCGGCACTCTGTCGGAGGGAAGATCGATCCCGGAGGGCTCTTCATCGACTCATCGTCATGCCTTCCTGCGGGATGATTTGTGAGTAGTCTCACCTTGGACTACGGGTCCATGGCAGTAGCTAGTTGGTAATCTCTCTCTTCTGCTTCATGTATTATGATCTTGTGAGCTGCCTAACATGATCAAGATCGATTATTGTAATGCTATGTGATGTGTTTGCTGGGATCCGATGGATTATGAAGTTATGTTCAGATTGTGCATGATTCTTATATCAGTAATTTATGTTCTTGAATGCTCTCCGATGTGCGTAGTTACTTTGGCCAAGTGATTGTGTGTATCTCCAAGAGAGGGTATTTATGCTAGATAGTGGGTTCATGCCCCCTTTTGTTCCTGGGCACGAGTGACAGAAACATCTAAGGGCGAGGGTGTGCTGTTGCTACTAAGGGTAAAACAGCGGTGTTAATGTCTCTTTTGATATTAGTATTGCTTACTTCATGCACTTTACTTAATGCAATTGTCTGTTGCTTGCAACTTAATACTGTTGGGTGACAGGCTGGATAGCGATCCCACGGTGGACTTTTTAGACAAAGACGCAGTTGGACTCAATGGTCTTTGTTCCTTGTCGTGATGCCTCCATAAATATTATCATGTCCTTTTTGTCATAGCTAAATTGGGTTTGTGTCATGATCTTGTCAATTCCCTAGCTGTAATTCGTTCACCCATCACATGCATATTTTATTTACTTGAGAGACTCCACTAGTGAACCCATGGCCCCCGGTCCATCTTTTTACATTGTTTACAACCTCATTTACTTGCTTTTAATCATCATTACTCCTCTGGTCACTTTTCATATTTCATCTATTTCATCATACAATTAACCGCTTTGTTTTCTATGAGACCGGAAAGATTGACAACCTTTCCGCCGTTGGGGGCAAAGTATTTTGGTTGAGTGTGTGCAGGTCCACGTCTATTGAAGGTCAAGCGCCAGAGATCTTCAACATTCACCTCGTTGTTGATTTCAAAGTCCTACTGGTTCGATAAACCTCGGTTCGTTAAACGAGGGAAAACTGCTACTAGCTGCAATTCTGCCTTCGCTTGGGGCACTACCCAACTTATTTTAATATAGCAGCAGACGCCCATGATACGTCTCCGACGTATCTATAATTTTTTATGTTCCATACTTTATTATATAGCAGTGCCACATGTTTTTACAATGTTTTTTATATCATTTTGGCATGATTTATGGAACTAGCCTATTAACAAGATCGGAAAAGACTTGCTACCCCCATGGGTAGCTACACACCCTAAGTTTGACCGAAACGTATATGCAACGGTAAAATGAGATTACTCAAGTAGACAAGGGGGGTGTCACTAGTAGAGTTGATAGAATTATTAAAAAGTATTTTGAAATTTTTTCGATTTTTTTTCCATCCGCTGTGATTTTTTTAGTAAAGTTTGACCCAAAAGTCAACAAAAAAGTCAACTATGAAAAAAAGCTAAAAATGACGACCAAAAATATTTTTTTTGAAAATTCCGAAACCAGTTTTGTACACCAAATATCCGTGTTTTACTAGGAAAACAAGCTAAAACGGATACATACGGCTTGCATCTCCGTATAACGCATGGGTGTGTAGCTACCCATGCGGGTAGCAAATTGTCTCTCTAACAAGATGCCCAGTGCCAGTTCCTGTTTTCTGCTGTCCTTTTCTTTCAAAAAAGTTGTTCTGGAAAGTTTCTCGGATTGCTCTCATAATTTACGGGAATTATTTTCCAATATGAAACGAAGATGGAACCCGAAGGACAGCCGGAGGGGAGGCACAGGGGCTCCAGACGCCACCTGACCGCGCCCCCCCTTGGCCGCACATGGGGCCCACCTGGGGCCCCTGTCCATCGCCTCGCGTCACCCCTTCGCCTATGAATTCTCCTCTGACCTAAAAAAAAAGGAGACGTGATCATAATCTCCAGAATACGTCTGAGGCCGCCGCCATCTCAAACCCTAGTTCAGGAGGGTTCAGAAGCTCTTCCCGGCACCCTGCCGGAGAGGGGAATCGACGCCGGAGGCATCTACACCACCATGCCTGCCTACGGAGTGATGCGAGTAATTATTAGTGTTGTATGAGGGAGTATTTATGCTAGATAGTGGGTTCATGCCTCTCTTTGTCTGAGTTCGGTGACAGGAACGGTTAAGGCTAGAGATGTGCTGTTGCCACTAGGGAGAAAACAACGGTGTGATTTCTTCGTGTTATCTACATTGCTTACATTATGCACTTTGCTTATTGCGATGATCTGTTGCTTGCAACTTAATACTTTTGGGTGACATGCTGGATAGCGATCCCAGAGTGGATTATTAGTCATAGATGCAGTTGGATGACGGTCTATGTATTTTCACGTAATGCCCATATTAGATGAAGCGGTGAACTATATTGTTCTATGATAGCCTTGTTGTGCGCCTACAATTCTGTCAATTGCCATGCTGTAATTTGTTTACCCATTGATGGCGTGTTGTTGGGAGACCCCAAGAGGAAGGTATGATGCAACACAGAATAAGTTTTCCCTTGATCACAAAACCAAGGTTATTGATGGGGGGATACTTTATAGGTAGGCACATGGACCCGGAAAGTAGACCCGCCAAGACCAAGAATGCCAAAGCCGGGTCGCACTTCAAGTTACATGGGCTGGGCTGGAGACAAGCTGACCAAGGCCCATGACAAAGGAAGGACTCGTTGAGGAGGAGTCCTAGTACAACCCGGAGTTCTAACCTGGAGGACCAAGACCTAGAATAGGACTCCGTGTCCAAGTATGACCCGGTGTAAACTTGTAAGTCCAGGGACCCGACCGCCTTTATAAGGAGGGCCCTGGACCTTAGATCGACAAGTCTGAGAACCCGCAACACCATACCCCAGAGAGGTTGAAGTCGCCGGATCTCGAGTTAGCGAGATCAGGTTCTTGTAATCGAGAGCAAGTCATATCAATAAAGCCGAAGCTGGAAGTAGGTCTTTACCTCCATCAAGAGGGGCCGAACCTGGGTAAATCCTTGTCCTTAGGTGAGATTAACAACTCCTGTGTACTTCGATCATCAATGGCCCCACAACTTATCTTCCCTGAGGAAGAACTCGCCGTGACAACCCCACGACAGTTGGCGCCCACCATGGGGCCTATGATGAAAGGAGTTGAGATCGTGAGAGCAGCTCGCCGAGGTATGGAGAAACTCGCCATTGGCCGGGTCTACAGCAACCAGCACGGCGAGACCGAGATCGACGACTACGGGTGGAGTCCAGAGATGGACGAAGTTGAGGAAGGCTACCAGCTCATCTTCGGCAAGATCAACGTGTTCATTGGTATGGTCAGCACTACAGGTAACCGTGCTAGTGAGTTGGAATCTGTTTCAGAAGCAACAAGTCCTCCATCGATTACAGCAAGGAGGAGGTAACCAGCAGGGCGGGTTCCAACAGAACCCGAAGCAGCTTCATGATGGCCAAGGGCAATATTATGTCACAACTCGACCGCAGAACCCGAGTCAGGGTAGTTATCATGTTTTCACAACAAGCACGTCCAAACGTGCCAGGAAATTGAAAGTTCGAGCTGCTAATGCAGTGGAACCAGCAGTTCCACAGTGGCTCAAGTGGTCAGAGCAAGTCATCACATGGAGTAGGGCAGATCATCCACCAAGAGTCGATGACCCAGGGCTCCTAGCTTTAGTGGTAGCACCTCAAGTTGGGGGCTACACATTAAACAAGGTGCTTATGGATGGTGGAAGCAGTATCAACATCTTATACTATGAAACATTCAAGAGGATGAAACTGCAAGATAGGCAGTTGATACCAACTAAGATAGTTTTTAATGGGATAGTACCAGGGAAGTCAGCAAAACCCATTGGTAAGATCTATCTTGAGGTTGCTTTTGGCACAATGGAAAATTTTCGTTAAGAGATTATGCCCTTTGAGGTAGTTGATCTTAAGAGTCCATACCATGATCTTTTTGGTCGACCAGCATACTTTAAGTTTATGGCCAGACCGTGTTATGTTTACTTGAAGCTTAAGATGCCAGGTCCAGCAGGAGTCATTACAGTTAATGGCAGCAGACAAATGGCATTGGAATGTGAACAGGGAGATGCAGCTATGGCCGAAACAGCTTGTGCTCAGGAAGAGCTGAAATTTTATAAGCCAAATGTGGACCCGGAGGACAACTCAGCCCTCAGGAAGCCGGCCACAGAGGAGAAGATGAAATTCAAGTCAGCTCAAGACACAAAGCAAGTTGATTTCACCCCTGGTGATTCTTCCAAGTAGTTCACCATTGGGGCACACCTCTCTGACAAATAGGAAAGCGCGCTCGTCGAGTTCATCCGTGAGAACCGGGACGTCTTTGCATGGAAGCCATCTGACATGCCAGGTGTCCCGAGAGAACTCGCCGAGCACAGCTTACATGTTAACCCTAATGCAAGACCTGTAAAACAGGGACTTCGCAAGTTTCATGATGACAGAAGAAAAGACATTGGAGAAGAGGTGGCTCGACTCCTTGCAGCTAAGTTCATCAAGGAAGTTTTTCACACAGAGTGGGTGGCCAACCCAGTACTAGTACCAAAGAAAACAGGAGAGCTACGTATGTGCATCGACTTCACGGGTCTCAACAAGCACTGCCCTAAGGATCCGTTTGCTTTATCTCATATAGACCAGATCATTGACTCCACAGCTGGATCAGAGCTACTTTGTTTCTTGGATGCCTACTCAGGGTACCACCAGATCAGACTCAAGAAAGAGGATGAGCTGAAGACATCTTTCATTACACCCTTTGGAGCATTTTGCTATATGACAATGCCCTTTGGACTAAAGAATGCGGGAGCTACATACCAGAGGTGTATTCAGAACTGTTTCAAGGAACAAATTGGAAGGAATATTCACGCTTATGTGGATGATGTAGTCATCAAGTCTCAGAAAGCTGACTCTTTGATAGCAGACCTAACAGAAACCTTTGATAACCTGCGCAAGTACAAGATGAAGCTCAACCCAGCCAAGTGTGTTTTTGGAGTCCCTGCAGGCAAACTCCTCGGCTTCATTGTTTCAAAGAGAGGCATTGAAGCAAACCCAGAGAAGATCAAGGCTATTCACAGCCTGCAGAGGCCAACTTGCCCAAAGGACGTTCAGAAACTCACTGGTTGTGTAGCGGCTCTAAGCAGATTCATCTCAAGACTCGGAGAGAAGGCGGGTCTCCTCTACCGACTCCTAAAGAAGTCAGACAAATTATTATGGGACAAAGAAGCCGACGATGCTTCTGAGGGCTTGAAGAAAACCCTATCATCAACACCCGTACTTGCAGCTCCTACAGATAAGGAGCCCATTCTATTATATGTGGCTGCCAATGAAAGAGTTGTCAGCGCAGTGGTAGTTGTGGAAGGTACAGAGGAAGGTAAAGAGTATCCAGTACAGAGGCCTGTTTACTATATCAGTGAAGTCCTTACAGATTCAAAACAAAGGTACCCTCAATGGCAGAAGCTAGTTTATGGAGTTTTTCTTGCAATTAGGAAGCTTAAGCACTATTTCCAAGAGCATCCAATCAAAGTGGTGAGCTCAGCACCACTAGCTGATATCATACGTAACAGAGATGCAACAGGGCGAGTTGCCAAGTGGACAATTGAATTGGGTCCTTATCATATCACATATGAGCCTAGGACGGCCATTAAGTCTCAAGCTTTGGTCGACTTCGTTAATGATTGGACTGACTTTACATCCTCACCAAGTTCACCCTGCACCAAATATTGGACAATGCACTTCAACGGGTCCAGACAGCTAGAAGGCTCAGGAGCCGGCGTGGTTTTAACTTCACCTAAAGGAGATAAGTTGGCATATGTCCTTCAATTGCATTTTGATTGTACAAACAACATGGCAGAGTATGAAGCTTTACTGCATGGACTCCGTTTGGCCAAGGAAATGAACATCAAGCGTATCAGGTGCTTCGGGGACTCAGATCTCGTGGCACAACAAGTATCTAGAACCTGGGACTCGAAGGATGCAAATATGGCGGCTTACAGAAGAGCAGTCGAACAGATAGCCGGGTTCTTTTCTGGTTATCAAGTGGAACATATTGACAGACGCAAGAACGAGGCCGCCGATGCGTTATCACGACTCGGCTCTCGTCGAGAGAAAGTACCTCCCAACGTGTCCGTGGATGAACTCCATCATCCGTCAGTCAAGTTACCTTCAGAAGAGGAGTTAGCCTTCCCAGATCCAGAGTCAACACTTGTGGCAGCAGTATGGGCAATCCCATCATGGACAGAGCCCTACCTTGCATATCTCCTCCGAGGTGAACTACCATAGGATGAAGTCAAACAGAGACAACTCATCAGACGGTGCAAGTCCTACACAATCATTACTGGTGGGTTGTATAGAAGGAGTACCACTGGAGTCTACTAGAGATGTGTGTCTCCAGAAGAAGGCAGGCAAATCTTGCAAGAAATCCACGCAGGTGATTGTGGTCATCATGCATCCACTAGATCCTTGGTGTCAAAAGCTTTCAGACACGGGTTCTTTTCGTTAACAACACATTTGGACGTAGAAAAGATAGTACGAGTTTGTGATGGATGCCAAAGGTACGCAAGGCAAGACCACGTGCCAGCCCAAGAACTCAGAACTATTCCTATCACTTGGCCGTTTGCAGTTTGGGGGCTTGACATGGTGGGTCCTTTCTCAAAGTCGCCCTGTCACAAGACCCACCTGCTAGTAGCCGTTGACAAGTTCACCAAGTGGGTAGAAGTCGAACCCGTAAGCCGAGTCGACGGAGCATCAGCAGTGAGGTTCTTCAAGAAGATAGCCACACGCTTCGGATATCCTCACAGCATCATTACAGATAATGGGACCAATTTATCAATTGGAGAGATGGCCAAGTTCTGTGGTGAGAACAACATCAGACTCGGCCTAGCCTCAGTGGCACATCCACAGTCCAATGGACAAGCAGAGAGGGCAAATCAGGCGTTGCTCAAGGGAATAAAACCCCGGCTTCTAGTCCCCCTGTTAAGAGCCGCTGGGTGTTGGGTTGAGGAGCTGCCAGCAGTACTTTGAAGTATAAGGACGACTCCTAACAGATCTACTGGCTTCACACCGTTCTTCATGGTGTATGGAGCAGAAGCCGTCCTACCTAGCGACTTGCTGCATGAGTCGTCGCGAGTCGCCAATTATGTCGAGACAGAAAATGAGCTTGCTCGTCAGGACTCGGGTGGACGCACTCGAAGAAGCAAGGGAGTTAGCCCTTGAGAGGTCAGCAGTTTATCAGCAGGACTTGCGGTGGTATCACGCTCGTCGAATCAGAACTCGGACTTTCCAAGAGGGAGACTTAGTGCTTCGCCTAGTCCAAAACAAGGAAGGGATGCATAAGTTATCTCCACCATGGGAAGGACCGTTCGGCATAAGCAAGAACTTGCACAATGGGTCGTACTATCTAATGGATGTGCGAGAGCCGGCAAGTGCAAGTAAAGGAACTGACACAGCTCATACACTAGATCCATATGCAGAGGCAAAGAGGCCATGGAACATAGCTTAGTTGCGTCCTTACTATAGCTAAATTGTAATAGTTTTTATGAGTTGAAAGGCAAAAGACCCCAGTGAGCCATGCCTAAATGTAATCAAATTGTTATGATCAAAGGAAATAAAGCCGACCTCTCTAAAATTATGAGTTCATTGATCGAGTTACCCAGTAAGTATGCTTTATTCTTTATATTTGATCATTAGGTTCTTGGGGGCTTGCTTTTCAGGAAAAAAAGTCAGGCTTAGACCCTTGAACCTGGCTTAGTAGCCGAATTTTTCCTAATTTTCTCGCTGGTAAGTTAGATGCAGCCTGCATAATATGAATAATCTACAGGCATGACTTGTCTCTAACTCCTATGAATCCTAAAGGACATAAGAAGTTGGGAGCCTGTCAGCACAAACTGTAAGAGAAGTCATGCAGAGCCTACTTATTCATCAGTGAAAAATCAGATGGGTTATAAGAACCAAGCAGTGACTTGCATAGATAAGACATATCAATGTCATAGTTGAACAAGCAAGTCATTGCAAGCCGATTGGCACAGTTTCAGAACAACTAGTCCAAATACCAAAAGGTTTGCACCAGCTGTGCAGTATTACAAAAGTTTAAAAATCATCAAGAGGATGATCCCTCTCAGGAGTCGACTTCTCGGCTGGAACTGGGGAGTCCTTCTTGGCAGGAGATTTGTCCTTCGCTTGTGCTGTAGAGGCACGAGCCTGCTTCACAGGAGGCTTGGTGGCAACTTTCTTCATTTGGAAACCAGTACCTCTTGGGCTCTTCACATGTTGAGCCTGCTCTTCTTCTTGAGGTTGGGAGTCCCCAATAGTAGCTCTTGAAGGAGTGGGCGCAGTAGGAGTCTTCAGAACAGGCTCGGCACCAGCTAGGTTACCAAGAACAGGAGCCGCCGGTGCAGAAGAACTTGGTCCAGCAGAACATGAGCCACTTGCCATTGCCTGTGAGGGGCGACAAAAGTTTACAATTGCAGGAGTCTCCGGGGTAACCCTCTTGTTCTCCAAGTCATAGTGATGAACCCATAACTCAGGGTCCATCTTGTTGGAAATCCCACATGCATAAGGACGCACCAGCTTCTCCTCAGCCTTGAAATCATCCTGAGTAAAAGGGTGTGCCATCTTCATGTTGACCTGGCTTCCCCATAGTGAGCAGAGCTGGTTCTATGACAGTTGGATAATAGCTGTGGGCCAGAGCAAGGATCCTGATGCAGGCTCTCCTTAAAGAGGACTGCTTCCAGAGGCGCATATAGCCTGGTGCCCTAGAAAGCTCATCTACCAGGCGCTCAGGTTCCTTGGGACACCTATCCTTGGCATTCAAGTATTTTACCACAGCACGGGCTCCCTCTTGCAGCCCATGACAGTAGTATAGCATCTCATGCAATTGCTTGCCAACTGGCAACTTGAGCTTTTGAGAGTCAGGCCCTGCAGAAACAAGTCAGTGAGCATAAGTTGATAGTACTTCAGGAAAGTGCAAAGAAGGAGCAACCAAAGACATAGCTTACCAAAAATGTATTGGCACATGGCTCCAATGCCCTTACGGCAGGTGTCATAAACTGCTTTTAGCTCATTATGNTCAAGGAGGACTGCTTCCAGAGACGCATATAGCCTGGTGCTCGTGATAGCTCATCTACCAGGCGCTCAGGTTCCTTGGGGCACTTGCCTTTAGCGTTTAAGTACTTTACCACAGCACGGGCTCCCTCTTGTAGCCCATGACAATGGTCCAGCATCTCATGCAGTTGCTTGCTAACGAGCAACTTGAACTTTGGGGAGTCAGACCCTGCAGAAAGATATCAGTAAGTATAAGTTGAGAAGTGCTTCAAAACAGTGCAAAGAAGGAGTTGGTAAAGATATAAACTTACCAAAGATGTGTTGACACATGGCTCCAATGCCTTTACGACAGGTGTCGTATACTGCTTTTAGCTCATTATGAGCTTTCAGGGCAGTTTTCTTGGCTACCTCCGACTCTTTCTTGACCTGCTCCAGCTGAGCAGATATAGTTTCCAGATCTTTTTCCAGTTGAAGGGAGTGCTCCCTTTCAGATTGAGCAGACCTGGCACTAGCAGCTGCCTGGTCCTCCAGCTCCTTCATGTCTCTCTTCATCTTGGAGATAAGATTCTGTAAATACAAGTCAGAACTCACAAGTCAGATATACAACTCATGAGCTCCAAGTCGTCACAAGTTAACAACTTGGCACTTAGGGGCTACTCAGGAGTCAGATTTTTTCTCCAGATGCAACATTCACAAGTCCTAGTCAACAAGTCAGCAGCTCCAAGTCGTCACAAGTTAACAACTTGGCGCTTGGGGGCTACTCACATAACAGAATTTTTTCTACATGCTAAGTATCAGCTATTCACATCGATTTGTAGCTCCAAGTTGTCGCAGGCTGACAACCCGGCGCTTGGGGGCTACTCGTGGAAAAAAATTTAGTTGCTCTACCTAAGGGTCATCAAGTTAAAGCCCCGAGTCCTAGAAGAGCTAAGGACTCAGTGCTTGGGGGGCTACAAGTACACAAGTTTTTTCTACACAGCAATTGAGTTAAAGTTCAAAGTAAAGCACCTATCTTGTCCACAAGTCACCACAAATAAGGTGCTTGGGGGCTACTGCAATAGGAGGCTATCAGAGAATACAAAGACTGAAAGTCAGAAAGCTTACATCATGGATGAGTCGAAGAGATCTAATGGCCAGTTCCTCATCATCCTTCAATCTGGCTGCTTGATCATTCAGTTCAACGGCCTCTATCCAAGCCTCAGAAAAGGACTTGTTGTCAGCCACTCGAAGTCGGCTGTAATCGATGGAGGACTTGGTCGGCTCGTTGAGTTGGGCTATAGAAGTCGTCTGATGAGGAGCCGGGGAAGGTTGAGGGATGGCCGTAGGAGTCTCAGTCCCAGAAGAGGATTGGACCACCAATGGAGTTTCCCCCCGAGTCTTTGGAAGGGACTCGGGGATAGTGGGAGCAGTTGTAGTGTTAACACCTGCAGATGCAGGTGTGGAAGGAGCCGTCCTTGTGCTTGTCGTTTGAGAAGCCGAAGGAGGGATAGATCCACGAGCTGATGTAACATCAGCCATGTTCTAGAGCTTGGTGACCTTCAGATAAGGCCGAGCCCTGAAACAGACAAAGTCAGAAGTCAGCAACAATTCCATGAAAAGGAGACGCAGAAGTCATATGAGTGCAAGTCAGCAGAGAAGTCATACCCAGTATTAGTCTCAAGGTCCAGGGAGGCCTGAGAGTCGGAAGAAGGCATAGACATGCCAGAGTGATAGGAGTCGTCTTGGCTGGGAGGAGAAGTCGACTTCCATTGGTGTGAAATTGGCAAAGGATCAGGGGTGTCCGCAGGGCCATCGGAGCGCAGCTTCCTCTTTCTAGCAGCAATAACGCTCTGCATACATTCTTGAGGCTTAGCAGTTGAACTGGTTGATCCAAGGACTCGTGAGAGAGGTACCTTGGGGACAGCCTCTCGAGGCCCATTCTTATTGGGAGCGGCTGAGGACTCCTTAGTTGAGGTTGGCTGGGTAACGGCAGGGCTAGAAGCCATATGTCCCTGCTCAGTAACAGGAGCCTCCTGAGAGGACTCCTTCCTAGTAACATTTTCAACAGGATCCTCCGGGGAGGACTCCCCCTCATCATCATCGTCTTCAACAGGAGCATTTTGCTCTGTGACAGAAGCCTCCTCTTCTACATCCTCATCGGCCTCAGCCTCCGTTGCAGGTTCAGAAGCTGGCTTCCAGAAGGAGTCAGTTAACTGCAAAGGAGATAGAAAGTCAAGTTAGCAAATCAAATAGAGAAAGCAGATCAAAGTAAAGCAAATAAAATACTTATAGCAAGAGCTTGGTTGGTGGAGAAAAAAGGTTCAAGTCCAAAATTTACTTGATCCTTCACTGGCCTGCCTGTCAGTTTCTTGATCAATCGGCCGAGTTCAGGGCCGTCAGACAGCTTCTCCGTTGTGCGGAGATCATCAGTCACACAACGTGTGTATTGACATATCAGCCGAGTCCTAGGACTCAACGGATGGATCCTCCAGGTGGTCCAGCAATGTACCAAATCCATGTTCTCCAGCTTGTGTGATAAGAGATCCTGAATCCGTGTGATCAAGGACCCGACTTTGGGCTGGGCGGCCTCTGAGCACCTAGCTTTCAAAAGAGGAGTCGCCTCTAGGCGATCTGTAGCGCCCCGACCCCGGAATTATACAGAGAGGCTATGTAAGCAACACAACCATCAATGTATAAAACAAAGATCGAGACTTGTGGAACAGAACTGGCACAAAGCATGACTCTACGACACAAAACATTTATATAGCAACTCATATATCGAGGAGAAATACAAATATTACAAGGCAAAAGGATCACAGATCCTGCAATTCAACAAGCGGAAGCGAAGTAGCGTTGTCTAATACAACAAGAAGCAAATTATGGCCTAAGAGGCCTACAGATAAACATCACCCAAGCCAGCTTGTTCCACGGTCCCAAGCTGCCACCTAGGAACCCCAGACTAGTAGTCGACGTCAACGAAGAACCCACCTAGTTGCTCGGTGTCGTCCTCCTCTGAAATACAAAATCATAGAGGCAGCAAAGAGAGACTGAGTACGATGTACTCGCAAGTTTAGTAGGGCGATATAGGCCCAATGACTGACGGAGGCTCTAAAGCTGTTATGTAGTTCTTTTGCATAAAGCTAGTTTTAAATAAACTGAAACATAAATGACACATGGCATTCGTCTACTCAGAATACTTTTCAAAAGGGGTAAGAGAGTAACATTTGTCATCATTGGTTCTCATCGAACCCTTTTGTCACCAACCACTCTCATCTCCACCAAGGCACCCCCTCGAATCACCCTCGAGGAAGTGAACCTTTACCACACGTTGATTAATGCAACCTTTAGCTGCCATATCAATTAGGTTAAGATTCTCTATGATCTTATCGTCTATTCCCAAGCTGTCCATAACCGTGGACACGGCTTTTCGAAAAGATTAACCCTGCAGGGGTGTACTAATTTACCCATTGGTACCGTCCGGCTCACCTGAGTGGCCCTCTTCCGGGAAGGCCGGCAAGCGGGCGCGGTTAGACCTTTACAAAGCATGAGGCTTACTCAAGGGCCATCAGTGGCGGAAGGACAGGTTCAGCGCTCCCAGCGCCCTGCCCCACCGTCATGTCCTAAACATCACCATCCTCGTTCCTTTCCACTCACACCACACACGCGCAAATGGAAATAGCAAACTAGAGGACCCTTGACAAGCCACTCACAAATTATTCGGTCAGCGAGGCGCCCATACACCCACCAATGGCAGCACGCTAGTCTTGGTTCAAGAGGTAAAGAACTCGCACCTAGGGGCTAGAGTGAGGCAAAACACCATCCCCGATGGCAACTCACCCAAGCCATCTTAGCATTTTGATTAAGCATCTCCGTTATCCACCATGCCCGAATCAATCCATCATCATCAACAATTACGGAAATAATAACGGACATAAAGCATTTCTTTAAGCATGGCTAAGCATAGCTAAGCATATGAATACCACAAATCTATATTTATCTCGGCCAACACTTCAACCCTAGGTTCCATAGGTAGGGATACATGTGATTGGCTCGGGGAAGAACATGCATTCATAGGATATTCTATTATTTACCGAAAGAGACATTTGAATCGCATGCAAATAATATGGTGGATAAAATAATTTGATCAAAACATAGGATGCTAGATGCCAAGAAGGTTAGGTTATCTCTTGCCTTGCTGCCCGGGCGTGAAGTACTGATCGTCGGGGTAACCCTCGACTCCGGAATCTATCGACACCCAAAGAAATACAAAACACACATAAATCACAAGAACACAAGGTGCAATGCTCAATCACATGATGACATGTCAAATTGATGCAATGATATTATTATATAAATTAAAGGCACAATTAAATGGGGAGCCAAATAATTAGGGAAATTATTTGGAAGCAACCCCACATTTATCTTAGTGACCACGATCTTCATAAATTATTGAACTATTAGATAAATGGTTCAAAATGCATGAACATGACATGAAAAGGTTAGGGTTTATCATTCCGATCATTTCGGTAATTTACTTGTAATTTTCGGAGCACCGATGAAGTAAAGCAATTTAAAAGGTTATTGGGATTTAGGTCTTGTAACCAATTCTAAGTTAGCATCAAAACCCAAGGTGTTGTCATGAGGTGATACTAGCATATTTAGATAGCATTTGAAACACTGATCAAATTGGTATAACATTTGCAAGATTTTAATGAAGGGAGGCTAAATTACAAAGTTCACAAGTTTTCAGCTAGGTTCGGAATTCATCCGGATTGGTCCGGAATATTCCGGATGGTCCGGAATAATCCGGGCTCATTCCGAGCCAAATCCGAGGTGACCTCAAAACCTTTCGGTTGGGGTTTCGGATTTCGTCCGGAAAGGTCCGGAAAATCCGGTCGACCCGGAATCGATCCGGAATAATCCGGGTGATTCCGGACGACTCGATTCTTGGCAGAAAACGACGGCGGCGGCGGAACTCGCTCGACGCGAGCAAGAAGGAGAGGGAGAGGGAAAAGGGGAGGAGGCCTAAGAGGCGTGTGTGCTCACCAGGAGCACTCCCGTGTGGTCGGAGAGGACGGGGACGACCGCGGTGGCCGGATTTCGCAGGGGACGGGCACGACGAATGGCGGACCAACTCGGGAAGCCGAGCTCGATTAGCTCGACTCGAGGCCTCCCAGCAAGCGTCCTTCGGTGGGGAAGGTGGAGGAGGAGCAGGCGGAGCGAGTGGTGGCTTCGGCTTGCCCCAAGGTGGCCGGAGTCGACGGCGATGCACGGAGGACGGCGGCGGTGCTACGGCGTGCGGTGAGAGGAACGATAGCTTTCCCTCGATCCGGAAAAAGGGGGAGGGACGAGGAGGAGAGAGGAATACGGGGCAGGTGAGGCCGTTCACGGGCTTGCTAGCCCTCCATTTGCCACGGCGGCGTGCGGCATGGGCGCGGAGGAGGTGGCGGCATGGCGCCAGTGTCCATCGTCACTGTGCTTCATCCGGAATTTTCCGGATGGGTCCGGAAAATTCCGACTGGCCCGGAATTGATCCGGAAAAATCCGGGTCATTCCGGATGACAACAGTTTTGGCAGAAAAGCCAGAATTTGAAAGGGCTCCAAAACAATTCCAGAAAATATGCAAAAAAAATTCTGGGAGCTTCTCCACAAGTTAAACTAGCTCAACATACATTTACTTGGCCTTTGAGCATCATGACGTGGCTTACCAATAACCAAGGCTAGGAACCACAATTGGAGTTTGAAGTTGAAAACAAATTGGAGGCCAAACATTTGGTTCCTTTGCAAAAGAGTGAACTTGTTGAACCACAAGGCCACCTGTTATGTGAAGGGTTGTACCAAGCTTGCATTACAAATTTAGAGTTTGGGGAAGGTTGGGATTTCCTTTTAACCATGTTTTCCAATGTCGTTTGTTAACACAAGCAATTTAAAGATATGCCGTGATGCAAACATGAATGCAAAAAGTGGAAAAATTCTTCGTATTTTTCCTTACCAAGTTAGGGATGTTACAAATCTACCCCCCTTACAAGAATCTCGTCCCGAGATTCTAGGCTTGAGTGAAGAAGGCGGGGTACTCCTGACGAAGACTAGTTTCTCTCTCCCATGTGGCTTCTTCCTCGGAATGGTTAGACCATTGGACCTTGAGAAACTTGATGGACTTGTTGCGGGTTTTCCTCTCCGCTTCATCCAAGATGCGGATAGGATGCTCGCGATAGGTCAAATCCTCTTGAATGTCCAAGGCCTCATGATCAACCCCACGGATGGGATCCTTGAAACACCGGCGGAGTTGAGAGACATGGAAAACATCATGGACATCCGGGAAATTGGAGGGCAACTCAAGTTGATAGGAGAGATCTCCTCGCTTGGCTAGGATGGTGAAAGGGCCGACAAAGCGAGGTGCTAATTTGCCCTTGATTCCAAAGCGACGAACGCCTCGGAGAGGAGAGACTCGAAGATAGGCCTTGTCACCAATTTCATAGTGGACCTCTTGATGGTGCTTGTCATAGTAGCTTTTCTGACGGGATTGAGCGGCTTTGAGGTTTTCTCGAATGACACGGACTTTCTCTTCGGCTTCAGTGATCACATCAGGACCGAAAAGTGACCTCTCCCCGGTTTCAGACCAACTGAGAGGAGTCCGGCACTTTCTCCCATATAGGACCTCGAAGGGAGCCATTTGCAAGCTGGCTTGATAGCTATTGTTGTAGGAGAACTCGGCGAGAGGAAGGTATTTTTCCCAACTCTTGCCGAAAGAGATGACACAAGCCCGAAGCATGTCCTCAAGGACTTGATTCACCCTTTCAGTTTGACCATCGGTTTGAGGGTGATAAGCGGTGCTGAAGTTGAGACGGGTTCCAAGAGCCTTTTGGAAACTCTGCCAAAACTTGGACGTAAATAAGCTTCCACGGTCGGAGATGATCCGCAAAGGAACCCCGTGTAAAGGGACAATCCGGGCCATATACAAGTCGGCAAGTTGGCTTGCTCGAATATCATCACGGACCGGAAGGAAATGGGCAACTTTTGACAAACGGTCGATGATGACCCATATAGCATTGTTGCCCTTTTGTGATCTCGGAAAGCCGGTGATGAAATCCATACCAACTTCATCCCATTTCCACTCGGGAATGGCTATGGGGCGGAGGGTACCGGCTGGCCTTTGATGTTCAGCCTTCACCCGGCGACAGACGTCGCATTCAGCAACATACTCGGCGATCTCGCGCTTCATGCAAGACCACCAGAATTGAGGGCGAAGATCTTGATACATTTTTGTGCTACCCGGATGAATAGAGATGGGGGATTCATGGGCTTCAGAAAGGATCAACTCCCTCATGTTTCCACTCTTGGGCACCACTAGACGATCACCAAAGTAGACCACACCATGGTCATCAACCAAGAAACAATTGGCCTTTCCATTAGCGATCTTCTCTTTGATCTCAAGGATTTCAGGATCATTTTGTTGGGCGGCCTTGATATCATCCTCGAGAGTGGATTTGATCTCAAGGTTAGTTAGAAAACCCGAAGGAACAATTTCCAGGTTCAATTTAGCGAATTCCTCGTGGAGAGCCGGTTGCGCCTTTTCAACCATCACGGTATTGCAATAGGCTTTGCGGCTCAGAGCATCCGCCACGACATTTGCCTTGCCGGGCTGATAATTGAGAGTCACATCATAGTCCTTTATCAATTCCAGCCATCTCCTCTGCCTCAAGTTCAGATCCGGCTGGGTGAATAGATATTTCAGACTTTGATGGTCGGAGTAGATCTCGCAACGGTTGCCCAAAAGGTAGGGCCTCCATTGCTTCAGAGCATGTACCACGGCGGCAAGCTCCAAATCATGGGTGGGATAATTCTGCTCGTGTGGCTTGAGTTGACGGGAAGCATAAGCGACCACATGGCCCTCTTGCATCAAGACACATCCCAAGCCTTGGAGAGATGCATCGCAATAGACGACAAAGTCCTTTGCGGTATCGGGAAGGACAAGTACCGGTGTGGTGGTGAGCTTGACCTTGAGGGTTTGGAAACTCTCTTCAGCCTTGTCTGACCACACAAATGGCTTGCCTTTCTTGAGGAGTTCAGTCAATGCCTTTGCTATTTTGGAGAAGCCCTCAATAAAGCGACGGTAATAACCCGCCAATCCAAGGAAGCTTCGGATATCTTTGACGGATTTGGGAGTTGGCCAATCCAGGATTGCCTGAATCTTGTCGGGTATCACCGCTACTCCGGCAGCTGACACCACATGACCGAGAAATATGAGCTCCTTCAGCCAAAACTCACATTTAGAGAACTTGGCATATAGACGGTGATCTCGAAGCTTGGTCAGGACAAGTCGAAGATGTTCAGCATGTTCGTCTTCGGTCTTGGAGTACACAAGGATGTCATCGATGTAGATGATGACGAACTTGTCGAGGTACTCGTGGAAGATGGAGTTCATTAGCCTCATGAATGTAGCCGGAGCATTTGTGAGGCCGAAAGACATAACGGTGTACTCATATAACCCATAGCGGGTAGTGAAGGCCGTCTTAGGAATATCCTCCTTCCGGATCTTTATCTGATGGTAACCCGACCTCAGATCCATCTTGGAGAACACAGTGGCTCCAGCTAACTGATCGAACAAGTCGGTTATTCGAGGAATTGGATACTTGTTCTTGATGGTCACCGCATTGAGAGGGCGGTAGTCAACGACCAGTCGAGGAACATTGGTATCCCTCTTCTTGACAAAGATAACCGGGCAGCCCCAAGGCGAGCTACTCGGTCTGATGAATTCTTTTTCCAGCAGCTCATCAAGCTGCTTCTTCAATTCAGCTAGCTCCTCCGTTGGCATACGGTAGGGCGTTTTGGAAACTGGGGCGGTTCCCGGAACCAACTCAATCACAAACTCCACGCTGCGATCAGGTGGCATGCCGGGCAATTCCTCCGGAAAAACATCGGGGAAATCGCATACCACCCCCACTTCATGTATTTCAGGCGGGGTGACACATTCCATGAAATACAAACTGATCTCCGGGGAAAAAGGGGTAACAGCAGATGGAGCTGCGGATGAAGGGGACCAATAGCGCACTTCCCCATAGTGTGGATGGATCACTGAGACAGTCTTGGCAGCACAGTCCAGGTTGGCCTGATACTTGACTAACCAGTCCATACCCAGAATAACATCGATACCCTCTGACCTCAGAGCTATCAACTGGAATGGAAAAGGGGTGGATCCTACGGAAATCTGCACCTCAGGCGTTATCCAATTGGTACGCCAACTAGAGCCCGGGGTCTTGACCACTAACGGGGGTTCCATCATCACAAATGGTATTTGATGGTTGTGTGCATACGATATGGATATGAACGAATGCGAAGCTCCAGAATCAAATAATACTGAAGCTGGATATGTATTGATTCGAAGCGTACCCATGAGAACTCCGGGGTCCTCCTCAACGCCTTCAGTCGAGACGTGGTTCAGGCGGCCACGGCTGACGGTGGTAGCCTTGGCGGCTGGGGTAGAGGGCGCTGGTGCAGGTGCTGAGGTAGCCGGTGCCTTCTGAGGACACTCTCTGGAGTAGTGCCCCGGCTGGCCACAAGAGAAGCAAGTGAGCCCCGGTGGTGCAGGTAGTCGAGGTCGAAAACCGCCTCCAGCCGCACCCAAGGTCGAAGTAGCTGGGCGAGGCGGAGGTGGCAGGTACCCGGTGGGTTTCGGCGCGAAGGGCGCCTTTGGCACGGCACTGAAAGGCACGAAGACCTTGCGCTTCTTGCCCTCCGTGGAGGAGGAGCTCTGGTGGTCGGTGGAAGCTGGCCTCTTAGAAGCCTCTAGCTCCTTCCTACCTTGCTCCATGGTGAGAGCCTGGTTGTAGAGCTCTTGGTAGGAGGTGAACTTGAAGGGTAGGAGCTCGTATCGGAGACGAGGTGCGAGCCCCTTGCGGAAAAGGTACTGCTTGTCCTCATCATTCGTCACGTCTCGAGGGGCGTAACGGGAGAGGTGGTTGAACTCCCGTCCATAGGACTGGACGTCCATGCGCCCCTGGGTTAGGTCCAGGAACTCCCGCCTCTTGAGCTCGAGGATGGGCTTGGGGATGTACGCCGCACGGAAGGCGGTGCGGAACTCCTCCCAAGTGACAACATGGCCCGCGGCAACCATCGCCACGTGGCTCTCCCACCAGGAACCGGCGGCTCCTTCCAGAAGGTAGGTGGCGAAGTTGACGTGCTCCGCCGCCGGGACATGAAGAGCGGCAAACTTGCGCTCGATAGCCCGAAGCCAATCATCCGCATCAAGCGGCTCCTTAGCTTCAGAGAAGGTAGGAGGTTGGGACCGCAAGAATTGGTTGAGGGTGGTGCAGTCCGTGTTCCTCCTGGCCCCTTGCTGGACCAGCTGCTCGAGCAACCGCTCATTGCGCAGACGGTTTTGCTCGATAGCCATCATCACCTCCGCCATTGAGGATGGCGGCGGTGGGTCAGGGTTGCTATGTTCCCCACGACGGGTAGGAGCCATACTGAAGAATTGGAACAACGACAAGTTAGTAACCAATTCTGACAGTTAAGATAGATCATTGGTTGCTCCCAGATATAGATATTTAAGAAGCAATAAACACCAAAGACAGATTTTAGGCAACCACGGTGACATCAAGTCATCGTGGCGATATCAAACGGATTTAACGGACTCGAGGCATAACTGGACGGTAAGAACCCCAACCCCGAGAACCTAAACCTCGACACCAAGCACAAAACAAAATGAGGTAAGAGTCAGAGTAGAGCGAGTTGGATGAGAAGCAAAAAGAATCCTAAGAAGGTTTTCACAACTCATTTTTAGGTTGAAAATAATTTTCACTAGACTCGACATCGACCAAAAGAAAGGGTTTCCTACAGGCAGTCCTGCTCTGATACCAACTTGTAGCGCCCCGACCCCGGAATTATACAGAGAGGCTATGTAAGCAACACAACCATCAATGTATAAAACAAAGATCGAGACTTGTGGAACAGAACTGGCACAAAGCATGACTCTACGACACAAAACATTTATATAGCAACTCATATATCGAGGAGAAATACAAATATTACAAGGCAAAAGGATCACAGATCCTGCAATTCAACAAGCGGAAGCGAAGTAGCGTTGTCTAATACAACAAGAAGAAAATTATGGCCTAAGAGGCCTACAGATAAACATCACCCAAGCCAGCTTGTTCCACGGTCCCAAGCTGCCACCTGGGAACCCCAGACTAGTAGTCGACGTCAACGAAGAACCCACCTAGTTGCTCGGTGTCGTCCTCCTCTGAAATACAAAATCATAGAGGCAGCAAAGAGAGACTGAGTACGATGTACTCGCAAGTTTAGTAGGGCGATATAGGCCCAATGACTGACGGAGGCTCTAAAGCTGTTTATGTAGTTCTTTTGCATAAAGCTAGTTTTAAATAAACTGAAACATAAATGACACATGGCATTCGTCTACTCAGAATACTTTTCAAAAGGGGTAAGAGAGTAACATTTGTCATCATTGGTTCTCATCGAACCCTTTTGTCACCAACCACTCTCATCTCCACCAAGGCACCCCCTCGAATCACCCTCGAGGAAGTGAACCTTTACCACACGTTGATTAATGCAACCTTTAGCTGCCATATCAATTAGGTTAAGATTCTCTATGATCTTATCGTCTATTCCCAAGCTGTCCATAACCGTGGACACGGCTTTTCGAAAAGATTAACCCTGCAGGGGTGTACTAATTTACCCATTGGTACCGTCCGGCTCACCTGAGTGGCCCTCTTCCGGGGAAGGCCGGCAAGCGGGCGCGGTTAGACCTTTACAAAGCATGAGGCTTACTCAAGGGCCATCAGTGGCGGAAGGACAGGTTCAGCGCTCCCAGCGCCCTGCCCCACCGTCACGTCCTAAACATCACCATCCTCCTTCCTTTTCCACTCACACCACACACGCGCAAATGGAAATAGCAAACTAGAGGACCCTTGACAAGCCACTCACAAATTATTCGGTCAGCGAGGCGCCCATACACCCACCAATGGCAGCACGCTAGTCTTGGTTCAAGAGGTAAAGAACTCGCACCTAGGGGCTAGAGTGAGGCAAAACACCATCCCCGATGGCAACTCACCCAAGCCATCTTAGCATTTTGATTAAGCATCTCCGTTATCCACCATGCCCGAATCAATCCATCATCATCAACAATTACGGAAATAATAACGGACATAAAGCATTTCTTTAAGCATGGCTAAGCATAGCTAAGCATATGAATACCACAAATCTATATTTATCTCGGCCAACACTTCAACCCTAGGTTCCATAGGTAGGGATACATGTGATTGGCTCGGGGAAGAACATGCATTCATAGGATATTCTATTATTTACCGAAAGAGACATTTGAATCGCATGCAAATAATATGGTGGATAAAATAATTTGATCAAAACATAGGATGCTAGATGCCAAGAAGGTTAGGTTATCTCTTGCCTTGCTGCCCGGGCGTGAAGTACTGATCGTCGGGGTAACCCTCGACTCCGGAATCTATCGACACCCAAAAGAAATACAAAACACACATAAATCACAAGAACACAAGGTGCAATGCTCAATCACATGATGACATGTCAAATTGATGCAATGATATTATTATATAAATTAAAGGCACAATTAAATGGGGAGCCAAATAATTAGGGAAATTATTTGGAAGCAACCCCACATTTATCTTAGTGACCACGATCTTCATAAATTATTGAACTATTAGATAAATGGTTCAAAATGCATGAACATGACATGAAAAGGTTAGGGTTTATCATTCCGATCATTTCGGTAATTTACTTGTAATTTTCGGAGCACCGATGAAGTAAAGCAATTTAAAAGGTTATTGGGATTTAGGTCTTGTAACCAATTCTAAGTTAGCATCAAAACCCAAGGTGTTGTCATGAGGTGATACTAGCATATTTAGATAGCATTTGAAACACTGATCAAATTGGTATAACATTTGCAAGATTTTAACGAAGGGAGGCTAAATTACAAAGTTCACAAGTTTTCAGCTAGGTTCGGAATTCATCCGGATTGGTCCGGAATATTCCGGATGGTCCGGCATAATCCGGGCTCATTCCGAGCCAAATCCGAGGTGACCTCAAAATCTTTCGGTTGGGGTTTCGGATTTCGTCCGGAAAGGTCCGGAAAAATCCGGTCGACCCGGAATCGATCCGGAATAATCCGGGTGATTCCGGACGACTCGATTCTTGGCAGAAAACGACGGCGGCGGCGGAACTCGCTCGACGCGAGCAAGAAGGAGAGGGAGGGGGAAAAGGGGAGGAGGCCTAAGAGGCGTGTGTGCTCACCAGGAGCACTCCCGTGTGGTCGGAGAGGACGGGGACGACCGCGGTGGCCGGATTTCGCAGGGGACGGGCACGACGAACGGCGGACCAACTCGGGAAGCCGAGCTCGATTAGCTCGACTCGAGGCCTCCCAGCAAGCGTCCTTCGGTGGGGAAGGTGGAGGAGGAGCAGGCGGAGCGAGTGGTGGCTTCGGCTTGCCCCAAGGTGGCCGGAGTCGACGGCGATGCACGGAGGACGGCGGCGGTGCTACGGCGTGCGGTGAGAGGAACGATAGCTTTCCCTCGATCCAGAAAAAGGGGGAGGGACGAGGAGGAGAGAGGAATACGGGGCAGGTGAGGCCGTTCACGGGCTTGCTAGCCCTCCATTTGCCACGGCGGCGTGCGGCATGGGCGCGGAGGAGGTGGCGGCATGGCGCCAGTGTCCATCGTCACTGTGCTTCATCCGGAATTTTCCGGATGGGTCCGGAAAATTCCGACTGGCCCGGAATTGATCCGGAAAAATCCGAGTCATTCCGGATGACAACAGTTTTGGCAGAAAAGCCAGAATTTGAAAGGGCTCCAAAACAATTCCAGAAAATATGCAAAAAAAATTCTGGGAGCTTCTCCACAAGTTAAACTAGCTCAACATACATTTACTTGGCCTTTGAGCATCATGACGTGGCTTACCAATAACCAAGGCTAGGAACCACAATTGGAGTTTGAAGTTGAAAACAAATTGGAGGCCAAACATTTGGTTCCTTTGCAAAAGAGTGAACTTGTTGAACCACAAGGCCACCTGTTATGTGAAGGGTTGTACCAAGCTTGCATTACAAATTTAGAGTTTGGGGAAGGTTGGGATTTCCTTTTAACCATGTTTTCTAATGTCGTTTGTTAACACAAGCAATTTAAAGATATGCCGTGATGCAAACATGAATGCAAAAAGTGGAAAAATTCTTCGTATTTTTCCTTACCAAGTTAGGGATGTTACACGATCCTCGGAGAAGATAGGAAGACGGGGCTCATCTGCAGGAGAGGTGTCCTTGCAGTAAAAGAAGGTTTTGTGCCAATCCTTGACACGGTTAGGAAAGACAGGTTTGGGGAAGACGGAGTGGAGGCGACACTGAAGAGCAACAGCGCTGCACTGAAGGAGAGGACCCCCAGAGGTTTTGGGCTGGGGGTTGCAATAGAAAAGCTCAAGCCAGAGGTCAAGGTATGGCTTGATTTCGAAAGGGTCAAGACAGAGTTGGGCGCCAAGTCATGGATGCGCAACTTGTAGAAATCGAGGACTTGGCGGAAGAATAAGTTACCCGGGTGTCGTGGTATTGTCAAATCTAGCCGCGGCAGGGGTGCCATCGAGCTAGGTAGAGAGAGGGGTTTTGGAGACGAGGGGTGTTCCGGCAACAAGGTGACAAGGGGTTTACCCAGCTTCGGATCTCGCAACGGCGGCGAAACCCTACGTGCTGCTATAATTCACTATAAGGCTAAATCGCCGAGTTACAGTGGATTCAGGTTGAGAGTGTGCCCTAAGGCGTCCCGTAGGCCGGCTTATAAAAGGCGTCCGGACCTAGGGCTTACAGGAGGAAACCTAACCGACTAAGTACAGAGTCCTACTCTAATCCGGCTTGGGCCCTGCCTTGTGGGCTAAGTCTTCCGCAATGCAGGCCGGCTTCTGGAACCTTCCCTTAGCTGGATGGGCCTCCTGCGCTTCAGCATACTGGGCCGCCCGGTTAAGCCGGATTCGGCTTACCACCACTATGGGCCACCCTGGTACGCTGGCTTTTAGTCTTCTCTGTGAGGACACCTGTTCGGCATAACCCCAACAGTAGCCCCCGGAAAGCTTCAAGAACTTCAGCGTCTGGCTTCAATCTTCCGGCAATGTGTTTTCCGGGAAATTCATCATCCGTCTTCAGTCTTGGAGCATTCCCAGAAACCTGAAATCATGTCGAACAGCTTTGTCGATTTTAATTGTGCCATCTTTATATGCCAAAAAGAACTTGAGCGTGTAACGACATGCGTCCGCCGATTTGACGGTTATGTCAGACCCGGCAGTGTGAGTGGAGGAGCATCTTTTGAATGCAGGGGCTAGTTTCCGATTTTCCCGCGCTGGAACCGAGGCGTCGGAGGGAAGGAAACGTCTCCAACGGCTTGATCCCGTGACACGTGGCGAGAAACACGGCTCTTGACCGTTGCACATATCTTGGCGCAGCACGATAAATGGTGACCGCATCGTCTCCAACGCGATCCCCACGCCATTCGCAGCCCTAAATCCAACTCTCCCTCAGATCTCATCTCCTCTTCTCGAGCTCAAACTCCTCCGTTTCTTCCTCGATCTCCATGGCATCGAGCGCTCCGAGCTCTCCAGCGATTGCCGCAGCGACGGCCGTTCCGGGTCCGGCGATGGGAGGCACCACATCCACAGCCGCCGCCGCCTCCTCGGAACCATTCGCCGTTGCATCTGCTCCTCCCTCATCTCCGGTGAGCACCTCCGCCGCTTCGGGCCACGATGCGGTTGCTTTGGCAAAAGCCGCAGCAAAAGCCGCAGCCGAAGACGCAAGCATTGGCGAGGAGGAGGAAGAAGAGGAAACCGGCAGTGGCAAGGACGCAGCCAACAACCCGTCCCACAACTGGGCCTGCTCGGTTGTTGATGAAGTCGAACTGAAGGGAATGGAGGCCGACGGAGCCATTCTTCCAACTTCTGAGTCGAAGCCGACTTGGCGATCCGCCTTCGGCGACGCCCATCCGACTCCCATCAGAGACGAGCGGGTACTTCTTTCCCATGTTATTAGGGGATTTTCCTTGCCACCGTCGTCTTTTCTGGTGGATATCTTAGAACACTACGGCCTCCAGCTTCACAACATTACCCCGAACAGCTTGCTGTACATCTCCGGCTTTGTTGCGCTGTTTGAAGGATACTTAGGCATAAGACCTAGGTTAGACTTCTTCGAACATTGCTTCCTAGTCAAGTGGCAAACCGTCAACAAGGAGCTGCTGGTGGCTGGCACAATCAGCTTCAACTGCCGCCGAGATATCGACTGGTACCCTCAAGTGCCAATCGTGGATTCGGCAAAGGGATGGGTGTCCACCTTCTTCTATTGTAAGGACGTGGCATCTCCAAACCGGCTGCAGGGGCTTGCCCCTTTTACAGACGAAGCCGGCACGCCGCTGCCTTCTTGGAAGAAGAAGCCGTCCAGCGGAATGCCGATAGAACACGCCGCCATTCAAGCTCGGATCGTGCAGTTGACGTCCGGCACTCCTCCCTTGACTGGGGAGGACACCATCATTTCCTGGATGAAGAGACGGATCCAGCCCCTCCAACATCATGCTCGGCTTCTATGCGAGTACACGGATAACTCTGATCCCATGCGGATCAACGAGAAAGACGTGGAGCAGAGCCTGTTTGAGGCTCGCTTTAACAAACTCATCAAAGCCCGGCCTGGAGAAGGCCGGCAATACGAAGAATCATTGCCGATGTTTACGGCAACCAACCCTCCCCCAAAGGTACTTTGACTAACCAAAGTTCAATTCTTTGAGAGATTCGGGTTTGCATTTGTCGGACTAACATGTAATATGCCAGATTCCTGGAATCACCGACATCCGCCCCGCTGGCAAGCCGTCGTCCAGCAAGGCGCTCACGCGGCCCATCTCCTTTTCCTCGGCTACCGCAGAAAACCGGAAGAGGAAGGGCCAGTCGACCACGAGCAGCGCTAAGTCATCAGAGGATGATGATGCACTCGCTGGGCTCAATATCCCCAGCAAAAAGTAAGTCGACTGATAACATCTTCTCCTTCCCTTGCAGCAATGCCGGATTTGCTAAATTTCGTCTTTTACCTTTGCAGGATAAAGAAGGGCGCTGCGTTGAAAATAAAGACGGTCACCACGAGGAAGAAAGCCTCTCCTGCCATCCCTCCACCAACTCCTTCAGCTCCAGAGCCAAACCCAACAGAGGAAAACACACGCACCATGGTGACGGCTCTGCCTGTTGGGAGAGCCGGGGTTATTCCCCCCACACAATGGACAGAGATGACGGGGAAAGTGACTGAAACCTCCTCTCCAAGGGCTGAAGCTCCGGCTAATGATGCCCCAACCTTTCCCCCAATCAAAGCCGAAGCCTTCGACGAGGAGGGGCGCATCAAGCCGGAATTCATGAGCCGGTTCATGAAGGCTCCTCGGCTTCCCCGGAAGAAGGGAACAACCATCTGGAACGACGAGCCGGATCACACCAAGGCCTACGACACCTTTGATGTCATAGAGATCCTTGAAGATCAGCAGAACTACTTCGCTGATAGCTTTGAGGCCGGCATGACGCTTCTCCGCGAGCACTACTAGGTAAAATATCTTACCAAGTAGCCCCCGAGCACTATGCCGGGTTAAGCTATTAAAACTAGCCGTCATAGTGATCCGAGTTAATGCGCATGCATACACTTAGCCCCCTAGCCATGAAATGTCGTCATGTAGCCACCTTATCTTGTAAATATAGCTTTAGGCTTTTAGCAATTCCTTACGCACATCCACCGAAAAATTGGCGCTGAAACCATCAATTCTTTGGGTGTGCGAAATCAGGAGATGCGCCGGCTTAAGACTGAACTGGCGGACAAAGATGCGATCATCGAGGGGCTTGAGGCAGACCGGGTTCAATACCAAGGTAACAATGCCGAATCCTTAACTTTGAGTTCCAAGCTTGTCTTTATACTGCTGACACTTTGTCTTGCAGATGCCATCATCAAAGCCAAGGAGCTTACCGAAAACGCCGGCATTGTCGACCGGCTCCGCAACAAGAACATTGAGCTGAGTAAGCTTAATCAATCAATGGTGGCGGAGCTGGAGACGGTCAAGAAAAACCTTGCCAAAGCCGAACAACTTCTGGAATCAGAGAGGCAGAGCCACAAGGATGCCCTCAATGAGGTCCAGGACCGGCTTGACAAGCGCCTCGATCAATCGCTGGCTATCGACAGCCAGCTTCTGAGTAAGTTTCGAAAAAACTTAAAACTCATCGCTCTGTCTTAGCCAAATATAACTGAACTTTGCCTTTTTGCAGCTCCGGCGGGTTACGGCCATGAACTAACGGCGGGAAACCAGCTTGACCGGATTTTGGAAGTAGGGGAGCTTATCCCGAAGATTATTTCTTCGGGGAAAGAGCTTGCCGAGAAGTTCTTTCCCGGCAACCCCGAGCCCCCGACGAACCTGGCCAGCTTAGAAGCTGAACTGGCCGAAGCGGCTTCATTCTTCGATGAACGGCTTCGATCCAGCGCTCGTGGAGGTGCCAAGATGGCCTTGGGCTTGATGATGGCACATTACCCGGAAGCGGAAGCCTGGCGTGTGGCATCCGGCTTCCCTCTGGAAAAGGAGGACGGCACACCGCTGGACGACCAAGATCGCAAGAATATCCTTCACTCCGTCTCCGGCTATGCCAGCAAGATTGCCCACATGGTCTCGTTGACCGCCATCTTCAAGGAAATGCCGTGTCCGCCAACTCCTGTTCAATCAGATGATGACAATGAGGCGGCGGAGAAATCGTCATGAGCCGAATTTTCTCGCTGAGCCGACCATCCTAAAAATGCAATAGGCAATATGTAAAGCCGTCCAAACAATGAATATGTCTAGAAAAAATTAAGCCTTTTGCTGTATGCTTAGTCAGCTTTATTTTTTGCAAGTTTGCAATTTTTATGCCTCAGTTTATTCTGGCCTTGACACCTTAGCTTTTAAGCGCCGGCAAACCTATGGCGAAGCTAACTTGCTGAGCAACAGGGTACGCAATGACCAATCTGTTTAGACTCAGAACAAGTGCCGCCTTTCGGTGCCGAAACACTTTGAAGCAACCCGGCGCAAAAAGCTAGCAGATAAACATTAACTTGGCAAAACGTTGATTTTTCATCACCTTAAGGCGGATTCAATCATGAAAGAGTTTACCAACAAGAGCAACACAGGCAATTTCGGGTAAATAGATAATAACAATAAGATCATAGGGAAATAAAGGATGGTACAGATTCTCGAATTCGACATGAGAGAAACCAAATTTTATTTCATGATCACATTAACATGGTTACAATAGAATTTGCTAAGTGTAAAAAGGATGTAGCTGAGCGATATTCCATGGACGTTTCGTCTCATCTAAGTCGTCATCTACATGCCTTTTCCTCTTGCGACCTTTCTTCCTGGGATCTTTCTTTGAATCCCTTAAGTCGAGGAGATAATATGACCCGTTTTTCAGAACTTTGCTGATAACGAAAGGTCCTTCCCAAAAGGATCGAAGGATAATTTGTGCTGCCAGCTTTGCACAAGCCGAAGCACTAAGTCGCCTTCTCAAAAGGATCGATTCCGCACTCTACGGCTCTGGTAGCGACGTAGATCTTGTTGATAGATGGCGGATCTTTGGAGAGCCAACTCTCTTTCTTCTTCGAGGATATCTAAGCCGTCTTGACGTGCTTCTTCTGCGTCTTTCTCGACGTAGGCTGCAACTCGAGGCGAATCGTGGATCATGTCAGATGGGAGCACCGCTTCTGCACCATAGACAAGGAAGAAAGGGGTGAAGCCGGTTGATCTATTTGTGGTAGTACGAATACTCCATAGGACCGCCGGCAATTCATCAACCCAAGCGCCGGCTGCTCGATGCAAAGGAGTTTCAAGCGTCGGCTTAATACCTTGCAGAATAATGCCGTTAGTGCGCTCCACCTGTCCATTGGATTGCGGGTGCGCCACCGATGCCACGTCAAGTCGGATCTTTGATCGGCTGCAGAACTTCGATAGCTCACCGACGGCAAAGTTTGTGCCATTGTCAGTGATAATGCTATGCGGTATGCCGAATCGAGTTGTAATCTCGACGATGAACTTTGTAGCTGTAGCTCCGTCGAGTTTCTTGATGGGATTTGCCTCCACCCACTTCGTGAATTTGTCGACCGCCACCAGCAGGTGAGTTAAGCCTCCTCTCGCCGTCTTGAAAGGTCCCACCATGTCGACCCCCAGACCGCGAACGGCCAAGTAATAGGGATCGTTCGGAGCTCCTGAGCCGGCAGGTGAACCTGCTTTGCGTAGCGCTGACACCCTTCACAAGTCTTGACGATGTTGATAGCATCCTCCTTAGCCGTCAGCCAGAAGAATCCGTGCCGAGACGCTTTGGCGACTAACGCCTTTGCCGCCACGTGATGCCCACATTCACCGGAGTGGATTTCTTCTAGGATTTGCCGTCCTTCTTCTGGAGAGACGCATCTTTGGAAGATGCCGGATGTGCTCCGTTTGTAAATTTGTCCGTCAATAATCGTGTACGCCTTTGCTCGGCGCTCAATTTTGACGGCTCAACACCTCGTCATCCTTGGGCAGTTTCTTATTAATCAAGAAATCAATGTATGGCGTGGTCCAATCTGGGGTTACCAAGCACACTTGAACTGATTCTGCCGACAAGGGGTAGTCTTCGTCACCACCTTTGATGGACGGCTTGTGAAGGTGATGAAGAAATACGTCTGGTGGCACTGCCTTTTTCTTGGAGCCTATTCTGGCCAAGGCGTCAGTGGCTTCATTGTCATCTCGGGAGATATGTCGAACCTCTAAGCCGGCAAAACATCGGCCGAATTCATCGACTGTTCTCCTGTATTCTGCCATTGTGGGACTTTTTGTGTCCCAGCATCCATCAAGTTGCTGTGCAACCAGATCCGAGTCGCCATAGAAGAGGATGCGCTTTACTCCCAACTCCTTAGCCATGTGAAGGCCATGGAGGAGAGCCTCGTACTCTACTACATTGTTGGTGGCGTTGAAGTTGATTCGGAGGACATAACTGAGTTTATCACCCTTAGGCGATTTTAGAACTACTCCAGCCCCCGAGCCTTCCTTCATCTTTGATCCATCGAAGTGCATTATCCAGTATTGAGAATCCGGCAAAGGTGTGCTTTCCATCGCCTCTGTCCAATCTGCAACAAAGTCGGCTAGAACCTGAGACTTGATGGCGGTCCTCGGCTTGTACTGGATGTCGAAAGCTGCTAACTCGATGCCCCATTTTGCGACTCGACCCGTTGTGTCGGCATTGTTGATGATCTCTCTTAGCGGAGCCTTTCTGACCACCGTGATTGTGTGATCTTGAAAGTAATGCCGTAATTTTCTGGCGGCAAAGAATACACCATAAGCTAACTTCTGGTAGTGAGGGTAGCATTGCTTTGAATCTGAGAACACCTCGCTAATGAAATAGATGGGGCGCTGATCCGGCAATTGCTTCCCTTCCTCCAGGCGTTCCACTACAATGACGGCACTTATAACGAAATTCGTGGCCGGCACGTAGAGGAGTAGCGGCTCTTTTTCCCTTGGAGCTGCTAAGATTGGAGCATGCGTTAACGTATACTTCAGCTGAGCCAAAGCTGCCTCTGCTTCCTCTGTCCAAACAAAACTGTCCGACTTTTTGACGAGCTTGTATAATGGCAATGCTTTGTCCCCAAGCCGGCTAACGAATTGGCTTACAGCCGCGACGGAACTCGTAAGCCGTTGAATGTTGTTTAGACAAGTTGGCCTTTCGATGTTCTGCATCGCTTTTATCTTTTCCGGGTTAACTTCAATTCCTCTTTGGGAAACAATGAAGCCTAGAAGCTTGCCTGCGGGTACTCCGAAGACGCATTTTGCCGGATTAAGCTTCATCTAGTACTCCCTTAGATTTGCAAAGGTTTCCGACAGATCGGCGATAAGATCGCCGCGCTTCTTCGACATGACCGCAATGTCGTCGACATAGACGTGAACATTGCGGCCAATCTGCTTGTCCAAACACCGATGCATACACCTTTGGTAAGTAGCACCAGCGTTCTTTAAGCCGAAAGGCATTGTGACATAGCAGTAATTGCCATACGGCGTGGTGAAGGACGTCTTGATTTGATCCGACTCCTTCATCTTAATCTGATGGTAACCCGAATAAGCGTCCAGAAAACATAGCATCTCTGAGCCGGTAGTTGAATCAATGACCTGATCGATACGCGGTAAGGCGAACGGATCTTTAGGGCAGGCTTTGTTTAAGCCAGTGAAATCAATGCGCATACGTAGCTCAGGGGTGTTTTTCTTTGGTACTAGCACGGGATTTGCCAACCAATCAGTGTGGACAACTTCACGGATGAATTTGGCGGCGGTGAGTCTTAGGATCTCCTTTCCGACCGCCTTGCGCTTCTCAGTTCCGAGCCGGCGGAGGCCTTGCTTGACCGGCTTTGCGTCCTTTTTGACTTTTAGTGAGTGCTCGGCAAGTTTCCTCGGGACACCTGGCATGTTGGACGGTGACCAAGCAAAAATGTCCCGGTTCTCACGGAGAAACTTGACGAGCTCGCCTTCCTATTTGTCGTCAAGGCCGGTACCGATGGTGACCTCCTTTGTCGGATCGTCTTTCTCGAGCTTGATCTTCTTGGTGTCATCCTTTGGCTTGAAGCTTGAGTCAACCTTGGAGGACGGCTTCTCTGTTGCCGGCATCTCATCGGGACCAATTGTTTTCTTGAGATCCTCCAACTCTTCCCTGCAGATTTCTTGTTCAGCATGGACGGCGTTAGAGGCCTCGCATTCCTTGGCTTTCTTGAAGTCTCCCTTGACTGTGATGATGCCATTCGGTCCCGGCATTTTCAGCTTGCTGTAGATGTAGCAGGGCCGAGCCATAAACTTAGCGAAAACCGGACGTCCAAAGATTGCATGATATGCACTTCTGAAGGGAACCACCTCAAAGGAAACGTCCTCAGTCCGAAAATTATCGGCTTCACCAAAGGTGACCTTCAGGGTAATTTGCCCCATCGAAGAGGCTTGCCGTCCCGGCACAATCCCATGAAACTTCACAGTACTGTGGGTGAGTTGTGACTCGGAAAGACGCGTCCTCTTCAATGTTGCGGCATAATGTATGTTGATACTGCTGCCGCCATCCATGAGCACCTTTGTCAACTTGTATTTGTCGACTATTGGGCTGACGACTAAAGCATAGGTGCGCTTTGCAGGAACTCTATCCGGATGATCGCTGCGATCCCATGTGATGGGTGTGTCGGACCAATCCAGATATTGAGGAACTGCGGGCACCGTAGCATTGAGTTCTCGCCAAGCCGCCTTTTCTTTGCGGGAAGAATCTATTGCCAAGTTGACGATGAGACTTTTGGCATTCTTAGGGAATTTGCTGCCTTTTTCTTTGGAGGCAGCGTCATCCGACTCTGAAGCAGCTTCCTCCTTCTCTTTGTCGTCCTTCCTGGACTTGCGCTTGTTCCTTGACTTGCCGGCTTTGGGGTCCTTGGCGATGTCCCGATTGATGTGACATTGCTGGAGTGTGTGGGAACTTGTTCCATCTGGCCTCAGATGATGGACACAGGGGTTGTGCTTGATGTCGTCATACTTCACCGCTGGCGGCCGGGGCGATTCGTTATTTGCCGGCTTCTTGCACTGCCACTTGCCATTGCTTGAGCCACCCTTTCCAAAGGCGGCAGCGACTTCGTGAGAAGGGCCGGCTTGGTCTCCAATCTTCTTTTTCCCGAACTCGCGTCGGCGGTTTTCGGCATCCTCCCTGTTGTCATCATCAGCGGCGGCATACTTGTTTGCACAAGCGAGTAAGCCCCCCAAAGTCTCCGACTCGTCGCTGTAAATCATGAAGCGAAACGTCGTCCCCTTCCTCAGAGATTGCTTGAAAGCATGGATCGCCTGAGTTTCTGAGACGCCCTCGCAAGCATTCTTGATTTCACTCCATCGTGAGACGAACTCACAGCTAGACTCGTTCTTTTGCTGCACGCACCGCTGTAAGTCGAAAATCGACTTTGGGCGCTTATATGTGCCCTGGAAGTGTTGAATAAAGACACGCTTCATGTCACTCCAGGTATGAACTGTCCTCTCCGGCAAACCTTCAATCCACATGCGTGCCATCCCGGTTAACATCAGGGGCAAAAATCGCACTGCAGAGTCGGCGCTGCCTTGATATATATCGCAGGCACTGACATAATCTGAGAGCCAGGTCTCAGGATTAGCTGTACCACTGTACTTCTCAACCATCTTTGTTACGTTCGACAAAGTGGGAGGTAGAATATGCTCTCTGATTGTTCTGCCAAAACACTTGGGGCCGAGGTATTGGGCGTCTCTGGCCGACTTCCTCTCCTCGATTAGGCTTCGAACATCATTGGCTGATGGCGGTTTTCCAACCGACTTTTCCTGTCTTGGTTCTTCCCTGTGACGGCTTTGGCTCCCCCGACTCGCATTACGTGGAGGGCTTGGAGTCCTTTGTCGTCGTGGAGGGGGTATGTACTTAGAAGGGTTATCTCCCTCTTTGCGCGGTGGAGGCGGCGGTGGAGGTGGCATGTGACCTCTGTTATCCTCCCTTCGGGGTTGATTTTCCCCTTCACGTCGTCGCTCCTGACGGGATGGCGCCGCCTTTTCCTTGCAAGGGTCCTCCTTTCGCTCCCGGCTCCGATGTCTTTCCTGACCAGCTTCACGATGGCGTGAAGAACCTGTCCGGGACTCCGCGCCCTTAGGTTGCTTGTCCTTCGGGTCCTTATCACCTTTGTTGTGGCTGCTTGAGCCGGCCGGGTCATCGTCTGGGTCGGCTGGGGCAGCAGCCATTGGCTTGTTGGCAGTTGATTTGCAAAGGCGAGAATCGTCAACAAGCCATCCTGTTTTGACTTGCGAATCATTTTGCTGCTGCTGTGCAACCTCCAGGAGATAAGCCGAATACTTAAGTCCAGCGTCACGATCCAACGATTTGTCAAACATGACTTCCTAGGCAGCCTCCATGTTTTTGGCTGGGGTATTGAAGTAACACAGGTTTGTCACCGGGTCACGTCGGTGGTGGTACTTCCTCCAGACTGAATCGACATGGTCGGCTTCCCACTTGCTGCGGAAATCCAACCACTTATGCAGGTTCTTATCACGAGCCGGACGGAAAACATCGTCAGCCCCCTTTTCTTTCTGCTTTCGGATGAACTCCGTCTCCTTGTTTGTAAGCTCAACTTCACGCTCTGCTATCTGGGCTGCTTGCTCCTCAAGCATGGCGCGGCGCTTCTCAATGTCGTCCAGCGATGCGTTAGGAGGGAGTGGCGTTAGCAGCTGATTGTACCTCGCCATCTTTTCTTCGTGCTCCTTCTCTGCCGCCTCGCCGGTTGTAGCGTCAATGTCGTCTCCTTCAGCCGGCACTCTATTTGTCCCCTTCAATGGAGATAGTGGCGGCACGAAATTCTCCTTGAGATTTTCGGCTTGAGGAGTTTTTTCTTCGCCATTGGCGGCTTTCGAGGTGTTGGGGTCGTCCTTAGGATCAGAGACATTTCCCATCAAGACCTCGGCAGCGCGTCCTAAATAGGATGCAACTTTCCAACTAAAATCGTCAGATTCGAGGTCCTGCTCCATATGGGCGGTGTCCCCTGATCCGGCTTCTGAATCCATCCCGGCCTGCAGAGCAGGGAGGATAGACTCATGTTCAGTCATCGACTCGTGTGAGCCGGATTCTCCTAAGACACCGACGAAGTGGAAGTCCGGCGCCGCCATGTTGGAACTTGTGTCATCTTCAGAGTCTTCGTCGTCAGCATCGAAAGCCAGATCCAGGTCGGCGATCTCGTCAGAGTCCAGATCCGACTCCTCGTTGACGTTGCTTGGGTGGGTGGTGGGCAAGCTCGAGGTGAAGCCGAGATCTTCCAAGGCCTGGGCGGTGAAGCCGACGAAGATGTCGAAACCGCCGATGAAGACCGTGGACCAGCCGGCCGGATCCTCCTTTGCCGGCGTCCAGAAGCCGTCGTTGAAGACGTGGCCAGCTCCTGTCTCGTCGAAGTAGCTCACCATGCCGACCGCGATGGTGTCGCCGACTCCACCTGCGGCTCCTGGACGGATCGAAAGCCCGGACATCTCCTGCCCCACGGTGGGCGCCAACTGTCGTGGTATTGTCGAATCTAGCCGCGGCAGGGGTGCCATCGATCTAGGTAGAGAGAGGGGTTTTGGAGACGAGGGGTGCTCCGGAAACGAGGTGACATGGGGTTTACCCAGCTTCGGATCTCGCAACGGCGGCGAAACCCTACGTGCTGCTATAATTCACTATAAGGCTAAATCGCCGAGTTACAGTGGATTCAGGTTGAGAGCGTGCCCTATGGCGTCCCGTAGGCCGTCTTATAAAAGGCGTCCGGACCTAGGGCTTACAGGAAGAAACCTAACCGACTAAGTACAGAGTCCTACTCTAATCCGGCTTGGGCCCTGCCTAGTGGGCTAAGTCTTCCGCAATGCAGTCGGCTTCTGGAACCTTCCCTTAGCTAGATGGGCCTCCTGCGCTTCAGCATACTGGGCCGCCCGGTTAAGCCGGATTCGGCTTACCACCACTATGGGCCACCCTGGTACGCTGGCTTTTAGTCTTCTATGTGAGGACACCTGTTTAGCATAACCCCAACACCGGGGGAGTGAATCTGCGGAAAAGGTGCTCGGAGAAGATCATGACCTCGTCCTTCGCTGGAGAGGGCACCGCTTCATCCCCTGGGGCATGGGCCTTGACATTGGAGGGGAGGAGACCAGCAAGCTGGTACCCCTTGATCTGCTCGGCTGTTGTGGTAGACCCACCCCAATCGGCGGAGATGGATCGCTTTGACGAGAAAGTCTTGGCGGCGGCGGTGGCCGCGGCGGCGATGTCGATTGTCCGATTGGATGAGGAAGCCTTGGCCTTGGAAGCGGTCTTGGAGCGCTTGGGGGCCATGGCGTACGTGCGGAGCGAGCTGCGCGGGAAAGAGAATGAGCGGGAAGAAGAAGGAGATTGGAAGCGAAAGGGTAAGTGAGGGTTGTTGGACCCCACCCTTGACAATTTATAAGGGGTTAAACCCTAGAAAGTTACAGGGCTGTTCCGCATTAACAGTGCGGAAAATGTGGAGACATCCATGGAAATTTCGTGGTCAAAGATACGGCTGCCAAAGTCAAACAGAGTAAATCTGATAAAATGAAGACATAGTAGTGGAAAGGAAAGCCGGCTTGTCTCTGAAAGGCGAGTCCTGTGTCTACAGGAAGTGGCAAGAGTCAGGTTCCTCCGAGCTAGTTTATAAGAGCCACAACAAACTCGGCCAGCTAATACAAAGGCAAGAGTGGTGAGCTTGAGCAAAGGGTGAGGAAGGACTCATTATATATATGTGTTATGTTTTTTATGCATGAATTCATCTTGGAGCTAGCAGCAGGCGACTTTTGAGCTTGTGACTCCAGTCGGAGAAGTCGAGCCAAGGAGTCGAGCCAAGGAGTCGAACCAAGGAGACGGAGGAAGCCGCCAAGACTGCGCCCAAGATAAATTCGGGGCTATTGATGGGGGGATGCTTTATTGGTAGGCCCATGGACCCGGAAAGTAGACCCGCCAAGACCAAGAAGGCCAAAGCCGGGTCACACTTCAAGTTACATGGGCTGGGCTGGAGACAAGCCGACCAAGGCCCATGAAGAAGGAAGGACTCGTCGAGGACGAGTCCTAGTACAACCCGGTGTTCTAACTTGGAAGACCAAGACATAGAATAGGACTCCGTGTCCAATTATGACCCGGTGTAAATTTGTAAGTCCAGGGACCCGACCGCCTTTATAAGGAGGGCCCTGGATCTTAGATCAACAAGCAAGCTAGACAAGTCGAAAGCAATCGAGAGACCTGTAGCCATCGACTCCCCAGATAGGAGTCGAAACCTTGTAATCGAGAATTAGTCCAAGCAATAAAGCCGAAGCAGGAAGTAGGTATTTACCTCAATCACGAGGGGCCGAACCTGGGTAAATCCTTGTCCTTAGGCGAGATTAACAACTCCTATGTACTTCGATCACCAATGGCCCCACAAGTCATCTTCCCTGAGGAAGAACTTTCCGTGACAACCCCACGACACTATCATTTATATATGAGAAAGCTACTGGAAATATGGGTTGAAATATCTTGCATGCTTTTGTTGTATTGGGAAAAGGGATGTCTAAGTTGATTTTTAATGACACATATAGTTGCATGATTCATGAGCTTCTTTATGAGTAATAATTTGCAAATGCTTTATCATGAGCTATCTTTTATTCATGTTTTGATGCTATATGTTATTTCACCTTGTTTGACATGAATTAGTTAGTTCTATTGACACTCATGCATGCATCTAGATGGTCATCTTTCTCCCTTTTGGTAGTCCAAAAATTCCAACAAGTAAAAACTTGTTTCCAACACCCTCAACCCAAGTTTTTCCAGTGAGTCCACCATATCTACCTATTAGCTTTATGCTATTCCAAGTATGTTTACCATGTTATTTGTGTTATCTATACCTCTAAATGAAAATGATTATGTTATTTATTGTAATGGGAAAAGTTGGTTAAAAAGCTCTCGCGAACTTGATGCACACTTTATTTTTATTGCATTTAATAAACATGAACCATTGTGATTAATATTGTGATGATAGTGGCTTGATAAATGTTTAAGGTTGGGAGTTAGCCCATATGTGATGTCACATGCAAAGCTTTCAACATGTTCCATCATTTATTTAGTTGATATCATGTACTTTTGTTTATGGATGCCTATCATGGTGAAATAATGTGGAAATAGAGTAAGTTTAAATGAGTTTGTATAAATGGTTAGAGAGAAACCTGGGCCGCTAATCTAAGCCATGCATCATTCATGGTGAAATTTACTTACATGCTATTTTGAACTTTCTGTGATACACCCTGCAATAAAAAGCTATATCAAGTGGTAAATAAAAAGGGTGTTGAGGTTGTTCATTATGTTTGTTTGTCTTGTTGTTTTGATGCAGGCTTGATCCATATCATGGGACAAGAGGTTCCCCAGTTGAGGCTCTTGATGATACCATTATTACTTACAATGATAGATAAGTTAAACTTGCTTTGTTTCCCAAGTTGAGTAATCATGGTGTAGGTACTTGTATTCAAGGGGCATGAGACATCTAACCTTTACTTTATCAAAGCCACTACTCATATTTGCTTTCACATTTAACTTTAATCATTCAAGATGCTATGATAGGGGAATGAGAGCTTGACACCAAGTATTACCATTGCAATCAATAACTCACGTAGAATAGTTTGGAGGATAGATGAAACTTATGCATGTTTTAGCTCTACTCATTTATACATCTTTTCCAAAGTGTCCACCTTTTATATTCATATTTTCATCTACACTCTATGGACCACAAGTATGCAAAAGTAAGAACGTCCATATTACTATCTTTTATGTACACTTTTGTGAACTATCATTGAACATCCTTGCACTGAATACTTGATATCACTTTATAAACTGTTTGCATATTGCTACTTCTTTGAATGAATGAATCATTTGACTTTATGTAGCAGTAGCAATCATCTTTTATATCCATGTTGTTATTATATTGCAAAGTTCATGTTAGTTTTATCACTTTCATACTTGAGGACGAGCATGAGTTAAGCTTGGGGATGTTGATACATGTAAAATGCATACATGAACTTTGCACTATAATACTTGTATTCCATTCATATTTGCATTATATAAGGGGTATATTACTGTTATTTAATGATTTTTGGTAATTAATAATGATTTCCCCTTTTTATGGAATTAATCCTGCGCAGGCAGAAAACCCCTATTTCTTTCCTTATTTGTTTCAGGGCCTTAACGACGTCATAATGAGCTATAAATTTACGGGGATCATTATTTTGGAAGGATGAAGACCTAGGAGCGAAAGAAGCAAGCGAACGGAGGCCGGAGGGCCAAAAGGGGGTGCCCCACGCGGCCAGGTACAGGGGCCACGTGGGCCCACCTCTTTTGGCTCTCGTGGCCCCGTTTGCGTCGATCCTTCGCCCTGAAGCATCCTCGTGACCTAAAAATGCCTATAAAAAGAGCCCCCTGACGTTCTTCGAAGGGGGAGCCGCCACACGAGAGAAACAAGAAACAGAGACCAGGAGGCTACAGATTGGAGGGGGGAAACTCCGATGGAGCGCTGCCGGAGAGGTCTCCTTCTTCTCCATCGACATCTCCACCGTCTCCATGATGAAGAGGGAGTAGTCCACCTCTAGACTATGGGTTTGTGGCAGTAGCATATGTATCTCTCTCTCTTGAGCTTCACTAATTAGCACCGTATGAGCTGCTGAACATGATTACGGTCATCGTTGTATTACCTTTGTGGTGGATCTTTTTATGAGTTAGTATATGTTGAGATTACAATGTTTATTTTAGTTATGAAAATAGATGCATATTATGTACCCCGTTCTTGTACCCTTGTTTTGATCAAGCATGTTTATGAGAGCGTGTGAGGGGGAACGTGTGCATTAGTTGGAGTAACGGGGGTGGTGATTGTAGCGCCCCGACCCCAGAACTATACAGTGAAACGTTGTGTAACCGGTCATGCTACACAATCGAGGGTTACTGGGTTTACCAATCCCAGGCCAAAACTCATTGGCAGGTGTGCTCGGAATGGATCATCGGCACACAACACCTCGATCATGCCATAAGCTCAGACATCGCTTTCACGTATAGTAAAGAGACCAAGACTGCGGAACAACTGGCACATCACAGACTCTACGACACAAGAGATCATAGTGCAACTCATATATGAGAAAGATAGCAAATATCACAATCAGAGGTCACAGACCCATCATTACATCATGCGGAAGCAAATATAGTTGTCTAACAACAAGATCCAAATTATGGCCTAAGAGGCCTACAAATAACATATCCCAGCCAGCCTGTTCCGAGACATCCCAAGCTGCCACCTGGGAACCCCAGACTACTCGTCGATGTCGATAAAGAACCCACCTTCCAGTTCGGTGGCGTCCTCCTCTGAAACAAATAATAATCAACAAAGGAAGGTTGAGTACGACGTACTCGCAAGAATTAGTAGGGCGATATAGGCCCAATGCTGACGGAGGCTCTAATGCTATATAATGTAGCTGGTTTTGCATAAGGCTAGTTTTCCTTTTTAATAGACATAAGGACCCATTGCATCGTCTACTCAGAATGTTTTCTGAAAAAGAATAAGAGAGTAAACTTTCATCTTTGGTTCTCGACGAACCATTTATAACCGGAAGCATCTCATCTCCACCAAGGCACTCCCTCGAATCATCCTCGAGGAAATGAACCTTTTAGCACACGTTGGATTGCAACCTCTAGCTGCCAATTTATTACTTAGGTTCAGGTTCTCTATGAGCTAATCCGCCTTTCCCAAGAGTTTGTCCATAACCGCGGACACGGCTTTTCGAAAAGATTAAACCCTGCAGGGGTGTACTGTTTTTATCCATTGGTACCATCCGACCCCTTGCCTAATCATTTAGCTCTCTTCCGGGGAAAGAAGCAGGGCGGGCGCGGTTAAACCTTTACCTAGCATGAGACTATCCAAGGGTCATCATGACGACAGGACAAGTTCAGTGCCTATTTCAACACCCTGCCCCATCGCCACTCCTCTCACCATCATCCTCATCACATCATCATCATCGTCATCATCATCATCGGCCACACACTCGCAAATGGAAAGCGCAAACTAGAGGACCCTTGGATATGCCCGCACAAGTTATTTAGTTAGTAAGGGGCCCATACCCCCCCCCCCCGATGGTAGCACGCTCGTTTCTTGGTTCTAGCTAAAAGAACTCTCAGCATAGGCGACAAGAATGAGGCAAAACACCATCCCCGATGGCAACTCATCCAAGCCTTTTAACAAATTAATTAAGTACCAAACGTAACCAACATGTCCGAATCATTCCATCAACATCAATATCATGGAATTAAATCACCGGACAACTAAACATGGCTAAGCATTGCTAAGCACATAATACAACAATTACATCTTTGTCTCGGGCCAACACATCAACCCTAGGTTTCATAGGAGGGGAAGCATGTGATGGTTCAGGGGACAATGCATATCATAGGATTCTCTAACTTGATCAAAAAGTGACATTTGAATCGCATGCAATATTCTGGTGGAGAAAATAAGTTTATAAAACAATAGGATTCTAGAATGCCAAGAAGGTTAGGTTAGTTCTTGCCTTGCTGATAGTACTGGCCGTGTGGATCGTCGAGGCATTGTGGTGGAACCTCGACTCCTGAATCTAACGAAACACAACAATAACAGGAAAACGAAATAAATAACACGAATACAAGGTGCAATGCACAATCATGATGATATGGTCAATTTATGCACTGAAACCATATTCGGCATGTCCCACAAGTTAAATGGAACCCCTAAAATAAATATCGCAATTAACGGGTCAAAACTCCATATTTAACTTAGTGAATTGCTTTATTATCCAAAAAGTCCAGTACTGAAATATGGTTCCTAAATGCATGAAAATGACATTATTTGATAGGTATTGTCCTACTGATCATTTTGGTACTTCGTTTGCAATTTTCTGATTAACGATGAAGAAATGGTAATTTAAACGGTTATGCAATTTAAATCATTTTAACCAATTCGAAATTAACATCAAAGTAAAAATTTGTTACTTGCTGTGAACTTAACATAGATAGATAGCAAATGCCTTGCTGATCATTTTGATATTTTATTCACAATTTTTGAGTGATTATTTCTCAAGTTATGAATTTCCCAAAATTGGAATTAAATCTGCCATTTTAATAATTTTAAATAAACAGCAATTTAAAAGATTCATTATTTCATGGAAATAGAACTAACAATTAGATGTTGTTTTCCTGAACATTTTGAGATCTTATTTGCAATTTTTGGATCAAAATTCATTAAGTTATGGATTTTCTAAATTCCATTTATATTCTGCCATTTTAGTATTCATTAATTACAAGCAAATTATTTTGTCCAATTAATTCTACCAAGGGCACTAACAGATAGACATTTTCTTCCTGAGCATTTTGGTATATTATTTGCATTTTTCTGAGTTGTGGTGCAAAAGTTATGCAATTTCAAAGTTCAGTTCAATTTTCTGTCTTTTATTTAAATTCCAGGAATTGTTGCCGAACCGTTTTTCACTGTGGGCTGGGCTAGCCACAGCCACTGACTAGTGGGCAGTGGCCACGGTGGCAAGCCACGTCGGCCAGAGGCCCACGGGCAGGTTTGACCGGGCAGGAGGCCAGGTCCGGCGCGGCGAGCACGCGGTGACCGGCGGCATGCCGAGCACGGATCCGTCCCGTGCGTGCGCCAGGGAGCCCGAGAAGGTGCGCATCCTGCTCAGCACCATGTGGGGAACCTAGTGGCGACGCTAGGGACCTAATGGTCGCCAGGAAGTGCTCCGGCGACGAGCTACGGCGGCGGCGCAGTCTCAGCCTACGGAGCTACGACGAACCAGAGGGAGAGGGGCGAGAAGAATAGGTCCAGTAGGACCGTGTGCTCACCCTGAGCGCGTATAGGTGCTCGTCGGTGAAGGGGAGGGGCTGCAACGGCGACAATCGCGGTGGCGGTTGTCGGTCGGAGGCGGAGAAGTCGAGGAAGAACGCGTCGATCCCATGCGTGTCGGCTCGATTGCCTGGGCGAGGAGGAAGAAGGGGAGTAGGCCGAGCTTCCGGTGCGCTTCGATCTGCTCCTGGCGGCCTGAGTCGACGGCGGCGTGCGGCGGCGTCCAGCTTAGGTCACGGCCATGGCTTCGGCTGCTAGGGTTTCTGCAGGGGGGAAAAAGGAGGGGGAGAGAGAGCAGCACGTCGAGGAGGAGCTCCTTATCCTCCAGGGGGGGTCAGGGCGCGAGGGGGAGCGAGGAGGAGCGCGGGGAGGCCACGGCGGCAAGGCGGCCATGGCGCCAGTGCTTCCCCTGTCGCCACAGGGAAAGGTGATGACAGGTATGGCCTACCTGTCAGGGATTTATTCTTTTTTCCTTTTCCAGAATTTACACTAGGGTTTAGGCAATTTAATTGAGGCCATTAAACATTTTTAAAAATTCTGGAAAAATTCACAAAGCCAATATATATTATTTGGAACCTGTGGTAAAATTTGCAGCCCATTTGAAAAAAAATTCATGTGTTAAATATTTTGAAATTGCTCTCTAGCATTTTGGGCTTTATTTTAATTAATTGAATTTGCAAGTGTTTTAATTCTTGCAACAAACATATTTGAATTTCTTGGAACTTCCTGGACAAATATGAGAATTCAAATTCAAAGTTGTTCACCATTTACATCACCCTCTTTGGTTTCTTAATTGTTGCTCCCTTATTATTTCATGTGAAGCAAAAATAAAATAGGGAATGCCATGGTGCAAGATGAGATGCAAAAAGTGAAAATTTTACTCATATTTTCAGGTACCAAAAGTGGGGCTGTTACAACTCTACCCCCCTTACAGGAATCTCGTCCCGAGATTCTAGGCTTGAGTGAAGAAGGCAGGGTATTCCTGACGAAGACTAGTTTCACGTTCCCAGGTTGCTTCTTCCTCAGAATGGTTAGACCACTGGATCTTCAGGAACTTGATGCTCTTGTTGCGGGTCTTCCTTTCCGCTTCATCCAAGATGCGGACAGGATGCTCACGGTAAGTCAGATCCTCCTGAATATCCAACTCTTCATGATTAACCCTGCGAATAGGATCTTTGAAGCAACGACGGAGTTGAGAGACATGGAACACATCATGCACATCCGAGAAATTCTCTGGAAGCTCGAGCTGATAGGAGAGAGCACCTCGCTTACCCATGATAGTGAAAGGACCAACAAAACGAGGTGGCAATTTTCCCTTGATCCCGAAACTACGAACGCCTCGGAGGGGAGAGACTCGAAGATAGGCTTTGTCACCAATTTCATAGTGAACCTCCTGATGATGCTTATCATAATAGCTCTTCTGCCTGGACTGAGAAATCGTCAGATTCTCTCGAATGATACGGACCTTTTCTTCAGCCTCATTGATCACATCAGGACCGAAGAGTGACCTCTCTCCGGTTTCCGACCAATTTAGAGGAGTCCTACCTTTCCGTCCATAGAGAACCTCAAAGGGAGCCATTTGCAAACTGGCTTGATAACTGTTGTTGTAGGAGAACTCGGCGAGGGGAAGATACTTTTCCCAACCCTTACCGAAGGAGATAACACATGCCCGAAGCATGTCCTCAAGAACTTGGTTCACCCTTTCAGTGTGCCCATCAGTCTGAGGATGGTAAGCTGTACTGAAGTTGAGACGGGTTCCCAGAGCCTCTTGGAAGCTTTGCCAGAATTTGGACACAAACAGACTACCACGGTCTGAGATGATCCTCAAGGGAACCCCATGCAAAGGAACAATCCGGGCCATATACAGCTCCGCCAATTTAAAAGAGTTGATATCCTCGCGGACAAGGAGGAAATGGGCGACCTTGGATAGACGATCAATGACTACCCAAATGGCATTGTTACCCTTGGGTGACCTCGGAAAAACAGTAATGAAATCCATACCAATTTCATCCCATTTCCACTTGGGAATGACTATGGGGCGAAGATTACCCGCTGGCTTTTGATGTTTAGCTTTCACCCGGCGACAGACATCGCATTCTGCAACATACTCGGCGATCTCGCGCTTCATGCAAGACCACCAGAATTGGGGGCGAAGATCTTGGTACATTTTGGTGCTACTCGAATGAATAGAGATGGATGACTCGTGAGCTTCCGAGAGGATCAACTCTTTTGTGTTTCCACTATTGGGCACCACTAAACGGTCACCGAAATAGACAACACCATTGTCATCGACCGAGAAACAGTTTGCCTTCCCATTAGCTATCTTCTCTTTGATCTCTAGGATTTCAGCATCATTTTCCTGGGCGGCCTTGATATCATCCTCGAGAGTTGAGTTGATCTCGAGTTTGTAACATCCCAATTTTCCAAAAATGCATAAGCATGCATTCATTCATAAGCATCATGTTTTATTGCATATAAAAATCTTGCTTTGAACCTTTAAAAATAATTTTTGGTTTAAATATTTTGTTTTGACATAATAGGGTGCTAAACAACCCTTGTCACTAACCAATTATTTTCTCTTTATTAACTAAAAACTTTGTGCCATTGTGTTCTATACAGAACCAGGGTTCCAAAAGTATTTATTCAAATTTTTCTGAATTGTTTTGACTCTATTTGAAAGCTTTTGGAAAAATAGTAAATAGAAAAGAAAAGAACAAAAAAAAAGAGGGGGAAACCGGCCGTCCCGGCCGAACCAGCCCAACCGCGGCCCAGCGCTGGCCCGTTACCGTCCGCGCCAGCCCGCCAGCGACTCCCGCGCCTCCCCTCTCTCTCCCTCTGACCGCCGGGCCCCGCCACGTCAGCCCGTGTTCTTCCCCAAATCGTGCCCACCGGAAACCGCGCCGTCCGCTGCCTTGATTGCGGGCGTTTCGAGCTCCCAATCAACACCGCGACCCCGCCCTTTTAAGCCTCTCCCCTTCCCCTCTCGCCTCACCCCGAAACCCTAGCAGGCCCGCCGCCAGGCTGCTCGAATCGGGGCTCGCCTCGCCGCCGCCCGCCGCCGGTAAGCGCGCACGCCGCGGCCACTCCGGCGACTCCCCGCCCTCCCCCTGCCCTCTATCTCCCTCCCCTCCCCTTCTCTTCCTTTTTGACACCTTTTGGTGCTCATTCTATCGCCAGGACGACGGATCCTTCCACCGCCGCTCGGACCGCCGCTGGCCCCAACTCCGGCGACCGATTCCGGGAAGAAGAAGAGGAGCCGAAGCCACCGCTGCGCCACCGAGTCCGCCTCGCCGCCGCCGTCACCGAGGTAGGACGAATTCGTCCCGGGAAGCCTCCGTACACCGGGAACGCACTCGCCGCCGTGTCCCCGCCGTGGCCACCGTGCTCCGGTGACCTAGCACCACCGGGCACGGATGGATCTAACGGGGACCGTTGGATCTCGATCCAACGGTTCTTTTTCTTTTCCTGTACCGAATCGGTACGGGCCAATAGGATAGGGCCATGTGGCCGCCGAGTCAGCGCCCAGTCAGCAGCCAGTCAGCTCGGCTGACTTGTAATTCCAGAAAAATGAATAAAATGCCAGATTTTAGTGCAATCTTGTAAAAATCATATCTTTTGATCCACTTGTCCAAAAATTGCAAACTTTATATCAAAATGCTTGGAAAAATGTTTTCTATCCAGTGGTGTGTTCAAATTGCACTTTTGCATCATGCATTTAAATGATTTTCACAGAATCCTAAAATAAGGTATTCTAGCCTATAAATGATTTTCTAAATTATTAAACACTATAAAAATTTGTGATCATGAGCATCATGCATATGTTAGACAACAGAAACTTTAATATAATCATATTTCTTTAATTGGTGGAGTGTTAGATTGCATTTCATACATTCATATTATTTTTGTATTGCCTCATGTTGAATGTTGTTTTGATTTGGTGATTGTTTGCTTGTTGATTAGATTGTGAGGAGTGCCAGACGTACTGTGAGTGCTGCGACAACCCGAACAACGATCAAGGCAAGTGTATACACAAGCTCATGAAGGACCTATTATTTTGTTACTGCATTATAGATTATCTTAGTAGTTTGCATGATAGGTTTACTAATGTTTTAATTATGCTATGCAAGCCTGTTAGATCTTTTCCTGTTGACTAGGTACCTATATTAATTACTAGAATGCTTGCTGCAATTGTGAAAGTTTTGCTGTAGTAAGTCAGGTGAAAGTTCTACTAAATTAATGAACCACCTGGGTGGAAATGGATGGCTTAGGATGTTTAAAGTTGAGTGGCTGCTCAGGCCCATTTTCATGGTGTGAACCTGAGTATGTGCACTTGTGGATGGCCACCCAGGGTATTGAGATTCGATGTCACTCCATGTTTAGTTGCTTCCAGTGCAGCCACTAGTCATATGGGCTCTGTCTTGACTAAGTAAGTAGCATGGAACCAGCCCGGTTTGACAAGCAGATGTAGGGGTTGTAGGTTGGAACGGGTCAAGCCGGTAGTGGTTGGGAAAGTGCTTCAGAAAGGTCTCGTCTTGGTCTTCTCCTTTCCTTTTCACTAAATGTGGGTTAAGGATAGAATGGGTTGATCGAGTCTAGTGGGGAAAGTGCCACAAACTCTCGAGAGTAATAAAACTATGATCATAGCCGTGTCCCCGGTTACGGACAATTTTGAGTAGCTAAGTAAGGAAGTTGTCGGAGGATCTCTTCATTCCAATTTCATAATAAAATGTGATGGGTGAACACGGGTATATGAGACCTTGGATGCGTTCCATGGGTGTGTCTCATATTGTAAAGTTGAGAATAAAATGTTTGTGAAAAGTAGGACAAAATTGGCTTTATGCAATAGCCTTCAACCCCACCAGCCAGATAAGCATGTAGTATTAGTCTTGCCATTTTATAATCCACCATAGTATTCACTTGCCGGCCTGCTACAAGGTATTGACCCAAATTCCCTGGGCTGCAACGTTAAATGTTGCAGGCTACTACGACGATGAGTGAGACGTGTCTTCGAGCTTACAACCAACATGATCGCCAGTGGCTCATGGAGATGAAGGAGCTCTGTGCTATTATATTGCTGCGTGTTGAACTCTGAATAAATTGTTGAACTCTTTACTCTTTTAAGGCTAGCTTCGCTATGCAAAGTTGTAAGGAATTATTTTACTCCTGGATCATTCGAATCGCGTTGTAATAATATTTGACATTGATGCATGATATTACATCTTTTGTGAGTTGCTATCCATACTCGATCCAGGGAATAGCATATTTCACAATGTGGCCTTGCTTTTCTAAGCGAGGGCGCCACAAGGTTAGCCAAATATCCAGAGGGAACAATCTCCAGATTCAAACGTGCGAATTCTTCATGAAGAGCGGGCTGAGCTCGCTCAACCATCAGGGTGTTACAATAAGACTTGCGATTCAGCGCATCGGCAACCACATTTGCCTTGCCAGGCTGGTAATTGAGGGTTGCATCATAGTCTTTGATCAACTCCAACCATCTTCTCCGTCGGAGATTCAGATCGGGCTGGGTGAAGAGATACTTCAGACTTTGATGATCTGAGAAGATCTCGCAATGGTTGCCCAACAGGTAGGGTCTCCACTGCTTTAGAGCATGAACCACGGCAGCAAGCTCTAGATCATGGGTTGGATAGTTGAGTTCATGCGGTTTGAGTTGGCGGGAGGCATAGGCTACCACATGGCCTTCTTGCATCAGCACACAGCCCAAGCCTTGCAAGGAGGCGTCACAGTAGACGACAAAGTCTTTGCTGGTGTCTGGAAGGACGAGTACAGGGGTAGTCGTGAGTTTGACCTTGAGAGTTTGGAAGCTCTCTTCCGCTTTGTCCGACCACACAACTGTTTGTTTTTCTTGAGGAGGTCAGTCAATGCTTTGGCTATTTTGGAAAAGCCCCTCGATGAATTGGCGGTAATAACCCGCCAACCCAAGGAAACTGTGGATATCTTTGACCGACTTGGGAGTCGCCCAATCCAGAATTGACTGAATCTTGTCAGGTATAACAGCTATTCCAGTAGCTGACACTACATGACCGAGAAAGATGAGCTCTTTTAGCCAAAACTCGCACTTGGAGAACTTGGCATAGAGGCGATGATCGCGAAGCTTGGTCAGAACTAGCCGAAGATGCTCAGCATGTTCTTCTTCGGTTTTGGAATAGACAAGGATGTCATCAAATGTATATTATGATGAACTTGTCGAGATACTCGTGGAAGTTGGAGTTCATCAGCCTCATGTAGGTAGCCGGAGCATTTGTGAGGCCGAAGGACATGACGGTGTACTCATATAACCCATAACGGGTCGTGAAAGCCGTCTTCGGGATATCCTCCTTTCTGATTTGATCTGATGATAGCCTGACCTCAGATCCATCTTGAAGAATTATGGTTGCCCGAGCTAGCTGATCGAACAGGTCAATCATTCGGGGAATAGGGTACTTGTTCTTGATGCTCACGGCATTCAGAGGGCGGTAATCAACAACCAGACGAGGAACATTTGTAGCCCTCTTCTTGACGAAGATGACCGGGCAGCCCCAAGGTGAGCTACTCGGCCGGATGAATTCTTTTTCTAGCAGCTCATCAAGTTGCTTCTTCAATTCAGTTAGCTCTTCGTTGGCATGCGGTAGGGCCTTTTGGAAATTGGGGCAGTTCCCGGAACCAATTCAATAACAAATTCCACACTTCGATCAGGTGGCATGCCAGGTAACTCCTCCGAAAGACATCGGGGAAGTCACACACCACGGCAACCTCATGCATTTCAGGCGGTGTGGTGCCTTCCAAGAAACATACGCTGATCTCCGGGGATAGAGGGGTGGCAGCGGATGGGGTTGCGGACGAAGGGGACTAGTAACTCACTAGCCCGACAGTTGGGTGGAGCACTGTGACCGACTTGGCAGCACAATTCAAATTAGCCTGATATTTCACTAGCCAGTCCATACCCAAAATGATATCTATACCATCGCCTTCAGGGCTATCAGCTGGAAAGGGAAAGACCAATAGCCTATAGTAATCTGGACATCCGGAGCTATCCAGTTAGTTTGCCAACTAGAACCTGGTGTTTTAACCACTAGAGGGGAGTCCATGTTCACGAACGGTATTTGATGGTTGTGTGCATATGCTATGGACATGAATGAATGCGATGCTCCAGAATCAAACAAGACTGAAGCTGGATGATCATTAATTCGAAGCGTACCCATGAGAACACTGGGGTCCTCTTCAGCTTCTTCGGCAGAGAGGTGGTTCAGGTCCACGGCTAGTAGTCACAGCCTTGGCTGCGGGTGTAGAGGGTTTTGGTACAGGTGTTGTGGTAGCAGGTGCCTTCCCAGGGCAGTCCCTTGAGTAGTGACCAGGCAGGCCACAGCTGTAGCAAGTGAGCCTCGGCGGTGCAGGCAGCTGAGGGCGGAAACCACTTCCAGTCGCACCCAAGGTCGAAGTAGTTGGGCGAGGTGGAGTGGCCTGAACCCTGTAGGCTTTGGCGCGAAGGGTGCCTTAGGTACAGCGCTGTAGGGCACGAATACCCAGTGCTTCTTGCCCTCAGAAGAAGAGGAGCTCTGGTGGTCCCCCTACGTAGGCCTCTTGGAAACCTCCAGTTCCTTCCTACCCTGCTCCACAGTGAGAGCAAGGTTGTACAGCTCCTGGTAAGACTGGAACTTGAAGGGCAGCAGCTCATGACGGAGTCGCGGAGTCAGTCCCTTGCGGAACAGATACTGCTTATCTTCATCATTGGTCACGTCCCGGGGGGCGTAACGAGAGAGGTGGTTGAACTCACGCCCATAAGCTTGGACGTCCATGCGTCCCTGGGTCAGCTCCAGGAACTCCCTCCTTTTTAGATCCATGATGGGCTAGGGAATGTAAGCCGCACGGAAGGCAGTGCGGAATTCAGCCCAAGTGAAGATATGGCCAGCTGCAAACATGGACACATGGCTTTCCCACCAGGACCCTGCGGCTCCAGTCAGCATGTAGGTGGCGAAGTTCACTTGTTCCGCCACCGGAACATGCAAGGTAGTGAACTTGCGCTCGAGAGCACGAAGCCAGTCATCAGCATCCAGGGGCTCCTTAGCATAAGCAAAAGTGGGAGGCTGGGACCGCAGGAATTCAGTGAGGTTGTTGCATTCAGTGTTCCTCCGTGCACCCTGCTGCACCAACTATGTGAGCAGATTCTTGTTGCGNCAAGCTAAATAGACGCGATCGAGAACGGTTTTCTGCAAAACTCGCTCTTGATTGCGGCGTTAGCTGAACTGTCAGAGGGGCCTGTGGGGAACAAAGGGACTATAAAAGGCTCTCTAGCCCCCAGCTCCTTGGCCACCCTTAGTCTTGCTCCTCTTGCTTCTTGCCCTCCCTGCCCCTTCACAGACCATAAGGCCATGTCGGGGGAGGTAGGGATATCCTTCTCAGGGACGTCGACGGCGGCGTCCGTGCCGGGGCGCGACGGAGGCTACCAGGCAAACTGGGGCCCGTGCCGCTGGAGAAGAAGATGAGGTGATGTCGCGCCTGGCCCTGCTATGGGCATTTCACGCTTGGCGACGATCTCGAGTCCCGCAGCCCAGGAGGAGGCTCGGGTGCGTGCGCTCGCAGGCTCAGCTACTGGCGGCCTTGAAGGAGAAGACCGCGGGGATCCCGGAGGCATCCCAGCTTTGGGAGGAGTTCGATGCCATCGAACAGGTCAGTGCCGTGGGCTTGGTCTAGGTCCTGACCAAACTTGGTCCCCTGTCGCAGGCGGACAATAACGCCATGAGCGAGGTGGCGGCCGAGGTGGTCTCCCTGCTCCACCGCCTGGCGCCCGGACACACCAGACAGCCAGGAGACGCCAAAAGATCCTTCCGGGTTCTCCCTCTCCTCCCAGGCGTCCCCGGGATTTGAGAGGTCCCCCGTTGGGCGCGAACAAGGCAAGGGCGCACAGCAAGGAGTGTTAACTCCAAGCTGGCCTTAGTAGCACAGGGTCTAGTAGTTGCACAACCAAATGTAAATTCAAGAATGTAATTCAGAATGTAAATTCGGATGTATGCAACCCTAGACTCAACTCCTGGGGTCATTTCCCAAATCTTCCTTTGCACTAACGCGTCGTCTGGTTTTCAGAGGAGGCCACTTAGGTGCAAGGCACTCTACCTCCGCATGATAGATGTACCCCCTAAGTCGGACTATACCTTCCGGGAGTCCTTGGCCACTGTCCACGGGTACTAGGCCAGAGGGAAACGGACCGTTCACCGGGGTGGTCGCATACCCCCGCAAAGGCTCTCATCAACCGTCAAGCATGCGCAGGTCGATGGTATATTGACTCCGAGCGAGACATTATGCCTAAATGCAGGATGCTGATGCAAGAACTTAGCTGTTTTCCTGTCGCGTCTCCAGCCCATCCAGTCCTTCCCAGGTGTCGAACTCCTTTTTTCGTGTCCCGCCGCCCAATCTTGTCCCGGGAAGGAGCTACACACAGCAAACTTTCAGTAGGAAAAGAATGGACCCTCTTTCCTATCATGCTAGCGTGTTATCCGAAGCAAACCGCAAGCACAGTTGGTAGTACATTTCTGTGGTGAGGTGCGTTCCACCACAGCACTGCCCGATTCCCCTTTCCGCGGCAACATGGCATGATCGGGCGGCGGTGCCTTTGCCTGCGAGGCCACTCGCGGCGCTTCTACCCGTCTGCCACTGCGCCAGATGTCGTGTCTTGGATCACGGACACCGGAAGTAAAGGATACCTCCTTTTTAGTTTCGGTATGGGGCGCAAAGGAGGCTGAGTGACGTCTTCCGCCCGAGGGCTTCGTCTACGCTCGCGATCTATGTAGTAGCAAGCATCACAGAGACACAAGGAGTTTACCCAGGTTCAGGCCGCTCGGAGGCTAACAGCCCTACTGCTGCATGTCTGGATTGAGAGGTGTATCATGGTGTAGCTTTACAATGGTGGTTGCGGGTGAGAACCCGGTAGGTGTTGGCTAGAGGTTGAAGACGAGCAGATCCTGGCCCGGAGGAGATCACCTCTCGCCTAAGCTACTCTTAGACTTGTGCACTACCTAGCCTAGCCTCCCCGAACTTGTTCTCTTCCAACTTGTCCTCTCCCCTGGGTGCCTCGGTCCTCCTTCTATAGGCTAAGAGGATACCACAGGTGCACCCTTGGGGCCGGAGGGATTTTGGCGGGAAAACCCCTCCGGGTTTTCCTTAGGAGGCGACGTGGCCTCCTCTCGTCCAAGTATTCTTCTCAGAGGGGGTAGGTTAGGTCGCCCACCTTTTCCAGAGAGGGCGGACAGAGGCTGACAGCTTTTCCGCCTCTGGCCCCCTTTGGCGCCTCCATCTTTGTAGCGCCCCGACCCCAGAACTATACAGTGAAGCGTTGTGTAACCGGTCATGCTACACAATCGAAGGTTACTGGGTTTACCAATCCCAGGCCAAAACTCATTGGCGGGTGTGCTCGGAATGGATCATCGGCACACAACACCTCGATCATGCCATAAGCTCAGACATCGCTATCATGTATAGTAAAGAGACCAAGACTGCGGAACAACTGGCACATCACAGACTCTACGACACAAGAGATCATAGTTCAACTCATATATGAGAAAGATAGCAAATATCACAATCAGAGGCCACAGACCCATCATTACATCAAGCGGAAGCAAATATAGTTGTCTAACAACAAGATCCAAATTATGGCCTAAGAGGCCTACAATAACATATCCCAGCCAGGCTGTTCCGAGATGTCCCAAGCTGCCACCTGGGAACCCCAGACTACTCGTCGATGTCAATGAAGAACCCACCTTCCAGTTCGGTGACGTCCTCCTCTGAAACAAATAATAATCAACAAAGCAAGGTTGAGTACGACGTACTCGCAAGAATTAGTAGGGCGATATAGGCCCGATGCTGACGGAGGCTCTAATGCTGTATAATGTCGCTAGTTTTGCATAAAGCTAGTTTTCCTTTTTAAAAGACATAAGGACCCGTTGCATCGTCTACTCAGAATGTTTTCTGAAAAGGGATAAGAGAGTAAACTTTCATCTTTGGTTCTCGACGAACCCTTTTGTAACCGGAAGCAGCTCATCTCCACCAAGGCACTCCCTCGAATTACCCTCGAGGAAATAAATCTTTTATCACACGTTGAATTGCAACCTCTAGCTGCCAAATTTGTTAGTTAGGTTCAGGTTCTCTATGAGCTAATCCGCCTTTCCCAATAGTTTGTCCATAACCACGGACACGGCTTTTCAAAAATATTAAACCCTGCAGGGGTGTACTATTTTTATCCATTGGTACCGTCCGACCCCTTGCCTGATCATTTAGCTCTCTTCCGGGGAAAGCCGGCGGGCGGGCGCGGTTAAACCTTTACCTCGCATGTGACTATCCAAGGGTCATCGTGACGACAGGACAAGTTCAGTGCCTATTTCAACACCCTGCCCCATCGCCACTCCTATCACCACCATCCTCATCACATCATCATCATCATCATCAATGTCATCATCATCACCGGCCACACACTCGCAAATGGAAAGCGCAAACTAGAGGACCCTTGGATACGCCCGCACAAGTTATTTAGTTAGTAAGGGGCCCGTACCCCCACCGATGGTAGCACGCTCGGTTCTTGGTTCTAGCTAAAAGCACTCTAGCCTAGGCGACAAGAATGAGGCAAAACACCATCCCCGATGGCAACTCATCCAAGCCTTTTAACAAATTAATTAAGTACCAAACATAACCACCATGTCCGAATCATTCCATCAACATCAATATCATGGAATTAAATCACCGGACAACTAAGCATTGAACTAAGCATGGCTAAGCATTGCTAAGCATATAATACAACAATTACATCTTTGTCTCAGCCAACACATCAACCCTAGGTTTCATAGGAGGGGAAGCATGTGATGGTTCAGGGGACAATGCATATCATAGGATTCTCTAACTTGATCAAAAAGTGACATTTGAATCGCATGCAATATTCTGGTGGAGAAAATAAGTTTATAAAACAATAGGATTCTAGAATGCCAAGAAGGTTAGGTTAGTTCTTGCCTTGCTGATAGTATTGGGCGCATTGATCGTCGAGGTATTGTGGTGGAACCTCGACTCCTGAATCTAACGAAACACAACAATAACAGGAAAATGAAATAAATAACACGAATACAAGGTGCAATGCACAACCATGATGACATGGTCAATTTATGCACTGAAATCATACTGGGCATGTCCCACAAGTTAAATGGAACCCCTAAAATAAATATCGCAATTAACGGGTCAAAACTCCATATTTAACTTAGTGAATTGCGTTATTATCCAAAAAGTCCAGTACAGAAATATGGTTCCTAAATGCATGAAAATGACATTATTAGATAGGTATTGTCCTACTGATCATTTTGGTACTTCGTTTGCAATTTTCCGATTAACGATGAAGAAATGGTGATTTAAACGGTTATGCAATTTAAATCATTTTAACCAATTCGAAATTAACATCAAAGGAAAAGTTTGTTACTTGCTGTGAACTTAACATAGATAGATAGCAAATGCCTTGCTGATCATTTTGATATTTTATTCACAATTTTTGAGTGATTATTTCTCAAGTTATGAATTTCCCAAAATTGGAATTAAATCTGCCATTTTAATAATTTTAAATAAACAGCAATTTAAAAGATTCATTATTTAATGGAAATAGAACTAACAATTAGATGTTGTTTTCCTGAACATTTTGAGATCTTATTTGCAATTTTTGGATCAAAATTCATCAAGTTATGGATTTTCTAAATTTCATTTATATTCTGCCATTTTAGTATTCATTAAATAAGAGAAAATTATTTTGGCCAATTAATTCTACCAAGGGCACTAACAGATAGACATTTTCTTCCTAAGCATTTTGGTATATTATTTGCATTTTTCTGAGTTGTAGTTCAAAAGTTATGCAATTTCAAAGTTCAATTCAATTTTCTGTCCTTTAATTAAATTCCAGGAATTGTTGCCGAACCGTTTTTCACCGTGGGCTGGGCTAGCCACACCACTGACTGGTGGGCAGTGGCAAGCCACGTCGGCCAGAGGCCCACGGTCAGGTTTGACCCGCGGGAGGCCAGGACCGGCGCGGCGAGCACGCGGTGACCGGCGGCATGCCGAGCACGGATCCGTTGTAACAGCCCCAGTCTGGAACCCTAAAATATGGGCCAAATTTTCACTTTTTGATTTGCATTGCATCATGGCATCCATTTTAATTGCTAATCTAAAATAAAGCAACACTTGGAAATTAAAACAAAGGAAGCAAAACCCTTCCTCAAGTTTCCAAACTAAACACTTCCCAATTTTCCAAACCAAATACTTACTCAAGTTGGCAACACCAATTGTTCTTGAGTTTCCAAATTTCCAGGAAGCTCAAGGATATATTTGTAATTACTTGCCAAAGGCTAAATTCTTAACAAGCATCTAAATAAATCTAAGAATTAAATTTGGGTTAATTCAAATTCCATTTTGGAACCAAGTTCAGTCTTCCAAAAATTCAAACTAAAATCATGGGGAGCCTCAATATGATTGTGAGAGTCTCCATGAATATTTCCACTATTTTTGGAATTGTCTAAGTGCTCCAATTAATTACAATTTGTGAATTGGCAAAAATACCTTTAATTAAAAGTTGTGAACAAATGTTGCCCAAAACATTTTAGTTTGGACCACCAAATTTTGTGGAGGTCCTAAAGGTTAAATAGAGACTATATGAATTTGTGCACATTTTACATAAATGTCCTGGTGCCTCAATTAAATCTCCAAAGTTTGCTGCAGGACCCTTTTTGCAATTAAATTAAATCTGCCAGGGGGGTATCAACAAGTTTCCCTTTTCTTTTTCCCCACCGTGGCCACCGTGGCCATGGCACTGGCGCCATCCCTGGCGCCATGCCGTCGCCACGCGCATGCCCCCCCCCCTCGTGGCCGCTCTCCCCTTCTTCGTGGTTAAGGAGGCCCCCTGCTGCCGTGCCTCTCTCCCCGTCTCACATGCTCCCTCCCCTTCTGTTTCCTCTCCGAGAACCTAGCTCTAGGAAGCCGCCCGTGCGCCGCTCCATCGCCGTCGAATCGCCGCTGCCTCCGCCCGGCCGAGGTCAAGCCGAGCAGTTAGGGAGCTCCTCCTCGCCGTGCCGCTCCTTCCCGTGCGAGGAATCGTCGCGGGGAGCCCGGAGTCGCCGCCATCGTCCTCGCCACCCTCCCGCATCGGCTGCTCTCCGCCGAGCCAAAAATTGCCGCCGCTCTTCCCTCTCCTGGCCACCCCGACAGCGCCCGTGCCAGGTTGAGTTCCCCCTCTTCTCTAGCACGCTTTTCCGCTTCCCTCTCCCTCCCGCTCGTCGCTGATTTGTCATCATCGCCGCCGGTTACCGTCGGGAGCCGCCGCACCCAGTGAGCCCGGCCTAGACCCGGCCTGGCCGGCCACGAGGCCGGCTGGCTCGGGCAAGGGCCCGGCCTTGCCCCCGGCCTGGGCTCATCTTGGGCCGGCACGAGGCCGGTAGCCTCGGGCACCAGCCCGGCCTTCATGCCCAGCCTGGGCCGGCCAAAGGCCGGACCCTTCGGGTCACAACCCGGCCTCCAGCCCGGCCTGGCCGGCCCAAGGCGGCCTGTCTGTGTTAAAAATTTTCCTTTTTGGAAAATAAAACTAATTTGAATATTTGATAACTTTTAAGATAATGCTCCAAATCGGACAAATCAAATATCATCTATTATATACTAAAGGTACATGATGGTTCACCAGAAAAAAGATAGGAATGCTAGAAAATCCCACAAAAAAGCAAAACATCTGGCCGTCCATTCTCCCCACCAAAAAATTACAGCCGTGAGATCTTTTAATCTAATCTTCCGGTAACCATCCCGTTCCAGCCCTCCCGACACCATCCTCCAGCCCTTGACCTCTCCCCTCCTCCCTAGCGCCGCCAGACCAACTGCAGCTGTTCTAGAGTCTCGACCTATTCCAACCGTCTGAGATCGATCTCCGGTGGCCAGTTTCGTCTGCCTCTTCCGCCAAAATCCAGGACTAGCTGCCGAGTGTGGCCACAGCTGCCACGCTGAGTACTTTCCGGCGACTTGCAATGGGGCAGAAGATCGAGTCGCGTTGCGAAGCTAGCTGCAGATGAACAGATCGCTCTGTCCTGTAGCCGATGCGAACCTCGCAGTGTACACACGCGATACCTTTGAAGCAAAAGCTAGCTCAATTTGTTGATCTACCGACTAGCTGCAAGCACGTAACAATACGAGATTGGATGTCGACATGCACTGTGACGTGACAGGTAATTTCTTGATCTACAATTGTGGAGGAAAATTGTCCATGAATCAATCCATACAAATTAATTGGTGGTTAGAGAAATCAGTAGGTCGATTCCATTCTTCTCATTCTCTCTTATCTTACTAATGTCCTTTTGTTGATTTTCTGTCCCGCCTAATTCAAGCTGGCCTGATGTGTCAGTAAGCTTCTTGGTTGCAAACTTGCAGTGCTGCCGTCGAGCATTGAACTGGCCGGCCGGTCGATCGATCAAGCTACTATATTTGACAATGGAGGAAGCTAACACAATCAGATGTATATGTACGTACCGAATTATCTCATGTATATATTACTACAACGATGCATATTCTCACATCCCTTGAAAAAAAGATGCATATTCTTACAAGTACGTAGGCATATGAGTACATTGCTAGCATCGTGCAGGATTAAAACCAGAGCCGGATTGTTACCTTATTTTCGGCACAAGCTCTCTCAACCATGGTAATGCAAAGTGTGTTTATGTAAGAAGCAAATTAAATTATTTTTTGCACATATAAGAATATGCACATTTTGGAAACATCATACAGGAGCAGTGACGACTATATATGATGACCTTCAACAACATGGAAGCAATTCATTTGTATTAGCTCATCTTTTTGGTTTTCTTTCATGATATCTATTAGAATTCTTATATTTTTTAATTTATCACACTGTCCAAAGTTTAGTTGGAACTTAGAAGTCATAAGGACACTTTCAGAGATTTCATTTGGATGTTGAAATTTACTTCTACTAAATTTCTCTGGAAGCTGAGAAGCAAAGGGTGAAGGACATGATATGGTGACATAAAATGTTTTCCAAACTTACATCCCTCAAACCTGTGTAAGTCATTTCTACCGCCCAAATTTTACATTTGTTTTTCTTTGGATCTACAATGTCTTTTTTCATTACCGACGCCATGCAGTACCACTCATATTTATAATGTACATTATTAAAGTGTTTGTGAGGTTGAGTCCAGTAGTAGATAACTAAAACAAGAGTGACGGACAAGATGTTCTTATACAAAATATGGACTCAATCAAATAAAATTGTAAAACAAAAACCAACCTGTTGTTTTGAATGTATAATGTACAGTTGAATACTTGATTGATTCGAATACATAATTTCTCTTATGACTATTCATTACTTGCCTTTACTGTTTGCAATACATCCAGATGCTCCTCAACTAGGATCTTAGAATGATGACTAAAGTTCAATTACCGACTACAAAACTTTGATTGTTCTTGCAGCCCAAACCCAAATTTTAGTTGTTTCATCTCAACCTTAATATGATATGGGACAATTTCAAGTATAAACTATCGAGATTCCTCAAACATTGACATGTTAGTTCACACAAAAGTAGGTTGAAATCTCTTCTAGACATTGTTTTCTTTTTACAACACATGGACTAACTAAAATTAAGGGTCAAACTACTGATTGCGCATTAATTATATCATTCTAGCTATTGCCATAAAAATTATACTTTCCTTGGAATATCCTCTTTTGCATGAGATGGAAATGAGGAATTACAGAGATATCTAATTAAAAAACAGTCTAAAAAAAGGATTTCCAAAATAGATCATAGATGGCATGAAATGCTGGGACCAAGAATTCATTCCGCAGGACTGATCCTTTTCAATCCATTTCTGAAGCACCCTTCAGTACTAAATAGCACTAGGTGGCAACAGATTTGTGTCATCGATCATGGGCTTCTAAAGACGAGGCAAGTACATTTTATCTTTCCTTTGTGTGATATAACTTTTGCTCCTACAATTAACCCAGATTAGCTAATGGTCTTCATTTAAAGCTGTGACAACAAGGATCATGTTATTGATGCATTGGCATAGAAACTTTGATAACATCTAATACCTCTTTTAGTAAAAGGATGCCAGTGAAAGCACGATCGTTGGATTCGACAGCACACAAAGTGGTTCAGCAGCAACAAAACTCGGAAGCCGCTAGCTGCAGTGTACAGGAACGGGCTCAGGGTTTTCGTGGCCAAGCTGTTCAACAATCTCACCCTAATGATGCACGGTAATCTCAAGGTTCATTCCCCTACCACAAACATCTTAATTACCTAGGGCAAGACTTTCTAATGATCTTGCAGATGTTGTACTATTCGGCGTACACAAAAAATCTACACGGACTGCACTAAGTTGATGCACGTGTTATCTAGGTTTTTTCAAACATTTCAGAGGTTCTTGTGAGGACTTCCATTATGATTTGTTCAGCCGTAGGTAGTTTTAATCTGCGCGCAGTAGATAGTTGAACGGTAGAACCCATGACCGCTGATATTTATTAACCTGTTCCAGGATCCTTTTAATCAGTAGAATTTCTTTGCTTTTGTATGTTTTGGCGTTCCTTAGTTGCTTGGAAATTAATATTGGTCTACTACTTTGAAAAGGCCATTAGAGATTATTGTATTGTAATATTTCGAAAATACAGACTTTGAATCTTCGTGCAGTGCACACATCTGGTATTTTGGTTTTTGTGAATTCTTGCCTTTCTGTTTGGCCATTAAATATTGTTCTATTATTTTTAAATGGCCATTACAAATTATCCGGTTGTAGTATATTTTCAAAAGAAGGACTTGGAATCCTTGATGCAGTTCATGCATCTGGTATGGCATTAGGCCTGTCAGTCCAATGGATGCCTTTTTTTCCCTTCTTTTGTTGTATTAAGATATTGGTATTTGTTTTGTGATGATTCTCTTGCTCCAATTTAATTTAGGAGAAAATGATTCATGTATGTCTCTTGGTCAGTTAACTCTTGCTCAAGTAAGTAGATTCTACTGCTAAAATTGTAGTTGCACATCTACCTATTCTGCATCATATCAAGTTCACATATCCTTTGGTAGTTTAAAATGGTCTTATATTTATTAACACAGAAAATGAGTCCAAATTTACTCTTATTTAAATTCCGCACTCTGCCAAGGGGTTTCTATGCACCCACAGTAGCTCATGTATGTCGAAACATCATGCAAATTTGGTTCAGCTCGGAGTGATCAGTGATTCAACTTCTTGGATGATGTATTCTTTTCGACTAACATGTTGCAATCAATTCTATTATTTTTTTGTTTCTTCACCGAATCTGAAGGAGAGAGGTTCTGCAACATACTCCCTTCCTCCTATATTGGTAGTAATAACATCTTATATTATGGGACTGAGGGAGTAGCCTTTTACATGAATAATCTCAAAAACACATTTGTCTTGTATCTGCAAAAAGAAATTAGTTTTAGTATACAATCACTGAATTCTATACCATGGAATGACCTCAAAAAATTGTAGCCAAGTGTCAACCAAGGAATGCTCAAAAGTGCATTTTCTTATGCTTATAATACAATCGAGGAGAGGCTGGTAATTGGTGACTCTGTGCTTATGCAATAGAAGATTGCAAGGTTATTCACTATCGGAGAATTGGTTTAGGTCTTGCACTATTGGAAAGTATTTCCTATATGGACGTGAACAATTCTGTGGAAGATTTCATGGTCAATTGGCTTGGAGTTTTCTGATGTTGGCATCAAGTGACAAAACTTTCACCTGGAGCACTATTATGAGGTTATTACACGGTGACTCGGGTCAGCTTCTTTGGACCACCACCAAGATGTTATTTTCGCTTCCTTCCTGCATGATGGAATCATTTCAACTTGATTGTAACACGCTATGTAAAAGTTCTATGTTGCATGCGTAACATACACCGATTTTCAAAAAAAAAAAATCACTTGCCGTATGATCCAATGGTTAATCTAGATGTAGTCTTGAGGTCAAGCATAGATTAATAAGGGAAGGATTATCACGGCTCCTCCTCTATACATAGCTAGGAAGAACAGCAAATAGTAAAATACCAAGCATATAAAAGAAATATAGTAAATTTGGTATTAGCACATAATTATATGATTTCAAATAAGTTTGCACCTATTTTAAGGAACTTCCAGTTTGTGACAATTTCCCATCTGACTTATCTGCTGCTCAGTGACTGTGTTCAACTGGAGTACACCATGTTCACCAACGGAACCTTGGGAAACATGTGGCGAGCTCAAGAGCGTTGTACTTTGACAGACTTGCCATTTAAGAGATGTATTCAACTCCTTCCTCTATTCTTAGTTATAGTTAACTTGGTCATGTAAAGTCTTTGAAACATTTCAATAATAATCTATCCGAACAATCTAATATGGAAATAACTATCGGCACCAAGGAGAATTAATGAAGTATCTATAACAATCAGATATGCAGTTTTTGTTCTCGATGTACTCTACTGTGGCTTAATGAAAAAGGCCAGATATATTGTATTAAAGATACATGCGTCCATTATAGTTACATATAGAACGATAATGTAAAGGAATAATCAAAATAATACTAATATGTACAAACAAAAATTGACTATTACCTCCAAAAAATGTTTGCCAATGAAACTATCTTACGAAGAAGGAAAGGTCAAAATAAAAACTATCCATAGGAAAATAATTCATATATATATTTATAGTTATGATAAATGTATGATGTTAAGTTTATAGTACATGGATGGTCAACACAGATTTCATACCAGATTGTTAAGATGTTGCCCGCGTGTTTACGCGGGCCACTGTGCTAGTTTTGTTCAGAAAAGTAATACCTATCTTTTTGTACCATTGCCATGCCCTTTTGAGGAAATAATTTCTCCTTTACTTAATATTCCCTAAAAATGGTATAAATGATACCTAAATGGGAAATTTCATAACTTGTGAAATAGTTAACAAAAATTATAAATAAAATATCAAAGTGATCAACATGTCAAATGCTATCAAACCATGTACTTATCACATCATGATCACAAATTCCTATTTGATGTTATTCATAATTTGATTAAATGAATTAAATTCAATTATTTAACTAATTTGCTTTTTATTCTTCGGGACTCCGAAAATTACAAATAAAGTACCAAAATGATCGGAATGACAAACCTTACCCATGTAATGTCATATTCTTGCATATTGAGCCACTTCTCTAACAATTTAATAATTTATGAAGAATGTGGTCACTAAGAAAAATATGGGGTCGTTTCCAAATAAATTGCTTTAATTATTTGGAACTCCATTTAATTTGTTAAATAAATTAAATGGTGATATCTCTGCATCAATTTGACATGTCATCATGTGATTGAGCATTGCACCTTGTGTTCTCATGATTTATTTGTTCTTTGTATTTTCTTTTGGGTATCGATAGATTCCGGAGTCGAGGTTAACGCTACTTACCCCGACGAGCAGTACTACACGCCCCGACAGCAAGGCAAGAGATAACCTAACCTTCTTGGCATCTAGCATCCTACTGTTTTATAAAATTATTTTATCCACCATAATATTGCATTCGATTCAAATGTTTCCTTTGATCGAGATGTATAGTATCCTATGAATGCATGTTTGTCCCCGGAACCATCACAAGCTTTCCTTTCCTATGAACCCTAGGGTTGATGTGTTGGCCGGTTACAATTTATGATTGTTGTTTATATGCTTAGCTATGCCTAGCCATGCTTAGTCAAATACTAGTTATGTCCGTTGTTTAATTCCATAATTGTTGATGTTGATGGAATGATGCGGACTTGGTGGTTAATGGTGATGCTAAATTAAAATGCTAAGAAGGCTTGGATGAGTTGCCATCGGGGATGGTGTTTTGTCTCATTCCTGCCCCTAGGTGCGTGTTCTTTACCTCTTGAACCAAGACGAGCGTGCTTCCATTGGTGGGGGTATGGGCTCCTTACTAACTAAATAACTTGTGCGGGCGTATCCAAGGGTCCTCTAGTTTGCTATTTCCATTTGCCGTGTGTGTGAGCGGAAAAAGAAATGATGAGGATGGTAGTGTTTAGGACGTGGCGATGGGGCAGGGGCTGAAATAAGCTGCGTAAACTTGCCCTGTGGCCACATATGACTCTTGGATAGTCTCATGCGAGGTAAAGGTTTAACCACACCCACTCGCCGGCCTTCCCTGGAAGAGGGCCAATTAGGTGAGCCAGACGGTACCAATGGGTAAATTAGTACACCCCTGGAGGGTTTAATCTTTTCGAAAAGCCGTGTCCGCGGTTATGGACAACTTGGGAATAGACGATAAGACCATAGAGACCTTAACCTAATTGTTATGGCAGCTAAAGGTTGCATAATCAACGTGTGTGTAAAGGTTCATTTCCTCTAGGGTGATTCGAGGGAGTGCCTTTGGTGGAGATGAGGGAGGGTGTTGGCTAAAGTAGGTCGCCGAGAACCGAAGATTGAAGTGTTACTCTCTTATCCCCTTTATGAAAAATATTCTGAGTAAACGGTGCCATGAGTCATTTAGGTTTCGTTTATGAAAATTAGCTTTATGCAAAATAAATACATATACAGCTTTAGAGCCTCCGTCAGCATTGGGCCTATATCGCCATACTAAACTTGCGAGTACATCGTACTCAGTCCCTCTTTGCTGCTTTTATATTTGTATTTTAGAGGAAGACGACACGGAGCAGCTAGGTGGGTTCTACGTGGACATCGACTAGTAGTCCGGGGTTCCCAGGTGGCAGCTTGGGACCGTGGAACAAGCTGGCTGGGATCTTTTATTTGTAGGCCTCTTAGGCCATATATTTGCATCTTGTTGTTAGACAAACACTACCCGCTTCCGCTTGATGAATTGTTGGATCTGTGATCCTTTTGATGTGTAATATTTGTACCTTCTCTTATATGAGTTGCTATAAGCTTTTGTGTCGTAGAGTCTGCAATGTGCCAGTTGTTCCACAAGTCTCGGTCTATTTACTATACGTGAAAGCGATGTCTGAGCTTATGGCATGATCGAGGTGTTGTGTGCCGATGATCCATTCCGAGCACACCTGCCAATGAGTTTTGGCCTGGGATTGGTAAACCTAGTAACCCTCGATTGTGTAGCATGACCGGTTACACAACGTTTCACTGTATAGTTCTGGGGTCGGGGCGCTACATCCGTCCCGTGCGTGCGCCAGGGAGCCCGAGAGGGTGCGCATCCTACTCAGCACCGCGTGGGGAACCTAATGGCGGCGCTAGGGACCTAATGGTCGGGAAGTGCACCAGCGACGAGCTACGACGGCGGCGACGATTCGGTCTACGTTGGTGTCAGCAGGATCTAGAGGGAGAGGGGGAGGAACACGGTGTCCTGGAGGTTCCCCAGCTCACCCTGAGTACGCTGGTGTGGACGGCGAGGTCAGGGAAGGCCGGCGGCGATGGCAATCGAGCTCGGCAGCGGTGGACAGAGAGGAGGAAAACGTGGACGAACGCGACGATTCCTGGGCTCCGGGCTCGATTCCTTCCACCTGAAGAACAAAGACGACGAGGCGGAGCGGACGGCGGCTTCATCTTGCCCGGAGGTGGTCGGGAGCGACGGCGATGATGCGCGGCGGCTCGGTCAGCTCGCGGTCATGGCGCCGTTAGGGTTAGGGTTTGCTGCACTGGGGGAAAAGGAGGGGGAAAGGAGCAGCACGTCGAGGAGGAGCTTCTTATCCTCCAGGGGGCCAGGGCGCGAGGGGGAGCGTGGAGAGGCCAGGGCGACACGGCAGCCATGGCACCAGTGCCTCCCCTGTCGCCACAGGAGGAAGGGATGACAGGTAGGGCCCACCTGTCAGGGATTTGTTCTTTTCCTTTTTGCAGAAAGGTTAGGCAATTAATTGAGGCCCTTAAACATTTTTAAAAATTCTAAAAAAATTCACAGATCCAATATATTATTCGGAACCTGTGGTAAAATTTGCAGCCCATTTGAAAAACATTTCATGTGTTAAATATTTTGAAATTGCTCTCTTGCATTTTGGGCTTTAATTAAATATTTGAATTTGCAATTGCCTTAATTCTTGCAACAAACATATTTGTAGTTGTTAGAACTTCCTGGACAAATATGAAATTCAAGTTGAATTTTGTTCACCATTCACATCACCATCTTTGGTTTCTTAATTGTTGCTCCCTTATTATTTCATGTGAAGCAAAAATAAAATAGGGAATGCCATGATGCAAGATGAGATGCAAAAAGTGAAAATTTTACTCATATTTTCTGGCACCAAAAGTGGGGCTGTTACAACTCTACCCCCCTTACACGAATCTCGCCCGATATTCTAGGCTTGGGTGAAGAAGGCGGGGTATTCCTGACGAAGACTAGTTTCACGTTCCCAGGTTGCTTCTTCTTCAGAATGGTTAGACCACTGGATCTTAAGGAACTTGATGCTCTTGTTGCGGGTCTTCCTTTCCGCTTCATCCAAGATGCGGACAGGATGCTCACGGTAAGTCAGATCCTCCTGAATATCCAACTCTTCATGATTAACCCCGTGAATAGGATCTTTGAAGCAACGACGTAGTTAAGAGACATGGAACACATCATGCACATCCGGAAATTCTCTGGAAGCTCGAGCTGATAGGAGAGATCACCTCGCTTACCCAGGACAGTGAAAGGACCAACAAAACGAGGTGCCAATTTTCCCTTGATCCCGAAACGACAAATGCCTCGGAGGAGAGAGACTCGAAGATAGGCTTTGTCACCAATTTCATAGTGAACCTCCTGATGATGCTTATCATAATAGCTCTTCTGCCTGGACTGAGCAATCTTCAGATTCTCTCGAATTATACGGACCTTTTCTTGAGCCTCATTGATCACATCAGGACCGAAGAGTGACCTCTCTCCGGTTTCACACCAATTGAGAGGAGTCCTACATTTCCGTCCATAGAGAACCTCAAAGGGAGCCATTTGCAAACTGGCTTGATAACTGTTGTTATAGGAGAACTCGTCGAGGGGAAGATACTTTTCCCAACCCTTACCGAATGAGATAACACATGACCGAAGCATGTCCTCAAGAACTTGGTTCACCCTTTTAGTCTGACCATCAGTCTGGGGATGATAGGCGGTGCTGAAGTTGAGGCGGGTTCCCAGAGCCTCTTGGAAGCTTTGCCAGAATTTGGACACAAACAGACTACCACGGTCTGAGATGATCCTCAAGGGAACCCCATGCAAGGGAACAATCCGGGCCATATACAGCTCCGCCAATTTAACAGAGTTGATATCCTTGCGGACGGGGAGGAAATGGGCGACCATGGATAGACGATCAATGACTACCCAAATGGCATTGTTACCCTTGGGTGACCTCGGAAAACCGGTAATGAAATCCATACCAATTTCATCCCATTTCCACTCGGGAATGGCTATGGGCGAAGAGTACCCGCTGGCTTTTGATGTTCAGCTTTCACCCGGCGACAGACGTCGCATTCTGCAACATACTCGGCGATCTCGCGCTTCATGCAAGACCACCAGAATTGAGGGCGAAGATCTTGGTACATTTTGGTGCTACCCGGATGAATAGAGATGGGTGACTCGTGAGCTTCTGAGAGGATCAACTCTTTTGTGTTTCCACTCTTGGGCACCACTAAACGGTCACCGAAATACACAACACCATTGTCATCAACCTAGAAACAGTTTGCCTTCCCATTAGCTATCTTCTCTTTGATCTCTAGGATTTCAGCATCATTTTGCTGGGCGGCCTTGATATCATCCTCGAGAGTTGATTTGATCTCGAGGTTAGCCAAATATCCGAAGGGAACAATCTCCAGATTCAAATGTGCGAATTCTTCGTGAAGAGCAGGCTGAGCTCGCTCAACCATCAGGGTGTTGCAATAAGACTTGCGACTCAGCGCATCGGCAACCACATTTGCCTTGCCAGGCTGGTAATTGAGGGTCACATCATAGTCTTTGATCAACTCCAACCATCTTATCTGTCGGAGATTCAGATCGGGCTGGGTGAAGAGATACTTCAGACTTTGATGATCCGAGAAGATGTCGCAATGGTTGCCCAATAGGTAGGGTCTCCATTGCTTCAGAGCATGAACCACGACAGCAAGTTCTAGATCGTGAGTTGGATAGTTGAGTTCATGCGGTTTAAGTTGGCGGGAGGCATAGGCTACCACATGGTCTTCTTGCATCAGCACACAGCTCAAGCCTTGCAAGGAGGCGTCACAGTAGACGACAAAGTCTTTGCTGGTGTCTGGAAGGAGGAGTACAGGGGTAGTCGTGAGTTTGACCTTAAGAGTTTGGAAACTCTCTTCCGCTTTGTCCGACCACACAAACTGTTTGTTTTTCTTGAGGAGGTCAGTCAATGCTTTGGCTATTTTGGAAAAGCCCTCGATGAATCGGCGGTAATAACCCGCCAACCCAAGGAAGCTTCGGATATCTTTGACCGACTTGGGAGTCGCCCAATCCAGAATTTGACTGAATCTTGTCAGGTATAACAGCTATTCCAGCAGCTGACACCACATGACCAAGAAAGATGGGCTCTTTTAGCCAAAACTCGCACTTGGAGAACTTGGCATAGAGGCGATGATCACGAAAGCTTTGTCAGAACTAGCCGAAGATGCTCAGCATGTTCTTCTTCGGTTTTGGAATAGACAAGGATGTCATCAATGTATATTATGACGAACTTGTCAAGATACTCGTGGAAGATGGAGTTCATCAGCCTCATGAAAGTAGCCGGCGCATTTGTGAGGCCGAAGGACATGACGGTGTACTCATATAACCCATAACGGGTCGTGAAAGCCATCTTCGGGATATCCTCCTTTCTGATTTTGATCTGATGATAGCCTGACCTCAGATCCATCTTGGAGAATATGGTTGCACCAGCTAGCTGATCGAACAGGTCAATCATTCGGGGAATAGGGTACTTTTTCTTGATGGTCACGGCATTCAGAGGGCGGTAATCAACAACCAGACGAGGAACATTTGTATCCCTCTTCTTGACGAAGATGACCGGGCAGCCCCAAGGTGAGCTACTCGGCCGGATGAATTCTTTTTCTAGCAGCTCATCAAGTTGCTTCTTCAATTCAGTTAGCTCTTCCGTTGGCATGCGGTAGGGCCTTTTGGAAATTGGGGCAGTTCCCGGAACCAATTCAATGACAAATTCCACACTTCGATCAGGTGGCATGCCAGGTAACTCCTCCGGGAAGACATCGGGGAAGTCACACACCACGGTAACCTCATGCATTTCAGGTGGTGTGGTGCCTTTCAGGAAACATAGGCTGATCTCCGGGGATAGAGGGGTGGCAGCGGATGGGGTTGCGGACGAAGGGGACCAGTAACTTACTAGCCCGACTGTTGGGTGGACCACTGTGACCGACTTGGCAGCACAATTCAAGTTAGCCTGATATTTGACTAGCCAGTCCATACCCAAAATGGCATCTATACCATCTGCCTTCAGGGCTATCAGCTGGAAAGGGAAAGACCAATAGCCTATGGTAATCTGGACTTCCGGAGCTATCCAGTCAGTTCGCCAACTAGAACCTGGTGTTTTAACCACTAGAGGGGAGTCCATGTTCACGAACGGTATTTGATGGTTGTGTGCATATGCTATGGACATGAATGAATGCGATGCTCCAGAATCAAACAAGACTGAAGCTGGATGATCATTAATTCGAAGCGTACCCATGAGAACACCGGGGTCCTCTTCAGCTTCTTCAGCAGAAAGGTGGTTCAGGTGGCCACGGCTAGCAGTCACGGCCTTGGCTGCGGGTGTAGGAGGATGCTGGTACAGGTGTTGCGGTAGCAGGTGCCTTCCCAGGGCAGTCCCTTGAGTAGTGACCGGGCTGGCCACAGCTGTAACAGGTGAGCCTCGGCGGTGCATGCAGCTGAGGATGGAAACCACTTCCAGCCGCACCCAAGGTCGAAGTAGCTGGGCGAGGCGGAGGTGGCCTGAACCCCTGTAGGTTTTGGTACGAAGGGTGCCTTAGGCACAGCGCTGAAGGGCACGAATACCCGGCGCTTCTTGCCCTCAGAAGAAGAGGAGCTCTGGTGGTCCCCCTGCGCAGGCCTCTTGGAAACCTCCAGTTCCTTCCTACCCTGCTCCAGAGTGAGAGCAAGGTTGTACAGCTCCTAGTAAGACTGGAACTTGAATGGCAGCAACTCAGGACGGAGTCACGGAGTCAGTCCCTTGCGGAACAGATACTGCTTATCTTCATCATTGGTCACATCCCGGGGGGCGTAACGAGAGAGGTGGTTGAACTCACGCCCATAAGCTTGGACGTCCATGCGTCCCTGGGTCACCTCCAGGAACTCCCTCCTTTTTAGGTCCATGATGGGCTGGGGAATGTAAGCCGCACGGAAGGCAGTGCGGAATTCAGCCCAAGTGAAGATATGGCCAGCCGCAAACATGGACACATGGCTTTCCCACCAGGACCCTGCGGCTCCAGTCAGCAGGTAGGTGGCGAAGTTCACTTGTTCCGCCACCGGAACATGCAAGGAAGTGAACTTGCGCTCGAGAGCACGAAGCCAATCATCAGCATCCAGGGGCTCTTTAGCATAAGCGAAAGTGGGAGGCTGGGACCGCAGGAATTCAGTGAGGTTGTTGCATTCAGTGTTCCTCCGTGCACCCTGCTGCACCAACTGCGCGAGCAGATTCTCGTTACGCACGCGGCCCTCTTCAATAATCATTAGAACCTCCGCAGTAGTGGGTGGCGGCAGTGGATCAGGATTGCTTTGTTCACCACGACGGGTAGGAACCATTCTGGAGATATGAACAAGGACACAGTTAGTATCTCTCTCCGAGTGGATAGGAATCAAATATGCGCTTAGACCCGGCTAAGCGACTACGAATGGCAACAATTTAGCAAGATTGATCGAGGAAGAACAGGTATCATCACATCAACATGGCAGGGAAACAATTGTACTCAACAAACACAAGCCAATCGGAATAAAACCCATTAGATGGTTCAGATACGAGCTTACAAATGCCTTAGTCTGCATTACACGAATGGAAATTATTGATGATACAAGTCTTTTAGTTCGATACAACAACTAGAACTCGAAAGGCAACCACTACAGATAGTGGGTATCTTGATCATCATGCAGGAAGGCAAGGATACGATACAAGGTACCCGTAGATACCGGTCTCTTAAAAGTACTGGGCACGCCCCGGGAGACGCACAGAGCGAGTGTGGAAACGGCGGGCACTCGCTGGCTGGCGGTCATAAGGCGGCGTGTGGACGTCGCCCCCGGTGTCTCGAGCAGGTCCACGTGGTGGAATGGTGTCACCCACTCTCGGGCTACTCATGTAGCCGGGCAGCTCCATCGGTAGAGGCGAAAGAAGATCTGGGGGAAGTATCCCGGCATGGACGTACGGCTCCAAGGTCATCAGCGTGTTCCGGTGACTCTCATGAGCAGCCACCGTGTATAGGTACCACTGACGGGCACGAATGTCCAACGCCCTAACCATCTCGATAAGAGCTCGGTGGCTGTGGTCTGGCTCGGTCGCTGGGTCTGAGTACCTAGCAACATAACAACCCTCCAGACCGTCCTCAGCAGGGCCGGCTCTATATTTTGGAGGGCCCTTGGCAACATTAGCGACATAGGCCCCCTGATGCTCATCTACAAACGGAAAAACAAGAATAGACTGAAGGCAAGCAAGTTGTTACGCGCATTTTGCTCATTGTAGTCGATCACAATTTCTCTCTCTTGCGCCTTTTGTCGAGTAGCTCGAGGATATCCAGGAAGCAACCTCCATTCCTTAGCAGGCTTCAGCGTCGTCCTCCGGCGGTACCGCGGTAGCATCCGGCATGAAACCGTGCACCACGTCTCGGCGGCGCTGTCAGTCACCACAATCGAAACGTTAGGCTCGACATAAAAAAGATGAAGGGAAAATCAACGCGAAGTAGATTGCAAGTCGCTGCATCCGTCAAAGCCACTGTTACTCACTTGGTCAATCCGTCAAACACCTTATGTGTAGCGTGAAACATCACCATTCAGGAGATAGGTGGAAGGAGATGGATCATAGCAGTAAGAGGCAAAGGCTAGCAGTAAGAGGCAGAGGCTAGCAGACCAATCGATGCTGCCTCCAGGACGTTCCACATGGGGTTGCTCCGTTGGTCCCCATGGCCTTGCTCCCGCCTGCCTCCACGACGCACTGGGTTGAACGGCCGCCAAGGAGAATGACGGCTGCAGGGGCAGGGCACAGGGAAAGGCGATGGCGTTGATAAATTGGGGCGTCCGTGCTAGGGAGATCATCTCCAGAGTAAAGACGCAGGGGAATCACGGTCTGGAGATGAGGCGAAACCGAGCAGACGCAGGGATTCTGATGTCTGGAGACGAAACGACGATTGCGAAGTCGAGGAGCAGCCGAGCAGGAGATCGATTGATAGCTTTCCGTCCCCAATGGCCCAGTACGAACATAAGCCATAATGGGCCCTCCTCAGATATGGGCCCTTGGCGTGGGCCAACCTCGCCATACGTCAGAGCCGGGCCTGGTCCTCAGCAGCTGGAAAGTGATAGAAATCTGAGATAGGATTAGCTAGGTAGTCACAGTCTCCCCGGTACACGGAGAGGCCGTTGAACGCAGCCTCCTGAACAGCCTGCTCCACGGTCATGCCCACACCTACACCCTGGTGCGGGACACTGTCTCCATCCGGAGTCAGGACACGGGCCTCGCAGAAGAACTACCCCTGTCCGTACGGCATGTGCTCCTCGTACACCACGTACTCGGGGTACCAAGGGCAACCCTGGCTGGCTAAGGCAGTGGCAAACAAGGCGGGGAACCCGCGGACACCCTCACAGCGAGTCAGACAGATAACAAGTCCCGGACGCGTCATCTGCAGCAACAACAGAACAGTTCAAAAGTTAGGAACGGAATTGAGACTCATGAATTAATCTATACGGTAAGAACCCAACCCCGAGAACCTTAAACTTTGACCCAACTGCAAGACAAATAGAGGTAAGGTGACTCAGAGTTAGAGCGAGTTGGGTAAGAAGTAAAAAGAATCCTAAGAAGGTTTTCACAACTCATTTTTAGGTTATAAATAATTTTCAACTAGACTCGACATCGACCAACAGAACGGGTTTCCTACAGACAGTCCTGCTCTGATACCAACTTGTAGCGCCCCGACCCCAGAACTATACAGTGAAACGTTGTGTAACCGGTCATGCTACACAATCGAGGATTACTGGGTTTACCAATCCCAGGCCAAAACTCATTGGCAGGTGTGCTCGGAATGGATCATCGGCACACAACAACACCTCGATCATGCCATAAGCTCAGACATCGCTTTCACGTATAGTAAAGAGACCAAGACTACGGAACAACTGGCACATCACAGACTCTACGACACAAGAGATCATAGTTCAACTCATATATGAGAAAGATAGCAAATATCACAATCAGAGGTCACAGACCCATCATTACATCAAGCGGAAGCAAATACAGTTGTCTAACAACAAGATCCAAATTATGGCCTAAGAGGCCTATAAATAACATATCCCAGCCAGCCTGTTCCGAGGCGTCCCAAGCTGCCACCTGGGAACCCCAGACTACTCATCGATGTCAATAAAGAACCCACCTTCCAGTTCGGTGGCGTCCTCCTCTGAAACAAATAATAATCAACAAAGCAAGGCTGAGTACGACGTACTCGCAAGAATTAGTAGGGCGATATAGGCCCAATGCTGACGGAGGCTCTAATGCTGTATAATGTAGCTAATTTGCATAAAGCTGGTTTTCCTTTTAAAAGACATAAAGACCCATTGCATCGTCTACTCAGAATGTTTTCCGAAAAGGGATAAGAGAGTAAACTTTCATCTTTGGTTCTCAACGAACCATTTGTAACCAGAAGCATCTCATCTCCACCAAGGCACTCCCTCGAATCACCCTCGAGGAAATGAACCTTTTATCACACGTTGGATTGCAACCTCTAGCTGCCAAATTTATTAATTAGGTTTAGGTTCTCTATGAGCTAATCCGCCTTTCCCAAGAGTTTGTCCATAACCGCGGACACGGCTTTTCGAAAATATTAAACCCTGCAGGGGTGTACTGTTTTTATCCATTGGTACCGTCCGACCCCTTGCCTGGTCATTTAGCTCTCTTCCGGGGAAAGCCGGCAGGGCGGGCGCGGTTAAACCTTTACCTCGCATGAGACTATCCAAGGGTCATCGTGACGACAGGACAAGTTCAGTGCCTATTTCAACACCCTGCCCCATCGCCACTCCTATCACCACCATCCTCATCATCATCGTCATCATCATAATCGGCCACACACTCGCAAATGGAAAGCGCAAACTAGAGGACCCTTGGATACGCCCGCACAAGTTATTTAGTTAGTAAGGGGCCCATACCCCCACCGATGGTAGCACGCTCGGTTCTTGGTTCTAGCTAAAAGCACTCTCAGCCTAGGCGACAAGAATGAGGCAAAACACCATACCGATGGCAACTCATCCAAGCCTTTTAACAAATTAATTAAGTACCAAACGTAACCACCATGTCCGAATCATTCCATCAACATCAATATCATGGAATTAAATCACCGGACCATATAACATTTAACTAAGCATGGCTAAGCATCACTAAGCATAAATACATACAACAGTTGTATCTTTGTCTCCGGCCAACACATCAACCCTAGGTTTCATAGGAGGGGAAGCATGTGATGGTTCAGGGGACAATGCATATCATAGGATTCTCTAACTTGATCAAAAGTGACATTTGAATCGCATGCAATATTCTGGTGGAGAAAATAATTTGTATAAAACATTAGGACACTAGAATGCCAAGAAGGTTAGGTTAGCTCTTGCATTGCTGATAGTACTGGGCGCGTTGATCGTCGAGGTATTGTGGTGGAACCTCGACTCCTGAATCTAACGAAACACAACAATAACAGGAAACGAAATAAATAACACGAAATAAAAGGTGCAATGCACAATCATGATGAGATGGTCAAATTATGCACTGAAACAATATTGGGCATGTCCCACAAGTTAAATGGAACCCCTAAAATAAATATTGCAATTAACGGGTCAAAACTCCATATTTAACTTAGTGAATTGCGTTATTATCCAAAATGTCCAGTACTGAAATATGGGTCCTAAATGCATGAAAATGACATTATTAGATAGGTATTGTCCTACTGATCATTTTGGTACTTCGTTGGCAATTTTCTAATTAACGATGAAGAAATGGTGATTTAAACGGTTATGCAATTTAAACCATTTTAACCAATTCGAAAATGACATCAAAGGAAAAATTGTCTTCATGCTGTGGAATTAACATAGCTAGATAGCATTTGAGTTGCTGATCACTTTGATATTTTATTCACAATTTTTGAGTGATTATTTCTCAAGTTATGAATTTCCCAAAATTGGAATTAAATCTGCCATTTTAACAATTTTAAATAATCAGCAATTTAAAAGATTCATTATTTCATGGAAATAGAACTAACAATTAGATGTTGTTTTCCTGAACATTTTGAGATCTTAATTGCAATTTTTGGATCAGAATTCATCAAGTTATGGATTTTCTAAATTCCATTTATATTCTGCCATTTTAGTATTCATTAAATAAAAGCAAATTATTTTTGCCAATTAATTCTACCAAGGGCACTAACAGATAGGCATTTTCTTCCTGAGAATTTTGGTATATTATTTGCATTTTCCTGATTTGTGGTTCAAAAGTTATGCAATTTCAAAGTTCAAATCAATTTTCTATCTATTTATTTAAATTCCAGGAATTAGGCCGAACCGTTTTCACCGTGGGCTGGGCTAGCCACATCCACTGACTGGTGGGGCAGTGGCCACGGTGGCAAGCCACGTCGGCCAGAGGCCCACGAGCAGGTTTGACCCGCAGGAGGCCAGGACCGGCGCGCGAGCGCGCGGTGACCGGCGGCGCGGCCGTGGATCGATCAGTCGCGTGCGTGTGCTAGCGAGCCCGGCAGGGGGCACATTTGGCTCTGCACGGCGTGAGGAGTCTAGTGGCGGCACTAGGGACCTAATGGTCACCGGAGGAGCTCCGGCGACGAGCTACGGCGGCGGTGATGTTTGCCTAAGGAGATACGGCGAACCAGAGGGAGAGGGGCGAGAAGAATAGGTCCAGGAGGACCGTGTGGTCACCCTGAGCGCGTCTAGGTGCTCGTCGGTGGAGGGGAAGGGCTGTAACGGCGGCAATCGCGGCGGCGATCGTCGGTCGGAGGCGGGGAGGACGATGACAAACGCGTCGAATCCGAGCGTCCCGGCTCGATTTCTTGGGCGAGGAGGAAGAAGGGAAGGAGGCCGAGCTTTTGGCGCGCTTCGATCTGCTCTGGGAGCCCTGTGTCGATGGCGGCGTGCGGCGGTGTCTCGGTCAGCTTGCGGCCATGGCGCCGTTAGGGTTAGGGTTCGCTGCAAGAGGGGAAAAAAGGAGGGGGAGAGAGAGCAGAGCACGGTGGGGGTCCTCCTTATCCTCCAGGAGGGCCATGGCGCGAGGAGGAGCTTGGGGAGGCCACGGCGACGCGGCGCTTGTGGCGGCAGTGCTTCCCCTGTCGCCACAGTGAAGAGAGTGCTGACAGGTAGGGCCCTCCTGTCATAGATTTAACCTTTTCTGTTTTCCATTTTTGTTTTTAAAACCAGTAGGGTTTAAGGATTTATTTGAGGCCTTTAAACAATTTTAAAAATTATGGAAAAATTCACAGAGCCATAATATTAATTTAGGAACCTGCTGTAAAATTTGCAGCCCATTTGGAAATTATTTCATGTGTTAAATATTTTGGAATTGCTCTCTTGCATTTTGGGCTTTATTTTAATTAATTGAATTGGCAAATGTTTTAATTCTTGCAACAAACATATTTGAATTTCTTGGAACTTCCTGGACAAATATGAAAGCTCAATTTGAAATTTTGGTTGTCCAATATTATTCACCAACCTTGATTTCATGTTAAACCTAAAGTATTATTTCATGTGGGTAATTTTAATATAAATGCCATGATGCAACATGAGATGCAAAAAGTGAAAATTTTACTCATATTTTCAGGTACCAAAAGTGGGGCTGTTCCTAAAGACTCTACACATGAATCACACCAAGCTACATACTTCATAGACCTTTTGCAGCCCCAAACACGATCATATCATTCCTGTGAAAAATAAAACAAATCAAAGAACAGAAGTAAGAATAGAAGCAAGACAAAAAATAGTAACATGAGACAAAAGTCGTATTTGTTAAAAATGTACCGTTGAGTAAAAATCAGTAACCAAACTCAGATCAGCTTCATTCTGACTGAAGAAATAAAGCTTGTTTGCATACAAGATTCTTATATTGAGTATGTCGTGGTAGGACAAAATGCTTCTACTGTTGATGTAAGGCACCCAAGTCTCCATCAACTTCATCATGAACACTCCACAGTCTTTCCTATGAGCCCACATGCAATGAACAAAAAAAACACGATACTCAAAAATCAAAGAAGACACAAAAAAGAAAAAATATGAAAAATAAAAGAAAAAACAATAAAGATGAAGAATACTTACAGAGTCTGCTGCCTAGGTACATCAGGATACATAGCGTGGAAATCAGCAAAATTGTGATTCTGGCTGATCACCTCCCACAAATGTACAAAGTTATCTATCTGGAAGGTACCAATGTAGAAACACAATAAGTGTTAACACAAAAAAAACTATAGAAATGTAAAATGATTTCAGAAGTGAAAAAGATTTTGAGAAAAATAAAAAATAAATGAAAAAAGCAAAATGCACTAACCAGACGATTTCTTGTTGCTGAGTGGAAAGGGGAGTTCTTATCATAGTAGGAGTCCAGGAAAGCAAAGACTTTTTCCTCAAAATCAACAACAAAGGCGAACCAATGGCCAGAACGCACTATAGGGAAGAATAACTGCGAAAAGAATAAGATCCCCTGATAAGAGAACATATAAATCAAACTTTTGTTTCATCGGTAAAAAAAGAAAGACATATAACGCAGAAAAAAATGTACCCTGTTATCTTTGTGACCAAGTTTTCTACCCTTGCTAGCTCTCGTTGCACCTTCAAAAGATGGTCGAACAATAGACTCTTGGTGCTCCCCTTCATACTTGAGAATAGCTTCCTGGTTACAAAAAATAAAGATAAGCTAAGCTAAGCTATTTTACTAGTAAAAACAGAGATACCAACAATGATCCCCTAAAAAAAGGAGAGAGTAATAAAACTAATCTGAAAACTGTTATAAGAAATGATAAACTAAGGTACCAACCCCAATATTAGGAAAGAAATAATGCCTCCCAGATGATGAAGGGTGACGTTCTTCAAATAGCATGCGGCAAAAACAGGGTATTATGAAGTTGTCTACTTCACCATTAGGCATCAAAGATTCCCCAAGAGACTGATAACTACAATGCACCTTCGGGTACAACACGCCATCAGTCCTGCAAAAAAAGAAAAAAAAACAAGTAAAACAAAAATAAATTGATAGATAGAAAGAAAAACAAAAACATAGATATATTATAGAAAAAATGTATGGTCCTACTTCTTATGATGTAGACAATGGGCTAGCTCCACAATAGCAGAATAGTTGATGATATCTTCTTCAGAAACAGGATATTTGTTGTTTGATTGCAGTGGGGGCTTCTGTCCAGTCACAAGCCAGTTCACAAACAAGTAGTGCCGCCGCACTCGACGTTTCGGTACAACCTGCGTATCCTTGGTAGTATCTTGGGCTTGAACATCATGTACATTAGCTTGGGCAGTCGACACACAGTTACCACCCTGCTGATTGGGCATAATCATGTTGTTGTACGTGTTGTCTGCCTGCTTCGACAACTCGGAGCACCTCCTTCGGAAGTCATTAGAACCAACCATATGAACGCCAACATCTTTCACACTCTGCATATAAAAAAACACAAAAAAGGAAAGCAAAAAAGACCTGATAAGGCAATAGACCTACTAAGGCAAACATGATAGCAATAAAAACTTACAGTGGGATAGAAAATAAAATATGAAAAAGAAATTATCAATGAGGGTTTCGGGGAAAAGTCGGCAATTTTAAACGGAGCTTGTTTTGATCCATTTTCCTGAAGAGCATGTGATCGATTTAATTTGAAATCCTCAGTACACAGCTGCTGCGCATGAAAAAGCAGAGAAGTGAGAAGAGAAGTAAGCAGATAAGTAAGCAGAGAAGTAAGAAACAGACTACTGAAAAGACAAAAAAGATTCTGAAAAATTCATCGAGATAGAAAAAAGAGACAACAAAACCTTATTGGAGGGGGGCTCTGGCACGTCTATAAAAGGGATTGTTCCCTTTGCTGCATCTGAGCAGAGCCTCCGATCGAAGAAGTTTTGTTGATCTTCTTCTGATATTAAATTGCAATTCCTCGCCTTCACCTTCTTCAAAGGAGGCATTATAGGGGTTGGTATTTACACAAAAATAAAGAAAGTAAAAAAATGTTAATTATGAGAAACAGATAAATCAGCTAATAAGAACAAACAAAAAACAAATCCTGAAGGAGAATTAAATGCAAAAAAGAAAAGAAAAAAAAAGGATACCAGTCGAATGAGTGTGACCCTCGACAACTTTGGTTATCATACATTCAGGGGTGACTGCAAAAAAAGAATCGCAAAACAAAACAGATAAAACTATAGAAGTAGTTTAACAAACACAAATGAAAAAAGCTCACGTTTCAGATAAAAAAATAAAAAATGAGAAGAAGTATACCTGGGTTAAGGGTCCTCTTGGAAGTAAATGCGGCAAGATTTGCAGCAGCCTGCGGTGTCGGAGGTTCAGTTTGCTGAAGTTTTTCGGACTCAAATCTGCAAGATTGCTGCTTCATATTTGCTTTTGAACCCTGCGATTTTACACACACATAGGAAGCTTTTTTCAGACTCGCAAAACTTGGAAAAAAAATCTACCTAACAGAAATCAGAAAACAAAAAAAGTGGAAAAAAGGTTAAATGGGATCATACAATAATGAGAGGCTGATTAACATTGCATCCACCAACTCCCCCATGGTTGACATGGTCTTTTCCGCGCATAAGGTTTGATTTACAAAGAAAATCCAGAACATTGTTAACTAAGACTTCCAATTTTCTTTTACTGGTTGAGCTCTTGGTTGAAAGAAAATTATCACCAATACTGATAATGCCATCGATTACCAACGAAAAAAGCAGAAAAAATCCGGTAAGCTGACACAAAAAAAAGAACGCCAATTAAAAGTCAGAAGAAAAAATGGAACGAACAAATAAAATTGAAAATGAGCAAACAATCTAACATCAGCCTGCAGTGAGCTAACAAACTGTTCTTGAGCTTTGGTCCTAAAATCATAAGACAATGGAGCAAAAACAGGAGATTGTCTGCGTGCTTCATTTGCATGAGAGCATGACAAAACCTACACCAAACCAAACACAAAAAATAAATACATGTTTGAAAAGTAAAAAAGCAACTTGCTCCGACAAAAAAAGAATGGATAAACAATGCATCAAAAACAACGAAATAATCAACAGAAGAGATGCACATACTTTAGGATGGTGGCCAGCAATCCATATTTCTTTCAACTGCTTCTTCCCAAATTGTTGTCGACATTTGCGATCAAGATCTAAGAATACATTAATCATGTTCCCCTTCCACACAAGAACCCTAGGAGTAATGTGAGCAACATTCTGTGTTCCAAAATCCAAACAATCAAGATACCGCACCTGGGAAAAAAGGATGAGACAAAGAACAAGATATAGGTTAATAAAAATCATTAACACAAAAAAAACAAAAAAAGGGCAAAAAATATGTAATTACTGATAAGGGACTAATGCTCACTTACCACTAGAACGTAGATGCAACAGACAGGGACCCTGATCCTCCTCCCTTTAGATTTACCAAAAGAGATGAACTCAGACAACCCGTTGAGACAGTGGTCATATACAAGCTGGCTGAAATCATAACCTTTCGCTGCAGCAGGATCCTTTAAAAATGCGAGATACTTGATGTTTACAGAATAACTGATGTCGGGGCAAAGAAAGCAAGAAATAGAAACAGCCATGAAACACACAAAAACATCGATCTCGCTTAAAGGATCAGAGCTGCCGAGCTTGTTCCCGAAAAAGGTTATGTGAGGCATCTCTGATAACTTGAAAAGAGATAGAATGAAAGCCTTGCCATCATCAAAGTTGGATGGGACCTACACCCCACCAATAGGCAATCCTAAAACAAAGTGAAAAGTCTCCTTGGATATGCCAATAGGCTTCCCACAGACTGTGACTTGAGAGCATACTAGATCAACACAGTTAGCAACCCATCTGCTGAAATCTGAAGGAATATTGTGACAATCAAACAGTAGCAAACACCCAAAACCAAATTTCTCAATGATAGCTCTTTGTTCAATGGTCAGCTTCTTTATGACATGCAAGAAATACTTCAGCCCAAATCTGGTAAAAGCACTCTTATCAACACCATCTATTTTATTCTTCTTAGCCTACAACAAAAAATAGAAAAAATGAATAAACAACATATTCACGATGAGCGAAAAAAAAAAGAGAAAAGTAGTAGAAGAAGAAGAGTACACCTAACCTCATTGGTTACCACAGTATCCTTGCAGAAATCACTAAAATTTCTCTTCAAACTTTTCACAGTAACCAGCAGAGCACGCATAAAAACACAAAACATATGTGCTTGGGAGAAAAAATAACATAAACAGCCAAAACCTGTTTTCTGAAGAAGCCAAACAGCGCATCGTCTAGGGCGATGTTTCGTCTCACATGGTCTATCGCCTGAAAAAACAAAAAACAGATAATAGCTTCCGCCGATTAGAAAAGCATAGTGTCCACGAATATCATCTTACAATGGACGTAGAGTTTTCGAATAAAAACAAAAAAGATATGCCAATAAAACTCACATCATAATCGCTTGAGAGACTGAAACCTTCGTTGTGCCCACCATCAAAATTATCGCCCCCGTAGTCAGTAGACATTGAGTGGGATCTACACACCATCAAAAATGCATAATGAGCAGACATACAAAAATGCATTCATTACAAACTCCTCTACTGCCAAAAAAAAGATTGCAACTAGGAGTATTTGCATGCCAAAAACACATTACATTGACACAATTAACCTAAAGTTGCTATAAACATCACCCAGATAAAATACATATAAACATATATGCTGAATTAAAAAACACAAAATAAGGAACAAATGATAAGGGATCCAACAATAAACACTGAACAAAAACACAAAAAGAACACTGAAAAAGAACTGCAGGGCTGAACCCAACAAAAAATCTGCCCCCCACAAAAGAAAACCACCTGTTGCATACTCCGTTTAGCATCTCTACACCACACAAATTACTGATATCAGACAAAAATTAAGAAAAAAATGAACAAGAACAGCCACGCATGGTGCTGCTCGAACATGAGTGAAAAAATACAGAGATACATCCTACCCATTCTAGCCTGATACTATCAGCAACTAAACAACCTATACACCTGCGGGGATCAAGCAAACAAAGGGACAAAAACCCTAACCATACGTGTATCAACGACATAGGATATTTTCCCCAGATTCAGAGTGTGTACCAGGAGCTGCATACATGAACAAAGCCGCTCACCACCGCGCTGGAGAACTGCACGCGGTCAGCGCAAAAACACATGAACAAGCCGCTGCCGGCTGCACCTGCAACCTTCCCCCCTCTACACCCATCTACAACCCCGCCGCATGGTTCCGATTCAATCGACTCACGGCATGAACAGAGCAAACAACCACATCGAGAAAAATGACAACGGAGCTGAGATTAATAGAGAGAGCACCTGTCCCGCCGACGCTCCCGCCGACGGCGACGCCGACACGCTCCTTCGCCGCCACGGGCATCCGCCATGAAGAACGCGCGAGCGATGAACTCCTCTGTTCCACCGCCCCAGACTCTCTCTCCCAGCTCTCGCGATGCAGCGTTCGAAGGAAGAGCTCCACACCACACATCCAGGCTTATCCAGACAGAAAAGGAAAACGGTAACGGGCCGAAACTGCCCTACCCGCTCCATACCCGAAAACACACCGCTCCATCCCGCGAAACAAACACACAGCTGCGGGACAGAAATGGACAAGCCAGCACAGATCTTGACACACAGATCAACGGCCAGAAAAACGACTGCTGGCCAAATCAAAAACAGATGGCTGATACACAGCAAATCCTTTTAATAGTTTCCAGATTTTTTTTTTGATGCAGAACAGAGAACACAATACAATTGTTCCACGTCAGTTGTTGATCACTACCAGTGGCTCCCCTGCCGTCAGCACCACCAACTCCAGAGTCCAAACCCCGTCTCCGCCGCTCTCCATACAAATCGCCGGACACGACCCCCATCTCTTCTCGTCAGGGGGAGCAAGAACTCGACACGGACGCCTATCATGGCCGGATTGGCCGAGATTCTCCTCTCGCTCCTCCTCGTAACCTCCGCCGCCGCGGCCACTTCGCCGTCGTCGGACGCGGAGGCGATCTCCCGGTTCCAGGAGTACCTCCGCATCGACACAGCGCAGCCTGCGCCGGACTACGCCGCCGCGGTGGCCTTCCTCCGGGACCAGGCGGCGGCCGCTGGGCTCGAGGCGCGGACTCTGGAGCCCACCGCCGGTAAGCCCCTGCTGCTGCTCCGGTGGCCCGGGCGGCGGCCGTCGCTCCCTTCCATACTTCTCAACTCCCACACCGACGTCGTCCCGTCGGAGCCGAAGAAGTGGGAGCACGGGCCTTTCTCGGCCGCTCTCGACGAAGCATCCGGCCGCATCTACGCGCGCGGCTCCCAGGCAAGATTCCTTAAGAAGCCGCGAATTTTACTTGTTTCGTGTGAGCGGTAAATGAGGCTAGCATATAATGGTCATACGTTTATAACTGTACTGTTGTAGGCTGTAGCCCTGTACAATCTGTGTTATATCACACTAATCACAGGCAAGCTTCTTTGTTGCCAAGATACAATTTTTCTGTTCTTTCATCGAGTATTCTTGAGTAATTTATGCATCTTTTATCTTTTTGGGCATGATTACTGATCTGTAATTCGAGAATCAAGTGAAACTGCTAGAAGCTACAAGGTGGTTTCTGCATATTCATCTTATCTAAGAGATTTTCGCTGTGGTTTCACGAATGTAGGACATGAAGTGTGTGGGGATGCAGTATCTTGAAGCCATCCGTCGTCTCCGTAATGTGGGCTTTGTCCCAGACCGGAACATCTATATAACATTTGTCCCCGATGAGGAGATTGGTGGACACGAGGGTGTTGAGCCATTTGTTGCATCAAGGGAATTCACTGATCTGAATGTCGGTTTGGTTCTTGATGAGGGGCTTGCATCCCCCGGGGAGAACTACCGGGTGTTCTATGCAGAGCGTAGCCCTTGGTGGCTTACTATTAAAGCAAGGGGAGCACCAGGGCATGGCGCAAAGTTGTATGATGGTAGCGCAATGGAGAATTTGATGAAGAGCGTGGAGGCTATTCGGAGGTTCAGGACAGCTCAGTTTGATTTGGTTAAGTCCGGAGAGAAAGCTGAAGGGGATGTTGTATCGGTGAATTTTGCGTACTTGAAGGCTGGGACACCAACACCCACGGTTAGTTGATTCAAGTTCCCGTTAAGAATATACCAAGTATAGTTTAGGAATTGCTGTTTGGTCCTTCACAACGTGCATTGAAAATATTAGCAGCTTGCATACGTGATTGCGTGCTCACTTGCTAACATGATGTCATTTTTCTTGATCAACCTACGTTTTAAAAATGGTATTTCCATATGACAAGTACATAGGTATCATATTTGATATGTTCAGATTGAACAATGACTTCCTTTCACTAGAATTTCTTTATTCTATATTTCATATCTGTTTAATATTTATTTTTGTTTAGTTTTTCACGCCTTAGTCTATGACATGTTTGGTTTCTACCTGATGAGATAGTCAATGAGGGAATAACCCACCTGCTGAAAAATGAGGACCATATGCCTTCATCAGCATCATAACTCAACTACCAAGGCTTGTTTTCTTCTTAGTTGGTGGCTTGGTGCTGGTCAGTAACCTCAAGTCTCACCTTTTTTGGAAATACCGTGGTTAATCACACTTACATAGAACCTGGTACTTTTGTGTTCTGCCCATTCTTGGAGTCATAGAGTTGGTAGTCAGTTGTCGAAGTTCATTCACTTAGACATGTGCCACTGGGTTTGCTATGATTATCATCGGGACTCTGATGCTTTTATGTACTGTAACTTATTGGGTTCATTGTTTGCTATCATCAAGTTCACTCCGATTGATTCATGTTTTCAGTTGATAAGTTTATCTTGCTCTTATTACAGGGTTTTGTAATGAATCTACAACCATCTGAAGCAGAGGTAGGTATTGACATCAGAATCCCTCCTAGTGTTCATACTGAAGCACTAGAGAGGCGTCTTGTCGAAGAATGGGCACCTCCTTCACGCAACTTGACCTTTGAGGTATGATGTTCTTGAAAGGACAATTACTTATGTAATGTTAACATATGATTTTTGTTCTTGTAGAGGACTAGTATTTATCTGCGATGTTAGTTAAATTGTGTTCGTTGTCATAGGGGTTGCCCATGTGAAATGAAGGTTAATTTTCCATTCTTCTTCTGGGTTGTAAAACTTTTTATTTGTCTTTTGGTTAAATTAGGGGAAAAATAACTAGCACAACGTTAAGATATATATTTTTTAAATAATTAAAGAAAGTTAATTTTCTTGTAATTCTTCATCACTTGAAGGGTTGAGGTAATTATTGAGGTTTGTTGTGCTGGTTTGTACTATTGTCTAGTTTTTATTGGGTACTTTGGGTTGAGGGTGTTTTTCCTTAGTGTCTAGTGTATTAAAAGACTGTAAGATAGGAATATTTCATCCGGTGCACTAAAGCCTGAACTTTTATTGGTGATAAATATTTCTAGATCATTTGTGCCTACTACAAATTTTGTACAGTAGAAGACAATGTGTTTACTGAAAATTTGTCAAAGCTTATAAAAGAAATAGTGTAATAATGCTAGTGTTGCATTTTGATGAGCACAACTACGGAGCAGTTCAGCTGAAAGCTTTCTTTAATTTAAAATTCTGCGAAATTTCGGGGGTGGAGTTTTGGCACCCGCGAGCATATGCTCCCGGTTTTTAAAATGTAATTTAAGAAAATTTTGAAACTTCAAAAATTCGGATAAAAAGTTCCGTGCGTACATCTTGACATTCTATACTGTCATGAAGTCGTTTCATGGACAACCGACATTTTTTGCGGCGTGTGTAAAAATGACAAATTTTGATGCTAAAAAAGTTTTTTCACGAGACATTTTTTTTCTTTTTTACACAGGCCACAAAATATGTCGGCTTTTCGCGAAACTTGTCATGCGCGCATAGAACGTCAAGATGTACGCGCCAAATTTTTGTTCAAATTTTTTTGACATACCAAAATGTTTTTTTTCGGTGGCAGGAGCATATACTCCCATGTTCCGAAGTAAATTTCCCCAAGTAATATTACATGGTGCATTTATATGAGCCTTTCTTGCTTGAATCTCAGAGAATTTGTAATCATGTTTTTTTTCTGTATGTCTGTTTGACAGTTCAAACAGAAGGGCTCTGTCCTTGACAACTTTGGGAAGCCAGCCATGTCAACTGCTGACAGCTCAAACCCATGGTGGTCTGTGTTTGAGGAAGCTGTGAAGAGAGCTGGTGGGAAACTTGGTAAGCCGGAGATATTTCCAGCGTCTACTGATGCTCGTTATTTCCGGAAAGTTGGCATTCCAGCATTCGGGTTTTCTCCTATGGCGAACACCCCAATACTGCTCCATGATCATAACGAGGTTTGTGTCACCAAGCTCCATTTAATACATCAAGTTACTGAAAAATCTATCGTCTTTGTCATTTAGGTTCACATAGCTTTAGAACTAGAAACATCAACGTGCAGTGCCTGCAAACTGAAGTAGCAACATATTGGCCATTCGACTTTCTGTTTATACACAACAAAATACCAATGTTTTTTACAAACATGGTTTGTGCATGTCTTGCAGTTCCTGAGCAAAGATGAGTACCTCAAAGGAATTGGGATATATGAGTCCATTATCAAGGCACTGTCCACGTACAAAGATGATACCATCGACAGCGAATCTAGAGCAGAGCTATGAGGAAATATGATTTTATCTCGTAACAACGGAATTCTCGCAGTGCAGTGCACAGAAGCAGGTTTCGACAAACACATGTGGCCGAAACAAAACCGCAAATATGGTCCTTGTACATCTCTAATAGTTTCATCTAAAATAATTGGTGATACTGCATCTGTAAGTATTCAGCATATTCTTCTACTTAAATAAGTTATGGTATTTCATCTGTCGTTCCTCGGCTTAATTGACATGATGGTTAGTTCTGTATAAAGCTCTGCGGCTGTGTCTCCTGTGTTGTAGTCACTGGCATACAAACCTCTCAAATGTTTTACCTGGTGTCGCAGCTGTCAAATATCTTGAGCTAACTAGTACATTTAGATCTTAAGAGCTACAAGTACATTTATTGAAACTAGAGAAGATCCTAGTTATTACCAAGCAGGTAGTAAATCCGTGCATGGTGGGTGAAATGATGTACGTCTCCCCCGATCGCTACCTACAAAAAGGAACTCGAGGGCCTCAGGGTGTATGCATTTCAGACTTGCGTGCACCATAAGGGAGAAAATAGAAAGTTCCATTTCAGCGCTTAGCACTTCAGCAACTAGATGGGTTTGGTCAAGTAGCTAGCTACTGAAATTACAAATATGAACCGTATAGCATTCACGTTCACGTGGTACAACAAGGAGTGATACGGGCTGGATGCTAGAGCGCAAGATGCCTACATAGGAATGAGAGGTGTGAGGATGTTTTGACTCGCTAGATACCTCATATGTACAGTGAATCTATCCCCCAAACGTGTGTTTCTAGGTGTGGTGGTTCGTAGCTCACTACCAACAGGTGGCGGGACTGGGTTCCACGGCGCGAACGTACGAGAGCCCTCGTTTTTTCCCCGCTAACCGAAAGTTGTTGCTCTCCGATAAGTGGGAGTGTGTTGGCAGTGGCGGATTTAAGAGCAGATCGGTGGAGGTGCCAAACTTAAAAACATTACCTATTGGACTTGTAAACTTAACATTAAGCCAAGAATTTATGTTGTGTTTCACTATTTAGATTTCTTACCAAAAAGATTCATCAGTTTAGCATTTCTTTACCTGGTATGCACACAAAATTAGCACAAATACTAGTAGAAAGGAAAATAATTTGTATTTTGCAGGGGTTGCCACGGCACCCATGACACCCCTATTGGATCCGCCCTACGTGTTGGGTGCAGATTAGATTGAAGTAAGATATGGCTACCATCTTGATCGGCCAAAAGCATCGTGGGCGAAGCTCGTACCAAGTTGTAAGGGATTAGCTGTCGTTTGGGCTAGTCTAAAAAAAAAATCGAACCTTGTTTTTCCTAAAACATCAAACCTTGCTACCTGATTGCAAAATCCTTTCTGGTGAAATTCATGTGAATCATAGAGATATTTAGTCGATATACGGAGCACTAGGTCTTGAGGTAATATTGGTTTATGAATTTAACATGGAAATAAAATCCAAGATAGTTTTGGGTATACAATGTTGTTTCTGTGATCTTCTTCGGTCCCTCTCGTTCCTCTCGTCCGCCCCCGCGTGGCGGCGGGAGGGAAACCCTAAACCGCGCCACCGCCACCTCCCTTCCTGCCCCCTCCTCCCTCGCCACTGCCAGAGGGCGCAGCCGGGTGAAGCCTGGCCGGCGGCGGCAGCAGGGCTCCTCTCGTCCCTTCGCCGGTAGCTCCCCATTTCGAAAGACAATGTTGTTTCAGTCAACGAGATTACAAGTTTCGTCCATCCACTTTGACAAGATTACATGTTTGTCGTGGGTTGGGGTGAGGTGATCCAGTAGGTAGGTCTGATATATTGGGAGTGGTGGATGAGAACTCATGACGACAACCATTGAGACCACTGCATGTGCATCTCATCTTTATGAAAACAATAGATGGTCCGACATATAGAGAGATAACATGGGCCGGAAGCCAATTTACCCTTCTGGATATTATCGGTACTAGCACATATGCCCGTGCGTTGCACCGGGTTGATGTTTATAAAATATTCATGATGGAGATAATCGAGACCGAAGATGAGAAGATGTTACACACAGGGCACCAGAGCATTAGTCTGACACAACCGAAGCTGGAGAGCATAAAGCCAAAGCTATGTCAGCACCTCCATCTCATAGACACCACTCAATCAGATAAACTCGCCTGATCTAAAAGACTGGTTAGAAAATAATTCTTGGACCTACTCATATCTGTCGTGGACATGTTAAATTTGTTGAGATTCATGTGAAAAGTTTGCAACCAACAAAATTGATGTCTGAAACTATCCTAGAGAGCAAATACCCATGAACATACGCCAACTTTTCAGACTTACCATATGTTAATTATTCTATTCCTAAGTATGTACAAAATAGAAAGCAATATATAACAACATTAAATAAACTGCACAGAAACTAATCGATAGTTATTCCTACATGTTATTTTTAAACTATTATTCGTGATCAGTTACACAATAGAAAGTAATATTAGAATGTACTCCCTCCGATCGGAAAAGGTTGTCGCCGGTCGTAAAGGAACTTGTACAACCCTAGCTCACCTCCGCGTCAATCAATACTGACCGGATGAAGTAGCAAATATGCCCGTGCATTGCAATGGTAGTAAAAAAAATGTGGATATATACCTTGTTGTCTGGGCATAGTTGCACTCCCAGTGATGGCCCTTGCCATGCAGAACCTTGTCTCTACAAAACGACATGGTGGGACGGCGAAGATGTCTCACTTCTACCCCTGATATGACGAAATTTTCTATTGAATGTAATAGCGAAAGAGTGAAAACAACTGCCGCACAGAGAGTTCATCTATTGATGAGTAGGACTGGAAGCTGTCAAAGGAGAACAAAATATCAAAAACCATTCTATCCAAACACAACAATTCAGTAGGTTTCCGAAACTAATCCGGTTTGGAAAATTGTGCGTGCGCATTATTAGATATGTCGGTTTATAGATAACCAAGCATTGTACTGACCAGTAAAGCATCTCGTCCCAAACTGATTAACATCGTCTCAAGCAAGCCAAGTATATGAGAAGGATCATCAATCAGTGTCACTTCTATAATAGCAATACCTTTTTGGCAGTTGGGACATGCCGGTTTAGTTTCATCTGCCTCGGAAACAATCTGTGTGTTTAGCTATGGGGGCACTATAAACCTTTCTTATCTGCCACCATCCTTCTCCCTGTCTGTTCCTCCGAGCTCCATTGGTGTTCCTTTAGAGATCTGAATCCTTGCGTCTTAGTTCAGTTCTTGTAAAATTGAAATCGTGTTTTTGTTCCTAGCACCGCGCCATCTGAGACAGACGGCACAACGTGGGCTCTTGAAGATTTTTTTTAAGATAAAGAATATATATTGATATCGCGAAGATACTAATTACATCCAGCCTCTGCAACAACGCCAAACCCAAAAGGCCCGACGGATGCACACAGCCAAAAAGTAAAATAGAAAAAAAGAAAAAGAAAAGAAAAGTCCCGCTACAGAGTTCCAGTCCTTACAGCAACAACACAACCACCACCAATACAGCACTTGAAGTCAAGTACTCCAAAAGCGACGCCTCCAAGAAGGAAACAGTGCACCTGCGCCGTCGTCGCCCAATCAAAGATCTAGGGTCTTCATCCTGGAGATAATCCCCGCTCTCAAAAACAATGCCTTCAACAAGATCATTGCCAGGCACAACCAATTAAGGCCAGACCTTGGATTTTCACCCTGAAAGGTAAGACTTTGAACTTCACTTGTGCTGTCGCCCCCACATTCCATACCGCTGCTACGAATTCTGAAACTCTAAGCAAGTTCCTCATCACCACAATGACTCAAATCACCGTGCCTAGTCCTCCGATCTCGACCTTCATGCCATTCTCGGCCTCTGACTTCATCCAAGATGGCAACAGATAGCAGAGCTTCGTACCGCTTGCTCCTTAACGGAGAATCGTGGGCACGACCGAATCCCACCCGATCCAGCAATCTTCAGGCATAAACGCCCATGTGAGATCGCCGGCGGAGCCTTCCGGAACCCGACACTCCGGCCAGATCGAGGAGGACATGCCTCACGCAGATCTTCATCCTTGCGCGAGTTGAAACCCTAGGACCGCCACCATTATTTGAGCACACCGGCAGGCCCCCGCGCCGCCGATCGGAGCAGCAAAGGAGGTGGCCGAAACTGACAGCCCGCCGATTCAGATCGGACCGAGCAGGTCCAGATCGAAGACGTCGCCGCACAGCCAGGAGGGTCCTCAAGGATCCTCACTTCCGCCTCCAACTTGCCGCCCCGGCGCCACGGCCACCGCCGCCGCCCATCTGGAACCGCCGCGAGCAGCCACCGGAATTGGCCGATGCCAATTCCACGGCCACCGCCGCCACCCATCAGGAGCCGCCGCGTGCCGCCGCATGGCCAGGAAGCCGCCCTGGCCGCCGTGCGCAGCGCCCTGCCCGAGGTGCCCCAGTCGCGTCCGGGAGCCGCCACCACATCCCCCTGCCCTAAGCACCTATGGTGCCGGGCGCCGCCGTCACCGCGGCCAAAGCCGGTGGCAGGCTTTGCTAGTCGAGAGGAGGAGGTGGGCGGCGCTGGATTGGCCCCCTTGGCGTCGCCTTGGGGTGGCGGCGCGAGAGGGTCGTGCGTTAGGTTTCAGCGGTCCACTACCCTGAAGCTAGGCTAGAAGCCCAAAAAAGGTCCGGCTCTTGAAGAATTAGCCGATGGCCTGAGCGGCACCACGTCAGCCAGAGCAAGAAAGCACCAGACGGGGAGGAGGCGACGGCGAAGAAGCACACCAGGGCGTTGTCGACGTGCTCCCTGCACCATCATGTTCCTGCTCCTTGAGTAGCCACTGGTTTCTTGACCCTGTCTCTCTCGCCAGATTTCGTCGGGGTATAATCGGGACCTAAGGTCAGAGAATTTTTCTGGTTGTAACGGACGGAAATCGTCTCGGCCGGAAGCTCTGGGCTTAGTAGTGATTAGTTCATATGCTGGAACCGGATCAGAATATAGGATGGGCTCTGCCAATCCTGACATCATGTCGCTGGTTGTTTGTTTCTTCCGATGCAAACTCGTGCCTCTTTGATCTTTCTTAGAGCAACTCCAGCCGCCCCCCCAAGAGCCCCCCCAGGACCGTTTTTTGGACGCCGGCGGGCGATTTTTCTCCCGGTCGCGCCCCCAGGGTCTCGTTTTTCACCGGATTTGGCCCAAAAGTTATCCGGCGTACCCAGGCCGAACCCAGCGCGCTGGGTTCGGCCTGGGGGCGCCGGCGCAAGGGAAACGCCGCGCGGGCCAGCCCTGTCGCGAGACAACACGATTCCCGCCATTTTTGTTTCGCTTTCCCTCCATTTTCCTTCTCCATATACCGTAGCTCCCGCCGTTTCCCGCGGCAATCGCCTCCCATATGGCGCCCAAGAAATTCAACAACCCACGAGCCGCCGGCGAAGAACCACCAGCGAAGATGGCGGGGGGCGGGAGGGGTAGGGGGAGGGGGAGGGGGAGGGGGTGGCCGGACGGCTTGAGCAACCCCGACTCGGTCGCCCATAGTCTGTTCGTTTCTTCTTCGGCTGACATTTTCCTTTTGTTGCGCGCCGGCAGATGGTCCGGATGTTCGAGATGTACCGGCAGGACAGCAAAGGCGCCGAGTTCAAATTCCTCCATCTCTTCTCCAGGATCGAGAAGTGCGAGAAGTGGGCCGAGGTTCGTCTGAACCTCGGCAAGGGGAAAGAACCTTTCAACCCCGACGAACCGGGGTCGGGAGCCTCGGATGGACGTCCAGAAGGGAACAAGAAGGCGAAGGCGGCGAGGGCGAGCACACCGGCGACAGAAAGGCTGCACACGTCGATCGAGAAGTGCATTGCCGATGCCAAGACCCACGCCGTCAAGAGGGAGGAGAAGTTCGACGCGAGGTGGTTGCAGATGATGGAGAAACAAGACGTGAAGATCGACCTCCTGAAGACCAAGGTCGCGGCCAAAAGAGGAACACCGATCTGATGTTCCTAATGAGCGCCGACCCGGCGACGATCATGGACGCCAAGGTCAAGGCATGGTACATGAGCCAGCGCGACCTCATCCTGAACGACATACCCGCGCCGATCCCGACCCCGACTCCACCACCGACCCCGACCCCGACTCCACTCCCGACGATGACCCCGACTCCGACAACGGAAGGCTCTACCACCAAAACGACGCCGAGCACCAGTACTACCCCTGCATCGTCGCCGCCGATCGCTGCACCATCGACCGCCCCCTCCTACATGGTGCAAGTGGAGGACGACGAGCCGGCATCGTCGCCGCAGATCGCTGCGCCATCGACCGATGTCGTGGGGCTACCTTTCGGGTGCCCCGCGGTGGTGGTACCTGGGTCACGCCAAGAGAAGCCCATTGAAGCCCATGAAGTGTACCGTGTGGCCCAAGTAGTCGGTTAGGCCGGTGATGGTTCTCCTTATTTTGTAACGTGCAATCCGCACCGTCCACCCGAGACCTGGCCTGTGATATAAAGGCCAGGAGGGTGCGTCATCTAGGTCAAGCAAGCAGCACACAAACCCTAGCGAGATTGCATCTCGCCATTGTAGCCACCTCGATAATTCCAGACAAGCAGGAGTAGGTCTTTACCTCATCTCGAGGGGCTGAACCTGGGTAAACTCGCCCCCTGTTAGCCGTCTTAACCACCAGCGATTCATACTCTCTCCCCCTCAATCAACCCGGGGTACACAACCTTGGGATTTGCCGAGTCCACTACTCGTCAATTGGCGCCGTCTGTGGGAAAGAACAGATCGTTGGAGTCATGGTTGCGCCGGCCTCATCAACAATGAAGAACGGCATCAGCGCCAGGGAGTCGATCTACACCGGCTTCCTCGAGTTCGTCCACCACTCGCCGGCGGATCTCCCGGTGTACGCTGAGGTGCAGCAGAGCACGTGGATTACCTTCGGTAGTCTGCGCTATCTGGTGGACAGTCGCGGAACGCTTCGGCCCACGCTGGCCACGTTGCGCGCGACGGACGCGCCAGCATCTACACCGACTGCGCCGACCGCGGCTTCACCCGCCGCGAAGATCGCATCTACTGCGGCCACGGCGATCGTGTCATCGACTGCCGTGAAGATCGCATCTACTTCGACTGCGTCAGCACCATCTACGACCACGTCAAAGGCGACTGCGGTGACCACACCCGCGGTTACCAGGAATATCGCATCTACTGCAACCTTGGCGCGGAACAAGCCTACTCCGACCTTCTTGTCCGCGCCTCGGACGAAGCCAAAATTTGCGCCAATTTCGCCAACCGCGCCTCTGCGTCGCGGAATCGCCAGTAGCAGTGACCGTGGCACCCGCCACGTGGCTGTGATCTTCGACTCTGAGCATAGCTCGGACGAAGGAAGCAGGACTGGGAGCATCAGCCCCACTCGACGGGTTTACCCCGCGCAAGTCTATATGGCCAGCCCAGCAAGATCCAACGGCGGGGAACCCGTATACCCGCTGGAGGTGACCATGCCGGACAGGGTGACAAGACTCACCATCACTCGGGAGATGGCGATCCAGGCCATGAAGCACGTGGACGAAGGCACGTTCCCTTCACCAGATGAACCCCGAGAAGACCAACTGGCGGTCCAATACTTGCTTTGGAAGGAGTCCGAGCGAGTCCGCCAAGAGAAGGCCGATCTGATTCGGCGCAAAGAGTTAGCCGACGCGTCGAGTGCCAGGAGGGCAGCACACTCGTTTTTGGCCGGATCAGAGGAAGTCTCGCAAGGAGGACGTCACAGGGCTCGCATGCCACGGGTGCCAGAAGCTGATCGCGTCCACCTCACTCGCAATTTGGAGTCGTCATTCATGACGGAAGATGCGGACGGAATCCCCGTCCCCAAGACACCCGCTTCGGCCCTCATGGCGGTCGAAACCTACCTGCGACTAACACAGCCGCCGGAGGGTGACGCCCACGCCCGCCTCCACAGGCGACAAATTCAATCCCTCAGGGAAGTCGAGGAAGTCTTGGCAAAGTCAGCACCGGCAGAAAGAGCACACGAGAATCGAGGCCGCCGCGATCGTGAACCCGCACCACTTGCAGACCCAGCCCCAATTCGACTGCGACAGCCGCAGCCAGGCGAAGATGTCCGTAACGTCGTCGCACAGAGAAGGGTGGACCGCAGTCGACGGCTGCGAGCGGCGAGTGCACAAGCCAACGACTACGACGACGACGACTTCGAGCCACGCGGAGCCGCATGTTTCAGCTTCAACATCCGTGACACGAAGATGCCCAAAGGCTTCAAGCTAACAGCGGAGACACCCAAGTATGACGGGAAGCAAGACCCAAGGGACTGGCTGGAAGACTACCTCATCGCGTGCAGCTGTCAAGGTGGTACTTCGACTACTGCCATGCAGTACATCCAGTTGATGCTCACGGGATCTGCTCGCGGGTGGCTCAACACTCAGCCCAGGGACGCTTTCAGCACCTGGGATGAGTTCAGGAACGCCTTTGTGAAGAGTTTTCTGGGGACATACGCAAGGCCAACAACCCTCATTGAGCTCCAGGCGTGCAAGCAAGGTCGAGACGAGCCACTCCGTTCGTACATCCAGCGGTGGACCTTACTTCGCAACACCATGGATGGAGCCACCTCAGAGGACAGGGTGATGGATGCATTCATGCATGGCGTTTACCGCCGCGACCTCCGTGAGGAGTTTGGTAGGCTTAGGCCGAGGAACATGATCGAGCTCATGCAGATAGCCAACCAGTGGGCAGATGGAGAAGACTCTGTTCGTGATGCGCCACGATCTCCGAGGCAAGAGGCAGGACCTAGCAACTGGCGAGAAGGGCGTCTGAAAAAGAAGCCGCGTTACGTCGGCAACGACTCGATCGAGTTAGTAGCGGCGGGATTCGAAACCCCCCGTGAGAATGAAAGGCAGTACAACCAGGACGGTGGCAGCAGCTACCATAGAGACGGAAGTCGCAAGCGCGAGTGGCGGAGACGCCCACTGACTGAGGAAGAAGAGTTAGAGCAACCTTGCAAACATCACATGTTCAGGGACCCAGAAACAGGCAAGTGGGGATCCCGCCACCTATTGAAGGATTGCAGAAAGGCGCGTAAGATATACAGGGCGTTTGCGCGAATAGTCCCTCAGAACGGACAGCGTGATAATCAAGCGGCACCCGTGGCACAGCCAGCCGCACAGCTGGCCCTCCAGGCGCCACCTCCTCCTCCAGTCGCCAACCCAGCGCAAGCAGCGCTGGCCTTCTACCCGCAACAGCAACAACAGCCACAACCACAGCCGCAGGATCCTGCTAACGCGTTCCCGGCAGCACGTGGGCAGATCAACATGATACAGAAGGGACGTCCTTCCAACAGGACCCAGAAAATCATCACCCACCAGGTCTACCAAGCACTCACCAATCCACCTGCAGTACCCGATTACCTGAGAGGCTCAGAAACAGCGATCACTTTCTCCAGAGCGGACCACCCGCCGGCGATACCACGACCCGGGCACGCTGCTCTGGTAGTCGAAGCTCAGATCGGGGAGTACACCTTGAAGAAGGTATTCATGGATGGAGGCAGCGGTATAAATATCATCTTCGCCGACACCCTAAGAAGGATGAACAGGTCAACATCCAACCTAACGCCATCAGCAAATACCTTCCACGGTATTGTACCAGGGCAAGCAGTCACGCCCATGGGAACAGTTACACTCGACGTCATATTCGGCACACCCGAAAACTTCCAGCGAGAGGCGATCGACTTCGAGGTAGTCGACTGGAAGTCACAATATCATGCCATACTGGGTCGTCCGGCCTTCGCCAGATTCATGGCAGTGCCACATTACGCCTACCTCCTGCTCAAGATGCCGGGACCAAAGGGTGTCATCACGGTGAAAGGCGACTTCGACCGATCTGACAGCTGCGACCGCGAGTTCAGCAGGATTTCTGAGTTCTTCGGGATGGACGAGCACCTGGAGATGATGGCAGTCGACAACGACAGGACTCTGTTTCCGCCACGGAAGAAATCTTCCAAGGAATCTGCATTCAACGCAAGCGACGACACAAGGGCCCATCAGGTACACCCGACGGACGCCGACAAAACGGTCAGGGTGTCATCAAGCCTGACTAGCGCATAGGAAAGCGCGCTCGTCAGGTATACCAAGGGAACTCGCCGAGCACTCCTTACGCGTCCGAAAAGACGCTAGACCAGTCAAGCAGACCTTGAGGCGCTTCGCGGGTACTAAGAGAGATGCTATCAGCAAGGAGATCGACCGGCTGCTTCACGCCGGATTTATTCGGGAAATAAAGGACTCAGAGTGGGTAGCAAACCCGGTACTGGTGGAAAAGAAGAAGACGAAGAAACTCCGCATGTGCGTCGACTTCACCGCCATCAACAAATGCTGCCCCAAGGATCACTTTCCGCTCCCGCGGATTGATCAGATCGTCGATTCGACTGCAGGCTGTGCACGCCTATCCTTCATGGATGCCTACTCTGGGTACCAGCAGATCAGGATGAAAGTCGAGGACCAGGAGAAGACTGCGTTCATCACACCACACGGTGTATTCTGTTACCAGATGATGCCCTTCGGGTTGAAGAACGCTGGAGCCACTTATCAGCGCACGATGCAGGCCTGCTTGAAGGAGCTCATAGGACAGATCATCCAATTCTACGTCGATGACATAGTCGTCACCACCCGCACAGAGGACAGCCTCATCGACGACCTCCGCAAGGTCTTCGACGCGCTTAACGAGTACCAGATCAAGTTAAACCCAGAAAAGTGCGTCTTCGGCGTCCCAGCCGGAGAATTACTGGGGTATCTTGTCTCTGCGAGAGGAATCGAAGCCAACCCTGAGAAGGTGCAGAACATACTCGACATGCCTGCACCGACCAAACTTCATGAAGTACAACGCCTAGCCGGCAGAGTCGTAGCACTCAGTCGGTTTATTAGTAAGTTGGGAGAAAAGGCCCTGCCCTTCTACCAACTGATGAAAAAGGCAGACAAGTTCGAGTGGACAGAGGAGGCACAAGAAGCATTCGACAAACTGAAGCAGACCCTCACAACCCCTCCAGTGCTGGTGGCACCACATGAGAACGAGCCACTGTACCTATATGTGGCAGCCACGAACAGGGTGGTCAGTACCGTACTCGTAGTCGAGCGGGAGGAAGAAGGAAAGAGTCACCCTATTCAGCGACCTGTGTATTACCTCAGCGAGGTGCTAACTGATTCCAAGCAGCGATACCCGCACTACCAGAAGCTGGCATACGGAGTCTTCATGACGTCCAGGAAGGTGGTCCACTATTTCTCCGAGCACCCGATCACGGTGGTAAGCTCCTCCGCCCTATCCGACATCCTCACTAACCCAGCCGTGACAGGAGAGTCGCCAAGTAGGTTGTCGAGTTAGGGCCGTGGGGGCTGAAGTACGCACACCCGAAGGCAATCAAGGCCCAGGTCCTCCCAGAGTTCACCACAGAGTGGATAGAAGCACAACTGCCCGACGAGCCCGACTTGTCCAACGCATGGACAATGTATTTTGATGGATCCAAGAAATTCAACTCAGCCGGAGCAGGAGTCGTGCTCATTTCACCTAAAGGCGACAAGCTGAAGTACGTGCTGCAGATGAAGTTCCCAACTCCTTCCAACAACGAAGCAGAGTACGAAGCCCTGATCCACGGCATGCGGATGGCCCAGAACTGCGGCGCCACTCGCCTCATGATCTACGGCGACTCCTATCTGGTTGTGCAGCAAACCATGAAGCAGTGTGATGCCATCGCTGATAACATGATAGCCTACAGGGAGCTGTACAATCAACTGGAAGGCCTCTTCGACGGCTGTGAACTGCGGCACATCGGCCGCGAAAGCAACGAAGAAGCTGACATCCTGGCCAACCTAGGATCGGATCGAGCTCCGGTGCCACCCGGAGTCTTCCTCGAGTGCATCACACAGCGCTCAATCAAGGTCCGGCCCCCGCCAGGACCCTCTACATCGACAACAAGCACCGCCAACCCGCCAAGCACAGAGAAGGAGGTCATGGAGATAATGCTAGTCGAGCCCACGTGGACAAGCCCGTATCTGGCCTACATGCTGCACCAGCGGCTGCCGGAGAACCCAGTCGAAGCCAAGCGCATCGTCCGCCGTTCCAAAGGCTTCACCATCATCAATGGCGAGCTCTACAAGAGAAGCATCTCAGGAGTCCTCCAAAGGTGCATCGATCCAGCCGACGGCCAAGCAATCTTACTCGACATCCACGCCGGCATATGCGGGCACCACGCAAGCAGTCGAGCACTGGTGGCCAAGGCCTTGCGAGCAGGGTTCTACTGGCCCACCGCAATGCAAGACGCAGAGGAGCTGGTCAAAAAGTGCGTTGGCTGTCAGGAGTTCGCCAACAAACCGCACGCACCAGCGTCGGCACTGAAGACAATACCACTCGCGTGGCCCTTCGCGCAATGGGGACTCGACATGGTAGGTCCCTTCAAGAAATCCTCCCCAGGCGGGCACACTCACCTCCTGGTGGCAGTCGACAAGTTCACGAAGTGGATCGAGGCGGTCCCAATCACAAGCTCAACCGCAACCTCAGCAGTCAACTTCATCAGGTCAATCATCTTCAGGTTCGGTGTGCCGCACGGCATCATCACCGACAACGGGACGAACTTCACAGCCGAAGAATTCAGTGATTTCTGCTCTGAACAAGGTGTCAAGCTCAGTTATGCATCCGTCTCGCACCCGCAGTCCAACGGGCAAGTCGAGAAGGCCAACGGTCTAGTCAGCAAAGGCATCAAGAAGCGTCTGCGAGTACCATTGAAGCGAGCCGCAGGAGCCTGGGTGGAGGAGCTACCAAGTGTGCTGTGGAGCCTACGCACCACGCCAAACAGATCTACCCAGTATACACCATTCTTCATGGTGTACGATGCCGAAGCAGTCCTGCCCTGCGACATCAAATTTGACGCTCCACGAGTGGTGGCATACGACGAGTCTGATTTAGAACCATTTCTTGGTCCCACTTGGTCCCACTTGATGTATAACCATTTCTTCCGCCAGTTCTGGACGGAGTCGGATTTCTTCAGCTGGAAGAAGCTTGTGTCGCCGCGCAGCTGGATTCCGAAGCCGCCCACGGGGAACGTCTGCTTCGACCGCCCCACCATCCGTCGCACCATGAAGAGCGACTTCCACAGGTTCCAGTTGGGTGCGATCCCCAAAAAGCACTCGCACAACACAATAAAACTCGCGATGTTCAATACGCTGTTGGGATTCAGATCATGCATCTGAATCCCATAGGCGTAGAGAAGACCACGAACAAAATCGTGGATGGGGAACCCGAAGCCTCGCGGAAGGAACTCCACGAAGCACACGCGCTCCCCATCGCGAGGAGAGGGGATCACATCCTTACCGGGGGCGCGCGTCGTCGCCGTGCTCGTCGGCGGCAGCAACCCTTGTTCGCGGAGGGTGTCCAGCTCCGCCGCCTTCACGGACGATTTCCCCCAGTCGCCCTCCAACTTCTTCATGCCGGCGTCATCGCCGGCGGCGGAGGAGCCTTCCGCTCCCTTCACCCTCTTCTGGCCCATGGTGCTAGCGGGGGAGGAGAGAGTTTTCTGGTGAACGGGGCGCAAGGGCAGCAATGGAGGAACAGCACTGGAGGAGAAAGCAAGAAGCAGAGGAGATGGCGGCGAAATGAGGAAGGCGTGAACTGTTCCCCACCGCGGTGAAGATTATGTACCGCGGGGTCAGTTCATCCTGGCCGTCCTCCACGATGCGGCAATTCGAGGCAACATCCGGCCGTCCACGTGTTGCGCGGAGATAGCAACCGTCGCCGGCCACGCCGCCCACTACGCGCGGGAATCGAGGCGCCATCATCATGCCACAAAAATTTCGCGCCCAACGGTCAGAACAGTCAACACTGACACCGGGACCACTCTGTTACGTCCCATCGGACGCAGAGCACGCCGAAAACGTCAGCCCTGACGTCATCAAGCGGAGGCGTGTCAAGTAAGCTAACGGGCTGATGGAGCACCCGGACAGATTTTTCGAGTGCAACAAGGAACAGTAAGCTCTGAGAGCTGAGTCGACTCGATAATCCATTCGAGTGTGACAAGTGCATAGTAAGCTTTACAAAGCTGATGATACCCGAGTTCATCATTCGAGTGGACTCCAACCAGTAAGCTTTCAGAGCTGAGTTTAAGTCGATTCCGTAGGCCATCAAGGCTGAGTACAAAGTAAGTCGAGCAAGGCCAGTTTTGACTTGGGCATTTCGAGTCATCTTTTTACTCCCATCGGGAGCGGGCTTTTCGACTGAAGAAAAATTGAGTTTAACCTCAATTGCAAGCAATTCAGCTTAATCTCGGGGGCTACTCCCATCGGGAGCGCTGTTCGCGCACCCGATGATTAAGGACAACGACAGTCGAAAGCTGGCGAGTCAAGAAGATCATGAAGCACACTCGATTATTCAAGACAGTAGCAGCCGAAGATTGGCTCGCGAAGGAGTCAGGTGGCGTGCCCGGAGGAAGGAGTCCTTTACTCGACTCTGCGATTCGACTAAGCACTCGGGGGCTACTGTCGTGGGGCTACCTTTCGGGTGCCCCGCGGTGGTGGTACCTGGGTCACGCCAAGAGAATCCCATTGAAGCCCATGAAGTGTACCGTGTGGCCCAAGTAGTCGGTTAGGCCGGTGATGGTTCTCCTTATTTTGTAACGTGCAATCCGCACCGTCCACCCGAGACCTGGCCTGTGATATAAAGGCCAGGAGGGTGCGTCATCTAGGTCAAGCAATCAGCACACAAACCCTAGCGAGATTGCATCTCGCCATTGTAGCCACCTCGATAATTCCAGACAAGCAGGAGTAGGTCTTTACCTCATCTCGAGGGGCCGAACCTGGGTAAACTCGCCCCCTGTTAGCCGTCTTAACCACCAGCGATTCATACTCTCTCCCCCTCAATCAACCCGGGGTACACAACCTTGGGATTTGCCGAGTCCACTACTCGTCAACCGACTTCTCCATCGTGGTGCAAGTGGAGGACGACGAGCCGGCGATTTGAGGTCGACGTCGTCGATTTGGCCTCTTTTTGACCGAATTATGTTCTCTTTTAAGCTTGACCGGACTAGCGATGATCGCCGATATGTAGCGGGAACACGCCGATTCAAAAAAAAAATGTGCCTTGGGGCTGAAAGCTGGGGGGGCGGGTGGGAACCGAGGCCTCCCCAAGGCTTGGGGGGCGCCGGCGAACGGGCTAAAAAGCCTTCGCCGAATACCCTGGGGGGGCCAACGGCTGGAGTTGCTCTTACGTGTGGACTTAAAATCTTGATCGAGTTTGGATACAAACACGAATAGGAATAGGTCACAGACGTACGTATCAAACTTCAGCATGGACGGACGGACGGACGACATAGGAACCATGAATTTGGTTGGACTGATGTTCTCTAGGTCGGACGGAATCGTATTTGTACATGAAGCGGTAGGAAGCTTTGGTCCGGTTTTTATTACCTAAGATTGTCCAGACGTTTTCTGATTTATTATGAGTGGCGTTGATGGGTAATTATTTATAACAATAGGGGTAATTTTAATGACGTACCAAACCAAACCGCGGAAGTCTTAATGCTTTTATTATTACGTATAGATTGATGCTTGATGTGACTTCATGATCCCAAATAGCTTAGTGCTCGTGTGTTTCTATGGAGACATTAAAATATAAATAAATGTGTTAATTTTTGTTGTACATTAACACGTCAAACATCAGCGCACAATATCTCTATCCCTGTCCCTCTCCATATCCCACCATCTCTCTCTCTCTACTTCCCCTATTTGCTTTCTCCGTGTCATGTGATACATAGAATCTCCGATTCGTTTCACCATGCCCTGCTAGTCATGTTCCACTTGGTATCACTCTTCTAACCCTCCAGAACAATAAGTAACATAACTAAGATTTTTTTTTTTTGATAAAGGGCTTTATTACTTAAAGTTAAGTATTACACCCGGCCTCTGCATAACAAGATGCACACAACCGACAAGTCCAGACTTAAAATAAACACATAGACCTAGTTACAAATCAAAAGATCGTGCACGCCGCCTATGGTGGTGGACCGATCCGAAGATCACGCTGCCACCCATGTGGGATAAAAATGTCCCTTGCCGTAGTCTCCAGTCGCGCAGAAGCCTCCGTAAAGAGGTCTCGAAACTCCGCGCGTTGCAATATGGACCACGAACGGAGCAAACCTGTGCATCGGTATATTACCTGTAAGAGAGAAGCATTTTTATCATTAAAAACCTTGTCATTTCTACAAAGCCAAAGCGACCAAATAACGGCTATCGCTCCCACCCTTATAATAGTTCTATATTTGTGATCAATTCCATGAAGCCAAGAAAATATTCGCAACCGATTTTGGAGAATACAAATTAGAAGCAATTTGGATGGCTAACCAAATAGAACGCGCAATCTTACATTCGAAGAAAAAGTGTTTTATCGTCTCATCGTGAGGACAGAAAACACACTTCGTACTTCCTTTTCAATTACGCTTGACAAGGTTATCTTTGGTGAGAATAACTCCTCGACGAGCATTCCATGAGAAAATTTTAATTTTTAAAGGTATTTTCATCTTCCAAAGTTTCTCATATTTATCCACTGGCACGTGACTTTGAATGAGGGCTCTATACATGGAATCCACTGAGAACCGACCGTTCTCATTAAGAGTCCAACGAAATACATCTGACCCAGTAGAGAGCTGAATCATGGCTAATCTCTTTAAAAGAGCATTCCATGCCTCAAGTCTGGGTCCGATCAGATCTCGCCTGAACGTCATAACTGGGGGAGATGTCCACATAACCTCAGCTAGCGTTTCACTCTTATGACGAACAATATTGTATAGAGCTGGATATTGGTCCTTTAGAGGGGCGTTTCCCAGCCATTTATCCTCCCAGAACCTAATTTCCGAACCATCCCTAATAGCGAATTTTCCAAAGCGAAAGAAAAGCTTCTTCGTCGCCATGAGTCCAGCCCAAAAGTGTGAGTCACCTGGTTTCCATACCACTTGTGACAATGCTTTTGAACCGACATTTTTACGCCTTAGGATTGCCACGTCCCTTCTTCCGAGAGTAGCTTAAAAAGCCATTTCTCTATAAGAGCCGAATTCTTGACCTGTAGATCATGGATACCTAGTCTCTATGTACACTTGTACCACAGAAGCAGGTTTCGACAAACACGTGCGGGCAAAGCAAAACCGCAAATACATTCATCGTACATATATCTAATAATTTTATCTAAACTAATTGGTGATACTACATCTGTAATGATTCAACATCTATCTATATATTAAAGAGGGAACCTTTCGAGAGCCCTGAGAGAGCTCGGCTACTGTTGCGAGGAACCGTAGCTACTGTAGTGCTACAATAGCTACAGTACCCGAACGATCTACGCCGTCCGTCGTCGATCCGACGGCCCACAGGAGGCGTCGATGACGCTTTTGCAGAAACGTCCCTATAGAAAACGAAAATCGAACCCGCAGTCCACGAAAACGCGAGGCGAGGGACCGAATTGCGATTTCCAAAAAACACGCGGACTTTTATGTAAAAATCCCGCAGAGCCCCCCTCCCTCCCTCTCTCTCTCGCGCGACGGCCGACCGCCGCGCCGCCGCCGACGCGCGCCCTCGCCGCTCCGCTCCTCTCCGCTCGGATCGACGGCCAGGGACCGCTCCGCCGCCGCGCCCTCCACCTCCTCGCCGCAGATCGGCCGCCGGGAGGCCGCAGACGTGCCGGATTTTTCGCCGTCGCGATCGCCGTCCGCGGCGACGGATTTGCTCACCGCCGGCCGCTCCGGCGACCAAATGGTCCGGGCCGCCACCCCTCCGGCTCACCTCCGTCTCCTCTGCCGGCTCCGCACGGCCTCAGGCCGGCGCGCGCGCTCGCCTGCTCGAGCGGGAGCTCGGCAGCGCGGCCGCGTCCGCCGTCGCTCGGTGACGTCACGCGATGACGTCACCGTGGGGCCCGCCTGTCAGTTCTTTTAATAATTGCAGGAAATGCTGGGATTTGAAAAAAAATCATATCTTTTAATGCGTAATTCAGAAAAACAGAAATAATATACCAAAATTTGCAGAAAATAAAAACTTTACAGCTAACATATTTTTTATGCATTACTAAACAACTATAAAATTCATACCTTCACATAAATTTTCAGGAAATGCTAAATTCCTCACATGTGGGCCCCATATTATTTAGACAATTTCTAGAAATTGACGAATACTATAAAATCAACAACTTCAGATCTTTCCTTTTTAATGCGTAATTCAGAAAAACAGAAATAATATACCAAAATTTGCAGAAAAATAAAAACTTTACAGCTAACACATTTTCCATGCATGACTAAACAACTATAAAATTCATACCTTCACATAAATTTTCAGGAAATGCTAAATTCCTCACATGTGGGCCCCATATTATTTAGACAATTTCCAGAAATTGACGAATACTATAAAATCAACAACTTCAGATCTTTCCACCGGAAAAATATGAAAAAATAATTCGCACAGATCACAAAAATAAATGTTAATTAACCATAGAAAAATAAAAATATATTTACACATCTTAATTTGGTAAAAATATGGAAAAATTCCATATACACTTGCTCCAATTATGAAGAGTTGAATTTGAAAAAAAAATCTCTAGCTACGGAATCCAGATGAATAATTGTGCATTTCCACCCATTATAGACTTAAATTTATTTAAGATTAATAAAATTTGAACATTTCAAAAAAAATTTAAAAAAAATTGGAGATACTCTAAAATATATCAACATGCTCACAAAAAAAATGCCAGCTACTTACAGAACAAAATGTTGGAACATTTTGAATTTGTAAATATTTGACAAAATGCAGTCCCCATAATTATGCAGAATTGAAATTAACAAACGCTCACACTACGCCTTCCCTCTGATTATGGACTCTAATTGAACATTTCAATTAAGCAACAATATTAGCAACAAAAAACTAAATTAACTTCCTCTAAATATGAAATTCATATGCAATTCCTCAAAATATATATTGACTTTACTAAATGCTCATATAATGCACATCTTGTGATTACGAAGATAAATTATTTATTTATGACAACATATAAACATAATCAAACATTCAACTATATATGGCAAAACACAAAACATATTTCAACAATTCAAAATGGTCAATATTAAAATGCAATATAAATGAACTTTCCCGAATTGCGGACTCGAATCCAAAAAATATGTATTAGCACTAACTACGTACTCAAATTAAATATTAACTGCAAAATAGAAATATATTTGGTTATTTCAAATTGCTAGAATATTGGCTAACTACATGAAAGACAGACAGTTTCTCGCTCCCTGCGCGCTCGGCTACTGTCCTGAGTACAGTAGCTACTGTACCATGCTACGGTAATATTATCGCTAAAATACAAACATGTTCGAACATTTCAAACTACTAAATATTTGCATACTCTGTAAAATATATCAAAAATGGTAAAAAAAAACAACCTATTCATACCAGACTAAAATCAGCACTCCAATATTCCACAAAAAATATATCGAAAATGCTAAAGAAAAAAAACTATATACTTATAGCAAAATACAAATAAATTTGAACATTTCGATTTGGCCAACATTTCGACACCATATAAACAAACTGTCCCTAAATGTGGAATGAAATTGTAATGGATTTTCCTAATTTAAATTAAATATTGACGTCAAAATACTAACAAAAAAATGCTCACAAAAATGCTACCTATCCATACCAAAATGAAAAAACATATTTACAATTTTTTTGAAAACTTCGAAATTTCCAACGGCTCCCAATTCTGATCATTAAAAAAACGAAAAGCTTCCCACTTTCACCATTTTTTGAAATTCAAAGAAAACATAAATCAATATCTCTGAATATGTCCGTTCAAAAGAATACGAGTAGAATATCAAAACAATAAGAAAATTACATACGAACTACTTATGCTAAAGAATTTTTTTCCCATATTATTCAAATTTTGACACATTTCGATTTGGCCAACATTTCGACACCATATAAACAAACTGTCCCTAAATGTGGAATGAAATTGTAATGGATTTTTCTAATTTAAATTAAATATTGGCGTCAAACTACTAAAAAAATGCTCACAAGAATGCTACCTATCCATACCAAAATGAAAAAACATATTTCAATTTTTTTTGAAAACTTCGAAAATTCCAACGGCTTCCAATTCTGATCATTTGAAAAAAAAAAGGAAAAAAAACGAAAAGCTTCCCACTTCCACTATTTTTTGAAATTCAAAGAAAACATAAATCAATATCTCTCAAAATGTCCGTTCGAAAGAATACGAGTAGAATATAAAAAACAATCAGAAAATTACATACGAACTACTTATGCTAGAGATTTTTTTTCATATTATTCAAATTTTGACAACATTTGGAGGTAATTAAATTACATTTTTTAACTACAATCTAATATTGTCGCTGAAATACAAACATGTTCGAACATTTCAAACTACTAAATATTTGCATACTCTGCAAAAATATATAAAAAATGCAACAAAAAATGCTACCTATTCATAGCAAAATGAAATCAATACTCCATTATTCCATAAACTATATCGAAAATCCTAAAAAAAAGTATGTACTTATAGCAAAAAAAATAAATATATTTAAACATTTCAATTTGGCCAATATTTCCACAACATACGAAAAAACTTTCCATAAATGTGAAATCGAATTCAAAAAGGATTTTACTAATGTCATCCTCCCATTTCCACACACGATTTGAAAAAAAAAATAACGTACGAGTCCTATGTGTCATACTTTCCAAAAAACCAATAAAAAGCTGACAATTGATAAAAATTATAACTTCTAATTTGTTATTCAGAAAAATAGATATGAAATATCGAAAAATTTCAAATTTAACATATCTCCAAATTCTCCACACAAAAAAACATTAAACCAGAACAAAAAAAAAACAGATGAATATGAGCGTCAATGTTATTCTTTCTTCCGAAAAAAAAGACAAAAAAAACTAACATGTAGAACCATTTAACTTAAACAATTTGCATAAAATAATAAATGTTCAGAACAAGCAGCATTCCCGAATTTACCCCACTGAAAAATATAAATAAATACGTATCCGAACTATCAGGAAAAACATGCTACCTATTTATGGCAAATAACCAAACATGTTTTCAAAACTCCGATTTAACCAACATATCAACAGCACACAAATACAGTTCCTCTAAATATATGAAGGCAAATTTATTAAATGCTCGAACAATACATGAATATATGTATTTTTCCTGTCCAATACATCACTTGGGTAACATTAATTTTCCATTCAAACACTTTTTTATTCTTTTATTCTCTGAAATACTGTCCTTGCAATGTGGTCGGAAAAGTTGAAAATAAAGTACAAATTCTAGCATCAACTAATTGTCAATCGCTAAACCTTCCATCGCTGCCCCATATGACGCCAAATCACCGAGCAGGTACCTAAGCAGTGCATGAAAAAATAAGATATTTTCTTTTAAAAGAAAGGAAATCTTTGTATTATCATGGACAAGTCGCCTCATTTTGTTCAGATATAGACCATAATATTTTTTGGATGTCACGGTACATAAGAACACATATGTTTAGCAGCACAATAGTGGTGTTGTTTAGCAGCAGAATAGTGGTGGCAACGACATAAAAGATAGCAGTTTTAACAAGTCCATCATAAGATGTATTTTTTATCTCATTTTCTTGCAGTTTAAAAATCCATGGTATGCAGTGCTACAGATCGAACAAGCTGATTGATTACATTTTATAGATTGCTGCTTAGGCTTTCTTTTTCCATGCCAAGTGTGGCTATTGATTCCTCATATAGTTTTATTGAAATTGGTTTTGCTATAATCTTGGCGAGTTCAATCAATATATGGAACACAAAAAATAGTTACCAATTTATCATTATTCCTTTCAGAGAAAAAATGATTATTCTGAGTTTTATCAAATTGAACAAGGCGTGCCGCCGCACCAAAATTCAACTAGTATTCTACTTAAGTGACGCTATTTGGTCTGTCGTTCCTCAGCTTCGTTGACGTTACTACTACGTGATGGTCAGTTCTGCATTAAGCTGTGCAGTTGTGCCTCTTGCGTTATAGGCGCAATTGTAAATGTCATGAAGCTTGGACATAACTTGGATCTTAAGAGCTACTCCGTACATTTATACGGAGCTAGAGAAGATACTAGTTATTATCAAGCAGGTGAGAAATCAATGCATGGTGGGTGAGCTAATGCACGTCTCGTGCTCTCTGCCTAGAAAAAGGAACTCAAGGGACTCAGGTCTATGAATTCCTTGCGGGAGAAAATAGGAAGTTTCATTTCACCTCTTAGCACTTGAGCAGCTAGGTGGGTTTGGTCAAGCAGCTCAGCTAAGCTACTGACAATTACAAATATGAACCGTACAACGTTGGTGTTCACCCGGTAAAGCCAGGAGTGATATGGGATGGATGCTAGATCACATGATGCGTACGTAGGAGTGAGAGGTCTCAGGATGATTTGACTCATCCTCGCCAGGTAGCTGGTACGTAGAGTGAGTTGATGTTCCAAACGTGTGTTTCTAGGCGTGGTGTTTCGTAACGCACATGTCAAATCCGCTAGGTGATCCATTGGATCCTCCGAGATTAAATGTTGTTGTTCCTAACTCCTAAGAGCATCCACCGGGGGTGTCTAAATTGTGTCCGGCACCTCCCAATTGGAGGTCCAATTGGGGGTGCCGGACACTTGTCCGGCGCTTTTTTTTCCTTCCCACACCGGTACTCCCTAAACGGCCGGACCCCAAAGCAAATGATCAAATCGAAACCAAAATATACAAAAGCCGGCCGGTCACGAATGTTTCGGCCAAATAGTTTCACCGGCCAACACAGACACGGTCAAATGGTTTCACTGGCCAACACAGGGCACGGCCAAATAGCTTCGCCGGCCAACACAGGCACAGGCAACAGCTTCACTGACCAACGCAGGAACGGCCATCGACAAGTTTTGCCACCAAAATAAGTCTAGACGCTGGGGTCACATGAAAATCATTCTTCTTGGGTGTCGGCATCCTCGGCCCTTTGTTTCCTCGCCTTCATGATGCGCGCGACCTCCTGGGCAAAGTACTCTTGCCGTTCCGCCGGCATGTTTGACATGTCCGTTGCCATGATCTTGAGCTCCCGGTTTTCTTGCATCTCCTTGATCTTCATCTCTTTCACCCCCCCTTGACTGTTGCAGCTCCTTCATCTTGTGGCCTTGCACGGTGTAGTACATATCCCACCTCTCGTTGTTGGTGGTGTACATCTTCTCTTTGAGAACGTTGGAGGATGCCATGAACGTGGCAAGAGACTCTTGTAGGGCGGAAGGCGCCCCGGCCTTGTGTGCCGCCACCTTCGCCTTCTTGTTCCCAGTTGGCCGTGGAGTTGGCCCGGGCCCCGGAATTTGGGTTTCATCGACAACACCACCTTGGCTAATGGACGCACGCAATGCACTCCATTTTTGACATTCTTGAAGCACTTTCCAACAATGCATGTATTTGAAGGGCTTGTTCTTGTTCAACTCTTGATACATCTCCATAGTTTTCTTCAACTAAATTAAAAGAGACATGTTAGACGAACAATATAAACTTTGGTGCATGCCAAATAGAGGGGAGGTTCGGTTTAGCATCTTACTACGTCGACTTGGTTGGTGCCGCTCTCGTTTCTTGTCTTCACTTGATCATAACATCCATGGAACTTGTTGACGGCCTCTCGTATGGACCCCCAACGCTTCTCTATTGCGTTGGACTTGCGACGTGGAGGCACATTCGGTGGCGGGTACGCCGTCCTCTCGAGGAAGTCTTTGTAAATTCGGGTCCAATACGAAGTACTATTTTGTTGTGCGCCGATGATGAAGTCTTGGCTCACCCCCATCCAAGCCACACACAAAGCCGCATTCTCATTTGGTCTCCATGTCCTGACTCTATTCCCCTTCGGCAGCTTCATATGGTCGGCGGTTTCAACATCGTGCACAACCTGGCTCTCCTCCTCCTCCTCCCCGCACTCCTCCTCCCCCTCCTCGTCCTCATCCTCTCGGCGGTGTTCGTAATCGTCCTCGCCATGAATAATATTGTTCATGGCATCCTAGTTCATCAATATTAAATGCACAATTCAATTCGAACTAGCGGCAAGATCATTAAATGCACAATTCAAAATGCCAGCGACATCATTAAATGCACAATTCAAAATGACGGCCACACAGAAATGATCAAAACGTACCTCACCAGCCGCCATTCCGCCGAGCACGTACGCGGCGTCTGTTTCGTCATCACCGAACAGCTGTGTCGGCTCTATGGCCGCGGTGCCTGCAGATCGACGAAGCGCAGGCGAGTCGCTGAAGTGGGTGTCCTGGTTGAGGTCGATGCCTCGGCTGTCGACCCCCTCGTCCGGCGAACTGGAGAAGCGCGATGGGTAGAACGCCGGCAACGATGGATCGTTGAAATAGTTCGGGGAAGACAGCGACGATCGACGAGGAGGGCGGCCGACGAGCTCGTTTGGCTCGGGCCGCCTACAGATTGGCCGGAGAGGAGCTCCGTTTCCGCTAGCCTCAATTTCGCACGCGGTCGCCGGCCTGCTCGAATAGCAGACGCTGCCGACCGCAACTCATCCTCGTTGAACGGCAATGATGTCTACTACACGCTTCTATTATTGTAGACTTGTTGGGCCTCCAAGCGCAGAGATTAGTAGGACAGCGGCAAATTTCCCTTAAGTGAGTAACCCAAGGTTTATCGAATCCACGGGAGGTAGAGGTCAAAGATATCCCTCTCAAGCAACCCTGCAATTAAGATACAAGAAGTCTCTTGTGTCCCCAACACACCTAATACAATTATCAGTTGTATAGGTGCACTAGTTCGGCGAAGAGATGGTAAAATGCAAGTGATATGGATGGTAAAAGGTGATTTTGTAATTCTGTAATAAAAATGGCAGCAAGCAAACAAGTGACAAAAGTGACTAAAAATGGTGTATCAATTCTTAGAAACAAGGCCTAGGCTTCATACTTTCACTAGTGACTACTCTCAACATTATTAACATAATTAAACACATGATAGTTCTCACAAAAACACATGCACGGTGGACGTTATTCGGAGATCATTCTTTTGTGGATCAAATAGGATGAGAATTGCGTAGGGCTACGAAAAGTACAGCTTAAAATTCGTATTCCACATCTATAGACACTTCATGCTGTCACTATCCGCATCAAAAGATAGTAATAACAAACACCACAACATATTTCTTGAATAATTTCTTTATTCAATAACACAAGCATCAAGAAACCTCATGATCTATTCAATCCAACAATAATAAAGAACAAACTCATGATGAAGATCCCTCTAATCTTGATGCTTTGAGCCACACACGACACCCTCACTGTCACCGTGGTACCGTGATCACAACGGTGACTCCGCAAATTATACTAGATAACACCACTTGAGCAACATCATATCCATTACACATAGGGAAACATCATGTATTCAACTATACTAATAAAGCTCATGATCACAATGAAGATCACATTATGGGAGAGAGAGATAACCACATAGCTACTTGTATAAGCCTCAGCCCCGGTGGAGACTACTCACGCATGGCCATGGTGAGTGGGAGCTTGATGGAGAGGTGCAGCCCGGAGGAGAGACGGCGACGTCGGCGGCCCGGAGAGGCGGCGGCGGCAGCCCTTGGAGAGGCGGCGGTGGCAGCCCTTGGAGGCAGCGGCGGCTGCCCTTGGAGAGGCGGCGGCGGCTGCCCTTGGAGAGGCGGCGGCGGCAGCCCTTGGAGGCGGCGGCGGCGGCCCTTGGCCCTCCCTTCAAGCTTGGAGATGGTGCTGCTATGGAGGAGGTTCTCCTGTCCTAGGCGGCTGCCTAGGAGGAGAAAAATTCGTGGGGGGCTTGATGACCTAGGTTTCCTATCTTTATATACTTTCCCGAATTTCCGTCATCAGATTTTTGGGTTTCAGTAAAACGGGGATATCTCGGCCGTACAGACTCGGATTGGGCTGTTCTTGGGCTTAAATGAAAGCTATGGAAATTTCCCACAACTATGTCTGATGTGAGAACTTCAGTTGATGTCGTATTCAGGTCTCAAACTGACGATCTCTGAAATCTGTTAGAAGGGACAGATTTCAGGAAAGTCCAATTCGACTCCAACAAGGTTTCCTTTTGCGTTTTTGCCAATTTCCAAGCGATTTCTACACATCAAAGTGTAAAACAAGAACATTGTGCAATTTTGAAACTATTAATAGGTTAGCCCAAATAAATCATAAAATTGATATAAAAAGAAGTGGCAATGATGTAAAACATGCATGGAACAATAAAAAATTATCAATACGTTTGACACGTATCAGGCAACTCCAGGTCTTCCGCCTTCATCGACGGTGACTTCATCACCACGGCCCTCGTCGACCCTTTTGCCTTGGCGGATTTGCTTTGGGTGGGCTTTCTCAGACCCACCGGCGCCATCGGATCCGACGAGAGGTTGTAGATGACGATCTCACCGGCGGCGACGGCGACGAGCAAGGTGAAAGGGTGGGCGGCGGCGGCGGCGAGGCAGTAGAAGGGGAGGGGTTTGTGAGAATGGAAGAAAGATTTGGCGGCCGGCGCAGCAATAGAGAGGAGGTTTTGGCGGCCGGTGTGGCAATGTAGAGGAATTTTCCCGCCATTCGCTTCGTGTGTATGACGGGCGGGCCATATCTGTCGGAGGCTCGGGTCGGACAGTTTTCGGCACCGCGAAGGCAGCCCCCAAAGTTGGAGGCCCTGTTCGCGGTGCCGGACAGAATTTGGGCCGGACAAAGGCTTTGCGACCCCCCGGTGTGGCCTGTTTTTCTGTCCGGCGCCCTAACGGAGCTTTACAGACCCTTTTACGACCCCCCGTGGAGATGATCTAAGTTCCTATTTGAGATTTAGGTTGCGGGACTAGCTTTTGGGGATGTGACCGTGCGAGGGCCCTCTTTGGCAGCTTTTTCCGCGAATCTCGGGAGTAGTAGTGAGTTTGGTTGCCTGCACAAGCTCCAAGCAGATCAATCTGTGGGTCAGTAGGTGTAAATCTTAGTGTTTGATTACCCAGATGGTACAATAAGCTTATTCCGCCTGGTTATTAAAGTAGCTTTGAACGTGCTCCGGTGGATTTGGCCGTTTCCAGTGAAGCCATCGTATAGCGGTCCAAAGAGAGAACTCATGTTGGTGTGTGAGGGGCTTCCACCTTACTTAACCTCCTTCACCTAATATCTTTAAAGCTATACAACCGTGTTTCAATTCGAGATAAGAAATAACGAAAAATATTTTTGAGTTTTTGTAACTCCTCAATTTTATGCTTATATTTGGCTAGTAGGAAAAGGCTTATAGGTGGATTACTTAACCGTGGCGCACCACCATTTTGGTGTACCACGAGTATATAGCTGTGGCGCACTAGACACAGATGCGCCACGCGTAGGACATTACCCGTGGCGCACCAAAATAGTGGTGCGCCATGGCAAAGTGCAGGCTGGACTAACGGAGGGGCACCCTCCTAAGCCGTGTCGCACCCAACACTTGTGCGCCATGGGTACGAGTATAGCCGTGGCGCACCTTATTCCAATGCGCCACCAAAATAATGGTTTCGGGGCCAAATTTTGACCCCACATAGCCGTGGCGCACCAAAATAGTGGTGCGCCATGGGTAACCTCTTACCCGTGGCGCACCGAAATAGTGATGCGCCATGGGTAAGTGATACGTATCAAACGTATCTATAATTTTTGAGTGATCCATGCTAGTTTTGTGATGTTGTCACATGTTTTTAATATCATATTACATCATTTTTATGCATTTTGTCGGACTAACTTATTGACAAGATGCCAAGTGCCAGTTCCCTGTTTTTACTGTCTTTTTGTTTAAGAAATTTACTTCTGAAAATATTCTCGGAATTGCACCAAAATTTACGGAGATTTTTTATGCGACGGAAGACACCTGTGGACCAAAGGGCAGCCTGGGGGCCCACCCACAGGGCAGGGGCGGCCTGCTGCTGTGACCCCACCTGGACCCACGGGTGGGACCCGCCCCTGCTCCTGGGGAGTCCCCTCGGCCCCCTCCGACGCCTATAAAATCCCTTTTAACCTAAAAACAAGGACGCGGCCATTATTTTCCAGAAACTCGACCCCGACGCACCGTCACCGAAAACTCTAGTTCGGGGTCCAATCTGATCCTGTTCTGGCACCCTGCCGGGACGGGGATTGACCGCCGGAGCCATCTCCATCGACACCGCTGCTTCCCGCAATGAGGAGGGAGTAGTCCCTCACCGGGGCTGAGACTTATACAAGTAGCTATGTGGTTATCTCTCTCTCCCATGATGTGATCTTTGTTGTGATCATGAGCTTTGTTAGTGCAGTTGAATACATGATGTTTCCCTATGTGTAATGGATTTGATGTTGCTCAAGTGGTGTTATTTAGTATAATTTCCGGAGCCACCCTTGTGATCATGGTACCTCGGTGACAGGATGGGTGCCGTGTGTGACTCTATGGATAATAGATTGGAAGGATATTCATCATGAGTTTGTTCTTTATTTGTTGGATTGAATAGATCATGAGGTTTCTTGATGCTTGTGTTATTGAAGAAAGAGACTATTCATGAGGTTTCTTGACGCCTATAAAATCACCTTTTACCATCCATATCACTTGCATTTTACCATCTCTTCACCGAACTAGTGCACCTATACAACTGACAATTGTATTAGGTGTGTTGGGGACACAAGAGACTTCTTGTATCTTAATTACAGGGTTGCTTGAGAGGGATATCTTTGACCTCTACCTCCCGTGGATTCGATAAACCTTGGGTTACTCACTTAAGGGAAATTTGCCGCTGTCCTACAAACTTCTGCGCTTGGAGGCCCAACAAGTCTACAAGAATAGAAGTGTGTAGTAGACATCGAGCTAATTTCCGGCGCCGTTGTCGGGGAGGTAAGATAAACGGTACTCACACTCCGACGACGAAGCTAATTTCTAGCATTGTTGTTGGGGAGGTGAGTGCTTGAAGGTATCTTCTTTAGATCTTGCAATTAAATCTTTTTGTTTCTTGTTTTTATTTCACTAGTTAGGCTTAATGGAAAATAACAAAAAAATGAAGATCTTTATAAAATTTATCTTGAAATTGGTCATGATGCTTTTGAAGAGAAAATTAAAAAACCTATGGAACTTTATTTGCATAATAATCATTATAGTAGCAATGTTATTAGCATGAATTCTTTGGACACCATTATTGCTAATGCTATGGAAAATTCTAAGCTTGGGGAAGCTGGTTTTGATGAATATGATCTTTTTAGTCCCCCAAGCTTTGAGGAGGAAATTTGCTTTGATGATATTATGCCTCCTATATATGATGATTATTATGATGAATGTGATATTTTCAGTCCACCTACTATTGAGGAAAAAGTTTATTATGATTATGATATGCCTCCTATTTATGATGATTACAATGATGGCTATGATAGTTTTACTCCCACTATTATTAATGAGAAGGATTTTGCTTATGTGGAGAGTAATAATACTTTTATGCATGTGAATCATGAGAAAAATGCTTTATATGATGGTTATGTTATTGAGTTTTCTTATGATTCTACTGAAAGTTATTATGAGAGAGGGAAGCGTGGTTATATAAATTTTCATCTTATGAAGTTTTCCCTCTTTATGTTGAAGATTTTAATGTTGCACTTGCTTTGCCTTCCTATGCTTAATGCTCCAATGATTTATTTTCTTACAAGATTCCTATGCATAGGAAGAGAGTTAGACTTAAATGTGTTTGATATTTGCTTCATGATGCTCTCTTTTGCGTTCCAACTCTTATTCTTACGAGAGCATCATTGAAATTATTGCGCCTAGCTAGAAGGCGTTAAAGCAAAGCGCTTGTTGGGAGGCAACCCGTCTTTTACTTTCAGTTTGATTTTTGTTTTTCTTGAGTCATGGAGTTGTTGCCTCTGTAGCAACTTCATTGTATCTTTTTCTTTTGGTTTTTTGTGCCAAGTTTAGCCTCTAATGCATTGAAAGTGCGAGGTATTGTTTTGCTGTCCAAAAAATAGATCATGTGCGCCTGTTGCACAAAATTCGTAAAATCTCCAGAATCTTATCTTTTTCTGATAATTTTTGGCAGAAATCCTGATGCTTTTTTCTATCTTTCATTAGTTTTAAGTTTGTTGATTTGAGCTCCAGAAGTGCCTCGAAAAATTCGATCTTTACATACTGTTCAGATTTTGACAGATTCTGCTTTTATTTTGCATTTGTCTCTTTACCATCGTCATATGTGATACTCTAGGGGTAGAGTGCCACATTGAGGCTTATTAAACAGTAGCTAATGCCCAATGAAGTTTGTTTGCAATTTTTCCTAAGTTGAACATACGTGCATTTTAATTTATGAGCACTAACCCTCTAATCAAATTATGAGAAGTTTTGTGTGAAGCAAGTTTTTAAGTTTCAAAGGAGAGGAATATGAAGAAATTGAGGATGGGTCAGAGCTCAAGATTGGGGATGCTCCCATGGCATCCCCTCTGAATATCAAGAACCATCAAGCGTCTAAGCTTGGGGATGCCCAAGGCATCCCCTCATCTTCATCGACTATCATAAGGTCGTCTTTGTTGAACTTCATTTTTATCACTTTACATATTATGTGCTATGCTTGGAGCGTCTTTTTACTTTCAGTTTTGTTTGTTTGTTTGCTGGTCATATCTTTGTTGGATCCTAGCTTTATTTGTGTGGGAGAGAGACACGCTCCGCTTTTTCGTTTGAATACTCCTTTGCTTCGTTTATATCTTTTTGAGTATTCTTAGCTACTGTTTGTTTTCTAGTAAGCTCTCGCTTTTAGCTTTTATCTTGTTTAGAGCTGCTAGTTGTTAAGTTAAACTCTCTTGTTCTTCACTTATACTTGTTGGAGAGTTGTTGTTGAAAAATTGCTTGAATTGTCAATGCGACAAAATGATGTTTGTGTGATGATAGAATAAAATGAAAAGCCTGCATAGTTTTGTAGATCATGGTGTGGATACTTGATGCTTCTCAATTGTTTTGAGATGTTAAGTTGAATGCTTAAACTTGCGGGTTATTTGAGTGGAATTGATTAGTAAACAAATATTGTTGAAAGCTTGAAATTGTGTGGTCTTTCACAGTTGTTAATTCTTTAAGCTAATCTTTCCATCAAAAGAATTGTTTGGTCAACATTGGAGACGGTGTGGAGCTTTTATGGTTATGATTGATAAATGTCTTATGCTACTCTGTTACCGGTTAATTTTAGATGTTTGCTTCAAATACCTTCTTTGCTAAGCCCAAAAATTCGTACTGAGTGTATGGTTCACTCGTGCATCCAAATCCCAAAGCCAAACTATCTTGCCAGCTAAGTCCACCATATCTAACTACGTATGGTATTTCCTGACATTCCAAGTAAATTTGTCATGTGCTATCTTTAAAAATTCAAAATACTCCTTTTTGTGCCTCTGTTTTTAAGCTCATGAGGGAGCAGTAGAGAGCTAGATATAACTCGTGACGAGCAAGGTCATTCCCCCCTTTCACCCGGTGTCGATGGATTACGTCTTCACTTGAATCAACCCGAGAGCAGCTTAAGCAAAATATAAATATAACTCACCATTCTCCTCCGCGCAATGAAAATCTAAGAAATCAGCTCAAAACATTGGACAGTGGTCAAACCAAGGAGAAAGAGGAGTGTACTCGCTCCTCTAAAAACCAGCTGCTCTCACAAGTCTAAAAGCCTTGCTTGTTATGGGGGACTAGATAGCTTCTCTGTTGTGAAGTCGTTGACGAAAGCACGCATGTCTCAAAATTATTTTACTTTTGTTTCATTAAAAATAGAAGCTCTAGCACATGACTAATCCCTGCTTCCCTCTGCGAAGGGCCTTTCTTTTACTTTTAAGGGAAAATTGGGTCCATACCATTAAAAGATCCAATGTTTAGAAAAATACCACCCAAAGTTTGGAACTTAGAAAACTACCACTGAAATCTTGCTCCGTTACTGATTTCTGCCACCACCATGATCTGAACGTTAGCTCCTCAGGAAAACGATCGGAAACACATTCCCAGGCTATCTAAACAGAGTTTAGCTCCTGGACGTAACGTTTGCTGAAGACAAAATACTCTCAGTCTCCATTTGAACAACAGTTCGACAACCGCATAACGGCATCTTTACAGCCCAATTTACAGCAACAATTCAGTGGCATAACAATAACACTACATCAACATATATAGGAATATGACAAAATCAAATATCAGCGGATGAACGACACAGGATTTTAGTAGGATATACCAAACCATCTCAACGAGACAAATAACACAAGTTTCAGCAGCCATGCTTCTACAAGCTGTTTACACAAAAGACCACAGCGACCATACTTCTACAAGTTGTTCACACAATAAAACCATAGCAGCCATACTTCTACAAGCAGTTCACACAAAAGACGCACTGTTCACAGCAAAGTACTGAGATATCTAATTCATCTACTCAATTAGCTCAAAAGGAAATCATCTACTCAATGATGAGCCTACGGTTGATTCCCCCAGGTGAGATTGCAGCCATACTTCTAGTTGTTACACCTGGGCTAGTTTGAGAAAGAGACGCCATACTTCTAGTTGTTACACCTGGGCTAGTTGGAGAAATAGCAGCAGTCCTTCGAGTTGTTACACCTGGGCTTGAATGTGAGGCACAAAATAATCCTCTCGCGCACCAACCTCATCATCGGGAACACTTTCAGGATCAAATTCTGGAATAAGTTTTGCCCTCTTTCTTTTCTTCACTTCTACTTCAATGTTTTTTGCTTGCTTTGACTCATGGGTTGCACCACTATCTTTTTTGAAGTACCTCCACTCTTCATCTGCTCCAGCCGGTTCATCTCCATGCGGATCGCATCCAAAAGTCATGAAGTGGTCCTTCTCTTCCTCTTCAACCATGGGTGGCCCTGCAGTTGTTTCCCCATATATTGGTTCTTCTGCCCATGAAAATGCCTCAACTTTGATCTCCTCTTGAACAACATTAGTTGCAGTACCCATGTCCTCCTCAACTGCAATAGCAGCATCACTTGTGCCCTCCCCAACCATGTTCGATGCATCATTTGTTGCTGCAGGCTCCACATGCCCCTCCTCGCGTGCACCCACTAGCATAAACAATTTAACCACTTGAGATGCCCTTAGCAAGTCAAGAAGCTGAGCATCGGTAGCTAAATTGCATGTCACATTCAGCCTTGAATCAACAACCTGAAAATTTGGTTTTTGGTTGCTGGCCCATGTGAAGTGCAGACCAATATCCTTCTCCAGATCACTAATTGCATATGCCTCTGAATCAACAAACCAGCTTACAGTCCTGCCCTTATTGTAGACCTTTTTGCCACCTATAATGCTGAAGTATGCGTTCACAATGATCTCTATTTTGCAGACAAATTTTGGATCAATCCTGCAATATGCAAGACAGAAACATAAGCACCTTATTTTCCCTCCACGCAGCATGCATGTGACACACAAAAATTCGAGCAAAATCTGTACAAATTGGAAGAATACAGAGAGATTTAGCAGAGATTACCCTTCTGAGACTTCAGTAGCATCCATCTTTGCCCAAAATCCACGATTCCTCGTCTCAGCACTACAAATCCCCAAAATCTAGGTTTCAGACTCTGTTGAGAAGCACGGGAAGGAGAGGGAAAGAGAGGGAAAGGGGATGTAGATGGTGTGTACCATGGATCTGCGCTCGGAGGAGGAGCCGTCGCCGGTGGGAAGCGCGGCGCCGGGAGGTGTGCCGCGGGGGAGGTGCCGCCGCCGCTGGTCTTCCTTCGAGTTCGATCTGTGTAGGTACGTGCGTGTGGCGTGGTTAGGCTAGTTGGGTGCATGTGTGGTCTGGTTAGACTGCATCGTGCGTGCGTGCGTTGTGTTCTAGCTAGGTGGTTCCCATCCATCGATTCATGATTTCACGTCCAGTAAACGGTAGTGGTAGAAGGCAATAAAAGAGTAGAAGTTGGATGGTAGTTTTCTAAGTTCCAAACTTTGGGTGGTATTTTCCTAAACTTTGGATCTTTTAATGGTATGGACCCAATTTTCCCTACTTTTAATGTTGAGTCGGTTTTCCTCTTCCTTCTATCTCCACCAAAGCAAACATCTAGCATTGACCCTGGGTATCATTGATCATATTGCATTGTCAGATTAAACATGAATCTTTATATTGACTTTACCGTTGGAAGTTGAAGCTTTTTACTAAAACTTACATCTTCTTTGTTTTGATTCTCAAACACTTTTGTCATGGAACTATTACCTTTGTGGATTAATCAAATATGTGGATCACACTACTTTCATGTCTTTAACGCACTATTTATGAAAGGTTTTGCTTGAATGATTCAACTTGGTTATTCATTGATTTCTTGCTATCAACTATAGACAATTGTTTTGTATCACTTCATTCACATCCTATGCTTTACAATACTATCTTGATCATGATTGTATTGGTTGCATGTCTCATCAAAATTTATTTTGTTATCACTTACCTACTCGAGGACGAGTAGGAGTTAAGCTTGGGGATGCTGATACGTCTCAAACGTATCTATAATTTTGAGTGATCCATGCTAGTTTTGTGATGTTGTCACATGTTTTTAATATCATATTACATCATTTTTATGCATTTTGTCGGACTAACTTATTGACAAGATACCAAGTGCCAGTTCCCTGTTTTTCCTGTCTTTTTGTTTCAGAAATTTACTTCTGGAAATATTCTCAGAATTGCACCAAAATTTACGGAGATTTTTTATGTGACGGAAGACACCTGTGGACCAAAGGGCAGCCTGGGGGGCCACCCACAGGGCAGAGGCGGCCTGCTACTGCGGCCCCACCTGGACCCACGGGTGGGACCCACCCCTACTCCTGGGGCGTCCCCTCGGCCCTCTTCGACGCCTATAAAATCCCTTTTAACCTAAAAACAAGGACGTGGCCATTATTTTCCAGAAACTCGACCCCGACGCGCCGTCACCGAAAATCCTAGTTCGGGGTCCAATCTGATCCTTTTCCAGCACCCTGCCGGGACGGGGATCGACCGTCGGAGCCATCTCCATCGACACCGCTGCTTCCTGCGATAAGGAGGGAGTAGTCCCTCACCGGGGCTGAGGCTTATACAAGTAGCTATGTGGTTATCTCTCTCTCCCATGATGTGATCTTCGTTGTGATCATGAGCTTTGTTAGTATAGTTGAATACATGATGTTTCCCTATGTGTAATGGATATGATGTTGCTCAAGTGGTGTCATTTAGTACAATTTCCGGAGCCACCGTTGTGATCACGGTACCCTCGGTGACAGGATGGGTGCCTGTAGCGCCCCGACCCCAGAACTATACAGTGGAACGTTGTGTAACCGGTCATGCTACACAACCGAGGGTTACTAGGTTTACCAATCCCAGGCCAAAACTCATCGGCAGGCGTGCTCGGAATACATTATCGGCACACAACACCTCGATCATGCCATAAGCTCAGACATTGCTTCCATGTATAGTAAAGACACCGAGACTTGTAGAACAAACTGGCACATTACAGACTCTACGACACAAAACTCATATAGCAACTCATATATGAGAAAGATACAAATATTACACATCAAAAGGTCACAGACCATCAATTCAACAAGCGGAAGCGAAGTAGTGTTGTCTAGTACAACAAGATCCAAATATAGGGCCTAAGAGGCCTACACATAAATAAACCCAACCAGCTTGCTCCACGGTCCCAAGCTGCCACCTGGGAACCCCGGACTACTAGTCGATGTCCACGTAGAACCCACCTAGCTGCTCGGTGTCGTCCTCCTCTGAAATACAAATATAAAGGCAGCAAAGAGAGACTGAGTACGATGTACTCGCAAGTTTAGTAGGGCGATATAGGCCCAATGACTGACGGAGGCTCTAAGCTGTATATGTAGCTATTTTGCATAAAGCTAGTTTTTTCACTTAAAAGATAAAAAGGACACACGCATCGTCTATTCAGAATATTTTTCATAAAGGGGATAAGAGGGTAACATCTCATCTTCGGTTCTCGTCGAACCTACTTGCATCCATAACCAACTCTCATCTCCAACAAGGCACTCCCTCGAATCACCCTCGAGGAAATGAACATTTCACACACACGTTGAGTTGCAACCTTTAGCTGCCAAATTAATTAATTAAAGTTAAGATTCTCTATGGTCTCGTATATCCGTTCCCAAGTCGTCCATAACCGCGGACACGACTTTTCGAAAAGATTAAACCCTGCAGGGGTGTACTATTTTACCCATTGGTACCGTCCGGCTCACCTCATTGGCCCTCTTCCGGGGAAGGCCGGCGAGCGGGCGCGGTTAGACCTTTACAAAGCATGAGGCTTACTCAAGGGCCATCAGTGTGCGGAAGGACAGGTTCAGTGCCTCCAACGCCCTGCCCCGCGGCCACATCCTAAACCCACCATCCTCGTTCCTTTTTCCACCCACACACTCACGCGCAAATGGAAATAGCAAACTAGAGGACCCTTGACAAGCCCCTCACAAATTAATTGGCCAGTGAGGCGCCCATACACCCACCAATGGCAGCACGCTCGGTCTTGAGTATAGAGACAAGAACTCGCACCTAGGGGCAAGAGTGAGGCAAAACACCATCCCCGATGGCAACTCACCCAAGCCTTCTTAGCAATTTAATTAAACAACCCACATATCCACCATATCCGAAACATTCCATCAACATCAACAATTATGGAATTAAACAACGGACATTGCTAGCATTTGACTAAGCATGGCTAAGCATATAAATACAACCATTATATCCTTGTCTCCGGCCAACACATCAACACTAAGGTTCATTGGTAGGGATACATGTGATTGGCTCGGGGAAAAACATGCATTCATAGGATACTCTATGTCTTGAACAAAAATGACATTTGAATCGCATGAAATATTATGGTGGATAAAATAAGTTGATAAAATCATAGGATGCTAGTATGCCAAGAAGGTTAGGTTATCTCTTGCCTTGCTGCCGGGGCGTGTAGTACGGCTCGTCGGGGTAGATAGGGGAACCCTCGACTCCGGAATCTATCGATACCCAAAAGAAAAATACAAAGAACCAAATAAATCATAAGAACACAAGGTGCAATGCTCAATCACATGATGACATGTCAAGTTGATGCAAAGATAACATCATTTAATTTATCTAACCAATTACATGGAGTTCCAAATAATTAGAGCAATTATTTGGAACTACCCCATATTTTTCTTAGTGACCACATTCTTCATAATTTATTAAATTATTAGAGAAGTAGCTCAATATGCATGAACATGACATGAAATGGGTAGGGTTTGTCATTCCGATCATTTTGGTACTTTATTTGTAATTTTCGGAGCACCGATGAATAAATAGCAAATTAATTAAATAAGTGAATTTAATTCATTTAATCAAACTATGCATAACATCAAATAAGAATTTGTAATCATGATGTGATATTAGCATGGTTTGTATGCATTTGAAGTGTTGATCGCATCGATATATTATTCATAATTTTTGGGATAATTATTTAACGAATTATGCTTTTCCCAAATTAGGTATTATTTATACCAATTTTAGGAATTTCTTAAATAACAGAAAGATTACAAGTTCAAAAGACAAATACAATTGTTCTATCTTGTAGAGTTTAATTTTCTGAACAATTTGCAATTTGATTTGTCAAATTTCGATAGAAATTCAAATAGTTATCAATTATTTCAATTTAAAACACTTTATATTTTTACTGCACAGGCCGGCCCACAGGTCGGCCCAGGCCGGTTTCAGACCGGGTCGGTGGCAGAGGCGGCCGGCCTTAGAGCCAGCCTAGACCGGGGCCAGGCCGAGGCAGCGCCTGAGCCTGCCGGCCTCGAGGCCAGCCCAGTCCGGTCCGCTGGCCGGGCACCTACCTGAGCCAGCCGGCCTGCTGGCCGGCCCAGGCCGGCACCCAGGCCGGGCGCAACTGGGGCGGCGACGGCGGTGACCGTGCGCACGGCGGCGCACGGAGGAAACGGCGGAGAGAGAAGGAGAGGGGGAGGTTGTCAAGCCGGAGGGCGAGCTCACCAGCAGCTCGATGGCGTGGAAGGCGAGTCGGGGGAGGTCGGTGGCGGCCGGAAATGGGCGAAGACGACTTCGGTCGGGTGCGGACGCTGTCGAGGACGCTGGCGACGATTAGAGCGTCCCCGGCTCGATTCCGGGCACCAGGAGGGAGAGGAGGAGGTGGTGAAGCTGAAGGCGTCGTCGGCTTGTCCCGGGGAGCTCCAGGTGCGGCGAATCGACGGCGGTGGCGGCGGTACTACGGAGGGCATGCAGAGGAACCGAGAGAGGGCTTCGATCCGGGATTCGCGGGAGAAATGAGAGGGAGAGAAGGAGGGGAGCAGGTGGGCGACGGTCTGGGCATCCTTGTCCTCCAGGGCCACGGCATCATTGTGGCATGGGCGTCGCCAGCACGGCGGCATGGCGCCAGGACGCCATCGTCTACTGTGGAGGAGAGAGAGGGAAAGGAAAATTTGCGAAAAACCCCCTGTCCACTTTTAAAATAAATTGCAAAATGGTCCAGCCGCAACTTTGGCAATTTAATTGGAGCTTTTGTACCAATTTATAAAATCTGTAAAAATTCATATAGACTCCAATTGACCTTTAGTTGCTCCCCAAAATTTGGTTTAGCAAAATAAAATGTTCTGGCCAACATTTGTTCACGGCCTTTAGTCAAATTTATTTTTGGCAATTTCCAAATTGGATGTATTTTGAGCATTTACACAAATCCAAAAATGATGAAAATATTCATGGAGACTCTCACAATCATATTGAAACTCCCCATGGTTTTAGTTTGAATTTTTGGAATGTTTAACTTGGTTCCAAGAATAGGAATTGAATTAAGCCAATTTGAATTCTCATATTCATTTCTTAATTGAGAAGAATTGGAAATTGAGAATTGGTTTCAAAAGTAAAAATGGTACTTCCTAAACCATTTGGAAGTTCATTTAGTTTGTTGTCATGTTGAGCAATGGTCTTTGGTTCGGATGTTGGGAGTTGACCTCCCCATTTCAATTTGTTTCCAAGTGAAAGTTTGCAATGGCAATTGCATACGAATGCTATGATGCAAAACATGGAAACAAAAAGTGGAAAAATTCTTCGTATTTTTCATTACCAAGTTGGGGCTGTTACAATTCTACCCCCCTTACAGGAATCTCGTCCCGAGATTCTAGGCTTGAGTGAAGAAGGCGGGGTATTCCTAACGGAGACTAGTTTCTCGCTCCCATGTGGCTTCCTCTTCGGAATGGTTAGACCATTGGATTTTGAGGAACTTGATGGTTTTATTGCGGGTTTTCCTCTCCGCTTCATCCAAGATGCGGATAGGATGCTCGCGATAGGTTAGATCCTCCTAGATGTCCAACGCCTCATGATCAAACCCACGGATTGGATCTTTGAAGCAACGACGGAGTTGGGAAACATGGAACACATCATGTACATCCGAAAAGTTGGAAGGCAACTCAATTTGATAGGATAGATCTCCTCGCTTGGCTAGAACGGTGAAAGGGCCAACATAGCGAGGTGCCAATTTGCCCTTGATCCCGAAGCGACGAACGCCTCGGAGAGGAGAAACTCGAAGATAGGCTTTGTCACCAATTTCATAGTGAACCTCTTGATGGTGCTTGTCATAATAGCTTTTCTGACGAGATTGAGCAGCCTTGAGATTATCCCGAATGATACGGACTTTCTCCTCGGCTTCATTGATCACATCCGGACCGAAGAGTGACCTCTCTCCGGTTTCAGACCAATTGAGAGGAGTGCGGCATTTTCTCCCATAAAGGACCTCGAAGGGAACCATTTTTGCAAACTGGCTTGATAGCTATTTGTTGATGGTTTAGATCAACGGTGAAGATACGGGACTATGTACGCGCGGGCATCGTCGATGTGGGTTAGTAGACGAACGACACGGGAGAAAGGATTTATACAGCTTCGAGACCCGGGAAACATCATCCGGTAATATCCCTACGTGCTGTTTGTGGCTAGGTCTTATTCCTCTCATGGTGGAAGTCGCCGATGCGGCGGCTCCTCTTGTCTAGATCGGTCTGATTCCCCCCTCTTGGTGCGCCTTGCCCCTCCTTATAAAGGTGGAGGAGGCCGGCTTACATGTCGAGTCCTTTTAGGACACTGCTAATCTAATATAAGTCGAGTCCTTGTAGGACACTGCTAATCTATTACACCCGGCTTCAACATTTGCCGAGTTGTCGATATAGACTTTGCCAGGTTGTCGATGTAGATGTTGCCGGGTTGTCGTTGTAGATTTTGTCGGGTTGTCGTTGTAGATTTTCCCGAGTTGTCGATGTAGGCGTTGCCGAGTTGTCGATGTAGGCGTTGCCGAGTTGTCAATGCCGGCTTCGCTTGCCGACTCGTTAATGCCGGCTTCTCCTGCCGACTTGTCAATGCCGGCTTCTCCTGCCGACTTGTCGGTGCCGACTTCTTCTTTCGACTTGTTAATGCCGGCTTCTCCTGCCGACTTGTAAATGCCGGCTTCTCCAGGCGACTTGTCAATGCCGACTTCTCCTGTCGACTTGTTAATGCCGGCCTCTCCTGCCGACTTGTCAATGCCGGCTTCTCCTGTCGACTTGTTAATGCCGACTTCTCCTGTCGACTTGTTAATGTCGGCCGCTCCTGCCGACTTGTTTTGAAGCGACTCGGATTTTTTCTCCGAGTTCTTTTGACGAGTTGTGTGACTTTGCTCGAGTTTGTTTACACCGTTATATATGTAGCCCCCAAGCGCCGAGTTGCTAACTTGTGACAGCTTGGAGCTTGTATTGATGACTCATAACTTCAGATGATGTAGCTCCCGAGTGCCGGGTCGTTAACCTGTAACAACTTGGAGATAAAAAACTTTTGGAACTTGATTACTACTTAACTTGTAGAAAAACCTGATCCGTGAGTAGCCCCCAAGCGTCGGGTTGTTGGCCTGCGACAACTTGGAGCTTAAAACTTATTGAACTTGATTGATGCTTGAGCTGATTTGGTTCTTATAACCCTTCTTAGTTTTATACTGATGAATAAGTAGGCCCTGTCCGGTCTTTACTAATTAGCAGCCAGTTTGTTGTACAGGTTGCATCTGACTTACCAGATAAAACTAAGGATAAGTTGGCATCTGAGCCAGGTCAATGAGTCTAGAACTTGGCTTTCTACTGAAAAACAAGCCCCCAAGGATCTAATGATCAAAGTTAATAAAGACGCACTTACTGGGTGTCTCGGCAAAACTCTTACTGTAGAGAAGCCGGCTTTATCCCCTTGATCATAATAATCAGAGCTCTTTGGGCTCGTTGGTATTGCGGAGCTCTCTGGTCTCGTCGGTATTGCGGAGCTCTCTGGGCTCGTTGGTATTGCGGAGCTCTCTGGGCTCGTTGGTATTGCGGAGCTCTCTGGGCTCGTTAGTGATATATAAGCTGGGGTATAGAGACATTGATATTTTTTAGAAACCCTTTGTGGGTGTAACTAAATCTTTCCAATAAATCTAATGCAAGTTATAAAGAACTTGACTTTTAAAGAAATCCATTGCGAGCAATATATAACTCGACTTTGAAAAAATCCGGTGCAAGCAGTAGATAGCTCGACTTTGAAAAATCCGGTGCAAGCAATAGCTCGACTTTAAATAAATTTGGTGCGAGCTATTTGAGAGCTCGACTTTTTAGAAATCCATGGCGGGTTTAAAAAACCCAACTTTGAGATTTGGCTACATTAAGCCTCCAAGAATCGATTTGATATGCCACCTAGAATTTTCTGAGATAATAACGGTACTCAACTTATTTTAGCCCCCTTGCATTATTTAAAACTTACTTTGTAATCTTCTGATTTATCTCTGCAATTTCTTCATAAACCAGATATATAGCTCTCAGAATTAACCCGGAATTAATTTAAAAGGGGACTGACTTTATATAATTTAACTGAATGAATAAAATATGAAATTTAAATATAAATGCGACTTAGCTTTTTATTCCTTAGTCGGTGATGCTTGTGAGCGCGGACGAAGGACCTTGATCCAAGTCGGCGTTGCATATTCCGAGTACTAGTCGCACCTGGCTTCTTTTCTTCTGCCACGATGAGCGGATGTGATTTGCTTTGTCCGGGTCCTTGTAGTACTTGGTTTCTTTTCTGCAATCATGCTGATATGTGGTACGTGAGCTGACTTGCTCTTTTTCTTTCCTTGCCTTGATCCGCGTACGAGTGGAGCTGGAGCACGTCTCTTTTTCTTTTCCTCTTCGACTTGGATTTGGCTTCCGAGTAGTACTATTATTCAGTTTCTTTCCATCACGTTGAGGTGCAGCACGTAATCTCCATGCTTCCTTTTGTTTTGTTGCTTGATCTTTGCCTCCTCGGGAACTGCTCCGGCTGGTGGACAACTTACTTTCCGATTCGAACTGCTCTTTTCTTTTCTTTGGCCTCCACACTTTCCTCAATCAACCACGAGCCGGCCGCTGGAGTTCGCAAGTACAGGCAACTGCTTGGACGAGTCAGAACTCGCATGCGGATGCGGATGTAGGAGTCGGCCGAAACACTGGAGACCGGCGCTGACGCGGGAGTCGCCAGGACGCTGGAGACCGGCGCTGATGCGGGAGTCGGCCGGTGATGCTGGAAGCTGGTGCGGAAGCGGGAGTCGACCTTGATGCTTGATCCGGTGGATTTGATTTAGCTGCATACGAGGGCAATGTTGACGTCGAGCCCCCGCGGCCGCCGTGTGGATGATGAACTTGATGCTGCCGAGTTGCTTGACCGATGCGGTGATGAACTCGCCGTCGTCGATGAAGATTGGACCCATCGAATTGTGAATCCACGCGCACTTAGCCCCACGGTGGGCGCCAATGTCGATGGTTTAGATCAACGGTGAAGATATGGGACTATGTACGTGCGGGCATCGTCGATGTGGGTTAGTAGACGAACGACACGGGAGAAAGGATTTATACAGCTTCGGGACCCGGGAAACATCATCCGGTAATATCCCTACGTGCTGTTTGTGGCTAGGTCTTATTCCTCTCATGGTGGAAGTCGCCGATGCGGCGGCTCCTCTTGTCTAGATCGGTCTGATTCCCCCCTCTTGGTGCGCCTTGCCCCTCCTTATAAAGGTGGAGGAGGCCGGCTTACATGTCGAGTCCTTTTAGGACACTGCTAATCTAATATAAGTCGAGTCCTTGTAGGACACTGCTAATCTATTACAAGTTGGCAAGGTGAGTCCTTGTCCTAATCTGACTGTGGAGTCGGCCTGCTGGGTCACCCCGGATGGGCCACGTTAATCCTCCTTGCGGGTACCCGTGTCCCACATCCCCGACACTATTGTTGTAACAGAACTCGGCGAGAGGGAGGTACTTTTCCCAACCCTTGCCGAAGGAGATAACACAAGCCTGAAGCATATCCTCAAGAACTTGGTTCACCCTCTCTGTTTGGCCATCAGTCTGAGGGTGGTAAGCAGTGCTCAGGTTCAAACGGGTTCCCAAAGCACTTTGGAAACTCTGCCAGAATTTGGATACAAATAGACTTCCTCGGTCCGATATGATGCTCAAAGGGATACCATGGAGAGGAAAAATCCGTGCAAGGTACAACTCGGCTAGTTGCTTAGCAGTTATATCCTCACGAACGGGGAGGAAGTGGGCGACCTTGGATAGGCGATCAATGACTACCCAAATGGCATTGTTACCCCTTTGTGATCTTGGAAAGCTGGTAATGAAATCCATACCAATTTCATCCCATTTCCATTCAGGAATGGCTATGGGGTGAAGAGTACCAGCTGGCCTTTGATGTTCAGCCTTCATACGGTGACTGACGTCGCATTCCGCAACATACTCGGCAATCTCGCGCTTCATTCAAGACCACCAGAATTGCCGGCGAAGATCTTGGTACATTTTGGTACTACCCGGATGAATAGAGAGGGGTGACTCGTGAGCTTCGGAGAGGATCAACTCCTTTGTGTTCCCACTCTTGGGCACCACTAGGCGGTCACCAAAATAGACAACACCATTGTCATCAACCGAGAAACAATTTGCCTTCTCATCAGCTATCTTCTCTTTGATCTCTAGGATTTCAGCATCATTTTGCTGGGCAGCCTTGATTTCATCCTCAAGAGTGGATTTGATCTCGAGGTTAGCTAGAAACCGGAAGGAACAATTTCCAGATTCAACCTGGAAAACTCCTCATGAAGAGCAGGTTGGGCCTTTTCAACCATCACGGTGTTGCAATAGGCTTTGCGACTCAAAGCATCGGCCACGACATTGGCCTTGCCGGGTTGATAATTGAGGGTCACATCATAGTCTTTGATCAATTCCAGCCATCTTCTCTGCCTCAAGTTCAGATCCGGCTGGGTGAAGAGATATTTTAAGCTTTGATGATTGGAGTAGATCTCACAATGGTTGCCCAATAGGTAGGGCCTCCATTGCTTCAGAGCATGTACCACGGCGGCAAGCTCCAAATCATGAGTGGGATAATTTTGCTCATGCGGTTTGAGTTGACGAGAGGCATAGGCGACCACATGGCCTTCTTGCATCAAAACACATCCCAATCCTTGGAGTGATGCATCATAATAGACGACAAAGTCCTTGTCCGTATCGGGAAGGACAAGTACCAGAGTGGTGGTGAGCTTGACCTTGAGGGTTTGGAAACTCTCTTCAGCCTTATCTGACCATACAAATTGCTTGTTTTTCTTGAGGAGGCCAGTCAATGCCTTGGCTATCTTGGAAAAGCCCTCGATGAATCGGCGGTAATAACCTGCCAATCCAAGGAAACTTCGGATATCTTTGGTGGATTTGGGAGTTGGCCAATCCAGGATTGCCTGAATCTTGTCTGGTATCACCGCTACTCCAGCAGCTGACACCACGTGACCGAGAAAAATGAGCTCCTTTAGCCAAAACTCACACTTGGTCAAGACTAGTCGAAGATGCTCAGCATGCTCGTCTTCGGTTTTGGAGTAGACAAGGATGTCATCGATGTAAATGATTACAAACTTGTCGAGGTACTCGTGGAAGATGGAGTTCATCAGCCTCATGAATGTAGCCGGAGCATTTGTGAGGCCGAAGGACATGACGGTGTACTCATATAACCCATAGCGGGTAGTGAAAGCCGTCTTCGGAATATCCTCCTTTCGGATTTTAATCTGATGGTAGCCTGACCTCAGATCCATCTTGGAGAATACCGTTGCACCAGCTAATTGATCGAACAAGTCAGTTATTCGAGGAATGGGGTACTTGTTCTTGATGGTCACCGCATTCAGAGGGTGGTAATCAACAACCAGCCGAGGAACATTGGTATCCCTCTTCTTGACAAAGATGACCGGGCAGCCCCAAGGTGAGCTACTCGGCCGGATGAATTCTTTTTCCAGAAGCTCATCAAGTTGCTTCTTCAGTTCAGTTAGCTCTTCCGTTGGCATGCGGTAGGGCCTTTTGGAAACTGGTGCGGTTCCCGGAACCAACTCAATCACAAACTCCACGCTGCGATCAGGTGGCATGCCGGGCAATTCCTCCGGAAAAACATCGGGGAAATCACACACCACTGCAACTTCATGCATTTCTGGCGGTGTGGTTCCTTCTAGGAAACACAAGCTGATCTCCGGTGAGAGTGGAGTGGCAGCGGAGGGAATTGCGGATGAGGGTGACCAATAACTCACCAGCCCGACGGTTGGATGGATCACGGTGACAGACTTGGCAGCACAGTCCAGGTTGGCCTGATATTTGACTAACCAATCCATCCCCAGAATTACATCTAGCCCTTCTGACTTCAGTGCTATCAGTTGGAACGGGAAGGACCAATAGCCTATGGTAATCTGAACCTCGGAAGTAACCCACTTGGTTTGCCAACGAGACCCTGGTGTTTTAACCACTAGTGGGGAATCCATGTTCTCAAACGGTATTTGATGGTTGTGTGCAAATGCTATTGATATGAATGAATGCGATGCTCCAGAATCAAACAAGACTGAAGCAGGGTAATCATTGATTCGAAGCGTACCCATGAGAACTCCGGGGTCCTCCTCAATGCCTTCAGCCGAGACGTGGTTCAGGCGGCCACGGCTGACGGTGGTAGCCTTGGCGGCTGGGGTAGAGGGTGCTGGTGCAGGTGCTGCGGGAGCCGGTGCCTTCTGGGGACACTCCCTGGAGTAGTGCCCCGGCTGGCCACAAGCGAAGCAAGTGAGCCCCGGTGGTGCAGGCAGCCGAGGTCGAAAACCGCCTCCAGCCGCACCCAAGGTCGAAGTAGCTGGGCGAGGCGGAGGTGGCAAGTACCCGGTGGACTTCGGCGCGGAAGGTGCCTTGGGCACAGCGCTGAAGGGCACAAACACCCGGCGCTTCTTGCCCTCAGAGGAAGAGGAGCTCTGGTGGTCGGTGGAAGCTGGCCTCTTGGAAGCCTCCAGCTCCTTCCTACCTTGCTCCATGGTGAGAGCCTGGTTGTAGAGCTCCTGGTAGGAGGTGAACTTGAAGGGTAGGAGCTCGTATCGAAGACGAGGTGCGAGCCCCTTGCAGAAGAGGTATTGCTTGTCTTCGTCATTCGTCACGTCCCGAGGGGCGTAACGGGAGAGGTGGTTGAACTCCCGTCCATAAGACTGGACATCCATGCGTCCCTGGGTCAAGTCCAGGAACTCCCTCCTCTTGAGCTCCAGGATGGGCTTGGGGATGTACGCCGCACGGAAAGCGGCGCGGAACTCCTCCCAAGTGATGACATGGCCCGTGGCAACCATTGCCACGTGGCTCTCCCACCAGGAGCCGGCAGCTCCATCCAGCAGGTAGGTGGCGAAGTTGACATGTTCCGCCGCCGGAACGTGAAGAGCGGCAAACTTGTGCTCCAAAGCCCGAAGCCAATCATCCGCATCAAGCGGTTCCTTCGCTTCAGAGAAAGTGGGAGGTTGGGACCGCAAGAACCCGGTGAGAGTGGTGCAGTCCGTGTTCCTCTATGCACCCTGCTGCACCAACTGCGCGAGTAGATTCTCGTTGCGCACGCGGCCCTCTTCGATAATCATCAGAACCTCCGCCATAGTGGGTGGCGGCGGTGGATCAGGATTGCTCTGTTCACCACGACGGGTAGGAGCCATTCTGAAGAATTGGAACAATGACATAGTTAGTAAACACCTTCGACAGATAGGATAGATCATTAAGGTGCTTCCAGATATAGATATTGAAGATGGCAAACACTAAGACAGATTTAGACAACCACGGTGACATAACGTCATCGCGGCGATATCAAATTAGGTTTTTGGGATATCCGAAGTGTTGATCGCATCGATATATTATTCATAATTTTTGGGATAATTATTTAACGAATTATGCTTTTCCCAAATTAGGTATTATTTATACCAATTTTAGGAATTTCTTAAATAACAGCAAGATTACAAGTTCAAAAGACAAATACAATTGTTCTATCTTGTAGAGTTTAATTTTCTAAACAATTTTCAATTTGATTTGTCAAATTTGGATAGAAATTCAAATAGTTATCAATTATTTCAATTTAAAACACTTTTCTGTTTTTACTGTACAGGCCGGCCCACAGGTCGGCCCAGGCCGGTTTCAGGCCGGGTCGGTGGCAGAGGCGGCCGGCCTCAGAGCCGGCCCAGACCGGGGCCAGGCCGGGGCAGCGCCTGAGGCTGCCGGCCTCGTGGCCGGCCCAGTCCGGTCCGCTGGCCGGGCACCTACCTGAGCCAGCCGGCCTGCTGGCCGGCCCAGGCCGGCACCCAGGCCGGGCGCAACTGGGGCGGCGACGGCGGTGACCGTGCGCACGGCGGCGCACGGAGGAAACGGCGGAGGGAGAAGGAGAGGGGGAGGTTGTCAAGCCGGAGGGCGAGCTCACCAGCAGCTCGATGGCGTGGAAGGCGAGTCGGGGGAGGTCGGTGGCGGCCGGAAATGGGCGAGGACGACGTCGGTCGGGTGCGGACGCTGTCGAGGACGCTGGCGATGATTAGAGCGTCCCCGGCTCGATTCTGGTCACCAGGAGGGAGAGGAGGAAGTGGTGAAGCTGAAGGCGTTGTCGGCTTGTCCCGGGGAGCTCTAGATGCGGCGAATCGATGGCGGTGGCGGCGGCACTACGGAGGGCAACGCAGGGGAACCGAGGGAGGGCTTCGATCCGGGATTCACGGAAGAAAATGAGAGGGAGAGAAGGAGGGGAGCAGGTGGGCGACGGTCTGGGCATCCTTGTCCTCCAGGGCCACGGCATCATCGTGGCATGGGCGTCGCCAGCACGGCGGCATGGCGCCAGGACGCCATCGTCCACTGTGGAGGAGAGAGAGGGAAAGGAAAATTTGCGAAAAACCCCCTATCCACTTTTAATTAAATTGCAAAAAGGTCCCCCAGCAGACTTTGGCAATTTAATTGGAGCTTTTGTACCAATTTATAAAATCTGTAAAAATTCATATAGACTCCAATTGACCTTTAGTTGCTCCCCAAAATTTGGTTTAGCAAAATAAAATGTTCTGGCCAACATTTGTTCACAGCCTTTAGTCAAATTTATTTTTGGCAATTTCCAAATTGGATGTATTTGGAGCATTTACACAAATCCAAAAATGATGAAAATATTCATGGAGACTCTCACAATCATATTGAAACTCCCCATGGTTTTAGTTTGAACTTTTGGAATGTTTAACTTGGTTCCAAAAATAGGAATTGAATTAAGCCAATTTGAATTCTCATATTCATTTCTTAATTGACAAGAATTGGAAATTGAGAATTGGTTTCAAAAGTAAAAATGGTACTTCCTAAACCATTTGGAAGTTCATTTAGTTTGTTGTCATGTTGAGCAATGGTCTTTGGTTCGGATGTTGGGAGTTGACATCCCCATTTCAATTTGTTTCCAAGTGAAAGTTTGCAATGGAAATTGCATATGAATGCTATGATGCGAAACATGGAAACAAAAAGTGGAAAAATTCTTCGTATTTTTCATTACCAAGTTGGGGCTGTTACAGTGCCGTGTGTGACTCTATGGATAATAGATTGGAAGGATCTTCATCATGAGTTTGTTCTTTATTTGTTGGACTGAATAGATCATGAGGTTTCTTGATGCTTGTGTTATTGAAGAAAGAGACTATTTAAGAAATAGGTTGTGGTGTTTGTTAGTACTATCTTTGGATGCGGATAGTGACAGCATGAAGTGTCCATAGATGTGGAATACGAACTTTAATGTGTGCTTTTCGTAGCCCTACGCAATTTTCATCCTATTTGATCCACGAAAGAATGATCTCCGAATAACGTCTACCATGCATGTGTTTTTGTGGAACTATTATGTGTTTAATTATGTTAATGATGTTGAGAGTAGTCACTAGTCAAAGTATGAAGCCTAGGCCTTGTTTCCAAGCATTGATACACCGTTTTTAGTCACTTTTGTCACTTGTTTGCTTGCTGTCATTTTTATTACAGAATTACAAAATCACCTTTTACCATTCATATCACTTGCATTTTACCATCTTTTCGCCGAACTAGTGTACCTATACAACTGACAATTATATTAGGTGTGTTGGGGACACAAGAGACTTCTTGTATCTTAATTGCAGGGTTGCTTGAGAGGGATATCTTTGACCTCTACCTCCCGTGGATTCGATAAACCTTGGGTTACTTACTTAAGGGAAATTTGCTGCTGTCCTACAAAGCTCTGCGCTTGGAGGCCCAACAAGTCTATAAGAATAGAAGTGTGTAGTAGACATCAGTAAGTTTGGATGGATGTTCAGACCTTTTACAAACAAATTTTGTCAAATTTGTCGCACTCGATTCGTCCGTTTGAAATTTATTTCGACAAGTAAGTCCACCTCCTTGTTTTGCACAATTTCTGTGTGGCAATTTTTTTGTTTCAACGGTCATATGATAGATCTTGTCATGTCCACTCCATTGATGTTGCTCACCGTTGCCACGAACTCCGCCGCCATCCTGCTCACCACCAGCGTCAAAGGTGGTATGAGGTAAGTTCAATAGATAGACAATAGGTGAGAATAAGTGTCAGTCCACACGTCACACGGTTGCAACCAAATGCCGAAGCTTGTGTTTCTTCCGGACAGGCTAATAACAATACGAGCAACCAAACAAGGTAAAAAAAACATGGCCCAAAACTCGTATCACCTCAACCAACCAAACAAGCATTCGAGCATTCGCCCAGGCCTTCTATGCTCGCCGAGAATAGGGTAAGTGTTGGATCTAGGGTAGATTGGATTAAGATATGGATGTAATCCTTGTTAAAGTGTATATATGGATTGAACTATCATTTTCATCGGTTCGGACTTTTGTTTGGCTAGTGCATGAAGCTTGACATGGTATCAGAATTCAGGATCTTGAGTTCGAGTCCCGACTTGCGTAATTTATTATAAAATTATTGTTATCCTCTCTGTCCACATATAAGGCCTTTTGAGCCTACGCCTGAGTCTTAAATGTGTTGACTTATTTTCCTGTCACACGTGAGAGGTCTTAAAGTCTATATTTAAATTGTATTAGCCGTTTCATCCTTTTTAAATCAAATCACTGCGATTTTATCTAAAGATCGGCACAATCAGTCGCTAAACGGTTCATATTATATCCCGGTGGAGCTCTGAACCAGGAATTACAACTTCTATTACAGCAACCATCTTTTGCCAATCGATGTGCAACCTCATTAAACGAGCGTAGCACGTGCATAATCACATAATCATGAAAGCCTTTGAGTAGCTCGTTGACCTCTTCGACTATATATCGACCCATGAATCGACCGAACCAGTTCCATATTTTTAAGCTTAATAAAAAGACTACCCGACTACAGTCATACTCAAGTACCAGCTTGGATACCCCAGCTTCCTTGGCGAAGGTCACCGGTCGACGACATGATAGTAACTCATCCCTTTCCGCGTCGCTCACCGCATTAAAAAAGTCGCATGCTCCATCGACGGAGCCACCATGGTAATCACGAGTGACAACACCACCACCGTGATGAGTGATGAGTCCCACCTTGAGGGAACACCATCAGCACTGATCTTAAACCAGCTGGTATCAGGAGGTAGCCAGTGCTCCTCCCTTGGGACCTAACCGCCTAAGATACCCTGGCATGAGAATTCAGCGTAGTCCATTCCTCCGCTAGCGGAGGGCAGGACGAGCTTACGCGCGCGCCGTCATCACCGGCCGAACCATTGGCCGCCACTGCCTGCAGCCCGACGGTGCTTCCACGTCCACCTCGCCATCCCGCCCTCTACGAATCTCCTCCTATGTCGGTTCGCCGCTGTCCCCGATCATCCTTCTAACCTTTCCCGGCTTCGGCACCCCACCCCCCCTCCCTCCCCCGTACCTCCCAAGTTAAGGCTTGTTCGGCTTCACCTCACCAGCCCATCTTTGTAGGCGTCTTCTCCTTCGCGGCTCCCCGGCGGTCGTCATGGCGTCACCGACGCCGACTCGGGGATAGGGAAGAAATAAAGGAAGGAGATGAGGCAGACCAAGGAAGGGGATGGGGAGAAGAGTACGTGGGTGGGGCCCACCCCACATCATCAACGCGTTCCGCGGACCGTGCGAGCGGTCGCGCCTGATAGAGAAGCAATTTCCACTAGCGGCATATATACTCCTGTAAGCGTGACTTGGAGATCTTCTATACAACTCAGCTCGCTCGCATCATTCCCAAATTCACTTTTACTTCGGTGGCCTCCTCGGTGAAAGTTTGGCTTACGGATGGACAGGATTTACCATAATTTTTGATCGGAAAGTTTTGAGGGAAACTTACCTCCTCAGTTTTCCTTTAGAGGGAGGCTACCGAAGCAAGCCCAAATTTGATACAACGCCATCAGGCTTAGCCAGTAATTATTCAGCATATTCTACTTAAATAAGTGATGGTATTTCATCTATCATTCATCAGCCTAATTGACGTTACGACTGCTACATGATGGTCAGTTCTGTATAAAGCGAGAAATTAGCATAAAACCACCACTTTTGTGGCCGAGATCACCAAAAACCACCACTTTATGTTTGCGGGACATAAATCCACCGCTATTGAGGTAGTTGTTTGCAATTCGGGCTAAAACCGGTCAGCGACGAATTGACACGCATTATGACAAGGGGGGCCCACACATCAGGCGGACGTGGCGGTCCACGGACGGTCGACTCTAACGGCCGTTACACGGACTGGTCACTTGGCTCACTCCCCAGTTCTCCCCATCCTCCTCTGGCTCACTCTTTCCCCCGACGATGGCGGCGGCGAATCCCGGCGGCGGTGGCGGCGAAGAATCCACCGGCGCCGGCGATGGCGGATGTGCAGGCGGCAGGAGCAGCGGAGGTCATCATGCGGGCATGGATGATTTCACTTGCTCGACCATATCGCGGGCGTGGTCAGGGCAGTGCGCTCCTCCCCGGCAAAGCATAGTCACCACTGGTCATCTTCCTTCTCCGGCGTCGAGTAAGCCTCCTCACCCTTGCCTACTCTAGCATTTGTACCGCGGGGATCTGAACTTAGTTAGGGTTTTGCCTCGCAACAATAACATGTATAATCTACTTTTTTCTGTAGTTTGGATGACGAAGTGTGGGAAATTAGATTTAATTTTGTGGGGGAAGATAATTTAGAGAGAACACTTGGTAGAGCAGACATAACTATCCTGAATTTGCTAGCTCTGATTGAAACACAAGGTTATGGAATTATGGATAAAATCTATTATGCCAAAGAAAAAGGCAGTGGAATCAATGGAATGGAGCTAGTAGATAGCATGGCAAATGTGGAGACAATGCTTAGCAGATTTGAGAGTGAGAAGGTGTTGAACTTGACTGTCATTAGGGTAAATGCAGCAGCACCAGTTGGTTTGAACATGGATACATGTGAACCACAGGTCCAACTTACTGAGCCAGTATTGTTAGCTGTTGATGAAGGTGGTCTGACTTACATAACTGATGATGCAAGTGAGGATGAACTGTTTCCTGTGGCTGTGGATTTCACTGATGCTTTATATGTTGGCACACAACAGAGCAGCAATATGCACAAGGGAGTAGAGTGTGTTTATTTAGAAGAGGATGAGGAGTTTTATTATGACATGGGTGAGTATAGGCCAGAAGAGCGCAATAAGCAGTTAGCAGAGGAGTTAGAAGCAGTCAAGAAGATTCAAGAGAAGAACAGAAAGGGGAAAGGGATAGCTGTAGAAGAAGACAATGAAGAAAAGCAAATACTGAAGATATTGCAGCAGCAGAAGAAGCAAAGAGATGATCCTTTTATGCACTTTGAAGGAGACACTGATGTGGAAGAATTATACCAGGAGAGTTCAGATTCAGATGAAGAGGTCCTTGAAGAACCTCTGGCAGTGAGTAAGTTGGCAGTGAGGAAAGGCCCTACCAGCAGATCACACCATGAGCCAGTTGGTGAGGATTATTTCTATTTTCTGCCTTCTTCTGATGAGGAGAAAAATCCTGGTGATCTAGGTGACAGTGATGATGATGGAGCAGTGGAAAAGTTTAAACTTGCTAGTGGCAGGAAGAGTAGAAGAAAGAAACCAAAGCAGAGGTTGTGGTATGATGAGTCAAGGGCTAACCCAGAGGACCAACTGTGTCTGAAGATGTGCTTTACTGATGTGTACCAGTTCAGGAGAGCATTGAGGCAATTGCATGTATCTCAGCTGAGAAACTATGCATATTGGAGGAACAATAAAGATAGGGTTATTGTTGTGTGGTCAGAGGAGAAATGTCCTTTTTACATGGTTGGTTCTGATATTAAACATGAGAAGACATTTTGTATCAGGAAAATGAGTTTGAAGCACCACTGTGCTGTACAAGGAGAATCAACAAAAGTAACTATTGACTGGGTTGCTAATGCATCTGAGCAGGCAATAAGAACAGACCCTAAAACCAGTGTGGATACTCTGATAGAAAATGCAAAATTGAATTATGGAGTACAAGTGCCAAGGAGCAAGGCTTACAGAGCAAGGAAGAAGGCCCTGCAGGTGGTGATAGGTGATCAGAAGGCACAGTACACAAGGTTAAGGGATTATCTGCAAACTGTACTTGAAACTAACCCAGGAAGCAGGTGCATTGTGACAACAAAAGAATTATTGGAACATCCTAGTCCCAATCCCAGGTTCCATGGCTTATTTTACTGTCTAAATGCTTCCAAAGAAGGATTCATTAATGGATGTCGTCCTTTTATTGGTAAGTTATAATTTTTCATCCAATTACATGTTTTCATTGCAACTACACAACATATTCAACCCCTCACTACTATTTATTGTCAGGCTTAGATGGATGTTTCATAAAACTAACCACTGGCCAGCAAATACTTGCTGCCACTGGGAGAGATGGAAATAACAACATTTTCCCCATAGCCATTGGAATAGTTGATAAAGAAGACACTGCTAGCTGGTGTTGGTTTCTTACCCAGTTGAAGCTCTGCATTGGAGAGGGCAACAAGTTTGGAACTTATACTATAATGTCTGACAGGCAAAAGGTGTGTTTCTCTGTCAACAACTAATTATTTCTCTGTGAACATATTGATGTCCATGTAGTTTTATTGAATAATTAAAATATATATCCAGGGCCTGCTGAAAGCAGTATCTCGTGTATTTCCAAGCTCCCCACAGAGATATTGTCTTAGGCATATATATATGATAATTTCCAGTCAGCAGGGTTTAGAGGGGAAGAACTTAAAAAATACATGGATACAGCTAGTTACAGTTGCACTAAAGCTGGCTTTGACAAAGGAATGGCTGCAATGAAAAGTGACTGTGAAGAAGCATATAATTGGCTTGCAACAATTCCAGCTGAGCGTTGGGCTAGGCATGCATTTGATACCAACTGTAAAACAGATCTTGTTGTCAACAATCTTAGTGAAGTATTTAATAGAATGATACTAGATGTTAGAAACAAGCCAATCTGGACAATGGTTGATGGGATAAGGACAAAGCTGACGATGAAGTACTCCAAGATTAGAGCATTGACAGAGAGTACAAGGTGGGAAATAACCCCTCACTACTAAGGATTATTGGAGGAGGCCAAAAAATACTCCAGGTACTGCATTGCAAGGCGGGCTGATGTAGATTTGTGGCAAGTAACCAGTGGGTCCAACATACATGCAGTAAACCTGAGAGCAAGGACTTGTGGCTGCAAGAAATGGGATCTGACTGGTCTGCCCTGCAATCATGCAGTTTCTGCAATTATGAAGTCCAAGCAGTGCCCAGAAGAATTTGTTGTTGATTTCTTCAAAAAACCTGTGTATTATGAGGCATACAAGCATGTTGTGTACCCTGTTCCTGGTCCTGATGCATGGACAAAGACAGATACACAGGATATTGACCCCCCTGTTTTCAGAGAAAAACCTGGAAGAAAACAGACAACTAGAAGAAAAGGGTTATTTGAGGTGCTAGCCCCTAGAGATACATCTAGAATGGGCAGCATCACTTGCGGCAACTGCCACAAACCAGGCCATAGATTCACTAATTGTGATTCTGAATTGAGGCCAGGGTTGCTGCTGAGGAAACAACAAAATCAGGTACTACATGTTTTCTGTACTGCTACTACCTATATTTGGACCTATATTTGTGCTGGTCAGTTCTAACATTAGCATTAATGTCTGATAGGCTAATAGACAGAACAAAAAGGACCTTGCACCTCCAGATGCACCAGCTGGTACTCCTCCAACTGGTACTCCTCCTGCTGGTGCTCCTCCTGCTGGTGCTCATCCTGGTGCTCCAACTGCACCTAGGCCTCCAAGAAGACCTGCAGGAAGGCCAAGAGCAGCACCATCCTCTTCAGCTCCACCACCAGCAACAGCATCACCATCATCTTCAGCTCCACCAACAAAGAGAGGCAGGAAGAGGAAGGGGCCACTTCTAACAGGGAAGACAAAAGAATACCTCACAGCATCTGGGAACTATTGATGTTGGTTCCTTGTGCTATGCTAAACTATGTGGTACATGTGGTACCTGTGTGTTGAAAAGACTATGTTTGTGTGTAAAACTTTGAGTTATGATTCTGTGGACACAAAGTTTGTGTAAGACTATGTTTGTGTGGTAGACAATGAATGTTTCTGGTATCTTATAATGTTTGTGTGCAATGATGCATTAGGGTTAGTCGTCGTCGAGATATCGTCGACGACGACTATCCAATTCTTATTCTGCAATGATGCATTAGGGATAGTCGTCGTCGAGATATCGTCGACGATGACTATCCAATTCTTATTCTGCAATGATGCATTAGGGTTAGTCGTCGTCGAGATATCGTCGACGACGACTATCCAATTCTTTTTCTGCAATGATGCATTAGGGTTAGTCGTCGTCGAGATATCATCGACGACGACTATCCAATTCTTATTCTGCAATGATGCATTAGGGTTAGTCGTCGTCGAGATATCGTCGACGACGACTATCCAATTCTTATTAAAAATCATTCAAACACACAGATACAACAAATAGTCATCAGAAATCATTCAAACAGCAAGATACACAAATTCTTATTAAAAAACATTCAAATAGAATTCAACACTTACACAAAAAGAATTCTTATTAAAGAACACTGATACAACAGAGTTTAAATGGATACTACCCTATTAAAACATAGTTCAAATTGATACAACCAAGTTCAAATGCATACAAACCTAACTGAAATGGATACAGTTACTCATCATAAATCTCACTCATCTAAACCTACATCTCACTCATCACAAATCTCCTTGATTTTACTAAGCTTCTTCTGTAACTCACCTTTGGCTTTAAGCATGTCATACAGGCCATACTCCAACTTCTTTTTTTCTTCCTTCAGCTTTGCCTTCTCCTCTTCCAAATTCTTCTCCTTCATCATCAGTATATCTTGGTCACAACTTTTCAAATCCTTTAAGGCATGCAACTCAACTAGTAGATGGCTCCTTTGCTTTTTCACCTCTTCTAATGCTTTCAGAGCTTTCTCCTTCTCAGCCTGACATACAGCTAACTAGTCCTCCTCTCTGCCCTCTTTCATAATCTTGTGATAATTTTCCTCCATAACCCTTTTACAAATGGAATCAATCCACTTGTTTACATCGGCATTCATCATTGCATATTTCCTCTCAGCCTTATCTTTTTCTTCAACTAACTTGTACATCATGGCTGCATGTTTATTCTCTGTTTCAATGTGGCGATTCTCACTATCCTCGTACATTGTCCATAACTGAGTAAGAGAATTCTTTAAATTTTCAGGCCACTCAGCATCAACCCACTCCACAAAACCACAATTTTCCACTTGCTAAAAAAGGAAATATATTAGAGATCATTCGGACAGTAACTAAAGCTACAACTGCTGATTGTAAATATCAGTAAAACTCACATTTTTAATTTGACAAGCATAGAAACGCCGTCCTGTGTTACTTCCTTCAAATGCAACGAATTTCTCCGGCTTCAGCTTGTGAACGCGACACACCACACTTGCATCGACATCAATGCCGCAGAAAATTGGGTCGCTAATTGAATCAGGGGAATAATCTTGCTCAGTGACCTACAAAACTGAAAAAACTACCAGTGAAAACGAAGCTCAACCGAAAGAAATTGCAAAATCCCCAATCGGAAACCCTAACCCTAACCCTACCAATAAGAAGGGGAAGAGAGACAGACTCACATCGCCCAGGTAGGAACCATCTGAACTCTCGCCATCTCCCCAGCTCGGCATTTCGGCGAAGCAGATGCGGCGGCCGGAGAACGAGGGGGTTGCGCCGGCGAGCTGAGCACGGAGTGGTCGCGAGAGGGAGCGAGAGGAGGACGGGGAAAAGAACTGAGCACACACCGGTCCAGAGTTAGGGTTGCATCCTTACATCCTTACAGAGGGTAACGGACTAACGGCCGTTAGAGTCGACCGTCCGTGGACCGCCACGTCCGCCTGATGTGTGGGCCCCCCTTGTCATAATGCGTGTCAATTCGCCACCAGACCGGTTTTAGCCCAAATTGCAAACAACTACCTGAATAACGGTGGATTTCTGTCCCGCAAATGTAAAGTGGTGGTTTTTGGTGATTTTGCCCACAAAAGTGGTGGTTTTATGCTAATTTCTCGTATAAAGCTGCGCGCGGCTGTGTCTCCTATGTTGTACAGTTGTACTCACTGGTATACAAACCTCTCAAACGTTCTTTTTACCTCATGTGGCAGCTGTGTAATGTCTTGAAGCTTGGACAGAACTTGGATCTTAAGAGTTGTACATTTATATGAAACTAGAGAAGATCCTAGTTATTATCAAGCAGGTTGTAAATCAATGCATGGTGGTTGAAATGATGCACTTCACCCAATGTCTGCCTACAAAAAGGAGCTCAAAGGATTCGGGACCTATGCATTTCTTACTTGCGTGAGAGAATAGGAAGTTTTATTTCACCTCTTAGCACTTGGGCAGCTAGCTGGGTTTGGTCAAGCAGCTCAGCTAAGCTACTGGAAATTACAAATATGAACCGTTCACGTGGTAAAACCAGGAGTGATATGGGATGGATGCTAGAGCGCGGGATGCGTACGGATGAGAGGTATCGGGATGACTTGACTCGCTGGGTAAGAGAGTGGACGTTCTAACAGCATCTCCAGCAGCAGCGCGAGCGCGGGATATCGCGTATCCAGCGACGCGCTACCCCTGCTCCAGCGCGGCGCTACAAAATGCAATTCCAGCCGCGCCATACTTGCGCCGTTAGAGGACGGGGAAATGCAGGCGTGCGAAAACGAGGCGCCAAGCGGGAGGGGCAGGCGTGAGCGCGCGGGCTTTTCGCGGGAGAGCTGGCGTGGTCGCGCGCGCGCGAGGAGAAGCTCAATATTCGCAGCGCGGGTTGGGGCTTTTGCCAGCGCGCTGCTAATTTTATCGTGCGCGCGCCCCTATCGCGCGTCTGCTGGAGCGCGCCGCGCTGGCCAGCGCGCTGTATAAGTGCCAGTTGGCGCGGCTGCTGGAGATGCTCTAAACGCAGCAGAGGCTGCCGCGTGTTATCTGGCTATTGATCATGCCGCGAGTATATGTGTGGAAAGGAGAATCGAATGGCTTGGCATACAATGGCATTTAGTATTAGGCAGACCCAGTTAGACTAGCCATAGTGAAGATAATGTAGACCACAGTGATGATCCTGGTATGTTGATAAAAAAGTGATGTGTCACTGTAATTAATGATGAGAAAGATGATATTGGTATTATAGATAGACACCACAACATAACGAATTTCAAAGCAAGATAAGTCTACAACATGTTAAATGCCTCATAGTAACGGCTAAAAATAAATCACATTATGTTACACGAATTGCCTCTCTTCTATGTTATTAGTGAACACATAATCTAATTTTTCTAGTTCCACCTACGTTATTCTCACTATGGGTAGTCTTATCGCTAGCACATCAGCTGGTATACCTCAGAGAGGTATGACAATGTTTCTTATCTTTACCCGTCACCCACTCTCATTTGTCGTTTAAAATTATCGTTAGGTGTGGAAAGAAAATAAGCCAATAAAAAGATAATTGTGAAACATTGGGCTAGTAAGATAAATAATCATTAAATCTTGATAGTGATGTTCATTGTGCGAGATACAGAACATGTAAAAACAAGAAAAGTGGTTGCGAGTTTAGCTTGGTGAGCAACCACGAAATACTTCAAAAGTGAAGGGCACAATGAACCAGCCAAGGAACTACGTAGCTACTTTTGAAACCAAGGCAAAGTCTTTGGATTTTCATTAATTAAGAAGATGGGTATCCAATTAATTAACGAAAACTGAAGTATAGTAGTTCAGATAGAAGGTTGACTTATCGGACACGTTAGGAACATTCCCATTGTTGTAAATTTTCCAATCAACTAATCTTCTACAACATGTGTGTGACGCTACTCTGCATTGACAGATGTGCCTAACAGTTCCCGGTGCCTTCTATTCCAACAGGTGGGCTCTAACATCTTGTTGATCTTGGCAACAGATGTTCCAACCAAGTTCGGCAGTTTGAGACTAGAAGCAGACTAGACTCCCTAAGGCAATGATATGACAAGAATTTTGTGTTTGGGAGGGGTGGTATATATATATATATACCTCCGCCCCCCTCAAAATGTAAGAAAAGATCGTCTCACTGGGTTGATTCGCAAACAAATAAAAATTGAACGGAGAGCTTGCCGATGGGCAGTAAACACGTGGATTCGATGTGATTGTCAATGCACAAGATTTGTTGAGTTACTATTCACTTCATTCAAAGTGTCAGGAAGGACGGCTAGTGAAAGCAAACTTTCCCTCTCCACCCACTCCCCGTCGACGAGGCCGCGGGTCCTCACTCCCGCCGTCTGCCGCTCCGGCGGCGGGGGGGGGGGGGGGGGGGGCGGATCTGCAGTCTGGCGGTGTAAATAGAGTAGGTAGGGTTAGGGTTTGTGTTCCCGGCGACGTGCAGGCGCCGGCGTGGAGAATAATCTGTGCTGGATCTTCGTCTCGTCGCCGCCGTGCAGCGACGGGTTGGAGATGCGGTGCTAAGCTGTCTTGGCGAGGTCGTCGGCGCGGCGGCGGCCTGGCTTTGGACTTTTGTTCCACCTTCTCGTCCGCGGCTCGACGCCGTCGTCTCCAGCGTCGTCGGGAAGAAGGGGGAAATGTTGCAGGAGCTTCGGACGCTGGTCTGCTGCGGCTGGCGGCGGGCCGGAGGATGCCGTGGTCCGTGCAAAGGGTGTGGTCCGTGGAGGGCGGATCTGGTGCTGCTCCTCGCCGCCGGCGACGAGAGGAGCTGGATCTGGAGTTTGGAGGTGAGCTCGGGGCTGTGCCCCGACCCGCGTGCCACAGCGATAGGTGGGCACCTTGGGTGCTTCTTCTCGTGGTTCTCAAAGCCCTATGGCGATGGAGCTTCTTCAATCTCGGGTTCGATGGTCGTCGCCTCGTGCTCTCGCGGTGCTCCGGCGTCGGAGATGGGAGGCGGTTTCGGTCGTGCGGTGCAGGATTCCCCAAGGTCTTCTTTGTAATTTTGCTTTTCTTCAGGGGTTTGTCTGCGTTTTGTACGGGTCCTCGGGTCCTTCTGGACCGTATCTGTTATCTCTGTACGTGTTCTGTACTGTATGTCTACGACTTAATATATACGTACGTTTTTATCAAAAAAAAAAAGCTGCTGCTTTCACGTCAGTTGGTTCTGTTTCTAAATTCAACTCTAGCCCGTTCCCTGCGAGGCTGCGACGAGCCGTTTTGCCACCTATGAAATCGCTGCTCAAACGGCTGCCCTGCAACCGTCTCGCCGCGCCTCGTCGGAACCGCCGCTGCCACCACTCCAACTCCAGCCCCAACCCGCAACCTCTTTTCTCCACCTTCTCCCGCCTCTGCGAGGATGGCCCCTTCCCCGCCGCGCTCGCGCTGCTCCCGGACCTCTCCGCGGCCGGCGTCCGCGCGGACCCCGTCTCGCTCTGCCGCCTCATCAAGCTCTGCGTCCGCCACGGCACGCCCAGCGACGGCCGCCTCATCCACGGCCATGTCTCACGCGCCTCCAACAGTGTATCAGGAGGAGGAGCGCCCCACGCCAGCCTCTTCGTCTCCAACTCGCTCGTCTCTATGTACGCCAAGTTCGGCCTGCTCGACGACGCGCTCGAGCTGTTCGGCGGAATGCCCCAGCGGAACGTCGTCTCGTGGACGACCATCGTCGCGGCGCTGGCCAGTGCCAGCGGGAGGAAGCAGGAGGCGCTGAGGTTTTTCGTTGCCATGCAGCGGGACTGCGTGGCTCCCAACAGCTACACGTACTCGAGCGTCCTCGGTGCCTGCGACACGCCCGGGGTGCTGACGGCCGTGCACGCGAGCGTCGTTAAAGCCGGGCTGGATTCGGACGTGTTTGTGCGGAGCTCCTTGATTGATGCGTATATGAAGCTCGGGGATTTGGACAGCGGGCGCGGCGTCTTTGACGAGATGGTGACCCGTGATCTGGTCGTGTGGAATTCGATCATCGCGGGGTTCGCGCAGAGCGGGGATGGTGTTGGGGCTGTAGAGCTGTTCATGAGGATGAAGGAGTCTGGTTTCTCGGCCAACCAGGGTACCTTGACCAGTGTCCTCCGGGCGTGCACGGGAATGGTCATGCTCGAGGTGGGAATGCAGGTCCATGCTCATGTGCTCAAGTATGACAGGGACTTGATTCTGCACAATGCACTTCTCGACATGTACTGCAAATGCGGGAGCTTGCAGGATGCAGACGCCTTGTTCAGAAGAATGCCTCTTAGGGATGTGATCTCATGGAGCACCATGGTCTCTGGTTTGGCGCAGAATGGGAAGAGCGCTGAGGCGCTAAAGGTTTTCGACTTGATGCAATCTGAAGGACCTACACCAAACCGTATAACCATGATTGGAGTTCTGTTTGCGTGCAGTCATGCCGGTTTGGTGGAAGATGGTCAGTATTACTTTAGGTCGATGGGCAAACTCTTTGGCATTCAGCCTGAGAGAGAACACTTCAACTGTATGGTTGATCTCCTTGGTCGAGCAGGGAAGCTTGATGAAGCTGTAAAATTCATCGGTGAGATGAACTTTGAGCCGGACTCGGTCATATGGAGGACTCTTCTTGGGGCATGCAGGATGCACAAAAACGCAAACCTTGCAGCATATGCAGCAAAAGAGATTCTTAAGCTCGAGCCTGAAGACCAAGGTGCGCGCATATTGCTGTCAAATATATATGCTGATTTGCGACAATGGTCAGATGCCGAGAAGTCATGGAACGCGATGAGAAACCAAGGGGCCAAGAAAGATCCTGGGCGAAGCTGGATCGAGTTAGGGAAACATGTTCATGTGTTCATCGCTGGTGAGTTGTCACAACCCATGCTCTGCTGGTATAGTTCAGGAACTGAACCGATTAATCAGGCGAGTCACAGACCTCGTTACGTCCCACAGACAGAGTTTGTGCTGCAGGATCTTGAGAGTGAGCAGAAGGAAGATCTGCTGAAAATATCACAGCGAGAAATTGGCCATTTCATTTGGAACAATGAATGCAATGGAGGGGAAGCCTGTAAGGATCATGAAGAACCTCAGGATCTGTGGTGACTGCCACGAATTCGTGAAGCTCGTCTTCCAAGAGTGAAGGCAAGGTGATCATTATCAGGGACCCGGTTCGATTCCACCATTTTCCAGGATGGAGTTTGCTCCTGTGGTGACTACTGGTAGAGATGGTGACACAAATTTTGAAGGCTTCTGTGGCGACTAATGGATTGTTCACAAGTCGGTGTGGCATTTCCTTTGCAACTCTCTGATGCTTAAGCCCATGTACACTTGTATCTTTTGAAAGAGGAGTAAGGGCAGTGCTGTAGTAGTCTTTAAAAACAAAGTGCTGTAGTAGTCAAAAGAACAAGAAACAAAGGAGAAAAAAAAGGTAAGCAAAAAAGGAGAAAGAAAAAAAAGTATGTTAACAAATTGCGCCATAAAGAGGCCACAGACCTCGGTTACGTCCCACAGACAGAGTTTGTGCTGCAGGATCTTGAGAGTGAGCTGCTGAAATATCACAGCGAGAAATTGGCTATTTCATTTGGAACAATGAATGCAATGGAGGGGAAGCCTGTGAGGATCATGAAGAACCTCAGGATCTGTGGTGACTGCCACGAATTCGTGAAGCTCGTCTCCAAGAGTGAAGGCAAGGTGATCATTATCAGGGACCCGGTTCGATTCCACCATTTCCAGGATGGAGTTTGCTCCTGTGGTGACTACTGGTAGAGATGGTGACACAAATTTTGAAGGCTTCTGTGGCGACTAATGGATTGTTCACAAGTCGGTGCGGCATTTCCTTTGCAACTCTCAGATGCTTAAGCCCATGTACACTAGTATCTTTTGAAAGATGATTAAGGGCAGTGCTGTTTGTCTTTTTATTTTATTTTATAAGAGTGGTGTAGTAGTCAAAAGAACAAGAAACAAAGGAGAAAAAAAAGTAAGCAAAAAAGGAGAAAGAAAAAAGAGTATGTTAACAAATTACGCCATAAAGAGGCCCACTGGGCCGTCCTTCCTTACCTGCTTCTCCGCCTCATCCACGCAAAGCCGAAACAGAGGCGCGCCCGGCGGAGATTTCCGGCATTCCGGTGTACTCTTCTCGCAAGCCCTAGAAGCGATAGTCCGTGGAGGCCGCCGGTGACCGCCGCCAACAGTAAGGGCCGCGAGGAGGAGTGGTGGTTGGGGTAGTGAGGAGCGGCAAGATGTCGGTGCGGATAAAGGCGGTGGTGGACAGGTTCGTGAAGGAGCTCAAGGAGGCGCTGGACGCGGACATCCAGGACCGCGTCATGAAGGAGCGCGAGATGCAGAGCTACATCGCGGAGCGTGAACGCGAGGTCGCCGAGCGGGAGGCTGCGTGGAAGGCCGAGCTCTCCCGCCGCGAGGTGAGGAATCCCCAAATCCAATCCATGGCTCCTGTTCCATCCTCCCCTGTCACCATGATCAGCATCTTGCATTATCTGTTCCTCGATCAAGTATGGGATAAATTGGGATGCCGTCTCAGGCTCACAGCTGGGTGTGCGTTTCCTAGGAATTGTATCTGTGATCTGATCTGACCGTTGATAATTTTTTGCTGGAAATGTGAATGCTTCTGTATAAGCTGATGTCAGTATTCTAACAGTTTTATCTAGTGATGTTCGTGCCTAAGAAATAAAAATAAAAATGTTTCTTGTGATGCTAAAGAAGTACATTGTACTGTAATGTAAGAGATTAGTCCTTGGTTACACGGTAGTATTCATGAGAGCGTCAGGGGAATAAAGTTGACTTCTTTCATTTCTGTAGAGAATGTAGTAAACCGTATAAAGATGACTGACAGGTGAAGTTAAGAATGTGAAATGTCTGACAAGCCGGTGTCTCAACAAAGAAAATGGTCCAAGAAGCATTGGTCCACAAGTGGTCTCAAGGGACTAGAATAGAGCATATCAGGCTAGTATTCTTGAAGTAATGAAAATGACATGTTGTGGTTTTTTCTTTTCAGCTCTATATACTATGTAGACCTTGTCGCTTCGTATTGTCTAACAATATTACCAGGTGTCAAGTTCTTATCATTTTGAACAAGGTTACATGGTTTATATTTTCTTTTAAAGCTGAAGCTAAGGAGTCTACAATTTTACACTGCTCAATTGATGTGTCAAGGTTGTCTAGTTGAGTCCTGGCAACACTCTTCTAAGGAAAGAAATTAATATATAGCCTGAAGACAAATGCACTAGGTATGGTCCTGGTTTTGGCAATACTCCATATCCTATACTGAGATGACGCGGCACAAGAAAATGACATTTTAAAGCATCTCCTTTGTGTACTGGAAGTGGGAGTGTGGGATTAGTAGAAGTGACAAGACAGGTTAGGTGGAGGGAAGTGAGAAATTGGGATGAATATGTGTACTATGCTTAGGCTTCATGCATTCCATTTTGGGAACAGAGTCTCATAGACTCAATACACCCTAAAAGTTGGTAGGGTTTCTTTGTGGTCCTGATCCTGAACGAGTGAATCATTTAACTAAAAGCTTGGCCAGACAGCCTCATTACGTAATACTCCCCTTTTTCATTCCTGATGCTTTTGTTGTGACTGTTCTTTTTCGCTGGCAACTGGTAAGTCCCCAACGTAAGATGCAGATCTTCGTTATTTGCTTGCTAAACATGGATCTCTTAATTCATAGCCTCCGTTCCATCCTGCCCTGTCACGCTGGTCAGCATTTTCCATTCTCTGTTATATGATCAGGAACACGGGAAATCTGGATCCTCCAATCCTACCACGGCTGGGTCTGAGTTTCTTCGTAATTGTATTCACTATCTGTTGGTCGAAAATCTTAAGAATTATTGCTGGAAATGTGTGTTTCTTGATGAGTTGATGTCTTCTCCACCACGAGATGAAAACACCTTCTTGTGGCGTTGAAGAAGTACATTGTACTGTAAGGGATTATTTCTTGCTTATTACCGTATTATTTATGAGGGTGTCACAGGAACAAAGTTGGCCTCTTTCAGTTCTGTAGAGATTATAGTAAAAATATTCATGTGACTGACAGGTGAAGTTAAGATGTCTGACAAGTAGGTTTCTCAACAAAGAGCAATTTCTGAGAAGCATTGACGTCAACTGCTGTTAATTGACTAGAATATAGCATATCAGGCTAGTACCCTTGAATTCTTAAGTACAGGTTGTGGACTCGTGGTTTTTCTTTTCTGCTGTATCTACTATGTACTACCTTGTTGATTTGTATTCTCTAACAATATTACCAGTTGTCAAATTCTTGTGATTGTACATTTAAATATGCTACATGGTCTAGAGTTACACACCCGATCGTGTGTGGTAGTTGAGTCTTAGTGAGATTTTTCCAAGGAAAGAAATGAATTTATAGCCAGAAGGCAAATGAACTATATATGGTTCTTGTTTTGGCAACACTCGGTATCCTGTACTCTGAGATCAGATGACACAACACAAGAAAATGACGTTGTGACGTAATGTAGGAACACCTCCTATGTGTGCTGGGAATGTGGGACTGGTAGAGGTGACATGATAGGTTTGGTGGAGGAGGTGAGAAAGTGAGGACGATTATGTGTACCCTGCTAGGTTACACTGATCCCATTTTGGGCACATAATTTCATAGAATCATACACCCTAACGGTTGGCAGGCTTTCTTTGTAATTTAACCGAGTGAACCATTTAGCCAAAAAGCTTGGTTAGACAGTCTCATGAAAATTTTGTGTTATTCGTTTTGTTTATTTTCTGATGGTTTTGTTTTAACTGTTCTTTTCGGGCCAGGTAACTGGTAAATGCCAGCATAAGATGCACATCCTCCTAAGTTGCTTACAAAGAATTGAATATGATATCATGATCTTGCTTGTCTGGTTGCTGTTTCCCTATTAGTTTTATAATTTGTTCATCCAAATTTGACAGCTTGTATAATTATATTAAGTGCCCAATTGCTTTATGGGCACAACAGACAAACAAAAGGTTATATCCAGAGAGGATAACCTAGAAGCATAAACTGAATCGTAAACAGAGCTGATGAAAGTTGAAACCTGGGTGGGTGGTCTTCAAATGTATCAGATCAATATGGTAGTCTCCAGCTAGAGCCAAAACCATGTTGGGTATAATTAAAAAAAAAAACTCTATCGAATAATTTGGAGGATGTCATAGATGAACTGAAGGACCTTCTGGTTTCGAACATTTCCTATTGCCTTTTAACGATATTGTTGTTTTGTAGCTCATCATGCTTTTGCGGTATGTAACACATCATGCTGTGCTTGGTCTTTTGCAGGCTGAAATCGCGCGGCAAGAAGCAAGGCTGAAAGTGGAAAGGGAGAACCTGGAGAAAGAAAAGAGTGTCCTGATGGGAACTGCTTCAAATCAGGACAATCAAGATGGCGCCCTTGAGATCACAGTGAGCGGCGAGAAATATAGGTGCCTCCGCTTCTCCAAGGCGAAGAAGTGAGGTATGAGCTAGGGCACTGACGAGGCAGCCGTTCGTCGATAGTAACACCATTAGCAATTTTAAGCCTTGCACCTGGCCCAAATTGGAGCAGCACAAGAAAAATCCCCGAGTGTCCCTTACCAAGTAAAGGAATCCCTTTTGATCTGTTTGTTAGGCACTAGTCAAAGTAGTCCACTGCTGCCCTGCCCCCCTCATGTTCCTGAATAATTGGGTGATTGGGCGCCGCACGAAAATGATGCCGGCCTGCCGATCTGAGTGTCCCGGGCCTGCAGTAACATGAATGGATTCCGATTAATCATCACAAGACAGGAGGAGCCATGTTCGGCCTGGCTTCTGACTGCTAACGTCGGTTCACTTCGGAAGGTTCCTCAGATTTTGCGTGTCCTTTAATTGAATGTGCAAACAGAGTACAAAATTGTAAGAAATCCTGATTGGCATCTGGCCGAGCGTGGGGGATAACCATGGTTAGCGATAACCTGAAGCCCAAACTGGGATCGGGCTTACCTTATAGTGGTCACTGGATGAGGCATACGGGTAAGTAGGTGGCTGCTCCTGATAACGACTATTACCTGAAAAGCCAGAGCCTGCAGAAGTTTATTCAAGTGGCTGATGTGCTCACCTCAACCTTCTTCACTCCCAATCCGTTCATCTCCCCTAAAAAGACTCCAAAGATTGTAGTCACATCAAGTAGTAACGTTGTGAATCCAGAGAGAAGATATAGACAGAGTCTTCTTTCTTTTCTTTTTTTTTTTTTGCAATTTTGCTGTTAATATTTTCTATGAATATAGTAAAAAATCGAAACTTTTACAAGATAGGAGATGTTATCTCAACCCTGATAACCGATTTATATCCAGTGGAGTCGGCTGCACACTCTTTGGGGTGTCATTTTATTTTAGAACGGATGTGCAATATATTGAGAGGGATGGATCAAATGATTGTTAGTACTTCTCTACGGATCCAGGAGGCCGTGACTGAAGCGGAACAATTGACTGTTACATCTGTGCAGATCTATGAGGCTCCTGCCTGCACATCACATCCATTGGGATCTGCATGAGCAACCTAGGCTGTACTCTGAACCAACAAGCCTAGAGCTCTCCCTATCTTATCTCATTTCCATCTCATCTTATCTGTGTTTGGAAGCAGCCATGTGGTGCACACCAGGAGGAAAGGAAAAGAAAAAAGGGAAACCATGACCAGCTAGGCTTAGTACTGTCAAGAGAGACTGTTCATCTTATCTATCTCATGATCTGTGTGCAGTGTTTGCCGGCCCCACGCATCAGTGACAGGTGCCCATCGTTGGCCACGCCAGGCCAGGCCGGCACGAGCATTTGTGCATGCAACCGCTTATCCGAAACACACGGCAGCAAAAAAAGAAAAAATAGAAAAATGTTTGTGGCACAAGAGCATGTTCGAGGCGGCTTCGGTGCCCATGTGGCTCGGCTTGGCTGATGTTCCCAATGCTCTGATTTCACCTGGACCGGATGGGTCATTTGTTAGGTCGATCATCCACACTAGAGAGTGAAACAGACATCAAGGCCCTATTTGGTTGCTCGCAAGTTTTTTGGTTAATTTTCATTCGTGGCTCACTTAGGCCTGGTCCTGGAAAAACGGAAATTGAGTCAAGTTGTGCACTTGGTTTGGTTGCCCACAATTTTTTAGCTAGGCCCATTTTGGTAGAAGCAAAAATGCAAAGTGCTCGTGCTTGGTTGCCCAGATTTCATGTTTATGTCATAAACCAGTGTGTTTGGTTGTTCAGATTTTGCTTGTTCCGCTTACCTTGCATGGGTTTAACGATCATGCATACGAACAGACGACTGGACTCGTCGGTCCCTCTGCGTCATCTCCTCAGGGCGACCGGGGGGACGAAACCCTAGCCGCCCCGCGCCGCCACCTCCTCCGCCCATCTCCCTCCCCTCGTCGCCCCCGGAGGCGGCTGCCAGACTCGGCCGTGCAGCGCCGGTGAAGGGGGCGGCGGGGATCTGCGCCCTTGGATCCCCGCGCGAGCAGTTGGAGGTAAGCTGCCCGGGTGGGGGCCCCTTGCCGGCGGCGGCGGCTTGTCAGCGCACGCCTTCCGCGGGCGTCCGCCCTCCTCGCGCCCGTCCCGCACGGATGCGGCGACCCGGCTGTGCTCCTTCGCCGGCTTCCTCCCCTTGCGCCGTCACTGGAGGATGCCGTCGGGCTTGCTCCCGTGGTGGACGGTGCCGGCGCAGGCTCTCTCCTGCGTGCGGCGGTGGCCCCCCTCGGCGGCGGCCCCCGTGGCGGCGCGTCCCCATCCGGCGGCGCGGCCAATCCTGGCAGCAGACCACTTCGGCAGCGCAGAGGTCCATGGCGAGGGGCATCGTGGTGATGTCCCTCTCCTCCGATGGTGCGGCGGCTCCTGGCTGACGACCTGCCGTCGCCTCCTCGGGTTCGCCTCCCTGTCTTCCTGCAGTGCCTCCTGGCTGCGGCCTTCGGCCGCCCGTCGGGGCGGCGGCGCCGGCTCTGCTCGACGCGCCTGGGGCGAGGTGGCAGCTCCCCCTCCTGCTCTTGGTGTTGGGCGTGATGGAGGTCGCAGTGGTGCTGCCGGCATGCCGATGGGGCGCCGGTTCTGGATCGCGTCCGCCGGCGAGGAGTTTGGTGTCTCCCACCATTGGGCCCTCTGCTGCACTCCCTTTGTGCTGCAGGGTGGTGACGCCGAGCCGCTCCGATGCGTCATGGAGGCACTGCTGGGCGAAAGCCTATGGTGCTCCTCCCTGGAGGTGTCCTCCTTGTATGGTGCTCTCCCATCGGTGGTCCGGGAGAAATTCCCGATCCGGGCTTGCCGTGGATCAGGCGATGGCGTCATCTCCGCGTCGTTCTTCCTCCTTGGAGGCATCGCTTTGGAGCCTGACCCGCCTCGGGCGACATTGCTTCTCGCCTCCTGCCAGTCCTTTGGCTCGTACCCTGCGGGTTTGGGCAGTGGTCTTGGTGTCCCAACAATTAGCTCCCTGGATGTCATGGGGTAGCCTCGGCATGTGTTGCCCTTCGACCACGGTGGCGGCACACCGGTGTCGTCGGCCCGTCTCGGCTATCCGACGCCCTTCTACTGTGTTTGGTCTCGGCGGCGCACCGCCCTTCGGCTATTCGACGCCCTGTCTCGGCTATCCGACGCCCTTCGACACTGGTGTCGTCGCACGGACTCGGCTATCCGACGCCCTTCGACCGTGCCATCGATGTCCCTTGGGTGCTCTTGTTTTTGGTGTCCATGTATGCTACTGCCTACATCATCGGGTTACTTGCTTTCGGTGATGAGGTTCTCACCGGAGATCCTCCTCTGGCGGTGGCTAGGTGTTGGCCTCACGGGGGTTTCGGTTAGCTTCGTTTTGCTAACCTCCCCCTCCCTTGGTGTTTCCCCCTTTTTTCTAGTCGCCTTTTTTTTGTGTTTTCTTTGTCTTCTCTTCCCTTGTATCCCCCTGTAAAATTCTCCATCAGTTGTAAGAACATGGCCCGCCAGGCCACTTTTCGATGAATGGAACAAGCGGTGGGGATTTATTCCCCCCCGTCAATCTCGAAAAAAAAACGATCATGCATACTTAGAACAAGCACAAATAGACAACGATCACAACCAGGACGACGATAATGACGTCTTTCACGCCAACAGAAGCACCGAGTCCTCCACCTTTGCCCTCATCAGTTTTGCTTGCTCTGGCTTGGAGAGGTTGGAGAGGGGTCTCTTCTACCTTGGACATGTAGTATGCTTGTTGTGCCTCCTTCAGAGTGTCGAACCTCTTGCAGCAATTGTTGGGGTAATTCTCCACCTGAGCCGAGCAAGCGTTCCAGGTTGTGTAGATCCATGGAGTCCTTCCTCTGAAGACCACATACCACTAGAACACACAACAGCAGCATTAGAACTTGCAAAACAAGCAACACATGATCACAAGGTGGAAAAGCATCATAAGCAAAGCATGCATTGATCATCCGAACCTACCAACAGGACTAGAAGCAGCACAAGTGTTCGCTGCCTAGCTAGTATGGTGTCAACCTAGCACCACATCAAAAGAGGGTGTAATACTACCACCGCAAGTTCGTCGTGTGAGGGGTTAGCATATGTACCACCCCAAGCACCCAAAATATACAGGCCATAAGAAGTTTTGTTGTCCTAGCTACCCAAAATATACATCATGTCATCATCATCATGATCATCATCATCAAGCATGCTTGCACCACCGCCACCTCCACCATACCAAGAACTACTGGTAGTAGTGCTTGGTCAGGAAGGTTTGAAGCCACAGCATACGGTGGTCCTCGACCATGAGAACGAAGCCAGTGTCTTGCGCCTTGTTGTCGAGGAGGTGGCTAAGAGCCACCATCTTGGCTGAGTCACTGTATGTGCCCTTTGCGGACATGACAGCCTCGTAGAGGCCTGGGTGCACGTCCACAGGCACACTCTGCCTGATGGCGGTTGCCACCTCCCTGACGGCCTCGGTCATGCTAGTTAAGACGACCACCTCCTCATCCACCAAGGCACCCCTCTTCCTCTTATTCTCCCCTCTCTCAGCTGGTTTCGGTGCAGGATCAGCAGCCTTGGCGCCTCGGTAGTCAGCAGGAGGACCATCAAGGATGACGGTATCCGACTCCTGCGTGTCAGCTTCATCAGGCGTACCTAGAGGCTGAGAGGACCCCATGGCATGCCTTCCAGTGGCCAGACCGAAGGAGAAGATGGTCTGCATCTGCTCGTAGTTCTGGATGGGCTGGTTAAGGAATTCAGCGTCCTTGGGGTGATCCTACAGCGGTTTGTGTTTCACAGTTAGGAAGTGCACAATGTTAAACAGTGAGACAGTTAGGAAGTGCACAATGCTAACCAGAATGTGGCCTCTCAAGTGCTCCAACTCCAAGATGATGCTGCTAGTCTCCTCATCCCATTGTGCACCACTGAGGTCCTTCAGCTTTGACACCTTGATCCACCTCACTCTCCACTTCCTCAGGTGGTTGTAGATCTGAGTAGAGGTGACCTCCTGGCCAGCGAACTCAAAAACCAGCTTGGCAATTGTGTTCAGATGCACCTCCTTGAACCCCTTCTCAGTCCTCACCCCGGAGTTGATGAGCTCGCACATCTTGTTCAGCACGAAGGTGGAGAGAAATGCAGGCCACTTCATGGTCGTCCCCATCTTGCTCTTCTTGTCCTTACCACTAGCTGGCCTTTTAGCTTTCTCAGCCACCAGATCAGGCATCAACACCATCTCTGAAGCCATCTTAGGCACCACGAACATGTCTAAATCTTGCGTCTCAGCCACCTCGTCCGGCTGAGAGTCCGGGACAAGAGAAAGAATCATGTTCTGGCTGTCCCCCTCGAATAGAGACTGGCTAAACTCCTCTGTGGTCATGTCCTACAGCGGTGAGGACCAACACAATGATCAGAGGACTAATGGATCTGATAGCAATTAGTAATCATCTGAAGCTACGCTCATGAACACAACGAATCTAGCAATCACCACGTATGTAAGCTACAAGACCTAGTCAAAACCACGGATCTAAGGTAGATGACCAATTCATAAGCATGGATCTAAGCTAGAACAGCAAATCATAGGCACGGATCTAAGCTAGAAGACCAAACCCTAAGCACAGATCGAAGCAAAAGACCTAGGGTTGTAGTGTGCTTACAGGCATCGTAGCGTCCACGGCCGTTGTCTCCTCGCCGATATCGATGAGGAAGCACCCCGCCACCGGCCGTTGACCACCGCCCACCGGTGTAGAACGTGCCGCCGCTTACCTGGTCGTCGTTGATGAAGCTCGAAAAGGGGGAAATGGTGGCGGGAGTTTTGGTGGTGAGAGGAGAGGGGTGAAATAGGGGAGGCAAATCCAGGGCGGTGAGCCCAATTTCTTCTACCACCATTTTCGCCCATGCGCGCGTGCGCACGAGGCAGCGTGCCATCTCCCCCGCCTGCACAAGCTCGGCTCCAGGATCCCAAAAATTGCACTGCGCGAGGGTGGATCTGGAGAAACGACCGATTCGGCCATTCCTCTCGGGCCTGGCCCAGAGTGCTTTAAGTTCCGCGCCCCATGCAGGCTCGCGGAACGGGGCAGATGACCAAACAGGCCAAATCTTGCATTCAACAGTGCGTTCTTTAGGTCCGTGGGCTACCAAACGCGCCCCAAGTGACTGTTATTACACTCTCGGCAATTGTTGTGCAGTTGCTTTCGGACTAAGCTTAAAGCAAACTGTAGTAACAAAATGACTAGTGTTGTATTTCTTATCTTTTTTGCAGGGAGAGTAGCAATGAATTCTATTTCTAAATCTAAAAACATGCCAACAACTTCTCTAAATTTTAAATATAAAATAATTGTTGAGGTCTTTTTTTAACGGGATTGGCCCCGAAGGGGCTGGAAATGTATTAAAGCATGAGCGGTCGATACAAGATTACACAGAGGACCTCAAAGCAAAAATAAATTACAAGTCCGTCCTCCAACTTTGCAAACAGGACCTCAGATCTACAAACTAAAACGCCATCGGGTCCTTTTCTTCACCAACAGTCATAACGGACCTCAAGGCCTTGACATCAACACCACCACCGGGGAACTTGCCACTTGGGATGATGTCAATGGAGCCTCCTGAAAGAACAAGCTATGCCCGGATGTCGCCTAGAGGGGGGGGTGAATAGGCGATTAAAACTTTTTCTAATTAGAGGCTTGGTAACTGCGGAATAAAACTATGTGTTTAAATTAACAAGCCAACAACCTAATTACTAGGCTCACCTATGTGCACCAAAAACTTATGCTAAGCAAAGCAAGCAACAAGGGATAGCAAGATATATAACTTCAAGCACGAAGGCTATCACAATGTATATTGCATAAGTAAAAGCTCGGGTATAGAAATAACCGAGGCACGCGGAGACGAGGATGTATTCCCGAGTTCCTCCTTGTTAAGGGAGTACGTCTCGTTGGAGGGGTGTGAGCTCGCCACAAAAGGCCTACTCAAGATGCCACAAAGGCCTCACCCTATTCTTCGATGAACCGCACCCAAAGGTTTGGTTCACCTTCCACTATCAGAATCCTTCGAGGCGGATTCCGGAGCCCTTTACAACTCTTCTTGGGGCACACACCCACAACTCAATTGGGGGCTCCCAAACCTTGCCGAAGCTTCACAAGTCGAAGTCTTCACGGCACCACCACCGTCTAGGGTACACAATGCACCCAAGAGGCACAAAGCTCTTGGGAACACAATGCACCCAAGAGTAACAAGCTTCTCAACGTCGATCTTCACGTATCACCGTAGGGAGAGCAACCCAATGCAACAAAAGCAAAAGGCAAGAGCACACAAAATGGTCAAGTCCGTCACTCCGAAATCCAACCAAAGCAACTAATGCTATGGAGGGATTTGAGAGGAAGAACAAAGGGAAGAACACAAAGCAACCCTAAATCTAGATCCACTAGGTTCCCCTCACTTAGAGGAGATTTTGATTGGTTGAAAGGTAGATCTAGATCTCCTCTCTTAAATCCCTAAGTTTAGATTCAAAAGATTGGAAGAAGTGTTAAAACCAAAAGGGGGAAGAAGGGGCACTTAAAAAGATGCCCTGGGAATCTGGCCGTTGGGCTCAGACTCCCGCAGGGCCGGTAGTACCGGCCCAAGGGGCGGTACTACCGCCCCATGTAAAAACAGCCCCAATGGCTCTCTTTGGAAGTGAAAACCCGTAGGACCGGTAGTACCGAGCCAGAGGGTGGTACTTCCGGCCCACACACAAAAAGCCTACCAACGGCTAGAGGAGAACACCCGCAAGGCCGGTAGTACCGGAAAAAGGACCGATAGTTCCGGTTTAGCGGTAGTACAGGTACTACTTCCGGTGCTACTTCCGTTGAACTCCAAAACTGAACTTTCGTAAGCGGTACTGGGTTCCGGAAGTAGCTCCAGAAGTTCCGAGTGGTAGTACCGCTTGGAGGACCGGTACTTCCGGTTTAGCGGAAGTTCCGGTACTACTTCCGGTGCTACTTCCGTTTGAGTCCAGAACCGAACTTTCGTAAGCGGTACTGGGCTCCGGAAGTAGCTCCGGAAGTTCCGAGCGGTAGTACCGCCCGCGTGGCCGGTACTTCCGGTTACTGAAAAACTGCCGAAACCAGAAACTGAATAACTTTTGCGTGGAAGCTTCGAATCGAGTGAATCCAATTTTGTTGGAAAGAGGACGACAAGAGCTTACACTACAAAAAGTAAAAATATTGAAACAAGCAGGGGAGATTGTGCAAAGGGTTGGAGAGGTGAAACCTTCCAAACGGATGAACCGGCAAAAACTCCAAAACCGAAAACGCAATAGGGGACGCATATGAAAACCGTTTTCGGTGAACTTGGCCTTGTCATGACGAGCACGACAAGCACCAAGACCACACCATGATAAGAGACAAATAAGAACCAATAAAGATGATTGCATGGATGCAAAGGTTTGTGCTCTCTACGACGATACGATCACGATATTCGGTCGAGAGCCCCTCTTGATAGTACGGTTACCTATCCTATAATCCGGTCTCTCACTAAACAACATGAGACCGGTAAAATAGAAACCCTATCAAGATCATACCTTTGCCTTGCGCTTAAACCACTTGAGGTCGATGAAGACGATCTTCATCTCCTCAAGATGCACCACCTTCCTCGATTGCGCTTCGGTGAAGATTCACATGATGCTCCCCCATACACCAAGATGGGAGACGCACTCTTCGGCATATCTTCACTTGGCCTTGAGTGATGATCAACCCGCACAAAGCCTTGATCAACACAAACTTCTTCTTCCCTTAGCCTTGACTCCAACAAATGGAGATCAAGCAACCTAATGGACAACCTACAAATATAGCTCGATACAAATATTAGTCCATAGAGATTGTCATTAATTACCAAAACCATGCATGGGAGCAACCATGCACTTTCACCTCCCACGTCGAGATCGAAGATCCTCCACTCAAGGAGGAAGAAGAGGCTCTGGTGAGCTCGGCACCTGATGCATGTAAAATGCATACATGAACTTTGCATTATAATACTCATATTTCAATCATATTTGCATCATATAAGGGTTATATCATTGTTTTATAATGATTTTGGGAAGATTTCACAGTTTTCCTATTTTTCTGGAATTAACCCTGCATTGGCAGAAAACCCTATTTTTTATATTTTGATGTTTCAGGGACCCAAACGACGACCAATTGACCTGAAAATTTGCGAGGATCATTTTTTGGAAGGTAGAAAGCGTAGGAGCGAAGGAAGCGAACAAACGGAGACCCGAGGGCCAAAAGAGGTGGGCCCACGCGGCCAAATTCCTGGGTCGCGTGAGACCCCCCATCTTGGGCCTCGTGGCTCCGATGCCGTCCGTTTTCATCTCCGTGGCTTCGTCTTGACCTAAAACCGACTATAAAAATAGTCCCCCGAGGAGTTTCGCGAGGAGGCGGCGGAGAAACACAAAACCACGAAACAGAGAGTCAGAAGGCTGCCGCCGGAGAAGATCGGAGGGGGGAAACACCGCCGGAATCACCTCCGGAGGGCTCCACCCCCCTCCGGTGTGTTCATCATCAACATCTACAGCAAGATCATCTCCATCTCTCCACTGTAAACTCTTGGCAAACATGATGTATGATGCAATATACTATTCCCTTGATCTATTGTGTCTCCCCCATCTATGTTTGAGAAGTGATTGGTTCATGGCAATAGTGAAATAGTTTGTTGTTTGGTTGCATACAAGTTTTGTTATCTTTTATGATTTTCTTTATTTACAATATATGAGTGCACGCATATGTTGGGGAATGCATGTAAGGTGATCATCGGTAATCTAATGGAGTGAGGGAGACTTGGGAGGACATGTAAACCTGAGACCGAGTCATGAAGTTACTTTATTGGGGGATATACATAGGGGACCTTAGAACTTAAGGCTATGGTGGGAATTTTATGTCTTAATAAATTGTGCATTCATTTACTTGGCCATAAGAACCATCATAAGGGGTTTTAGTTCATTCACTTGGCTACACCTATTTATGGCTCCTTCCTAGAAGAAACAATTAAGACTGAAATATGTGCTTCACTAATTATGACAACCACACGAATGAAATAACAATTGCTAGAAGTTTTGCTCCCTTGAGATATTTTCTACTTGCTACTTTGAGAAACTTGTTTGAGAAAACTGCTGAGAGAAACTTGCTCTAAGAAACTTGCGTTCGAAGCTTGATTGAGAAACTTGTTACTAGATAAACCCATTCCACATCACTTGCTTTCATTAGTTAGTTCCTTTCATATTTCAACTTATTGCCTTGCACAAACGGCCGTATAAGAGGGTTATAGGGCTTTAGAGAATAGATAGTTTACCTTCAGCTCCTTGTGGGTTCGACACTCAAATACTTATCGAATTGTGCTACAGTGATTCCTTGCTCTTGGGGATTATCATCACCAAAGCACGGAGCGGCCCCCATGGCCAAGAATAGCATCAACCTGCCAAGGCCGACGCTGAGGAACTCCGCCAGACAACACAGCTCAAGGACCACACACCGTTGTGTGCGCCGTAACTCCCCGCTGAGCACCACCACCGGAGATCTCTGAAGCAAACTCCTCCTTCCCAGCCTCCCTATCACCATGGCAGCGAGAAATCGAAAAGGAGCACTAGATCTAACAGCTGCAGCACTCCGACGAGCTGATTGGAGGAGACACCTTCGGATCCACGACCCCTCTTTGTCTTCCACCATGGGAGGCAGCCGAGGAAGGGCTTCACCGAGCTCCAGCCGCAGCTCGAAAGCGACCAAAGCAGGCGTCGGGAAAGCAGGATAACGCCAAACACCACGTAGGATAAAAATAAGCTAAAGCTACTCTGTACAGGGAGGAGCCGGACCCCTCTGAAAGGACAACGATGTCGCCTAGAGGGGGGTGAATAGGCGATTTAAAACTTTTACGATTATGGCTTGATAAACGGAATAAAACTAACGTTTAATTTATCAAACACGAAACCTAATATACTAGGTTCACTTATGTGCACCAACAACTTATGCTAAGCAAGATAACAACAAGGTGATAGCAAGATATAGTACTTCAAGCATGAAGGCTATCACAATGTAAAGTGCATAAGTAAAGAGCTCGGGTATAGAAATAAACGAGGCACACGGAGGCGATGATGTATTCCCGAGTTCCACCTTGTTACGGGAGTACGTCTCATTGGAGGGGTGTGAGTTCGCCACAACAGGCCTACTCAACGCCACAAAGGCCTCACCCTATTCTCCGATGAACCACATCACAAAGGTTTGGTTCACCTTCCACTAACGAAATCCTTCAAGGCGGAATCCAGAGCCTTTACACCACAAGGCTTGGGGCACACATCCACAACCGAATTGGAGGCTCCCAAGAATCACCACTAAGCCGTCTAGGGTCCAAAGACCCAAGAGTAACAAGCTCACAACTTTCACTTCCACGAATCTTCGTGGAGAGCACAAACCGATGCACCAAATGCAATGGCAAGAGCACAAGTGCTCAAATCCTTCACTCTCAAATTCCAACAAAGCAACAAATGCTTATGGGGGGAATAAGAGAGGAAGAACAAAGAAGAGAACCACAAAAGAAATCCAAGATCTAGATACACTAAGTTCCCCTCACTTAGAGGAGAGATGGATTGGTGGAAATGTAGATCTGGATCTCCTCCCACTTTCCCTCAAAGATATGCATGAATCATAGGAGGGATTGAGAGAAGGGCAAGTTTTCCAAGGTCAACAATGGTGAGAGAGAGAGAGGGGAAACGTGCTCTGAAAACCTTAGCTCACTTTGGGGAAGAAGGGGGTCTTAAATAGGTCCCCATGAAATAGATCCGTTATGCAGAAAAACATGCACAGCGGTACTACTGCTGGGGTAGCGGTACTACCGCTAGCTGGTATCCAGGCGGTACCCAGTGTACTACTGTACCCAGCAGCGGCGGTACCTCAGAGAGGTACTGTTACTGCCAGGCGAGCGGTACTACTGCTGGAGCCCTTTGAATATATCCTAAGGGTCTTAGTGGTAGAATGTGGCTGCTACCGCCAGGATACCAGAGGGATATCAGTGCGCAAAAAGAGTCTAGCGGTACCTCTGGCGGTACCACCAGCGGTAGTACCGCTGCCTGAGGACAACGGTACCTCTGCGGTACTACCGCCAGGGGTAGTGATGTCTACTACACACTTCTATTCTTGTAGACTTGTTGGGCCTCCAAGCGCAGAGGTTTGTAGGACAGCGGCAAATTTCCCTTAAGTGAGTAACCCAAGGTTTATCGAATCCACGGGAGGTAGAGGTCAAAGATATCCCTCTCAAGCAACCCTGCAATTAAGATACAAGAAGTCTCTTGTGTCCCCAACACACCTAATACAATTGGCAGTTATATAGGTGCACTAGTTCAGCGAAAAGATGGTAAAATGCAAGTGATATGGATGGTAAAAGGTGATTTTGTAATTCTGTAATAAAAATGGCAGCAAGCAAACAAGTGACAAAACTGACTAAAAACGGTGTATAAATGCTTGGAAACAAGGCCTAGGCTTCATACTTTCACTAGTGACTACTCTTAACATCATTAACATAATTAAACACATGATAGTTCCCACAAAAATACATGAGTGGTAGACGTTACTCGGAGATCATTCTTTTGTGGATCAAATAGGATGAGAATTGCGTAGGGCTACTAAAAGAACACCTTAAAGTTCGTATTCCACATCTATGGACACTTCATGCTGTCACTATCCGCATCCAAAGATAGTACTAACAAACACCACAACCTATTTCTTGAATAGTCTCTTTCTTCCATAACACAAGCATCAAGAAACCTCATGATCTATTCAATCCAACAAATAAAGAACAAACTCATAGAGTCACACACGGCACCCATCCTGTCACCGAGGTACCATGATCACAACGGTGGCTCCGGAAATTGTACTAAATAACACCACTTGAGCAAAATCATATCCATTACACATAGGGAAACATCATGTATTCAACTACACTAACAAAGCTCATAATCACAACGAAGATCACATCATGGGAGAGAGAGATAACCACATAGCTACTTGTATAAGCCTCAGCCCCGGTGAGGGACTACTCCCTCCTCATCGCGGGAAGCAGCGGTGTTGATGGAGATGGCCCCAGCGGTCGATCCCCGTCCCGGCAGGGTGCCGGAACAGGACCTTCTGAACCCCCGAAACTTGTCGGCGATGGCGGCGGAGCTCTGTTGCGTATTTGGGGAAATCCTTCGGGGGTTAGGGTTTTTTGCGTTGGATGTGATTTTATAGGCATCGGAGGCGGCCGAGGGGTGCCCCACTGGGCAGGGGCGGGTCCCACCCATGGGTGGGCCCTAGGCCGCGGCAGGGGGGCGCCCCTGGCCTGTGTGGTTCCCTGGAGTCGTCCTTCTGGCTCCCTTCCTCATTTCTTCAATAAAAATCTCCGTAAATTTTCGTCCAATTCCGAGAATATTTCCAGAAGTAACTTTCTGCAACAAAAACATGACAAAAACAGGGAACTGGCACTGGGCATCTTGTCAATAGGTTAGTCCGACAAAATGCATAAAAATTATGTAATATGATAGTAAAAACATGTGACAACATCACAAAACTAGCATGGATCACTCAAAAATTATAGATACGTTTGAGACGTATCAGCATCCCCAAGCTTAACTCCTACTCGTCCTCGAGTAGGTAAGTGATAACAAAATAATTTTTGATGAGACATGCAACCAACACAAACATGATCAAGATAGTAATGTAAAGCATAGGATGTGAATGAAGTGATACAAAACAATTGTCTATAGTTGATAGCAAGAAAGCAATGAATAACCAAGTTGAATCATTCAAGCAAAACCTTTCATAAATAGTACGTTAAAGACATGAAAGCAATGTGATCCACATATTTGATTAATTCTCAAAGTTAACAATTCCATGACAAAAGTGTTTGAGAATCAAAACAAAGAAGATGCAAGTTTTAGCAAAAAGCTTCAACTTCCAACGGTAAAGTCAATATAAAGATTCATGTTTAATCTGACAATGCAATATGATCAATGATACCCAGGGTCAATGCTAGATGTTTGCTTTGGTGGAGATAGAAGGAAGAGGAAAACTGACTCAACATTAAAAGTAAAAGAAAGACCCTTCGCAGAGGGAAGCAGGGATTAGTCATGTGCTAGAGCTTTTTTTTATGAAACAGAAGTAAAACAATTTTGAGATATGCATGCTTTCGTCAACGACTTCACAACAGAGAAGCTATCTAGTCCCCCATAACAAGCAAGGTTTTTTAGACTTGTGAGAGCAGCTGGTTTTTAGAGGAGCGAGTACGCTCTTCTTTCTCCTTGGTTTCACTATTGTCCAATGTTTGAGCTGATTTCTCAGATTTGCATTGCGCGGAGGAGAATGGTGAGTTATATTTATATTTTGCTTAAGTTGCTCTCGGGTTGATTCAAGTGAAGACGTAATCCATCGACACCGGGTGAAAGGGGGAAATGAGCTTTCTCGTCACAAGTTATATCTAGCTCTTTATTGCTCCCTCATGAGCTTAAAAACAGAGGCATAAAAAGAAGTATTTTGAATTTTTAAAGGTAGCACATGACAAATTTACTTGGAATGGCAGGAAATACCATGCATAGGTAGATATGGTGGACTCAGCTGGCAAGATAGTTTGGCTTTGGGATTTGGATGCACGAGTGAACCATACACTCAGTACGAATTTTTTGGGCTTAGCAAAGAAGGTATTTGAAGCAAACATCTAAAATTAACCGGTAACAGAGTAGCATAAGACATTTATCAATCATAACCATAAAAGCTCCACACCGTCTCCAATGTTGACCAAACAATTTTTTTGATGGAAAGATTAGCTTAAAGAATTAACAACTACGAAACACCACATAGTTTCAAGTTTTTAACCGTATTTCTTTACTAATCAATTCCACTCAAATAACCAGCAAGTTTAAGCATTCGTCCTAATATCTCAAAACAAATGAGAAGGATCAAGTATCCACACTATGATCTACAAGACTATGCAGGATTTCATTTCATTCCAATATCACATGGATAGCATTTTATCGCTCTAACAAATTAAACAAGCAACCATAGCAACTCTCTAACAAAAATAAGTGAAGAACAAGAGAGTTTAACAAAAACAACTAAAAGCTCTAAACAAGATAAAAGCTAAAAGCGAGAGCTTATTAGCAAACAAACAGTAGCTAAGAATACTCAAAAAGATATAAGCGAAGCAAAGGAGTATTCAAATGAAAAAGCGGAGCGTGTCTCTGTCCCACACAAACAAAGCAAGGATCCAACAAGCATATGACCAGCAAACAAACAAAACAAAACTGAAAGTAAAAAGATGCTCCAAGCATAGCACATAATATGTAAAGTGATAAAAACTTAGTTCAACGAAGACGACCTCGTGATAGTCGATGAACAAGAGGGGATGCCTTGGGCATCCCCAAGCTTTGCCTCTTGATAGTTCTTGATATTCAGAGGGGGTGCCATGGGGGAGTCCCCAAGCTTGAGCTCTGACCCATCCTCGATTTCTTCATATTCCGCTCCTTTGAAACTTAAAAACTCGCTTCACACAAAACTTCTCATAATTTGATTAGAGGGTTAGTGCTCATAAATTAAAATGCACATGTGTTCAAATCATGACAAATTGCAAACAAATTCATTGGGCAATAGCTAATGTTTAATAAGCCTCAATGTGGCACTCTACCCCTAGAGTATCACATATGACGATGGTAAAGAGACAAATGCAAAATAAAAGCAAAATCTGTCAAAATCTAAACAGTCTGTAAAGATCGAATTTTTCGAGGCACTTCTGCAGCTCAAATCAAAAAAAATTAAAACTAACGAAAGATAGATAAAAGTATCAAGGTTGCTGTCGAAACTTATCAGAAAAAGATAAAATTTTGGCGATTTTAGGACTTTCGTGCTACAGGCGCACAGAATCTGTTTTTGGACAGCAACACAATACCTCGCACTTTCAATGCATTAGAGGCTAAACTTGGCACAAAAAACCAAAAGAAAAAGATACAATCAAGTTGCTACAGAGGCAACAACTCCATGACTCAAGAAAAGCAAAAATAAAACTGAAAGTAAAAGATGGGTTGCCTCCCAACAAGCGCTTTTCTTTTAAGCCTTTTAGCTAGACATGATAATTTTAATGATGCTCTCATAAGAATAAGAGTTGGAACGCAAAAGAGAGCATCATGAAGCAAATATCAAACACATTTAAGTCTAACTCTCTTCCTATGCATAGGAATCTTGTAAGAAAATAAATCATTGGAGCATAAAGCATTAAGCATAGGAAGGCAAAGCAAGTGCAACATTAAAACCTTCAACATAAAGAGGGGAAACTTCATAAGATGAAAATTTATATAACCACTCTTCCCTCTCTCATAATAACTTTCAGTTGAATCATAAGAAAACTCAATAATATAACCATCACATAAAGCTTTTTTCTCATGATTCACATGCATAAAAGTATTATTACTCTCCACATAAGCAAAATCCTTCTCATTAATAATAGTGGGAGTAAAACTATCATAGCCATCATTGTAATCATCGTAAATAGGAGGCATATCATAATCATAATAAAAAAAATCCTCAATAGTAGGTGGACTGAAAATATCACATTCATCATTATAATCATCATATATAGGAGGCATAGTATCATCGAAGCAAATTTCCTCCTTCAAGTTTGGGGGACTAAAAAGATCATATTCATCAAAACCGGCATCCCCAAGCTTGCAATTTTTCATAGCATTAGCAACAATGGCATTCAAAAAAATCATACTAATAACATTTCTACTAGCATGATTATTATGCAAATAAAGTTCCATAGGTTTTTTAATTTTCTCTTCAAAAGCATCATGACCAATTTCAAGGTAGAGATTATAAAGCTCTCTAATTTTTTTGTTGTTTTCCATTAAACCGAAATACTGAAATAAAACAAGAAACAAAAAGATTTAATTGCAAGATCTAAAGAAGATACCTTCAAGCGCTAACCTCCCCGGCAACGACGCCAGAAATTAGCTTGATGTCTACTACACACTTCTATTCTTGTAGACTTGTTGGGCCTCCAAGCACAGAGGTTTGTAGGACAGTGGCAAATTTCCCTTAAGTGAGTAACCCAAGGTTTATCGAATCCACGAGAGGTAGAGGTCAAAGATATCCCTCTCAAGCAACCCTGCAATTAAGATACAAGAAGTCTCTTGTGTCCCCAACACACGTAATACAATTGTCAGTTGTATAGGTGCACTAGTTCGGCGAAGAGATGGTAAAATGCAACTGATATGGATGGTAAAAGGTGATTTTGTAATTTTGTAATAAAAATGGCAGCAAGCGAACAAGTGACGAAAGTGACTAAAAATGGCGTATCAATGCTTGGAAACTAGGCCTAGGCTTCATACATTCACTAGTGACTACTCTCAACATCATTAACATAATTAAACACATGATAGTTCCCACAAAAATACATGCGTGGTAGACGTTACTCGGAGATCATTCTTTTGTGGATCAAATAGGATGAGAATTGCGTAGGGCTACGAAAAGCACACCTTAAAGTTTGTATTCCACATCTATGGATACTTCATGCTGTCACTATCCGCATCCAAAGATAGTACTAACAAACACCACAACCTATTTCTTGAATAGTCTTTTTCTTCAATAACACAAGCATCAAGAAACCTCATGATCTATTCAATCCAACAAATAAAGAACAAACTCATGATGAAGATCCTTCCAATCTATTATCCATAGAGTCACACACGGCACCCATCCTGTCACCGAGGTACCATGATCACAACGGTGGCTTCGGAAATTGTACTAAATAACACCACTTGAGCAAAATCATATCCATTACACATAGGGAAATATCATGTATTCAACTACACTAACAAAGCTCATGATCACTGATAACCCACAAGTGTAGGGGATCGTGTGTAGCCTTTTCGATAAATAAGAGTGTCGAACCCAACGAGGAGCTAAAGGTAGGATTAATATTCTATCAAGTTCAATCAACCATTGACACAACTCTACGTACACCAAACGTTTGCTCTATCTAGGAAATAAAACTATAGGAATAAAACGGGTATGAAAGGATAGTTTTGCAATAAAATAAAGAATAAGAAGATAAAAGTTAGTTGCTGCAGCAATAAAGTATACTAAAAGACCATAAATAACAGAACCATGAGTGTGGAAAAGTGGTGTAAGGCATGGCGAAATTGTTCATAATTAATTAGTGAAGTTATTCGGTTCATCGTCTTCGATGCAGTTTTCTATATGAGAGAGGCAAAGCATACACGTTCTCAACAACTTGTGATTACATGTACTATATGATTGGAACATTAGCAAGCATCCGCAACTACTAACATTCATTAAGGTAAAAACCCAACCATAGCATTAAGTTCATAAGGTCCTCTTTATCCCATACAATGTCAAAAACCGAGATGGGGCTTAGGTTTCTGTCACTCCGGCAGCCCTACCCCCCGGCCTCATTCACATACTACAAACCCTATGATGTTATCCACGCGCGCAAGTATATAATGGGCACCATAGGACTGTAACATATCAACATACAACTCGAATTAACCAAATACATTCATTAAATCAACCATAAGACAACAAGGAACTACATAAACATGACATAGATCATAGGATACTATTTTATAGCATCAAACACCATGTTTACATAGGGGATTACATAGGTTTATTAGAGAGTGGACCGCTGTAGCTATAAGTAATTGGCGATGGAGATGGCGGTGAAGGCGGCGGCCATGGAGGAAAGGGCAAGGCGGAGGCGGCGCGGGCGGCGCGGGCGGCCGGCGGCGGCAGCGGCGCGTGGCGACGGCCGGTCGGCCAAGGGGGAGCGCCGCCCCATAACCCCCTTCCTCCATGACTTCTTGGTGTTGTAGAGGAGCCCTCCCCCTTGTAGATGAGAGCCAAGAGGGAGGCAAATTCGTGGCTTTTGGTGGCTGCCCCCAAAACTAGGGTTTCCTCTCTTTAGGTGGAGGCAATGCTTCCCGGCCCTCCGATGGATGGCCCCTTGATCCAATGTCTCTTGGTCACCTATAGAACCTTCCTAGGGACCCATCATATCTTAATGAAGTTCCAAAGTCGTGGCTTGGTCGAATCCTCCAAGTTTGGTAAGAGTTGGAGTCAATCACGTCACCAACTTTCGGAATCCCGTAATCAGATATTTGGCTTTCAGTAAAACGGGGATTCCCGGAGCTACGTACCTCCGATTGGGCTGTTCTTGGGCTTAAATGAAAGCTATGGAAATTTCCCACAACATTGTAGGAAAATTGATTTTCAGTTGATGTCGTATTATAGTATCAAACTGTCAATCTCTGAAATCTATGAGGAGGACAGATTTTAGGAAAGTCAGAGTCCACCTCCAACAAGTCTCCTTTTGCGTTTTTGCCAATTTCCAAGTGATTTCTACACATCAAAGTGTAAAACAAGAACATTGTGCACTTTTGCAACTATTAATAGGTTAGTCAAATTAAATCATAAACTTAGTATAAAAACAAGTGTCAAAGGTATAAAAGTGGCATGAAACAATCAAAAATTATAGATACGTTTGACACGTATCAACATCCCCAAGCTTATTCCTACTCGTCCTCGAGTAGGTAAATGATAACAAAATAATTTTTGATGTTGAATGCTAGGATCATGTCTTCAACAAATGCATGACAAATGCTATATAGATAATGAAACTTAAGCAATTGTGTTAGCTAATGAAAAGATAACGACGAACTAGGAGTTAATAATATGAAATTATAAACATTAACAAGATTATAATGATCATAATAAAGCATGGTAGAGTGGTCTCTCGCTTGCCCCTTTAGTAGAGCAAAACATAAATGCCGGGCACCTCTTGAGATATTAAACAGAGACTAGGAGTAAAGTTTTTCAGAAATGATATAGAATCTCAAACATGCTCCACTCATTAAGACTTTGGGACAAAGCACATTATACTCAGAATGACAGCAATGCTCTATAAGATGGTGCTCAAAGAAGGATGACGACTCAACATAAACATAAAAGAAGGGCCCTTCGCAGAGGGAAGCAGAGATTAGTCATGTGCTAGAGCTTTTTATTTTTTATAGAACAGAAGTAAAACAATTTTGAGATATGCATGCTTTCGTCAACGATTTCACAACAAAGAAACTAGCTAGTCCCCTATGACAAGAAAGGCTTTTAGACTTGTGAGAGCAGCAGGTTTAGAGGAACGAGTACATTCCTCTATCTCCTTGGTTTCACCACTATCCAATGTTTGAGCTGATTTCTCAGATTTGCATTGTGTGGAGGAGAATGGTGAGTTATATTTATATTTTGCTTAAGCTGCTCTTGGGTTGATTCAAGTGAAGACGTAATCCATCGACACCGGGTGAAAGGGGGGAAATGACCTTGCTCGTCACAAGTTATATCTAGCTCTCTACTGCTCCCTCATGAGCTTAAAAACAGAGGCACAAAAGGAGTATTTTGAATATTTTAAAGGTAGCACATGACAAATTTACTTGGAATGGCAAGAAATACCATGCATAGGTAGATATGGTGGACTCAGCTGGAATACTTTGGCTTAACGAATTTGGATGCACGGATGGACCATTACACCCAGTGCAAGTGGAGGCTAGCAAAAGATGGGAAAGCGACCAAATTTGAGCATTACTATCATAATCATGCTTTGCGACAAAATACTTAATGAATAAAACATAAGAGAGGTTCTTCAATTCTAAAGTACAATAAACCGTCAAGGCATAACAGACTGTATTTTTAGTCTTTCAACATGTGTGAACATGTGCCAAGTCAATCCGAATAAATCTTTTGGAGGAGGATCCCACTTCACCATTCCACATTATGAACAAAATAACGCATGTTAACATCAAAATAACATATTATACCCTCTTAGCTAGTTGAGACTAACCATTAGAAAACATGAACTACGAAGCAACATTATACACACAACATTTTTAAGTTTAAACAAATAACTAACCAACCAAATAAAACTCCAATCAACTCTCCAGAAAGGGTATAAATAAAATATATAACAATCAGCTCATTATTGTGATGGTGCATGATGCTAACACAAAGATATAATAGATAATAAATTAAGATACAAACGCTCCAAGTTTATGCAAGTTTCTATGTTGCTCAAAAAACAAAGTTTGAAGGTTTGCAAACCGAGAGGTTGTTGATGTAGAGGGATGCAAAGGCATCCCCAAGCTTATGGTTTTGACCAATCTTGGATATTTCTCAATTTGATGTTCCTTCATTCCCTGTGAAAAAACTTCAACACAAAAACTCTCCCATTCTTTTTCTACGGTTAGACATTAGTATACTAAAGATAACATTTCCAAAGTGCTGCCATTAAACTAAAAAAAATTTGTTTTCAAGTTACAGGGAGGTTGCTTAAGTGGACAACTTTAAAATAATGGATGAGATCCAAAAAGAATCAAATGAAAACGCAAAGAGGCCACTTTTGCAACAAAAGTCAGAATCTGTCCAGAAAAACAGCAGCTGGAAAACATAATTTTTAAGTAAACTTAAACGTCTCTGAAATTTTCGCCAATTTTTGAGAGCACATAGGATTAGTAGATACTTTCTTTGTAAAAAAATTGTGACATTTCGAGCTTCCAGTAAAACATGAAAAATCAGGCAGTGAACAGAAAATACTGAAAACAGAAAAACCACTTTTTAATTATGCATCAACTAAAATCAAATGGGTAAAACTTGGTACTTTATTTTTGGAAAACTAAAATACTAGAGGGAAAAACAAAAACAAACGGAAAGTAAAAACAAACCGACGCTCCAAGAATAACACATAATATGTAAGCAATAAAAATATAGTACCACGGGTGAAAACTGATGATTGTCGATGAAGAAGGGGATGCCTTGGGCATCCCCAAGCTTAGACGCTTGTGTACTTCTTGTATATTTCAGAGGAGGTCCATGGAAACCTCCCCAATATTGAGTTTTTATCCCTTCTTGATCTTCCTTTATCACCTCGCTCTTGAATACTTAACTTCTTCACACAAAACTTCTAATAAACTTCATTAGAGGGTTAGTTCTCAAACAAAATAATGCACCTTCATGTTCTCACTTAACAAATTAAATGAACTTGTTCCTAAACATTAGCTACTGCCACAAAGATCTAAGTGATGCTCCGGGATCAAAAGAACTCCACTTTGCCCGTAAAAGAAGCGATGTAAGAACAAAGACAGAATCTGTCAAAAACAGAACAGAATGTAAAGATGATTTTTTTCGGGATACTGGGACACCTCAAATCAGAAAACTTAAAACTAATGAAAGATAGAAAAAACCCTGATGCTTACTGTCAAAAAATTTCAGACCCATATCACGTTCTTTTATTTTTAGAATTTCGTATGGTGACAGACAGAAATCTGTTTCTGGACAGCAACTCAAAATTTTAACTTTCCTCTCATTAGAGGCTATTTTTGGCACAAAAACCGAAACAAAAAGGATACAAGGGAGTTTCTACAGAGGCAAAAACACCCAAACACAAAGAAAAACAAAAAGAAACAGAAAGTAAAAATAAAATGGGTTGCCTCCCATGAGCGGTTTTATTTAATGCCTTTTAGCTAGGCTTATTTTAATGATGCTCTCATAAGATTAAGAGTTGAAATAATAAGGAGAGCATCAAGGAACAAATATCAAACACATTTAAATCTAACCCTCTTCCTATGAATAGGAATCTTGTAAGAAAATAAATCATTAAAACATAATGTGACTAGCATAAGAGGGCAAAACAAATGCAACTTCAAAACTTTCAACATAAAGAGAGGAGACTAAATACTATGAGATATTTAGAACCATGTTTTCCTCTCTCATAATAACTTTCAGTAGCATCATAAGCAAATTTTAATAATATAGCTGTCACAATAAAAATTCTTACAAAAGTCCACATGCATATAATTATTATATAAGGACAATATGAGTAATATAGATCATGAACGAGACAACCTGATATTTGTTGATGAATAAGAAGGGATGGCTCGGGCATCCCAAGCTTAAATGGTTGTATCTTCTTGAATATGTTCTTGGGGTGCCCCTGGGCATCCCAAGGTTGAGTTCTTGTACCTTATCGTTCGTCTCATATCACCATATTGATTTGATCTTATAGACTACATCCACATAAAACTTCACAAAACTCATTAGTAGGGTTAGTGCTCATTAAATAAAATCCACTCATGTCCAAGCATTGGCAAGTTGTAAGACCTCAATTCAATATTATCTACTGTATACTAATCAATTTATAACTTCTATTGATCAAATAAAGATTATAAACATCGAGTATAAGCACAATACTAAATAAAGACAACAATCTGTCAAAAACTGGACAGTCTGTGAAGATCGAATTTTTCGAGGCACTTCTGTAGCTCAAATCAGAAAACTCAAAACTAACGAAAGATAGATAAAAGTATCAGGCTTGCTGTATAGAAATATCAGAAAAATATAAAATTCTGGTGATTTTAGGAATTTCACGCAACAGGCACACAGAATCTGTTTCTGGACAGCAAAGCAACAAACTTGCATCATAAATAAACTAGAGGTCATAAATACATTTTATTTTTATATTACAGTGGTATATACACAATATATACATGTTTTTAGCTGAGAAGCTTCCATTAAAAGATTTGCTTTGGTTTCATAGGCATGAACACAAGTGTTCAAGGTCGACCCCTACTTAACCATTACTCATCTTTCCAATCACTTCTCTTTTTGAAAAAAGTTTAGATAACAAGTAGAACTAATTTTTTTTGTAATTCGTGCTCCCTATCCATACTAAGATAGAAAACAACTTACAACTGAAAGTAAAAATTACTTATAGATAAAGCAAACAAGTGCACACAAGAATATTCACCCCACGCTATTGCTCCCCGGCAACGGCGCCAGAAAAGGTCTTGATAACCCACAAGTGTAGGGGATCATGTGTAGCCTTTTCGATAAATAAGAGTGTCGAACCCAACGAGGAGCTAAAGGTAGGATTAATATTCTCTCAAGTTCTATCAACCATTGACACAACTCTACGCACACCAAACATTTGCTCTATCTAGGAAATAAAACTATAGGAATAAAACGGGTATGAAAGGATAGTTTTGCAATATAATAAAGAACAAGAAGATAAAAGTTAGTTGCTGCAGCAATAAAGTATACTAAAAGACCATAAATAACAGAACCATGAGTGTGGAAAAGTGGTGGAAGGCATGGCGGAATTGTTCATAATTAATTAGTGAAGTTATTCGGTTCATCGTCTTCGATGCAGTTTTCTATGTGAGAGAGGCAAAGCATACACGTTCTCAACTACTTGTGATTACATGTACTATATGATTGGAACATTAGCAAGCATCTGCAACTACTAACATTCATTAAGGTAAAAACCCAACCATAGCATTAAGTTCATAAGGTCCTCTTTATCCCATACAATGTCAAAAACCGGGATGGGGCTTAGGTTTCTGTCACTCCGGCAGCCCTACCCCCCGGTCTTCTTCACATACTACAAACCCTATGATGTTATCCAAGCGTGCAAGTATATAATGGGCACCATAGGAATGTACCATATCAACATACAACTCGAATCAACCAAATACATTCAATAATTCAACCATAAGACAACAAGGAACTACATAAACATGACATAGATCATAGGATAATATTTTATAGCATCAAACACCATGTTTACATAGGGGATTACAGAGGTTTGTGAGAGCGTGGACTGCTTTAGCTATAAGGAATTGGTGATGGAGATGGCGGTGAAGGCGGCGGCCATGGAGGAAAGGGCAAGGCGGAGGTGGCGTGGGCGGCCGGCGGCGGTAGCGGCGCGTGGCGGCGGCCGGCCAAGGGGGAGCGCCGCCCCCTAACCCCCTTCCTCCATGACTTCTTGGTGTTGTAGAGTAGCCCTCCCCCTTGTAGATGAGAGCCAAGGGGGAGGCAAATTCGTGGCTTTTGGTGGCTGCCCCCAAAATTAGGGTTTCCTCTCTTTATATAGGTGGAGGCAATGCTTCCCGGCCCTCCGATGGATGGCCCCTTGATCCAATGTCTCTTGGTCACCTCTAGAACCTTCCTAGGGACCCCTCATATCCTTAATGAGGTCCCAAAGTCGTGGCTTGGTCGAATCCTCCAAGTTTGGTAAGAGTTGGAGTCAATCACGTCACCAACTTTTGGAATCCCGTAATCAGATATTTGGCCTTTAGTAAAATGGGGATTTCCGGAGTTGCGGACCTCGGATTGGGCTGTTCTTGGGCTTAAATGAAAGCTATGGAAATTTTCCACAACGCTGCAGGAAAATTTATTTTCAGTTGACGTCATCTTGTGGTCTCAAACTGTCGATCTCTAAAATCTGTGAGGAGGACAGATTTCAGGAAAGTCAGAGTCCACCTCCAACAAGTCTCCTTTTGCGTTTTTGCCAATTTCCAAGTGATTCCTACACATCAAAGTGTAAAACAAGAACATTGTACACTTTTGCAACTATTAATAGGTTAGTCAAATTAAATCATAAACTTAGTATGAAAACAAGTGTCAAAGGTATAAAAGTGGCATGAAACAATCAAAAATTATAGATACGTTTGACACGTATCAATCACAACGAAGATCACATCATGGGAGAGAGAGAGATAACCACATAGCTACTTGTATAAGCCTCAGCCCCGGTGAGGGACTACTCCCTCCTCATCGCGGGAAGCAGCGGTGTTGATGGAGATGGCCCTGGCGGTCGATCCCCGTCCCGGCAGGGTGCCGGAACAGGACCTTCTGAACCCCCAAAACTTGTCGACGATGGCGGCGGAGCTCTGTTGCGTATTTGGGAAAATCCTTCGGGGGTTAGGGTTTTTGCGTTGGATGTGATTTTATAGGCGTCGGAGGCGGCCGAGGGGTGCCCCACAGGGCAGGGGCGGGTCCCACCCGCGGGTGGGCCCTAGGCCGCGGCAGGGGGCCGCCCCTAGCCTGTGTGGGTCCCCTGGAGTCGCCCTTCTGACTCCCTTCCTCATTTCTTCAATAAAAAATCTCCGTAAATTTTCGTCCAATTCCGAGAATATTTTGAGAAGTAACTTTCTGCAACAAAAACATGACAAAAACAGGGAACTGGCACTGGGCATCTTGTCAATAGGTTAGTTCGACAAAATGCATAAAAATGATGTAATATGATAGTAAAAACATGTGGCAACATCACAAAACTAGCATGTATCACTCAAAAATTATAGATACGTTTGAGACGTATCAGGTAGTAGCTGCTGAGCATCAGTAGTTCCACTCCAGGAGGAGCGGTACTACCGCCAGACAGAGAAAAACTGCTGAAACCAGAAACTGAATAACTTTTGCAAGGAAATTCCGATCGAGGTGAATCCAATTTTGTTGGAAAGAGAACGACAAGAGCTACCCTACAAGCAAGGGAGATTGTGCAAAGGGTTGGAATGGTGAAACATTAATTCCATACGGACGAGCCGGCAAAATCTCTAACAGTGAAAACGCAATAGAAGACGCATATGAAATCCATTTTCGGTGAACTTGGCCTTGTCATGACAAGCACGACAAGCACCATGAGCACACCATGATAAGAGCCAAATAAGAACCAATAAATATGATGCCAAGGATGCAAAGGTTTGAGCTCTCTACGACGATACGATCAAGATACTCGCTCGAGAGCCCCTCTTGATAGAACGGTTATCTATCCTATAACCCGGTCTCTCAACTAACATCATGAGACCAGTAAAATAGAAAACCCATCAAGATCATACCTTTGCCTTGCGCATAATCCACTTGAGCTTGATGATGACCATCTTGAGCTTCTCAAGTTGGACCACCTTTCTTGGCTACGCTCCGCTTGGTGAAGACTCTCATGTTGCTCCCCCCATACACCAATATGGGAGAAACACTTCTTCGACATATCTTCACTTGGCCTTTATCTTGATTACGATCACCATGACGCCATCCTCCATGAGCTACATAGGATCTTCCTCTTGATTCATGCTCATGGAGAAATACCTAACCCACATAGAGATACCGAGCACATAGATCATGGGTTAGTTCACAAGGCTATATTTTGACAATTGCTTACCATACCATGAGATCATACGACCCCCCATGGTACATCACTAGCCTTTTGCGTTGATCAACTCGCACTTAGCCTTGATCAACATATAATCTTCTTTCCTTAGCCTTGACTCCACCATATGGAGATTAAGCATTGCTAATGGACACAACCTACAAGTATAGCTCAATACACACATTAGTCCATAGAGATTGTCATTAATTATCAAAACCACACATAGGGCAACCATGCTCTTTCACCCTCTCCCGTCCTAGCTCCGGTCGGCTGAGCCGGCGGAGACGAGAAAGGGAGGGGTCGGGACACTGGAGGCGACTCTCAACGCGGTTTGGGAGAGAGAGAAGAGGGGAAGAATGAGAGCCCCCGCTAGGCCGCCACAACTATTGCTGAGGTCTGAGATTGGCAAAACAAATCATTGTTCGAATTTGTTATAATAATTGTTAACACTCATATATTACAATTATGATGACATGCATATACAATGGTCCTACATTTAGATATAAACACCTATATACAATAGTCGTACATGTAAATTACTTATTTTTAATACATATATACATGCGAATTAAAAAAGTTAACTTGTAAATGGGTCATGCGTGTGAATTACTATTTTTTTGTCAATATGTATATACTATGTTCCTACATGTAGATTACTAGGTTTGTCATGTGTTACAACCCCCACATGTAAATAACTAGATTTCATAAATACATCATACATGTAAATTGCTAGTTTTGTTATCAATACACATACTAGTTGAATTTTGGCGTGGCGTCACGCCACGCCACACATAGGGACGCGCTATTTGACACCCAGGGAGTAGAATAAGTTATTCTACACCCACCCCATATCTTCTAAACCGTAAATGATTATTACGTCACGTAAATTTTGTATTACCTCGTAATTCAAGGAGAACATAAGAAAATATCGACATGACGTAAAACTTTATTTTACATGACGTAAAAAAATATGTCGTAAAATATGCATTTTTTATGTTTTTACACTGTTATGACTCATAAAATTGCATTTTTTACAAACCAAAACGTTGGCTAAATTGGAGTGTTGAAACATTTGTTTGTTTTCTTATGAATAGGTAGCATTTTTTTTGTGTGCATTTCTGATATATTTTGTATAATATTCAAATGTTTGAAGGTTTGAAGTGCTCAAACATGTTTGTATTTCGACATCAATATTTAATTGAAATCAGAACATTCCATTTGAATTTGATTCTACATTTGGGGAAAGTTTGTTCGTGTGGTGTCTAAATGTTGGCCGAAGTGAAATGTTGAAATAAATTTGGCATTTCTTATGAGTATACTGTAGTTATTTTTTGGTGAGCATTTTGGTTCTATTTTTATGGAATATCAGAATATTTGCTCAAATGTTGGATAAATTGCATCTTGCAAATATGTTTTTTATTTTGTTATTGTAAAGTGGAACCGTACTTGTAGTTTTTAGATAAATGACACCATTATTAAGTGAGATGTGAAGGATTTCAAGGATTTGAAAAAGAAAATGGGTTCATTATCATTTGTTAAAGAAATTGGAACATTGCATAAACAATACTTCCTTTTTGATTTTCTTTTACTGTTTAAACAAAAATCAGAATATTTCATATTTCTTTTATCTTTTGTAGGTCATAAAAAAATATTTGTTGAATTTAAATATAAACATATCTTGTATTCCAACATTTAGTAGACCCTATCCGGGACGGTGTGATTTGAAATGTTAAAATTCGTTGTTATTTGTCGTCCGGAGTAACTCCATTTTTTAGCGAATTTAAATGTTCAAGTGTGTTTGTAGTTTGGCATAGATATTTAATTACTCTACTTAATCAGGAGAAATACACTATATAAGTATTTTGTAAATTCAAATCCATTTTTTTAGAAGGAATGCATTTAGGTTTTGTCGAAATGTTTGGTAAGTTGAGATGTTGAAAAATGTTTGTATATTGTCGCAAGTAGGTAGCATATATTTTTTGGTCGTCTCGATAAATTTTTTTCATATTTTTTTATGGCTATTTTTTGAACTAATGGTTGTGCGTTTTTTTTGCCCCGAGAATTAATTAATCTATATTTTGAAGAACTGCACCTGAATTCCATATGTTAAGGAAGTTAATGTTGGTTATTTCCAAAATATTTTCCAAATTGAATATTCAATCTGAATCCATAATTAGAGGGCATGTACTGTGTGAGCATTTGTTAAATTCAGCTTCACATACTTAGGGGAAGTTCATTTGGAATTTTTTTAAATGTTCACCAGTTCAAAATTTTCGAATTTTTTTTTGCCCACAAATTATGCTCGCATTTTAACATAAATAGTTGGCAGTTTGTGTTGTTGGTCTTTCCTTGTTTTAGTTATATATATAATACATTTTGTAAGTAGCAACGGTGACATTATGATATTGAAACGTTGCTTCAAAAAATGTAGTTTTATCTTTTGAAATTTTGAGGACACTGACGTATGGCATGCAACATTCTTCATATATGCAGTAGGATGAAAAAATGATTGAAACCAGCGGAGCCACTTTTTTTGCCATCAAAGCATAGCAGAAGAATACATTATTTCTCATTATAATAGGTTGCAGTGCGCTGTAAGGCTTCATATCAACGGAAGAAAACAATACCACCAAAAACTCTCATAAGGCTTCACAACGATGGCAAAACCACAAAGACGTCTTTTCATTCATCAAACGGATTGCAACTGTTCATAGAGATGGACACACTGCATCACTGAAGGAACCTGTGAATCTTACCTTAGCATTTCGGCATGTAAGTCCCAATGGGGAAGATCATTCATAATTTCTCCAAACCGATGGCTTGAAACACTATCACCTTGCAAGACAAAGGGACGGTGCAACTAACAGCCTCTAGTAAGAAAAAAGTAGAGGTGAGTAAACTTTAATGTCCTAGTCAGACAATTGCACTGGAAGAGGGAAGTCAAGGTGTGCAGCTTCCTCACCTAGAGCACCCCACTGGGAATGCGGATGTCTCACGCCTCGTCGTCCTTCACTGTCGGCCGCCCTGTACCGCTCCTTCCCGACGGTGTCCCTGAAACTGAGACGCACCATTATATCAGTTTCACTCGTAAGCATCTAAATGACATAAAAACATATTGGAAATAAGACAATTGCAGTGGAAGAGGGAAGTCAAGGTGTGCAGCTTCCTCACCTAGAGCACCCCACTGGGAATGCGGATGTCTCACGCCTCGTCGTCCTTCACTGTCGGCCGCCCTGTACCGCTCCTTCCCGACGGTGTCCCTGAAACTGAGACGCACCATTATATCAGTTTCACTCGTAAGCATCTAAATGACATAAAAACATATTGGAAATAAGCTTTCACGGTTCCTTTCCACCATGTTTCTCTCCCAAACTGAGCTTTAAGTTCGCTTTACATTTGAAGGGATGCTTCTTAAGATACGTACAACTGCTAAGCTACTTCGACCACAAACACTTGGTCTTGGAGAATTCTGTCTAAACACTTGTCGCTCCCCAAGTTCCCATTGAGCTGGTATGTGTGAAGCTCCTAGATAAAGGGAATCAAATAAATTCTCATCATTGAACTGAACACTGAACCCAAAAAAAAAAAAACACTAATCACACTTTTTTGGTAAACAAAGATAAATTATGAAGCACCCAGAATCTACGTAGTTGTCTTCATGTGAACTAAGAATTCACAACCCATTGGGAAAGGTGAAGGCAGAAAATGTAAAATGCAATCAACAAAACGGAACCGAGTATCTATTCTGAAGGAAAGAAACAATCAGCTGCAACGTAGCAGGAAACCCGGCTAACTTGTACTGATCTCCATACCTCAAAGATGTTGAATTACATTCCTGAGTCGTGGATTACCAAATTAACACTAATCCACAATCTCGATGGGTTTCTTATAATCTAGAAATACTTCGGATTTAGATGTAACAATCGAGACAATGCATATGTATTTCTTACCTTCTGGAAAGCTAACGCATGCATCAACTCTGTCTTTCGGACATATACGAACATAGTGTCATATTTATGAAACAACACTGTTCATACATCGTACCTCTTAATTGGAAGAGTAAACAAAAAAAGCTGGTTGTCATCTGTCAAAAGTTTACAGAATAAAATATGAGATATGATAATATCCAACTATTGAAGAAGTAGGGAAGTAAAATATAGCTGTACCGCATTTTTTCATTGGAACCGTAATTAGCACAATGAGAAATTAAAAAATCTTTGAGAGGCAGAGACAATCTAACACTTCAGAAATGTTAATGCTTGAAAGCATTTCTGTGGCATATCTTAGACACAGGACAAAACTTATATGTGACACAATTATGCACAAATGGAACTTTTTACTGGAATAAATACCTGCAGTTATTGAACCGTTCCGGCTGTCTTTGTCCTCTGTGCTGAAACCTAAGGTAGATGTGCTTCGAAGCTCGCTAATTGCTTAAGACAACAAAGAAGCTAGATTCAGTTACCCTAACTACTCGCACTTTTGCAAACTGGCATGTAAAAAAATCCATGTATCCTTTTGTTTTCTTTACCTTCTGGTCCTTAGCAGCAAGCTCTGAAACTTACACATGCCTTTTCTCTTCTGGAAACTCCTAGGATTTCCTATAACACTAACAGATTTCAGATTATTTAGCTTGTAAGAATAAATAAATGTTAAATTTGATCAGGGGAGTCAACTACAAACATCCAAAGCTGCACATCTATTAAAATTAAACCATTCACATGTGCATGGTCCTGTAATCTTAGATCCACGTATTACATATGCCTAGACTAAAATATTTGAATAACATTAGGTATTATCTATTAGCCTACTGATACCTTGAGAGCAATTTTACGTGAGCATATACTACAGCGTTGCATGCCAACAATAAATATACAATGTGAGCATCATCTGTAGTGCCAATAGTAATAGAAAGAAGTAATAAACAGTAACTCAAGTTATCTTGTTCCAGATAAACTGGCGATTAATAAGAAAGTAACCAAGACACGGCCCCGGACAAACATGGGTATGAGCACTCACATGGAAGGTGCTAAATAGAAACAATTAAACTTGAAAGACAATTATAATAAGCACCACTTTAAAATGGAATTTTTAAATGAAATTTTGCGAATCTGGCCAAGCAAGCTGGAAAATATATTGTGTTTCTTGTATCACACATCTTCTCTATTCTTGGTCGCTTAAGAGCCAGCAATCCCGTCTCCATGCTTATCTTGATGTCTTTGTGCACAATTATGAAAAGGATAATAATGAGCAATATGAGATAGATAATTAATAAATTCTACTGATACTCTTTTTAAAGGGAACTCCATAATGCTCAAAGATTCATGTATCAATTCTGAAGCAGAAAACAACGGACATAAGTTATATTAGTAATTGTTCCATAGTAATACCAGGAAGTCAAAGTAGTCACTGTAGATAGAGCAAGAATAGCAACGTTTTAATATTGGGTTGGCAAAATCTTTAAAGCAACCAGATTACAAATGTGGTATAAAATTATGATGCTTCACTATAGAGTTGAATTCAGTTATGCTTATTGACATGGTAAAAAAACGCCTATTGCCTTTTTCGGGTATAAACATTGTTTCCCAATTATGTGTTAGTTATTCTTTCATTTTACTTAGTACTGATGACATCTGCCATGATATGCGATCTATGCAGGACAACAATGCCATTGTTCTCGCTAATCTTGTTAGATACCTCTACCAACCAACTATCCCAAAAGACCGATCTGATAGGAAGTGGTGGTATAATATACTTAACACACTTCACAACACCCCCTCTCACGTGTGACGGGAGAAGAGAAAGTCAACACGTGAATAGAAGAAGAGCACACCGGAACATCGGTGGCTAAAAGCTCCCCTCCAGCCCTCTTTCGAGCGGAGAAATAATTGGGAGAAAAACGCCGGGGGTAGGACTCGAACCTGAGACCTTAGGCTCTGATACCATGTTAGATACCTCTACCAACCAACTATCCCAAAAGACCGATCTGATAGGAAGTGGTGGTATAATATACTTAACATACTTCACAACATGTTAGATACCTCTACCAACCAACTATCCCAAAAGACCGATCTGATAGGAAGTGGTGGTATAATATACTTAACATACTTCACAACACCCCCTCTCACGTGTGACGGGAGAAGAGAAAGTCAACACGTGAATAGAAGAAGAGCACACCGGAACATCGGTGGCTAAAAGCTCCCCTCCAGCCCTCTTTCGAGCGGAGAAATAATTGGGAGAAAAACGCCGGGGGTAGGACTCGAACCTGAGACCTTAGGCTCTGATACCATGTTAGATACCTCTACCAACCAACTATCCCAAAAGACCGATCTGATGGGAAGTGGTGGTATAATATACTTAACACACTTCACAACAAATCTAACCAAGAAATATGAGAGGTATCAAGTCAACTGCCATGTGTGTGCCTCTCATGCTTCTCACGAGACTGCTGAGTTGCTCACTCCTCCAAAACATTGTGTTCCCTAGTGAAATAGTATGGTTTGGAATTGAAAATGAAAAGAGTCTTCAATCAGAACCTGCAACCATGAAACTGTTGTGACTTAGAATTTTTAGTTCCGTTGTGGTAATTGCTAAGCAAGCACAGCAGCGGAGCCGAAGCAAGCAGCAAGCAGAGCAAGCAAGCAGCGGCAGCAGAGCAAGCAGCACGTACCTTGCTGGCGACGGGCGGCGGCAGCAGAGAGGGTCGATTCCTGGCGGCGGTGCCTCGAATCCGGGCGGCGGCGGAGGCTCGACGCAAAGTTGTCGCTGTCGCCAGGAGGTTGTCGTCGCCGCGGAGGTCCAGGAGATCGGCAAGCTCAGCAGGAGCACAAGGAGCAGGTCGGGGAGTGCTGGGGCGGCCGGACGGCGGCGAATCGGGCGGCAGGGGCTGGGCTCAGCCGGAGTTGGGGAAGACGTGCTCGATGCGTTCGATTTCGTGTTCGTCCGGACGCGTGGCTGAGCGGAGATGGAGAGGAGGTCGTCGCGGTTCCGGTGGTGGTCTTGGATTTGTCCGGGACGGCCGGAAACGGCGGTGCTACGCGTCGGCAACGGCGACGTTGTTCGACCGTGCGTGGAGCAGGGAAGAAAAGCAGGGAGAGGCGAGTGAGAGAGGAAGGAAGGAAGAGGAAGAAGAGAGGGCGGCGGAGCACTTAGCAGCCTTCGCTCGTCCTGGGGCGGCCGGAGAGGGCGACCAGGCGCGGCGACGTCGCCAGCGAGCTCTGGGTCACACGGGAGAGAGAGATGAGGGAGGGGAATTGTGGGGTGTTTTTTTTGGAAGGCCCCTGTTCTTTTTTCTAATTCGAAATACGTCCTTCGCAACGGGGAGAGCTGGACTGCGGGTCCGTTTCCGAAATTTGTGAGGGGCGTTTCTGCAAAAGCGTCATCGACGCCTTCCGTGGGCCGTCGGATCGACGACGGACGGCCGGGATCGCGACACGGTAGTACTGTAGCATGCTACAGTACGTACTATAGCTAGCTACAGTAGCCGATCGCTCCCAGGCCTCAAAAGGTTCCGTCTTTAAATATATAGATGATGACATCTGCCATGATATGCGATCTATGCAGGACAACAATGCCATTGTTCTCGCTAATCTAACCAAGAAATATGAGAGGTATCAAGTCAACTGCCATGTGTGTGCCTCTCATGCTTCTCACGAGACTGCTGAGTTGCTCACTCCTCCAAAACATTGTGTTCCCTACTGAAATAGTATGGTTTGGAATTGAAAATGAAAAGAGTCTTCAATCAGAACCTGCAACCATGAAACTGTTGTGACTTAGAATTTTTAGTTCCGTTGTGGTAATTGCTAAGCAAGCACAGCAGCGGAGCCGAAGCAAGCAGCAAGCAGAGCAAGCAAGCAGCGGCAGCAGAGCAAGCAGCACGTACCTTGCTGGCGACGGGCGGCGGCAGCAGAGAGGGTCGATTCCGGGCGGCGGTGCCTCGAATCCGGGCGGCGGCGGAGGCTCGACGCGAAGTTGTCGCTGTCGCCAGGAGGTTTTCGTCGCCGCGGAGGTCCAGGAGATCGGCAAGCTCAGCAGGAGCACAAGGAGCAGGTCGGGGAGTGCTGGGCGCGGCCGGACGGCGGCGAATCGGGCGGCAGCGGCCGGGCTCAGCCGGAGTTGGGGAAGACGTGCTCGATGCGCTCGATTTCGTGTTCGTCCGGACGCGTGGCTGAGCGGAGATGGAGAGAAGGTCGTCGCGGTTCCGGTGGTGGTCATGGATTTGTCCGGGGCGGCCGGAAACGGCGGTGCTACGCGTCGGCAACGGCGACGTTGTTCGACCGTGCGTGGAGCAGGCAAGAAAAGCAGGGAGAGGCGAGTGAGAGAAGAAGGAAGGAAGAGGAAGAAGAGAGGGCGGCGGAGCACTTAGCAGCCTCCGCTCGTCCTGGGACGGCCGGAGACGGCGACCAGGCGCGGCGACGTCGCCGGCGACGTCTGGCTCACACGGGAGAGAGAGATGAGGGAGGGGAATTGTGGGGTGTTTTTTTTGGAAGGCCCCTGTTCTTTTTTCTAATTCGAAATACGTCCTTCGCAACGGGGAGAGCTGGACCGCGGGTCCGTTTCCGAAATTTGTGAGGGGCGTTTCTGCAAAAGCGTCATCGACGCCTTCCGTGGGCCGTCGGATCGACGACGGACGGCCGGGATCGCGGCACGGTAGTACTGTAGCATGCTACAGTATGTACTATAGCTAGCTACAGTAGCCGATCGCTCCCAGGCCTCAAAAGGTTCAGTCTTTAAATAGATAGATAGATAGATACCATGATCCTACGTGTAAATTACTAACCTTTGGTGTGTAAATTACTAGTTTTGCCAATATGTATATACTAGTGCTCCCGCATGTAAATTTACTATTTTCTTTTTAAAATTTGTAGGGTTGTGCAGTGCAGAGTTGGTAGGAGTGTTTTCGGGTTTTATTTTTCAATAGTTTGGGCATTTATTTACATTTAATTGAAATAGAAAACTGTCGAGTCTCCACGTGTTACCTTTATGATCAGAAGAAAAGATGATTTACGATGAATTCAAAATCAGCTAAAGGTCAGCTAAACTATCCAATTTTTTATCCATGGTGAAGCAAAATTTGGCGGTGGTTTGTGCTACTCAAAGTCCTTCCAAGAGAATGTGAGATTACCGAAGGATTCTGTTTGGACATGTGGGTGCGTGACGTGTCACTAGTTCGGACCAGTGATAATTACAGGTACAGCTTACCAGAATGGGATTTTGCACCTTAAACAATTCGTACGCCATGAGTATTAGTCGGCATCTGAAACCTAGAGGCCAAATCTACCAAAAGGATCAAAAGGCGCTCCCTTTCCGCTTTCGTCTTCAATTTTCCTCGAAGGAAAGAAACATGGGTCCAAATAAACTGAATCGAGCCGAGTGATGATATAATAATGCAGAGATAGGGTGTAGGATAGCGCGCTGCAGGAGTGAGCCCTCCCCCTCTCTCTTCTCTCTCTCATCCCAAGGCTCCAATGGAAGCCACGGCAACGTGAGGAGTGGAGTTGTACTGCCCATTTCCCGTTTCCCCACCCCAAAGAACCACCAGCCCCAAGAAACCAGGGCCGCGCCAGGAACAACCCACGGGCACGGAGCTCCGCGCTCAATTCCCCAATCCCCCGCCACCCGCCGGAGCGGCAAACCGTTTCTTTCTTGCTCTTGCTCCTGCTCTTGTCCGGCCGCCGCGCACTCGCTCTTCTCCTTCGGTCGCTGCACTCGGAAGGCAGGTGGGTTTCCATCATGATTTGGGAATCGTGATTTGGCGGTCGCGTTCTTTGATTTGGTTTTGCCGCGAGAAAGTTGCGCTCTGCTTTTTTTTTCTTCGGTGTGAGGGGGGTCCAAGCTTTGATCTGCGTCACACACCTGTTGTTCTTCTTATCCGCAAGGCATCCGAGGCGGAGGGGGAGGAGGACGGCGGACCACGGGCGGCACGTGACGAGCGGTTGGCGATGGCGAGAAAGGGCAGCGCCACCGAGGGCCGGGCGCGTACATAAAGACCAGGTGCGCGGGGGATCCCTTGTTGCAGAGGAGATCTGAATTCTTGAGCTTTTTGGGTGGAGGAGAGAGAGAGAGAGAGGAATGGACGCGGCGGCGTTCGGCACGGTGGAGGGGGTGGTGGCGGAGATCACGCGGCTGCACCGGTCGCTGCCCCCGCGGCCGCCGCTGGAGGACGTGGAGGCGGCGGAGGCGCTGGCGCGGGCAGCGGACCGGGAGGAGCGCGCGCGCGTCGACGCCATCGAGGGCCTGCGGAGGTCGCCGGTCGTGCCGGAGGACCTCTTCTACGTCGCGCAGGACATGCACCGCGCGCTCGCGGGGTTCCAGTGCCGGGAGCAGAAGCGCGAGGCCACGCGGCTCCTCGAGCTCGACGCGCTGCACACCCTCTTCGACGACCTCATCCAGCGCGCCTCCCAGTGCGTGCCATCCACCTCTACCCGCGCCGCGCCGCGCATCACCACCAGTGGTGCCACTAGCTCCGCCTCCTCGTCCAATTACTCATCAGCTGGGGCGGTGTCCGCTGCGGACCGCTCCTCTTTGGTCACCAACGGCTTCAGTGCGGAGAGGAACGTCGGTACGAGCATGGGGCGTGTCTCCATGGATGACAGCTACGTCAAGAAGGCTAAGGCGGCAATGTGGGATGGTGAAGTTGTGGCAGCGAATTCACATGCGCCGCGAGGAGCCGTTGCCGCAAATTCCGTGGCGGTTCGACTGGATGGCAGTTATGGTGAGCCCTTCCTACTTTTAGTTGTGATTTCATATGCTGAAATGTAGTGTTTAGGTGCACTGTCATGTAATTTATCATGTGTTTATGAGTTAAAATGTACTCCCTTTGTTTGGGTGCACTGAAATGTAGTCCGCATGCAAATAGCTAAAACATCTTATATTAAGCTGAAGCATATGTGAAACAGGAAGTTGCTTAGCTGTCGACCAATCGATGTTCTTCTCTAGTTGGATAATTAACCGAACCCTCTATAGAATAGAACTGGAGTTATGTGCATATTCATTGATTGGTTGGTTGATGACTTGGTTTGCAGGAGATGACAAGGATAAATTGAGCCTCATTAAGCTAGCTAGCATGATTGAAGTGGCTGCGAAGAAAGGCGATCGGGAACTCAACTTCCAAGGAAAGCTCATGGCCCAGATTGAGTGGATACCTGATTCAATTGGAAAGCTCATTGGGCTTGTCACCCTTGATATTTCGGAGAATCGGCTTGTGGCTTTGCCCGAAGCAATTGGGAAGCTTTCTTCTTTGAACAAGCTGGATATTCATGCTAATCGAATCGCTCAACTCCCTGACTCAGTTGGGGATCTTCATAGCTTGATTTGCCTCGATCTAAGGGGCAACCAGCTTACGGCCTTGCCCTCTAGTATTGGCAGGTTGATGAACCTTGAGGAGCTTGACCTGGGAGCAAACCGGATTGTCTCACTGCCTGATTCAATAGGAAGCCTTACACGATTGAAGAAGTTACTGGTCGAGACAAACGACCTTGAAGAGCTGCCTTACACAATCGGTCATTGTGTTTCACTGGTTGAGTTGCGGGCAGGGTATAATCACCTGAAGGCTCTTCCAGAGGCTGTTGGGAAGCTAGAATCTCTGGAGATCCTCTCTGTGAGGTACAACAATATCAGGAGCCTTCCAACTACAATGGCAACTCTGAGTAAGCTGAAGGAGGTTGATGCCAGCTTCAATGAGCTTGAGTCGATTCCCGAGAACTTCTGCTTTGCGACTTCTCTTGTTAAACTGAATGTTGGGAACAACTTTGCTGACATGCAATCTCTGCCTCGCTCTATTGGCAACTTTGAGCTGCTGGAAGAGTTGGATATAAGCAATAATCAGATTCGGGTTCTTCCAGATTCTTTTAAAAACCTGAAGCGTCTCCGCGTGCTTCGTGCAGAAGAGAATCCTCTACAGGTGCCACCAAGGGAGATAGCTTTAAAGGGAGCTCAGGTAATCCTAGCTATCCTATCTTAAACTTGATATTATTGGCCACCTGTGACGTAGTTTAGTGACTGGTTTTCTTCCTTTTGTCGTGATTTATAGGCGGCCGTCCAATACATGGAAGATTATGCTACCAAGAAAGCTACGAAGTCACAGCCAGTGAAGACAAAGAACACTTGGGCTCAGTTCTGCTTTTTCTCCAGTCCTAACAAAAGAAAGCATGATCGGATAGACACGGAGACATGATGCGCGCAAATGGTTTGCCCTTTGGCAATGGTCGATGGTGCAGGTTTCTGTTGTAGAACCAACCAGGGTCGATAGATCACACCAGATTTTACTCTGCTTTGCACTGGCCACATTTCACCTTCTAGCTTCACCATATGCTGGTGGCTCGGAGGTTGTTCAACTGAAATGAGTACTGTCATCCTTCCTTTTTTCAGTTTTGTGTTTTTCTACGGGGAGAGTATTGTTAGCCTTCAGTCCAATAGTGTTTTTTTAGGGAATGTCCAATAGTGTGTCTTTGTGTGTCTCTTGTAGTTCTTACTGTTTTATGCATTTTGGATGGTAGTTCTTCCAAAACAAAAGTAGTAATTGTAGCATGTTGCTGGATGCAACGAAATACAATACATGTTGCATGCCTCGTTTCATTTTATTTGTATGATGGTGATTTTCGTTTGTGTGAGCTAAGAATGGTGAATTAAAGAGCCTACATTGCCTTTGAACAATACCTGAATACAGAGCTTCCCTTCAAACAAGAAAATTTTATTCATGCGGTTGATTTCTATGCTCCAGATTGCGAAGGAGACTGATGGGCGCCCTGATTGATTTGCCATGCACAGAGAACTCAATCGAACAGAAAAGGAAGAGACATCGACAGGAATGTGGAAGTACATCGCCAACATGCATGTCACCTTGGTAGATCCATGCAAGTTGGTGTTCACATTGAATGTGGCCAGCGAGACGATCTTGTCTGAACAAACACATCTCTTTCAGGGAACATCGGCAGCTGTTCGCCGATCGATCCGTGAAAGCAATGTGTCCGTGGAGGGAGTGGAAGCCACCAATCAGCATTGCTCACACCTTTGTACGCTTGCTCGATTTGAAACTCGAGGTAAATGAATGAACACGTCGACTGATAGTTGAACAGACTCAGTGATGAACTGATGCGGTCTGCAATACTCCCCTGATTTTCATTTTATTACTGCAAACTGAACACACCTACCATAGCATCTCCGGCTGCCACCAAAAAGATCCCCATAGATTCATAAGTCATAACCACGAGTTAACAGGGCAATTATATATCCAAACCACCTGAAGCATTTCTGTGACTTCGTAGACGATAAGTCCCATCTTTTTCAGCAAAACAGTGTTAGGTTGTACCTTTAATACGTTAAAAGATAACCCCTCCGCTACACGATATATGCCTTTTAGCAAGCTAGTTTAGGTTGTTAAAAATGATTATATTATGAAACAAAGGTAGTAATTTATTCTGGTAACAATATGAATCGGCCAGCCAAACTGGTCAGGACCATGACGGTCCCGCATGCCAAACATACGATCAACACAAGCCAGATTAGCAAGCTCGTGAGCCACTACATTACAATCTCTCTTAACTAAGGGCACGCGACGGCTGGGCAAGATCCTTCTAATGCGGAGTTTAGGTGATCTGTTCCGGTCGCCTTTTAGTAAACAAGTTTACAAACAATTTTAACTTGACAATAGTTTTTAATCAACACGACCACCTGAGGCACCACCACCACCACTGTCACCGCCATGAGACGATCTTGTCTGAACAAACACATCTCTTTCAGGTAAAATCGGCTGCTGTTCGCCGATCCGTGCTACCAATCAGCGTTGCTCACACCATTCTACTCTTTCGTCGATTTAGCCTTTTCCTTTTTTGCGCACAAGTATACATTAGAAACTCGAGGTAACTGAAATGAACACATCGACTCATACTTGGACAGAGTCACAGTGTTACATTGAACCCTTTTTACGTTTAAAGAGATTTTTTAGGGTAAAAAGAGATTTCATTGTGCTAACAATATGAATTGGCCAAATTGGTCAGGAGCGTGACAGTCCCGGGTGCCAAAAATTCGATGAACTCAAGCCCGATTAGCAGGCTCGTGAGCCACTACGTTACAGTTTATTTTAACTAAAGGCACACTACAAGTCTACAAGTAGGCAAGATCCTTCTGATGCAATCGATTTCCTTGTACAAGAAACACATTCTTGACATCTATTATTATCTAAATTGTTCATCGCGCACAATCCTTGGAAAGCTATATTATCACATTAGATAGCAGGCCATGGCGCCATCGCCGCCGCTAGGTCTAGGGGAGAAGTCTTGGGACAATCAATCATGCACTCTTTGGCTGTGCCATAGCATTTATCCTTGACTAAACAGCAGAAGTACTAGCAAAACGATGGGTTAGAACACCCTCGCATTCCGTGTATATTGATCTTAACGCTTTCCATGTCTTCCATTAATAGTCTGCCTATGGGACAGAAAAACGAATAATATTCCAATTAGTCTCTGTTTATCAGCTAGTAAGAAGTAATTCATACAACAAACAAATAAACAAATACACAATCACTTAGAAAATCCCTAAGAACTTCTGAAGAAGTAAAAATTATGCATAGCATGTGCCTTAACTGCTCGATCGTAGAAGATTGGTATTGATTATTGAAAGACAAGTCAACTGAAGCATCAAAATAGGTAGATCAGGAGTTTATCTGCAACTTACAGTGCACATGGGTAGCAAAGCTCGTGAGAAGAAGCACCGACAGTATGATTATTGGTGTATGGAAGTGGTTCCTATACTTGTCCATGGAGAAATTACAAGGCGGCCTCGTTTGGTCCTCGTCTATAGCAGAGTAGGTTTTCTAGTTATCTTCGTTGGGTGTCCTAATATATATACACAATCGACATGAGGTACATGGCAAAGAAGTAAAGCGTGCAATCTAAACTGATCACTAAAATCACGGACTCTTTCTATTTTTTGATAGATATCGTCTCGGCTAAATCCTTGTATTTAATGTGGTATGATTCCATAGTCTTTAACTCATGGGAATCGATTCACGATCGACATAACAGCAACACAATCAGATTCAGGTGCGAAGGCTGTACGCCCATGTCGATGCAGAAAAAAAGAAAGACTTTGGAGAAGGAGGGCTGCATTAGACATGGCCTAGATCCTGCATTATCTCCGATGACGCAACCAATGGTCGTTTGTTCCGTGTCAGGTATGAACGAGGGATCTATGATATTGGGGGTCAAGATGCTGCCCATTGTTCATATTCATCCTAGGACATGACTGAAAATAGTATAAGCAAAAAGTTACGCGATAGAAAGAATAACCTATGCCTGGCAAGTAAAGCGGAATGATTTGATAGTACATGAAACTACAGGAATGGTTTAAAGCAACCGAAGCAGAGAGTTACTATGAGTCTATGATGTACAACTTCTCCAAGCTAGGAAAGAGTTTGAGGAAGCCGACACTGCACCAAGATTAGGGCCAACTGAATTGAGATGCAAAACCTTCACACTGCGCATCAACGTATTCAAGCTGCCATCAACCATTTCCTAATAATATAAAAGTACAATAAAAATATATAAGAAACCCGCGTAGAATACAATGCAGAATGTCAAATGCATGATTAGGCAACCTTAGCTACATCAGAAACTGTGGTTCCAATCTTAAATTTAGCAAAATCATCCATCACTGGACCCAAGATCTCCAACATGGGCGCGCGGATTATGCGGTGTGGGCTCAAACTGAAATGATCAGAGGAATCTTTCCAGGCGAGGGGCATCCTCGATGACTATTTCATCGATGTGTTCGGCATCAAAGAAATCACACATTTTAGCAATTAGCGTACCGTCGCAGACGGCGATGCTCCTGAGAGTCAGCGAGTTAATCACCACTCACCAGGCGTCTGATGCCAAAGCAATTGTCAATCAGCAAGCTCACGAGGACAGGGCATCAGTAGAGCAAGCTGTGGAGAGTGTCTTCCCGCACGGTAAAGGAGCTCAAGGAGAGCTTCTTCAGGTGTGGGAAACTAAACGATGCGGGCATGTCCTCGAGGAACAAACTGCAGTGGCGAAGACGGCCACACGAAGGGTCGGTGCAAAGCGGGGCACCGAGAGAGGCAGCGAGCCGGAGGGCAAGGGCGGGGGACTTAGGCCCAGTTTGTTTGGCGGCTTCTCCAGAAAGCTGTCCTACTCCAGCTTTCTGGAGAAGCCGTACCTAAAATTTAGGTAGGCTTCCTAACTAGTTTAGATTAAATCATTTTGGATTAGGTGCGGCTTCTCTAGGAAGTTCGGGTAGGGCAGCTTCCCGGAGAAGCAGCCAAAAGAACTGGGCCTTAAACCAACCGTCGAAGTCGACGCCATAGATGTGATGGATCCTGAGGCGGCGTCCGGGGCCTGGTGGTCGGAAAGAATCTTGGACGCGACTTGTTGTGTGTCATTGCGTGGAAACCAGAGGAGGCTATCGTCCAGGTTGAGAGGAGAGGAGCGCCACAGGTGACGAGAGCAACGAGAGATGATGGCAGTGCGCACGCCTTCGTCGATGCAGAGGAGGGAGCTCATTGAGCCAAGGATCTCATCAGGGAAGAAGCTAATTAGATCGATTTGTGGGGGGGGGGGGGGGGGGGGGGGGGGCTGGTACATATATTTGAGCCAAGGTCGCATACAATGACTAGCTAAGTACCCGTGCATTGCTACGGATCGATAAATATGAAGTGATGTGTTTGAAAAGAAAATCATACAACCTAATTCCATATCGATAACATATTAATTGTGTGTTTTGTGCATGCATCGGAGGTTGTCAAAGATTGTTGAGAAGCTTTTATCCGTTGTAGATTTTCACATCTAAATGTAATATTTAGTCAACACATTTGGAGTAAAATGATGGGAAAAAAACAGGATCTAACCTTGGCTATGTGGTTCATAAAATTAACCACTCAGTTTTTTTATCTCCAAAGTTTTACTCTCCATCTAATAATTCATATAAAACAAACGGTTAGACCAATATTCTCAATCAACACTCAATGGTAAAGCTGATCAAGTGTGTTATAGGTCAGACGAATTTGTCATAGTCCACTGATTGTGATGCTTTCTCTATCGAAGAATTTACATAGTATGATAACAATATTTCAATTCAAGAGTTTTTGCTAAAAAGAAAAAAGAAGCGTCTATCGTTCGACGTAGTATTAGAATACAACTTAACTCTAATCAGAAATGAAAGGAAGCTTTTGGAACAGTGGAGGTTTTAGGGATTCAGCCAAGCATTCCGTTGTAACTGACACTATAAGAGAAAATAAGCTTGATTTCTTTGCAGTTATAGAAACCGGCAGAGACAATTTTGCTGCACCTTTTCTTCGGAATTTGTCCGGAGGATTAGACTTTGTTTGGTATTGTTTACCACCAATTGGTAGGTCGGGTGGGATCCTGGCCGGCTTTAACGCCCAGACAATTGGCGTAAAAAATATGGTGTTAGGAGATAGGTGTGTGAAATTTCATCTAATTTCAAAAATGGATAATTTCGAGTGGTCACTAGTTGTAGTTTATGGAGCAGCTCAAAATGACCACAAGGGTGAATTTTTGGCTGAACTAGTCCGGATGTGTGAAAACGAACCCCTACCTTTGTTAGTTGGAGGTGATTTTAATATTATGCGTAGGCAAAGTGACAAGAATTCTACTAATTTTAATACAAGGTGGCCATTTGTTTTTAATGCTATTATTGAAGGTCTTGATCTCCGAGAAATAGAGCTCTCGGGCAGGCAATTCACATGGGCTAATCGCAAAGAAAATAAAACTTTCGAGAAACTTGACAGGGTTCTAGCGAGTGTCTCTTGGGAACAAAAATTCCCTTTGGTTTCGGTGTGTGCCTTAACTAGAGAAGGTTCCGACCACACCCCTTTACTTATTGACTCAGGAGAACAAGCTCACCTGGGTAACAAACCTCATTTCTCTTTTGAGCTATCTTGGTTACGGCAGGATGGATTTTTTGAGATGATTGCTAAGGAATGGATGTCGGTTTCTAATAGTACAAGTGCTATGGAAACTTGGCAGAATAAAATACGTCATCTACGCTCTTTCCTAAGGGGATGGGCAAAAAACCTAAGTGGCATTTATAAACAACAAAAAATCAAACTCCAAGCTATTATTAACGAGTTGGACATAAAGGCAGAGACCTATCCTCTAAATGCCGAAGAGAGTGAGACTCTCAATGATGCTAATAACAATTTAGCTAATCTTAGAAGGGACGAGGAGTCCAAATGGGCGCAAAGAGCTAAGGTTACATGTTCAAGAAGGAGGAAACAATACTAAATATTTCCACTTAATTGCTAACGGTAAGCACAGAAGGAAGAAAATTATTCAACTGGAGCAAGATGAAGGGACTATAACGGGACAAGAAAACATTAAAAATTATATTACAAATTTTTACAGAGGTTTGTTTGGGGCAGAGGCTCCTAACAACTTCTCTATGGATGAAGCGATGACCTCAGATATTCCCCAGATTTCCATAGAGGAAAATGATATCCTCACGAGGGTTTTTTCTGAACAAGAGGTTCAGGAGGCTATTATGCAGATGAAGAAGAATAAAGCACCCGGGCCTGATGGATTTCCAGTAGAATTCTATCAGCGTTTTGGGAAATAATAAAAGACGACCTTATTAATATGTTCCAAAGCTTCCATAGAGGTGAGCTTCCGTTGTATCATCTTAATTTCGGTCACATAATCTTGCTTCCTAAAAAAGAAAATGCTAGTCAAATCCAGCAATATCGCCCTATTTGTCTTCTAAACGTTAGCTTCAAAGTCTTCACCAAAGTAGCCACCCATCGAGTAACTGAAGTAGCGCAGAAAGTAATTCGTCCTACCCAATCAGCTTTTATGCCGGGGAGGCATATTCTCGAGGGTGTGTTAATTTTACTTGAGACCATCCACGAACTTCATAGGAAAAAAATGGATGGTGTCTTGTTAAAAATAGATTTTGAAAAAGCCTACGATAAGGTTCAATGGCCCTTTCTCCAACAAGTGATGAGAATGAAGGGATTTAATCCGCGGTGGTGTCAATGGATTGAGCATTTTGTTAACCGTGGAAGTGTAGGTATCAAGGTCAATGATGACCTAGGTCATTATTTTCAAATGAAAAAAGGACTAAGAAAGGGTGACCCATTATCACCTATCCTCTTTAATATTGTTGCCGATATGTTGGCTATAATTATCGCTAGAGCGAAGGAAGATGGTCAAGTTGATGGGTTGATTCCTCATTTAGTTGACGGTGGGGTGTCCATATTGCAATACGCGGACGATACGTTGCTTTTCATGAGTCATGATTTGGAGAAGGCTTTAAACATGAAACTCATTTTATGCATTTTCGAACAACTATCAGGCCTAAGAATAAATTTCCATAAGAGCGAAATTTTTTGTTTCGGCAGAGCCAGGGAAATGGATGATCATTATAGGACACCTTTTGGATGTGAAATCGGCAAGTTTCCATTTAAGTACTTGGGAATTCCAATTCACTTCCGTAAACTTCGAAATGGTGAATGGAAACCGGTGGAGGATCGTTTTGAGAAAAAACTAGCGAGTTGGGCTGGGAAGCTTCTGTCGTATGGTGATAGGTTAATTCTCATCAACTCTGTACTAACCAGCCTCCCGATGTTTATGTTATCCTTCTTTACGGTACCCAAAGGGGTACAAAAAAGAATGAACATTTTTCGCTCTAGATTTTTTTGGCAGAGTGATGGACATAAGAAGAAGTATAGGTTGGCTAAATGGAATATTTTATGCCGACCAAAAGAGCAGGGGGGTTTAGGGATTGACGTTTTAGAAATTAAAAACAAATGCTTGCTTGCCAAATGGTTTGCCAAAATACTATCTGAGGACGGTGTTTGGCATGAGTTAATTCGGAATAAGTATTTGTGCACGAAATCTCTATCTCAGGTGAAAGCCCGGCCTTCAGATTCTCCGTTCTGGAAGGGCCTTATGAAAGTGAAGGATGAGTTCTTCGAACGGGGTTCTTTCTCTGTAGGGAACGGTGAGAGGGTCTGGTTCTGGGAGGATACGTGGCTAGGGGACAAGCCCCTTGCTAGTCAATATCCGATGCTTTATAGAATAGTTCATAGGAAAGAGGTTTCGGTGGCATCGGTTCTGTCCTCAGCCCCACCCATGAATATAAGTTTTCGCCGAACACTGAATGGTAACAGGTGGAACCGTTGGTTGCATTTAGTTGCTCGTCTAATGGAAATCCAGCTTAACGAAGATCAGGACATTTTTTCCTGGAGTTTAACGACTTCGGGTACTTTCACCGTCAAATCATTGTATTTGAATTATATGTCTGAGCATGCACATTTTAATTCTAAATACCTATGGAAAATGAAGGTCCCCTTAAAAATTAAGATTTTTATGTGGTTCCTTAGACGTAAGGTGATACTTACAAATGATAATTTGGCAAAGCGAAAATGGGAGGGCACTAAAAAGTGTTGTTTTTGTGATCAAGATGAGACGATTCAACATTTATTCATTGGTTGCCCTCTTGCTAAGATGGTTTGGCGTATTGTTCATATGGCTTTTAATATCTATCCCCCTAAAAATATAACAAACTTGTTCGGGAATTGGTTGAGGGGTGTTGCTAAAAAGCTTAAAGTCCAGATTCGAGTCGGTGTCTGTGCTTTGCTTTAGGCCATATGGAACGTGCGCAACGATTATATCTTTAACAGAGCACAATATTTTTCATTCTTGCAGGTTGTTCCTCTGGCCACTCATTGGATCCGTATGTGGTCCTACCTACAACCAACGGAGAAGCGCGCAGTTTTGGATACTGGGTGCAACCGGCTGGAATCGGTGGCACAGGATTTATACAACCAGTGCAGCTGGCGTTTTGATCGGCAGATCACATGTTAATGCAGTTTTTTTCATGTGTTCTCTATTTCGTTGGTTGATCCATGTATCAACGCTTTCTGATCCGTGATGTAATTTGCTGTACCAACTGATTCTAAATAAAGCAATAAAAGCTGCATGCATCAATCGATGCAGAGGCTGGGATTTCCCCTTTTCGAAAAAAAAATTCAAGAGTTTTCCATTCTCTATTTGAAATACTTTTTTCATTTTATCTCTATCACTTTATAAGATCAGCAATGCATATACCGACTATGTTCCCAGAAGACAAAATAGTGTAGTGACTCATCAAAAAGAGTAAGGGCGTGTTTGGTAGCCTGTGTCCTCCCGCAGATTCTCATCTCAACCTGGCTCAGCTGTCTATTTCTTGTTTGGTAGCCCAGGTCGGGTCGACTCGGCAGTGCTGCCCTCATACGGAAAATGCCTCTGGGCACTGCCGGGTTGCGAAGCCGGAATCGAGCTTCGCATCTCGCCCAGGCCGAACTCATCCCGCAAAACACTGTTGCGCCTGCCCCCAGCGCACCCGCGCGGCCGCCCCGAGCCCTCGCACTGCTCACGCGCCCCCCCGCGCGCGTGCCCCTGCTCCCTGCTCCCCGCTCCCTGTCCTCCGGTCCGCGGCCAGCAAGCGAGCACGAGCCTCACACCCCGACCCTGCCGGAGCCTCGTCGACCTAGCGCCGCCTGGTCCTCCTGCTGTCGCGCACCGCCGCCTCCTCGCGGCCCCCGACCAGACCTCGCATGCCCCGACTGTGGCGTCCGGCTGCGGAGCCTCCTCGACCCGGCGGCGTCTGCTCCTCCTCCTAGCTCGCCGGCGACGACCACCGTAGCAGCCTCCTAGCTCACCGACGACGACCACCGCAGCAGCTTCCTAGCTCGCCGGCGACGAGCCCAGCGATGAGCCGGCAGCCCGAGTCAACACATATAGGACTTGATTGCTTTTTAGTTTTTTGTTTAGGGACTTGATTGTTTTTCAATTCTCTGTCTAGGGACCTAATTGCTATTTGTAAATATCTGGCCTGTTTCAGATCATACATGACAACCAAACAACATCTCAATTGATCCTGTCTCAACAGATACGGGCTACCAAACACGTGATAAATCTCAACTCAGATTGTATATGGTCAGCCTGTCTCATGTGAGAAAGACTTTCTCAAATGACACAGGCTACCAAACACACCCTAAAAGGCTCATGCGGTCTATCAAGTTGCTACGCATGAGCGAATTGGTCACCTACTCAAATAATACTAACTATCGGTCAGCAAGTTGTCAATGTTGCACGTTAGTCATTCCGTCAGAACGGTCATTACTCATTAAGATGCTGACGTGGACAATGATATTTTTACAAATAGCCCCTTAATTTTTTGTTTTTTTTTTAATTTCTAGGTCCTTTTGTTTCTCAGCAACGCAACAAGTAAACACGGGCAGCTGCACATACAGTCAGGTGCGTGGCAGAGAGGAACCGGACGTCGTAGCAGGCTGCACCGCCGCCCTCTAGTGCGCGCCACCCGCGTGCATGGATCCGCAGCTGCCACCCGCTGCCGATTCCATGGCGCTCAGTGCTCAGTGCTCACCGCGTCTACGCCGCCGCCCACGCTGCTGAACTGCTGCATGCTCTATACTAGCTCCGCACTACACCTCCGCATGGCACCCGCCGGGTTCGGGTCCAGCCCCCCCATACCCGCACCCGCCCCGTTTTCTCAGACCCGTGACCCGCCCCGATAGCGCCGTCGGGTCTGGAAATCCACCAGACCCGCGACCCGGCCGGGTCTGGGGACCCGATGGGTACCCGGCTACCCGCGACGAGCACATCGGCGGCGTAGGGAGCTGCAACGCGGCGGCGGTGCTGAGATCTGTAACCGGCGGTGGCGGCCGTGGGAGCTGCGACCAGAGGCGGCGGTCAGTCGTGCTTGGCGGTGGTCAGCGAGGGCGTCGAGGACGAGGCCGTGCGGCGGTGCAAGTCGGCGAGGGGCAACGACGTGAGGGGAGCATGGAGCCTGCGCGAGGTCGGTCCCCTCCTCGACCGCGAGCAGCGCCGGAGCAGGGGTGGACAGGCGGCGTGCTGCGCAAGGACGAGAGCGCGAGGTCATGCCGGCGGCGGCGCTGGGGCATGCCGGCGGCGGCACAAGAGAAATCGCGGGGCAGGGGGAGAGACGAGAGAAGCAGAGACGCGTGGGATCGTGGGGATTTGGGTGTGGGGTGGGTTGACCCTGGCATAGTTGGGGCGTTTTGGTCTTTTAGGGTGGCATCGTGGGGAGGGCTCTTAGGGTTTGCCTTAAAATGCTGACATGTGGGCCAGTAATCAAGTTTAAACGGGTCCGCGGGTATGCGGGTATGGGTTTGGCACCCCCATACCCGAACCCGCTAGACCCATCGGGTCCAGGTTTTTCCTGCTAACCATACCCGTGGGTTTTTTTCTTTACCAAACCCTCCCATTTATCGCGAATACCCATCGGGTTATCGGGTTTCGGGTACCCATTGCCATCTCTAACTACACCATTATTGCCAGCTCGGGTCGGGCTTGAGGCCTTGAGCGTCATGGCAAAGATCATGCGGTAGGACATGCACATGCCAAACGAGACCATGAACAATTATTGAATAGCACAGGGTATCAAACCCAGATCTCCGGAACTGCGAGTTCGGGCACACCGGCGTCATTACCGCTTCTAAGTTCTAACCCAACCAAGATTTTTTCCTCTCCTCGCTTCGCTTTGCTCAATCTATCCCCAAAGTCTCAGACACTCTATTCCTTTGTACACTGAGAACGCCGATGGCATTCGGTGCGCGCTGCCGCCGGCGTCATTCGCCGTCTTGTCGTCTGAGACCCCGTCGAGCTCTCAAAACCTTGTCAGCAAGCTCCTCGTGGACGACATGATCTTCCACCGCCACCTAGCAAAAGAGTCGCAGCAGCAGCACCAGGGGCCCTCCGTTCTGCCAGCTTCACGCAAGCCTCGGCCGGAGCAGCACTGTGGACGCATCGTCGTCGTTGGCGCGGCTCTGCTTGCCGGCCGACTAGCGCACACCTCTGGCAGCCTACTCCATCTTGCCTCCCTCCCCTGATCACCTCTGGCAGCCTACTCCATCTTGGCCGATTAGCCACGTTGCTCCATGTGGTGAGCAGGGAAGCCACGTGGGTGCTCCACGTGTAGCGCAGGGACGTGACGCGAGGTGCTCTCCTCGAGAGCATGCGCTTTTTTAAGTAATTCGGTATATATCTATACTATTATTAAATAAACAAACTTGATCTGTTCTATAGCCACCCCACGAAATGTATCCAGCTTCTTTACTACCACCAGATCATCCCACTGAACCAGATCTGACGGTTTAAATTAATATAATCAGAGCCACGATGCAAGTAGTAATTAGCATTGACGGACGAAAATTCCACCGCACGCTCAGTCCGCTTCGGGGGAAAAGGAGAAAAAAACGCACATAACGCTCAGTTGCTCATCGTCTTCGGCGCAATGCCCCTGCCCCGCCGCCTAATTTCCGATCGAGTGAGCTCGCCGCCGCCCGCACTCGACCACGCCGCCTTCATCAGAGACAATGCTGCCGCAATCTCCACGTGCCGCCGCCGCGGCAATCTCCGTGCCCGACTACCCCAGTCTAAGCAGAGATTCTGCTGCCGAAATCTCCGCGTGCAGCCGCCGCGGCTATTCCCGCGTTCCAGTACCCACCTGCGGTAGATGTTGTCGCCGCAATCCCCGCGCCCGACGGCGACGATCTCCACACGTACATAGCCGCTGCCAGCTCGGTCACGCCGCCGTCTGCCGTCCTCGCCCCATCGTGCTCGCATCGCTGCCGGGTGCCCGGCTGTTCACTTCGCCTGTATCTAATCGAAGACGATGATGAGGGCCTCCACTGCATTGCTGGTTCGTCTCATCGTTTGTGAATGATTCAAGCTCAACCACATCCGCAAAGGTAAAGAAATCCACGCATGAATTTCATAACTACCGGATTCAGTTAGCATGGATGTACACATTACTAGCATCTTCAGTTAACCAGCAGGTTCAGTTGACATGGATGTATTTATTCAGAATAAAAACCTTTCTATAAGAAAAAAATGATATAAGATGCTATTTAGGATATTGATGTTTTAATATGTCTACGTTGAATTGTTCCGCTGATGAACATGGATGTATTTATAAAGCTACAACCATTTACCTGTTTAAGAGCCTTCCAAGGTATATAAGAATTGCTTTTGTCCGAAATCAGATGCATGCATATGAATTATTACTCATGCATTTGTCATGTAGTTTTCGTGCAGGAAGCACACCACTGAGTTCTTGATTACTTATAATATTTGACAATGAATAGGAACGGCAATTGAGTGAATCCCTCCTTGAGCAGAATGTGTAAGTGTTTCATCCTTTCTGAATATCATCCTTGTGGAGTTCATATGCATAATTTCCTCCTCCACATCTGATGTGTTCTTGCCTTTCAGAATTTCTTGATAAATATGAAAGTGAAAATCATAGCGATTCAGTTTTTATTCTTTGTTCAGTTGCAGCACATATATCAAGTTGTAAATGAAGCTCATCATGAAGCTCCTCGAAGATGATAAAGAGGTGCCCGTCCTGAAACCAAACTCCTACCATCCGTCCTGCATTTTCACCAAGTTGTTGGGATTGAGGATGAGTTAATCCACTCAGCTTCTGTATTCCGGGTGTAGTCAGTGGAACAAAACTTATAACCTTGAGCTAGATTGGCACATATCATTTTTTTTACCAATAGATGGCCACATATCATCTACGAGTGATATTTGGATTTCACAATGATTGAGCTCTGAAACTCCTTATTATCAGCCCACATACATGTTTCACTATATTTTTTTTAAATGGATTTTGTTGAGCTTCCAAACCATTCGTAATGTTAAAAATAGTGTCCCGCAGGGAGGTGCTACTTTTGGCGACATAATCTTAAGGCCATGTTTGGTTATGCAACTCCCTATTGCTAAATACTAGAATTGTCTGTCGTGCATTTATGTGCAATGTACTTGACTCTGTTGCTTTAATCTCATAACTGTATCATCAACGCTTTTTTATGTGCAGTGTATATTCTGAATATGTTGCTGGTGTTAGGGAGGTATTTATATATGCGATAATTGCATCAGCTTTGTCGTATGGTTGGCATGCAAGAATTTTTCTTCTTTAGTATAACCCTATGTATTTCCGTGGAAAAAGCTGAGGAGAAGCTCCTCCACGCTGATGATGTGGAAGACTGATGCGCTGTCTACGGCACTCGGTTTTGGCCTCATGGACATGTAAGTACCCGTCCATTTGTTGAATTATTGCCGCCCCCGTTTTGCAGCTTAAGCTTATTCTTGGGACCTATAAAATCAAGGAATGTTTGTGTTTGTACAACATGAGGATCAGTACATATTGCTGCATTTTTTGTGAAGGTCAACTGTACATGTGGGCAAACGCAATCGGTATTCTAAGTGATATATGCTGACGCCTAGAGAATTTACTCTGAGGCAATGCATTTTTGAGATAATATTGGCTTCCAAATATCCAGTACTGTAGTATTTCCTCAAATAAATGTGCTGGTTTATAAAAATATTGTGGTCATTTTTGTCCATTTTCCTCTGGGATTCTCTTGCCAAACCATTTCTGTTGCATTGAACTGGCAGTTAGGTACTGCAATAATCTTGGCCGGTTTGGCCTACTCCAGGCGTAGGCCCATTAGACAGGCATAAGTAGGGGCTTAGCCCAACAGTCATCGTATTTTCGTTATATAAAGGAGTTGTAATCAGACTATGGGAATTAAGCAGCAATAATTATCATATTATTGCCGGCTCCCAGAGGAGCCGGACCTCTAAACCCTAGCCGCCATCTCCTGCACCGCCGCCTCCTTCGTCCTCGCGACGGCGCCCAGCCGCCGGCCTCTCCGCTCTTGCGCACGCCCAACTCCCTCCTTTCCCTACAACCTACGCCCTCGACACGGTAGAACCCTAGCTCCTACCACCTTGGTATCAGATAGCTCTTGTTCGATCATGTCTTCATCACCGCCGACCACCACCATCCCCGCCACCACCGCGCCGCTCGCTCCGCCGCCCGCTTCCGCCGCCGCCACCACGCAGCCGACGCCCCCCTCCGGGATCGCCGCGTCCTCCTCCCCGGGCCCAACCGCGCCGGCCCCGGCCGCCGCCGTCTACACCCCGGCGCAGATGACGGGCATCCTCAACGACCTCACCCTCGCCGTCCAGGGGCTCCAGCTCTGTATGCTCGGGTCCCAAGGACCACCGCCGTCCCCGCTGCCGCCGGGCCCCTCGACGCCGCCACCGTGGCCGTGGCAGCCGTGGCACCCGCCGGCCCCGCCTACGCACGGGCAGCCGTGGCAACCACCCGCGGCCTGCACCGCGCCACCTGCACCGACCCAGCGCGGGGTGCCCATCCACCAGGTTTCCTGGCCACCGTCGCCGTCCCCGCTCCCGGCGTGGTTGTCGACGTCGTCCCCCGCCCCAGTCTACACGGCCGCCGGGGGACCACCACTCCCGACCATCCCAGACGCCCCCTCCGCGACCCTCACCGGACCCTCCGACGGCCACTTCGCACACCCCGCTGCGGTTGGACTTACTCCTCCGCGGTTCGCCAAGATCGACTTCGCCACCTACGACGGCACGGAGGACCCGCTCAACTGGCTCAACCAGTGCGAGCAGTTTTTCCGCGGGCAGCGTATGCTCGCGATGGATCGCACGTGGCTCGCGTCATACCACCTCCGGGGCAACGCCCAGACTTGGTACTACTCCCTCGAGCAAGACGAGGGCGGCATGCCTTCATGGGAGCGCTTTCGCGAGCTCTGCCTCCTGCGTTTCGGGCCGCCGGTGCGCGGGAGCCGTTTGGCGGAACTGGGCCGCCTCCCCTTCACCACCACCGTCCAGGACTACGCCAACCGCTTCCAGGCCCTTGCGTGCCACGCCCCCGGGGTGACGGGGCAGCATCGCGCCGATCTCTTCGTGGGCGGTCTCCCGGACACCATACGGGTGGACGTTGAGCTGCAGGCCCCCACCGACCTCCAGACGGCGATCCACTACGCCCGCGCTTACGAGCGACGGGTCAAGGCCATGCAGCCGCCCCAGCAGAGTCGCGGGGACGCCCCCCACTCGCCCTACACCGCCCGCTCCAGGCCCCGGGTCGCCCGCCCCGGCAGCCCCAGCGACCCCCGCGCCGACGCGGACCTTCCGCCGCCTGACCCCGACCGAGCAGCTCGAGCGTCGACGGCTCGGACTCTGCTTCAACTGTGACGAGCCCTATACGCCAGGCCATGCGTGCCCGCGCCTCTTCGACCTGGAGACGGTGCTTAACGGCGAGACCACCGACCCGGCTGCAGAGTACGGCGACCCGCCGCCTCCGGCGCTGTCTGAGCACGACGCGCGCCGGGCCCCGGCTAACGCCTTCGTGGTGTCGCTGCACGCCCTCGCGGTATTCGCCACGAGCGCACTATGCTCTTGCCGGTGACGATCCTGGCGAGCAGCTGGTGGCCTTACTGGACTCGGGCTCTACACACAACTTCCTGCCCGCGTCCACTATGCGCCGCCTCGCCCTCCGACCATCGGGTGGCGACAACCTCCGGGTCACGGTGGCCAACGGCGACCGACTGCAGTGCCATGGACTGGCGCAGCACGTACCGCTCACCATCGGTGATGAGCACTTCACCATCACTTGCGCCGGCATCGACCTGGGCTGTTTCGACTTCATCCTCGGTGTCGACTTTTTGCGGACCCTAGGGCCCATACTTTGGGATTTCGACACCCTGACGATGTCGTTTTGGCGCCAGGGACGCCAAGTCCAGTGGCAGGGCGTTGGCGGCTCCGCTCCGGCCCCCCACCTCCAGCTGGCCACGACGGACAGCGACGCCGAGCATCCCCTGCTCACCCGCCTCCTGGAGCAGCACAGCGACTGGTTCGCCGAGCCGCAGGGGCTGCCCCCGGTCCGGGCGTACGACCACCGCATCCACCTGCAGCCTGACACGCCGCCGGTGGCTGCCCGCCCCTACCGTTACCCCCAGCTGCAGAAGGACGAGCTGGAACGCCAGGTCGAGATCATGCTGGCCGCGGGCATCATCCGCATCTCCACGTCGCCCTTCTCGGCGCGGTGCTCCTGGTCCGCAAGTCGGACGGCACTTGGCGTTTTTGATCGATACCGCGCCCTCAACACTATGACGCTGAAGGACAAGTTCCCCATTCGTGGTCGATGAGCTTTCGATGAGCTCCATGGTGCGCGCTCTTCACGAAGCTCGACCTTCGGTCGGCTATCACCAGGGTGCGCATGCACCCGGACGACATCGCCAAGACGGCATTCCGCACTCATCACGGCCACTTCGAGTTTGTGGTGATGCCCTTCGGCCTCACCAATGCGCCGGCAACCTTCCAGGCCCTGATGAACGATGTCCTCCGGCCCTACTTGCGGCGGTTCGTGCTCGTCTTCTTCGACGACATCCTCATCTACAGCACGACGTGGGCTGAGCACCTACAGCACATCGCCATCGTCTTCAACGAGCTTCGCGCGCCAGGCTTCATCTTAAGCGCTCGAAGTGCTCGTTCGGGACGTCTTCGGTCGCCTACCTCGGTCACGTTATCTCCGCCGAGGGGGTCGCGATGGATGCGGATAAGGTGGCTGCCGTCGCCACCTGGCCGCTGCCCCCACTCGCCGCGCCGCCCTGCATGGATTCCTGGGTCTCGCGGGGTACTATCGGAAGTTCATCCGGATTATGGCCTCATCGCCGCGCCGCTCACACGCCTCCTTCGCCGCGACGCCTTCGCTTGGGATGACGAGGCCACGGCGGCGTTCGCGGCCCTGAAAGGGGCGCTCACGACGGGACCCGTGCTGCAGATGCCGGACTTCACCCGGCCCTTCATCGTCGACTGTGACGCGTCGGGGACGGGTTTCGGCGCCGTCCTTCACCAGGGCGACGGACCACTCGCCTACTTCAGCAGGCCCTTCGCCGCGCGCCACCTCAAGCTCGCTGCTTATGAGCAGGAGCTCATTGGGCTGGTCCAGGCGGTACGCCACTGGCGACCGTATCTCTGGGGGCGCTCGTTTCGGATTCGCACGGACCACTACAGCCTGAAGTTCTTGTTGGACCAGCGGCTGTCGACAGTGCCTCAGCATCAGTGGCTCAGCAAGCTGTTCGGTTTCGACTTCACGGTCGAGTACCGTCCGGGTCGGCTGAACACG